>OY982961.1:8047276-9247276 GCA_963890685.1 Plagodis pulveraria | reverse complement strand
ACAAAGAGCTAAGTTCGATATAAACACAATAATAGGAATTAATATATGCGAGTATCTTTTTAGGAACTTTCCAGATATCATATCTACCCCAACAGCACACTTATCTTTTAGGCTTTGTACGAGTTGGGAAATTTCTAGCTCGTCAGTAGGGAGCAAAACCATTGAATTTACTGGTGTTGTGTATGGAAAATCTAAGTTACTAGTGGAAGGGTTAACACTCAGTCTAGTTTGGGATGATTCTGCAAGATTTTTGCCTACATTAGCAAAATAATTGTTAATTTCATTTATGCTTAAGTTTGGGTTTTCTACCGATAACAGACTAGATGCATAATCAGGCGCTTTTTGCTGTCCAGACATGTTTTTAATGACCTCCCAAAGTTTTTTCTTGTTTCTTTTTGCTGCTTCAATCTCCTCTTTCTCATAGTTCCTTTTAGCTTTTTTTAGTTGACAATTGCAAAAGTTCCTATAGTTTTTGTACGTCAGTTTAAGCACCTCATTATCTGGATCTCTTTTTAATTTCCTGTACAAATTGTCCCTATTACGCATGCAACGTACCAAGCCATTAGTCATCCATGGTTTGATCAACTTTTTTCTCCGTGATACTTTACGAGACTTAGTGTGTTTCGTGATCGCAGCAATAAGTAGGTTGGTAAATATGTCAGTAGCTTCATTGGCATCAGTTGAGTTTAGAACCGGTTGAAAATCTAGAATGTGCATGGTACTATCAAGAGATTCAAAGTCGATATAAGTAATAGGTTTGTTAGTAAAGTTATGCTGAATTTTAAGATTCATTGTTAGGGCAACAGCATCATGATCAGTGATCGATGACTCGATTACATAGCAGGTAGCTTCATGCTTTGTTTTTAAGAACATGTGGTCTAGGCACGTCTGTCCATGAGTAACCATTGTGTGTGCTGGAAGTAAGCTATGACTTGCTAGGATATTTAGGTATTCATAAGATTTATTATCCGAAGTATCTGGGACGATGTCTATATTTATATCGCCACAAAAAATTATATTTTTATAAGTTGAAAGTGTCGATAGCATTTTATCTAAAGAGTTGAAAAAATTGGTGGCATTCCGCTGTCCCCATGGTCGGTAGATAGCCATAATACATGTATCAGAATCAAGGCATAATACAAGAGAATTAGCATCACATAGTGATGAACTAACGCCTTTTATTTTTATATGGCTCTTGTAGTATACGACAACACCCTCGTTTTGGGTATTATGGATAGCGGAAGCTACGTAGTTATACCCCTCTAGTGGAGGGATGTGTTTGTCACCCATAAGCCAGCACTCAGAAAGGACCAAAATATCCCAGTCCACTTTAGATCTATGGATAAGAGTGACGAAGCTATTAAGATTGCAGTTAATACTTCTGATATTTAGCGATATCAAGTTAAGTGACTGCAGGCAATTATTGTCTTTATTTACGTATACGCTCAGTTCTTCTATGTCACATCTAATGGTGTTAGCAACCGAGAAGGAGTCCAGTCCCAAGTTCAGAGTTTCAATACTATTAAAATCCATAGTAATTTATTGAATGGATAGACTTACATCTAGTCCATTCAACAAATAACACAAGATAGTTTAAGTATTTAAAATATATGGTTTCAGAACTTGGAACTGGACGTAGTAGAATATTTGGTTGCAATAGATTAACGCTAAGCGCTAACGTAGACTGATAAAATATTTTTGTGGTAGAGGTCAAAGTCAGGGGTATTGATTTGATAAGCAAATGACAGCTCAAGGCGTTCTCAGCTTGTTTGAGTGAGTTTGTGTGATTGTTAAGATCAGTGCTTACACACCAACTGTGATGTGTGTAATGTGTGATAAAGGAAATGCGTGAGTGTGAGTGTCGCGTATGAATGGATTTGCTCAAATAATTATATCTGTGAAATGACATTTTAAAAATATACAACGATGTGATACCTGATACCAATAAAGTAATAATATAACTCACAATATAATAATAATATAGATAGAAAGTTAGCCCTAGTACTAAACTGGCATTGTCTTTGATACAATAAAAGAAAAAGAAAATGAAATTATTTAGTCCATCTAGTCACTTATCCATATTACGTAATTCCTTCTCTTCGCCTATGCGGGTCGGCGGGGCACCCTCCTCTATTTTGACGTACAATTGTCCATATGATGTCCAGGCAGCCCAGAGTTTCTTATTCTTCACAAGCTCACGGGCTAGGTAGAAAAGTTTACGGGTTTTTACAGTTAGCGCCTCGGATACATAGATTTTACGAGCGTTTCCGCTTATTTGTATGTCAGAAGTATTATATATAAGCTGGGGATCTTTACTGTCACGACGTGATTTATTAAACAATTTGTATGCCGAGATTAATAATTCTTTCATATTTGTGGTGACGAAATCCACCACAATAGTTTCTGACTTGTTACGAAAAATATTTCTTATATCAGAGCTTGTGATTGGACTTACTAGGCCAATCGCATTGCCAATAGTCTTAACAATGTTGACGGTCAGCTCCTTGCTTTCGTTGGCTTGTTTTGGTAGGTTACGAATTTCAAGGGTTGATTTGAGGGAGTTTTTTTCTGACAGTTCCATTTGACTTTCTAGGGATGAAACTCGCACTTTAAGCTCAGAGTTTTCCTTCTCGAGGGAGCCACATTTTACCGTGAGCTCTTCGTATCGTCTAGACATTATTTCTATGGATTTATAAATACCCTCGTTTTGATTGATTATCTGGCTCATGGCATTAGTTAACACCTCAAATTTTTGATCCTGCTGGTTTTTAATGTCCATCAGAGTTGTTTGGATTTCTACATCTTTATGGGTGTCTACATTTTTATGCGAGCAGTCTAGAAAATCATGAAAATTTCGCTTCTGTCGCTTAGTGATGTTCAGCTGCTGATCAGAAAACTTAGTATTTGCCGAGGAGTTTAAAGCAGGATCAGAATGAGAATGGGTAATTAAAGGCGTTATATTCAGTAAATTATGTTGCGGAGAGCTTGGCGGGGATCGCTGAACCGACATTGTAAGTTAAACGGTCGACCACTTCTTTCTTACCAGTCTGTACACTATACAGTAGTGTGCGTGAGTACGCTTATTGATACACCAACGCTGCTTGTGTGTCGTAACAAACACTGTTGCACTAGTAAGACACGTTTTAACGAGTATGCACTCCTAGTAGATCACTTAATTTTTCGCACACAAATCTCAATGATTTTTATAATTTAAACAAAAATAGCGAATTTAGTGTATACACGTCTGATCTGGTCAGTATCCAAAGAGAGAAGGACATGAAATGAAACTGACTTCAACACTCAAAGGTGAGAAATAATTTGTTGAAGTCGGTATCATCATATTTCAAAAGTACCTACCTATCATCACAATATTGTGCGCATGGTACCGACTTCAGCAAGTTATTTCCAACTTTTGATTGTAGCAGTCGTCTCATATTTTTGTATTAAAAAAACAGCTATTTTCGTCCATTTTAGTGACCCTTACTACTTACGGAATCGATTGTTATTCACTGTCAATGACTATTGATCATCAAGATAGTAAAAACACTTTTCAGTTGTTGGAGTGTAACTCAAAAAGGGCTTGACTGATTTTGATGAAATTTAAATATGACCACACGGAAGCACCAGCAAATGCTTCAAATTGAGAACTTCCTCCTTTTGGAAGTCGGTTTAAAATATTGTGGATATTCGAGATATAACTATTTAACATTGCGCCATCTACCGGGTAGTGTTAATATCGTACTGCAATTGTGCCAGTCTGGTACTTATAGTATGGTTCGTCCGCGCGTTGCCGTTTGCTTATTTAGTTCCTCATAATGACACAAGATGGTGCATGGTCACCAGCTGGACTCAATTTCTGAATCGCGATGACGAGATTCTTCAGTGGATCGTGAGGGGATTTGTGCGCATTTTTCAAATCATACTTACCTGGCGTAGGGGACACCGTGATCATGAAGGCGGTTCCCCCAGAGCGAGGCCTTTCCATTGCACTGCGGATGGGTTGACCTCTGCGATTATCCCTAATGTGGATAACTCGGACGTGTTATTTTTGATAGTGGGGACTGCGTTCGCGCCGTCCCCCATCAATGAGTCCATTTATCTAGAATGTATTTCTTGAAGACTACGTAATTTCTAATATTCTTATTACCTTTTTGATATGTGTCCAGAAAGAATATCAAGAGACTTGTATCCGAAACTCGATCAATTATATAAAACTTTGCATGTTGGCACTGGGTACTTTATCGATTCGTACAGGTGTGGATAATAAATGCAGATTTATGTTTGTAGTACATACCCGATGTCTAGTGCTACCACTCCCGCTTTCCTCGCGATATTTAACTTGTCGGAGGTAGATGCACGAAAACGTGATTGCAGATAGGTATAGGTATGTCATAATGGAGCTCATTTATTTGCTCGAAAGGATTTCTATGCACTTGGTGTACATTCAAACCCTCAACTGACGTCACTTAGTTAAAATCAATGTAATAAAATGGTCGATAGGTAGGTACGAACAGAGAATCCGTTTTGCGTTCACTGTCGCCAACGTTCATACCACGTTGAAAACACCGGTTCTCGTCCGATCACCGAAGTTAAGCAACGTCGGGCGCGGTCAGTACTTGGATGGGTGACCGCCTGGGAACACCGCGTAATGTTGGTTTTTTGCTGTTTATGACTAAAACATACGGTTCTGTTTGGTTAGGTAATAATTATTTTAGTTTTGAAATTGTATTGTGTGAATATTTGTTTTCATGTAATGGTTCGTTTAAAATGTTTATAATATGATTTTTGTACCCGGTACGGACGCAGCGAAGGTAACAGAGAGCGCCGCGTAGACGGACCACTTCCGCGATATTCACGATCTTTTACTTGTCAGAGGGAGATGCAAGCAAAGAAATATAATATAGGTATACATACAGCAAAATGGAGTTCGATTACGTGTCCAAAGGATCTCTAACCGTTTCGTATTGAATTCCATCCCATTATCTGACGTCACAAAAATGAAATCAAATTACACCATGATGGTTAAGTATGTGCATACCGAAAATCCATTTCGCAGCGTTTGTTGCCAACGTTCATACCACGTTGAAAACACCGGTTCTCGTCCGATCACCGAAGTTAAGCAACGTCGGGCGCGGTCAGTACTTGGATGGGTGACCGCCTGGGAACACCGCGTAATGTTGGTTTTTTGCCATTCACTTTAATTTTTACGTTCTTTTTTCTGGTTTAGAAACATTTTATTTTCATTATAAATTTTGGGTAATGTATGAAATATTTTTCTATCGAAGCTAGTAAATGAACGATTCATTATTCTTCATACCTCATTCTGTTGCCTATTCCAAAAATTAGTAGGAGTTAGGTACAAGCCGTTACTAACTACGCTTTTGAGATTTGCGCAGAACTGATATTGCTTTTGCCACCCGAAATATTGAATGGTCATTATAATAATTTCACTGGCCATTCGTGTTGTTACCTGCAGCACATCATCGATAGATGCTTGACAGTCAAATTTTTGTTAAGGTACCGCGCTTCTATCCAGACACTTGGTATTTCTGGCAATCGATTCGATATAATGTTACTGATTTATGAAACTAAAAAATAGGTTATAATGCTCTGTATCATAATAATAACTTAGATATGCCATAGTAGCAGTGCAATGTTTTTGGTATAAAAAAAAAATTTACAAAGAAATGAAACTGACTTCAACACTCAAAGGTGAGAAATAATTTGTTGAAGTCGGTATCATCATATTTCAAAAGTACCTACCTATCATCACAATATTGTGCGCATGGTACCGACTTCAGCAAGTTATTTCCAACTTTTGATTGTAGAAGTCGTCTCATATTTTTGTATAAAAAAACAGCTATTTTCGTCCATTTTAGTGACCCTTACTACTTACGGAATCGATTGTTATTCACTGTCAATGACTATTTATCATCAAGATAGTAAAAACACTTTTCAGTTGTTGGAGTGTAACTCAAAAAGGGCTTGACTGATTTTGATGAAATTTAAATATGACCACACGGAAGCACCAGCAAATGCTTCAAATTGAGAACTTCCTCCTTTTGGAAGTCGGTTTAAAATATTGTGGATATTCGAGATATAACTATTTAACATTGCGCCATCTACCGGGTAGTGTTAATATCGTGCTGCAATTGTGCCAGTCTGGTACGTATAGTATGGTTCGTCCGCGCGTTGCCGTTCGCTTATTTAGTTCCTCACAATGACACAAGATGGTGCATGGTCACCAGCTGGACTCAATTTCTGAATCGCGATGACGAGATTCTTCAGTGGATCGTGAGGGGATTTGTGCGCATTTTTCAAATCATACTTACCTGGCGTAGGGGACACCGTGATCATGAAGGCGGTTCCCCCAGAGCGAGGCCTTTCCATTGCACTGCGGATGGGTTGACCTCTGCGATTATCCCTAATGTGGATAACTCGGACGTGTTATTTTTGATAGTGGGGACTGCGTTCGCGCCGTCCCCCATCAATGAGTCCATTTATCTAGAATGTATTTCTTGAAGACTACGTAATTTCTAATATTCTTATTACCTTTTTGATATGTGTCCAGAAAGAATATCAAGAGACTGGTATCCGAAACTCGATCAATTATATAAAACTTTGCATGTTGGCACTGGGTACTTTATCGATTCGTACAGGTGTGGATAATAAATGCAGATTTATGTTTGTAGTACCTACCCGATGTCTAGTGCTACCACTCCCGCTTTCCTCGCGTTATTTAACTTGTCGGAGGTAGATGCACGAAAACGTGATTGCAGATAGGTATAGGTATGTCATAATGGAGCTCATTTATTTGCTCGAAAGGATTTCTATGCACTTGGTGTACATTCAAACCCTCAACTGACGTCACTTAGTTAAAATCAATGTAATAAAATGGTCGATAGGTAGGTACGAACAGAGAATCCGTTTTGCGTTCACTGTCGCCAACGTTCATACCACGTTGAAAACACCGGTTCTCGTCCGATCACCGAAGTTAAGCAACGTCGGGCGCGGTCAGTACTTGGATGGGTGACCGCCTGGGAACACCGCGTAATGTTGGTTTTTTGCTGTTTATGACTAAAACATACGGTTCTGTTTGGTTAGGTAATAATTATTTTAGTTTTGAAATTGTATTGTGTGAATATTTGTTTTCATGTAATGGTTCGTTTAAAATGTTTATAATATGATTTTTGTACCCGGTACGGACGCAGCGAAGGTAACAGAGAGCGCCGCGTAGACCACTTCCGCGATATTCACGATCTTTTACTTGTCAGAGGGAGATGCAAGCAAAGAAATATAATATAGGTATACATACAGCAAAATGGAGTTCGATTACGTGTCCAAAGGATCTCTAACCGTTTCGTATTGAATTCCATCCCATTATCTGACGTCACAAAAATGAAATCAAATTACACCATGATGGTTAAGTATGTGCATACCGAAAATCCATTTCGCAGCGTTTGTTGCCAACGTTCATACCACGTTGAAAACACCGGTTCTCGTCCGATCACCGAAGTTAAGCAACGTCGGGCGCGGTCAGTACTTGGATGGGTGACCGCCTGGGAACACCGCGTAATGTTGGTTTTTTGCTGTTTATGACTAAAACATACGGTTCTGTTTGGTTAGGTAATAATTATTTTAGTTTTGAAATTGTATTGTGTGAATATTTGTTTTCATGTAATGGTTCGTTTAAAATGTTTATAATATGATTTTTGTACCCGGTACGGACGCAGCGAAGGTAACAGAGAGCGCCGCGTAGACCACTTCCGCGATATTCACGATCTTTTACTTGTCAGAGGGAGATGCAAGCAAAGAAATATAATATAGGTATACATACAGCAAAATGGAGTTCGATTACGTGTCCAAAGGATCTCTAACCGTTTCGTATTGAATTCCATCCCATTATCTGACGTCACAAAAATGAAATCAAATTACACCATGATGGTTAAGTATGTGCATACCGAAAATCCATTTCGCAGCGTTTGTTGCCAACGTTCATACCACGTTGAAAACACCGGTTCTCGTCCGATCACCGAAGTTAAGCAACGTCGGGCGCGGTCAGTACTTGGATGGGTGACCGCCTGGGAACACCGCGTAATGTTGGTTTTTTGCCATTCACTTTAATTTTTACGTTCTTTTTTCTGGTTTAGAAACATTTTATTTTCATTATAAATTTTGGGTAATGTATGAAATATTTTTCTATCGAAGCTCGTAAATGAACGATTCATTATTCTTCATACCTCATTCTGTTGCCTATTCCAAAAATGAGTAGGAGTTAGGTACAAGCCGTTACTAAATACGCTTTTGAGATTTGCGCAGAACTGATATTGCTTTTGCCACCCGAAATATTGAATGGTCATTATAATAATTTCACTGGCCATTCGTGTTGTTACCTGCAGCACATCATCGATAGATGCTTGACAGTCAAATTTTTGTTAAGGTACCGCGCTTCTATCCAGACACTTGGTATTTCTGGCAATCGATTCGATATAATGTTACTGATTTATGAAACTAAAAAATAGATTATAATGCTCTGTATCATAATAATAACTTAGATATGCCATAGTAGCAGTGCAATGTTTTGGGTATAAAAAAAAAATTTACAAAGAAATGAAACTGACTTCAACACTCAAAGGTGAGAAATAATTTGTTGAAGTCGGTATCATCATATTTCAAAAGTACCTACCTATCATCACAATATTGTGCGCATGGTACCGACTTCAGCAAGTTATTTCCAACTTTTGATTGTAGAAGTCGTCTCATATTTTTGTATAAAAAAACAGCTATTTTCGTCCATTTTAGTGACCCTTACTACTTACGGAATCGATTGTTATTCACTGTCAATGACTATTTATCATCAAGATAGTAAAAACACTTTTCAGTTGTTGGAGTGTAACTCAAAAAGGGCTTGACTGATTTTGATGAAATTTAAATATGACCACACGGAAGCACCAGCAAATGCTTCAAATTGAGAACTTCCTCCTTTTGGAAGTCGGTTTAAAATATTGTGGATATTCGAGATATAACTATTTAACATTGCGCCATCTACCGGGTAGTGTTAATATCGTGCTGCAATTGTGCCAGTCTGGTACGTATAGTATGGTTCGTCCGCGCGTTGCCGTTCGCTTATTTAGTTCCTCACAATGACACAAGATGGTGCATGGTCACCAGCTGGACTCAATTTCTGAATCGCGATGACGAGATTCTTCAGTGGATCGTGAGGGGATTTGTGCGCATTTTTCAAATCATACTTACCTGGCGTAGGGGACACCGTGATCATGAAGGCGATTCCCCCAGAGCGAGGCCTTTCCATTGCACTGCGGATGGGTTGACCTCTGCGATTTTCCTTAATGTGGATAACTCGGACGTGTTATTTTTGATAGTGGGGACTGCGTTCGCGCCGTCCCCCATCAATGAGTCCATTTATCTAGAATGTATTTCTTGAAGACTACGTAATTTCTAATATTCTTATTACCTTTTTGATATGTGTCCAGAAAGAATATCAAGAGACTGGTATCCGAAACTCGATCCATTATATAAAACATTGCATGTTGGCACTGGGTACTTTATCGATTCGTACAGGTGTGGATAATAAATGCAGATTTATGTTTGTAGTACCTACCCGATGTCTAGTGCTACCACTCCCGCTTTCCTCGCGATATTTAACTTGTCGGAGGTAGATGCACGAAAACGTGATTGCAGATAGGCATAGGTGTGTCATAATGGAGCTCATTTATTTGCTCGAAAGGATTTCTATGCACTTGGTGTACATTCAAACCCTCAACTGACGTCACTTAGTTAAAATCAATGTAATAAAATGGTCGATAGGTAGGTACGAACAGAGAATCCGTTTTGCGTTCACTGTCGCCAACGTTCATACCACGTTGAAAACACCGGTTCTCGTCCGATCACCGAAGTTAAGCAACGTCGGGCGCGGTCAGTACTTGGATGGGTGACCGCCTGGGAACACCGCGTAATGTTGGTTTTTTGCTGTTTATGACTAAAACATACGGTTCTGTTTGGTTAGGTAATAATTATTTTAGTTTTGAAATTGTATTGTGTGAATATTTGTTTTCATGTAATGGTTCGTTTAAAATGTTTATAATATGATTTTTGTACCCGGTACGGACGCAGCGAAGGTAACAGAGAGCGCCGCGTAGACGGACCACTTCCGCGATATTCACGATCTTTTACTTGTCAGAGGGAGATGCAAGCAAAGAAATATAATATAGGTATACATACAGCAAAATGGAGTTCGATTACGTGTCCAAAGGATCTCTAACCGTTTCGTATTGAATTCCATCCCATTATCTGACGTCACAAAAATGAAATCAAATTACACCATGATGGTTAAGTATGTGCATACCGAAAATCCATTTCGCAGCGTTTGTTGCCAACGTTCATACCACGTTGAAAACACCGGTTCTCGTCCGATCACCGAAGTTAAGCAACGTCGGGCGCGGTCAGTACTTGGATGGGTGACCGCCTGGGAACACCGCGTAATGTTGGTTTTTTGCCATTCACTTTAATTTTTACGTTCTTTTTTCTGGTTTAGAAACATTTTATTTTCATTATAAATTTTGGGTAATGTATGAAATATTTTTCTATCGAAGCTCGTAAATGAACGATTCATTATTCTTCATACCTCATTCTGTTGCCTATTCCAAAAATGAGTAGGAGTTAGGTACAAGCCGTTACTAAATACGCTTTTGAGATTTGCGCAGAACTGATATTGCTTTTGCCACCCGAAATATTGAATGGTCATTATAATAATTTCACTGGCCATTCGTGTTGTTACCTGCAGCACATCATCGATAGATGCTTGACAGTCAAATTTTTGTTAAGGTACCGCGCTTCTATCCAGACACTTGGTATTTCTGGCAATCGATTCGATATAATGTTACTGATTTATGAAACTAAAAAATAGATTATAATGCTCTGTATCATAATAATAACTTAGATATGCCATAGTAGCAGTGCAATGTTTTTGGTATAAAAAAAAAATTTACAAAGAAATGAAACTGACTTCAACACTTAAAGGTGAGAAATAATTTGTTGAAGTCGGTATCATCATATTTCAAAAGTACCTACCTATCATCACAATATTGTGCGCATGGTACCGACTTCAGCAAGTTATTTCCAACTTTTGATTGTAGAAGTCGTCTCATATTTTTGTATAAAAAAACAGCTATTTTCGTCCATTTTAGTGACCCTTACTACTTACGGAATCGATTGTTATTCACTGTCAATGACTATTTATCATCAAGATAGTAAAAACACTTTTCAGTTGTTGGAGTGTAACTCAAAAAGGGCTTGACTGATTTTGATGAAATTTAAATATGACCACACGGAAGCACCAGCAAATGCTTCAAATTGAGAACTTCCTCCTTTTGGAAGTCGGTTTAAAATATTGTGGATATTCGAGATATAACTATTTAACATTGCGCCATCTACCGGGTAGTGTTAATATCGTGCTGCAATTGTGCCAGTCTGGTACGTATAGTATGGTTCGTCCGCGCGTTGCCGTTCGCTTATTTAGTTCCTCACAATGACACAAGATGGTGCATGGTCACCAGCTGGACTCAATTTCTGAATCGCGATGACGAGATTCTTCAGTGGATCGTGAGGGGATTTGTGCGCATTTTTCAAATCATACTTACCTGGCGTAGGGGACACCGTGATCATGAAGGCGGTTCCCCCAGAGCGAGGCCTTTCCATTGCACTGCGGATGGGTTGACCTCTGCGATTATCCCTAATGTGGATAACTCGGACGTGTTATTTTTGATAGTGGGGACTGCGTTCGCGCCGTCCCCCATCAATGAGTCCATTTATCTAGAATGTATTTCTTGAAGACTACGTAATTTCTAATATTCTTATTACCTTTTTGATATGTGTCCAGAAAGAATATCAAGAGACTGGTATCCGAAACTCGATCAATTATATAAAACATTGCATGTTGGCACTGGGTACTTTATCGATTCGTACAGGTGTGGATAATAAATGCAGATTTATGTTTGTAGTACCTACCCGATGTCTAGTGCTACCACTCCCGCTTTCCTCGCGATATTTAACTTGTCGGAGGTAGATGCACGAAAACGTGATTGCAGATAGGCATAGGTGTGTCATAATGGAGCTCATTTATTTGCTCGAAAGGATTTCTATGCACTTGGTGTACATTCAAACCCTCAACTGACGTCACTTAGTTAAAATCAATGTAATAAAATGGTCGATAGGTAGGTACGAACAGAGAATCCGTTTTGCGTTCACTGTCGCCAACGTTCATACCACGTTGAAAACACCGGTTCTCGTCCGATCACCGAAGTTAAGCAACGTCGGGCGCGGTCAGTACTTGGATGGGTGACCGCCTGGGAACACCGCGTAATGTTGGTTTTTTGCTGTTTATGACTAAAACATACGGTTCTGTTTGGTTAGGTAATAATTATTTTAGTTTTGAAATTGTATTGTGTGAATATTTGTTTTCATGTAATGGTTCGTTTAAAATGTTTATAATATGATTTTTGTACCCGGTACGGACGCAGCGAAGGTAACAGAGAGCGCCGCGTAGACGGACCACTTCCGCGATATTCACGATCTTTTACTTGTCAGAGGGAGATGCAAGCAAAGAAATATAATATAGGTATACATACAGCAAAATGGAGTTCGATTACGTGTCCAAAGGATCTCTAACCGTTTCGTATTGAATTCCATCCCATTATCTGACGTCACAAAAATGAAATCAAATTACACCATGATGGTTAAGTATGTGCATACCGAAAATCCATTTCGCAGCGTTTGTTGCCAACGTTCATACCACGTTGAAAACACCGGTTCTCGTCCGATCACCGAAGTTAAGCAACGTCGGGCGCGGTCAGTACTTGGATGGGTGACCGCCTGGGAACACCGCGTAATGTTGGTTTTTTGCCATTCACTTTAATTTTTACGTTCTTTTTTCTGGTTTAGAAACATTTTATTTTCATTATAAATTTTGGGTAATGTATGAAATATTTTTCTATCGAAGCTCGTAAATGAACGATTCATTATTCTTCATACCTCATTCTGTTGCCTATTCCAAAAATGAGTAGGAGTTAGGTACAAGCCGTTACTAAATACGCTTTTGAGATTTGCGCAGAACTGATATTGCTTTTGCCACCCGAAATATTGAATGGTCATTATAATAATTTCACTGGCCATTCGTGTTGTTACCTGCAGCACATCATCGATAGATGCTTGACAGTCAAATTTTTGTTAAGGTACCGCGCTTCTTTCCAGACACTTGGTATTTCTGGCAATCGATTCGATATAATGTTACTGATTTATGAAACTAAAAAATAGATTATAATGCTCTGTATCATAATAATAACTTAGATATGCCATAGTAGCAGTGCAATGTTTTGGGTATAAAAAAAAAATTTACAAAGAAATGAAACTGACTTCAACACTCAAAGGTGAGAAATAATTTGTTGAAGTCGGTATCATCATATTTCAAAAGTACCTACCTATCATCACAATATTGTGCGCATGGTACCGACTTCAGCAAGTTATTTCCAACTTTTGATTGTAGAAGTCGTCTCATATTTTTGTATAAAAAAACAGCTATTTTCGTCCATTTTAGTGACCCTTACTACTTACGGAATCGATTGTTATTCACTGTCAATGACTATTTATCATCAAGATAGTAAAAACACTTTTCAGTTGTTGGAGTGTAACTCAAAAAGGGCTTGACTGATTTTGATGAAATTTAAATATGACCACACGGAAGCACCAGCAAATGCTTCAAATTGAGAACTTCCTCCTTTTGGAAGTCGGTTTAAAATATTGTGGATATTCGAGATATAACTATTTAACATTGCGCCATCTACCGGGTAGTGTTAATATCGTGCTGCAATTGTGCCAGTCTGGTACGTATAGTATGGTTCGTCCGCGCGTTGCCGTTCGCTTATTTAGTTCCTCACAATGACACAAGATGGTGCATGGTCACCAGCTGGACTCAATTTCTGAATCGCGATGACGAGATTCTTCAGTGGATCGTGAGGGGATTTGTGCGCATTTTTCAAATCATACTTACCTGGCGTAGGTGAAGGCGGTTCCCCCAGAGCGAGGCCTTTCCATTGCACTGCGGATGGGTTGACCTCTGCGATTATCCCTAATGTGGATAACTCGGACGTGTTATTTTTGATAGTGGGGACTGCGTTCGCGCCGTCCCCCATCAATGAGTCCATTTATCTAGAATGTATTTCTTGAAGACTACGTAATTTCTAATATTCTTATTACCTTTTTGATATGTGTCCAGAAAGAATATCAAGAGACTGGTATCCGAAACTCGATCAATTATATAAAACATTGCATGTTGGCACTGGGTACTTTATCGATTCGTACAGGTGTGGATAATAAATGCAGATTTATGTTTGTAGTACCTACCCGATGTCTAGTGCTACCACTCCCGCTTTCCTCGCGATATTTAACTTGTCGGAGGTAGATGCACGAAAACGTGATTGCAGATAGGCATAGGTGTGTCATAATGGAGCTCATTTATTTGCTCGAAAGGATTTCTATGCACTTGGTGTACATTCAAACCCTCAACTGACGTCACTTAGTTAAAATCAATGTAATAAAATGGTCGATAGGTAGGTACGAACAGAGAATCCGTTTTGCGTTCACTGTCGCCAACGTTCATACCACGTTGAAAACACCGGTTCTCGTCCGATCACCGAAGTTAAGCAACGTCGGGCGCGGTCAGTACTTGGATGGGTGACCGCCTGGGAACACCGCGTAATGTTGGTTTTTTGCTGTTTATGACTAAAACATACGGTTCTGTTTGGTTAGGTAATAATTATTTTAGTTTTGAAATTGTATTGTGTGAATATTTGTTTTCATGTAATGGTTCGTTTAAAATGTTTATAATATGATTTTTGTACCCGGTACGGACGCAGCGAAGGTAACAGAGAGCGCCGCGTAGACGGACCACTTCCGCGATATTCACGATCTTTTACTTGTCAGAGGGAGATGCAAGCAAAGAAATATAATATAGGTATACATACAGCAAAATGGAGTTCGATTACGTGTCCAAAGGATCTCTAACCGTTTCGTATTGAATTCCATCCCATTATCTGACGTCACAAAAATGAAATCAAATTACACCATGATGGTTAAGTATGTGCATACCGAAAATCCATTTCGCAGCGTTTGTTGCCAACGTTCATACCACGTTGAAAACACCGGTTCTCGTCCGATCACCGAAGTTAAGCAACGTCGGGCGCGGTCAGTACTTGGATGGGTGACCGCCTGGGAACACCGCGTAATGTTGGTTTTTTGCCATTCACTTTAATTTTTACGTTCTTTTTTCTGGTTTAGAAACATTTTATTTTCATTATAAATTTTGGGTAATGTATGAAATATTTTTCTATCGAAGCTCGTAAATGAACGATTCATTATTCTTCATACCTCATTCTGTTGCCTATTCCAAAAATGAGTAGGAGTTAGGTACAAGCCGTTACTAAATACGCTTTTGAGATTTGCGCAGAACTGATATTGCTTTTGCCACCCGAAATATTGAATGGTCATTATAATAATTTCACTGGCCATTCGTGTACTTCATACTTCATACCTCATTCTATTGCCTATTCCAACCTGCAGCACATCAGTAACAGCCTAACAGCATCGATAGATGCTTGACAGTAAAATTTTTGTAAAGGTACCGCGCTTCTATCCAGACACTTGGTATTTCTTGGCAATCGATTCGATATAATGTTACTGATTTATGAAACTAAAAAATAGATTATAATGCTCTGTATCATAATAACTTAGATATGCCATAGTAGTAGTGCAATGTTTTTGGTATAAAAAAATAATTACAATGAAATGAAACCGACTTCAACACTCAAAGGTGAGAAATAATTTGTTGAAGTCGGTACCATCATATTTCAAAAGTACCTACCTATTATCACAATATTGTGCGCATGGTACCGACTTCTTGAGTGTTGAAATCGGTTTCATATTTATGTATAGTTTTGTTTCGATAACTATATTTAGATATTTTAGTGACCTTTCAATGACTGTATAATCAAGATAGGAAAACACTTTTATTTTATATGTTTGTTATCTCAGAACTTGTGACTGGGTGAACCGATTTTCTTGATTATTTTTTATTTTAAAGCTGAATGATGCTTGCCGTGTGGTCCCATTTAGATTTCATCAAAATCGGTCAAGCCTATCTAAAAACAGATAGCCTTGTTAAAAATGAAACTTTAATGGGTATAATTAAATGAACACTGAATATTTTATGGTATAAAATTAATATAAGGTAGAGAATTTTTCGCTAAACACCTATCGGTGTGTTTGCAACGGTGCAGCTGTCTTTGAGAGCGTTTAATTCTTGGTTAGTGTGAACAACACCTTCGAACACATCATCGCGTACCAGTAGGTGAGAGGGCAAAGGCTTGCCCATCAGAAATTAAAAATAATGATGTATTATTGTAGATTTTAACTAGCGTCGATTTTTACTATGTTACCTTCTTTATTCAGAAACTTAATATAATATAGCAAAACGTCTGTTCTCGCTGAACGCCAAGTCAAAAGTCAGCGGCACTGTTAGCATCAACGACTCATTCCCTGTGCGGATATTACGTGTTATGTTGTCATAGAGAAAGACTATCGGAAGCAAGTCGTTGACGCTAGTGGTAGTTTCTAACTAAATCCATACTTTTAAGTTTCTCTACGTCCCTAAGTGCCAGATAGATAGCGGTAGTGATGCCTTTTTTTGTGTGCGTGTGGACTGAGTGACCACATTTTTTTTTGTTTATTTTTGTTAAGTTAGTAACTTCAAGATTTAGTAAAAGTCATAATATAATTTGTAAAATGTGAATTGTAATTTGTAATGAATTAATAATAAAGTTATGACTCTTAAACTATGGTCTCTCAGTTCACACACTCAAAATTCCAAATCTGCGTAAATACATAACTTATAGTCACATATTGTATACAGATATTTAGTAAAACATATTTTAAAGTGTTTAGAAGATAACAAACCACAACGTGGAAACTAAAATTGCAAATTACAAAATTCTTCCTGGTGTCACTGAGAGACCACTTATAAAACACATATACTTTATTAATTATGCCACAAAAACTACATATTTTAACTGCTAACTTTAGTAAAAGTTACATGTAAATTTGTAAAAGTAAAATAAGAGCACCGTTTTTGGCTACTTTAGTAAAATTAACATTTAATTGTGGTCACTCAGTTCACACATGGTGAATATGTAAATTAATTGAAAGTTCTTGAATTATAAGTAATAGATTAAAATTAAATATATCAGTATTTAGTAAATCTTTTTTACTACAAGGATGTGTGTTTTTATCATGTATTGATTGCTCTTAAGATCAGATAATTGCTATTTAATATTTTCAATACAATTTATGTAGTAGGGTGACCACACAATGAAAATTCATTTGAGTTATTAAGCTTATTTACGCTAAGTATTTCATTACTCAGAACCGCCAGGTTCGCCAGTAATGAAATACGTTGATGACGTTTTTAATAATGGCATAAATAAATTTCACCACGTGACATCACACACACTAATACCTGTTATAAAACTGATTAAATTCACGAATATGGGTATGTATATATACCTGCATACATGTGTATATTTAGCCAGTGTCATGTTTTAGAAATAACAATTTTACAGATATTTTCAAGTACAAAGTAGGTTAAGTCAAAATCAGAGCTGAGTAAAATATTGTGGTCAAGACAAAGCTTACACTTGTGCACGATAATGAACACTCAATGAATCATTCTACATCATAATTCTACATATCAAAACTCAAAGGAACACTAGTTTCAGTAAAATATACAAAGTCCCCAAAATTTACTTTTCCTCTCGTACTCTTTCCCGCCTAAATCTTCCACTAGATGTTTTGGAGGGCAGTAATGAGATTTGAATTTGGAACATGTAATATAGTGCCTTTATGCACTCTACGAGATTATTCGAAAATATAGTATGAAAAACTTACTGACAATTTTGAACACTGTAGGTACCGTCGTCGCTGCGTCGGTATGTGTAGTAAAAAAAAACAAATCAAACGCGCGAGCACCGAATACCTATTTCAAACAAATTAATACAACAACGCGAAACTTTCGTTCCCAAGTTTAATAAGAAAAAATATAACGACAAAGCAAATATAACCGAATTAGACTCTAATGTTAAAAAATTGTTTAAATTAGGTTTTCGCGATTATTACACATTGTAATTAAACAACTTTAAACGGTTTAAATCGCGTATACTTATCATTATTTTTATCAAATTAGTCACCCCGTGACCACGATCACTGCTAAGTGTTTGAAACGTCGGGACAAATATAATGATAAATATACGCGATTTAAACCATTTAAAGTTGTTTAAATACTACGAATTATACTCACTGAATTTAATATTACGATAAAATGATATATGGAATAAAATATAAAATAAAACCGGCTTCTTATACTAAAAAGCGTAAAATTACTCGTGAAAGTCGGTATCATATCGCTACAAAGGTGGATCTCAATATTCTGTTCGATACTGAACCGGTTGAAACTTGCACTGTTCCCTAAAAGTGAATACCATTAAAAATCGTCACATAGTTGTGGAGAAATGCATGGACAAACATACATACAAAAATTTAATACACCTATAAATTCTCGTAGACTGGTAGGTACTAATATTTGTATGGAGGCCCTAATAGATCACTATAATTATGTGAATAAGTAGTTTCTATAATTTTACAAAAATATGTGTCTAACTATTACCCTAATTTCCCAAGTCTGTTGAAAATGTCAAGGATGTAAAAAAGCAACTATTAGACAACGGCAGTAAGAACACGAACACAAAAGCCATAATAAAAAAAAATACCTGAAATTTGGCGCCATTAGGAAAATAGCACAAAAATCTTAGAACTTACAAAGAAGTGTTAAAAATAATTTAAAAATAATTTAATAACGAATAGTTATTGCTAATAGCATTGGTTTTACACATTGTAAAACAGTAAAGTGATGCAAAATATTATCACGGGTTAAGAAAAACCCAAATTGTATTACTAAATCACTTGCATAGTAAATTTTCAGTGTGGTCACCCTACTTCATACATTTTATGGAACATATTGAATAGCAGTTATCTTGTCTTAAGAGCAATCAATACATGATAAAAACACACATCCTTGCAGTAAAAAATATTTACTAAATACTGATATATTTAATTTTAATCTACTACTTATAATTCATGAACTTTCAATTAATTTACATATTCACCATGTGTGAACTGAGTGACCACAATTAAATGTTAATTTTACTAAAGTAGCCAAAAACAGTGCTCTTATTTTACTTTTACAAATTTACATGTAACTTTTACTAAAGTTAGCAGTTAAAATATATAGTTTTTGTGGCATAATTAATAAAGTATAATGTGTTTTATAAGTGGTCTCTCAGTGACACCAGGAAGAATTTTGTAATTTGCAATTTTAGTTTCCACGTTGTGGTTTGTTATCTTCTAAACACTTTAAAATATGTTTTACTAAATATCTGTATACAATATGTGACTATAAGTTATGTATTTACGCAGATTTGGAATTTTGAGTGTGTGAACTGAGAGACCATAGTTTAAGGGTCATAACTTTATTATTAATTCATTACAAATTACAATTCGCATTTTAAAAATTATTTTATGACTTTTACTAAATCTTGAAGTTACTAACTTAACAAAAATAAACAAAAAAAAAATGTGGTCACTCAGTCCACACGCACAACTTTTTTTCTGGCATATTAATGATTGCTATAGGTGGCGACAACAAATATAAAATATTCGTTTTTTGTTTTCAACAGCGTCCATACCTTGGAAGTTGCTAACGTACGAGAAACTAAAAGAGCATTACACCCTCTGGCGAACCGGCGTACCATTACCTCAAGATGGAACGTACCCCGGCGGCTTGCTGTCTCTGTTACAATCAGGCCTCAAGCTGGACAGAAGTGAGCGAATTGACATGGAAACGCTGCAACAAACGCTAGAAACTGTAAAGGTAACACGTTTGGGTTGAACATTAAATCAATGCTCATACATTAGCAAAGCAATTAGTGTTCAAAAGGCACCTGTACTTAGTACTGAACCCGTATTATATGTTTGTTATCACGGTCTCGAAAATGTTACTAACCATTTAATTATACAGTAAAGAATTTTGAAGGACGAAAAGCTCTGACATGATTATGAGAACTCGTAAATGGAGATAACTTGGTATATACATATAATTATCGCTCAGATATCTAGGTACCTCGAATGTCACTAAATGGAGATCTGGAATTGTAGGTAGACACATGATAATTACAGTGAAATATGAAGTCTTTGCAGTTCTCTAATTTCCAATCGATAGGTTTTATGTACATATTTTAAATATATATATATATATATATACTTAATATACAGGGTAGAAACTTTCAGCGGGGCAGTAAGGGGAAGTACCTTATCCGTTGCAGCTACTCGGAAATGGTCTTAGGAGACTATCCATATTTTTTTATGAAATTTTGATCCCCATTAACAGATTCAAAACAAAATACAGTTAGTAAGAAAATAGCCATTTTATAGAAAACAATTGTTTGATGCCCACCGATCCTGTTTCTAATACTGATCAAAAACTTCTGTAGTAGGAACATGATGTGATACGTGCCTGCATGAGACTATGTGGTCGTAGATAGCTAAGAGAAATGATGATTTAGCATAGAAGTTTTTGATCAGTATTAGCAACAGGATCGATTGGCATCAAACATTTTTTTGTGTAAAATGGCTATTTTCTTGCTAATTGTTTGTTTAATCTGTGAATGGGGATCAAAATTTCATAAAAAATTATGGATAGTCTCCTAAGTCCATTTCCGAGTAGCTGCAACGGATAAGGTACTACCCTACTGCCCCGCTGAAAGTTTCCACCCTGTGTATATACATACTAGTATATAGGTAACTTAGATTATAATGTTGGCAACTTAAACAAATCTTTGTTAATTTACAGACAGATCTCGACAACCTTGGATACTTAATAATACCGGCTCGGCTTCCAACCAAGAAGTCCAACTTCAGCTCAGTGGGATGGGACACCACTTCCCCCACAGACTCGGAGTGCCAAAGCCCCCAGAACATCCAACACAAGGCAGTCGTACACACAAACGAACCCGAAAGTTCCACCGACACCAGCGAGAAAGACAATACCAAAAGCGACACCCCACTATACGAAACGATAAAAAAATCATACGCAAACACGATGTACTCAGTCGCACAGAAATGCTATATTAATGACGATACTGATAATGTTTCTCTAGCTAAATACGACTTACTTCCAGAAAGGGATTATTCAAGCGCCTGCTCCACTCCAATAGCAAAGATCAAAGCGAGAATCAAAGACATCGCGACGCCAGGCGCTTTGCATCGGAGCGATTCGACGGAATACTGCAGCATATTAAGTCCCAATCGCACAGCCAACATGGGTTTCAATGACGATAGTTATAAAGATAGAAGCAGCGTCGAAAGATCAACTGCTAAGCTCAGCAGAAGCTTCACACCTAAATCTTACAAACCGTTGCATATAAAAGTGCCTGAATACAATCTGGACTCAATAAAGCCCTTGCTTATGGAGCAAAATAGCATAGAAAAGTCATCTTACAGCTTCGATATTAAGAACTACAGCTTGCCGAGTACCCCAATAGCTCGCAGCAATAAGCTTCGGAAGAATGCGTGGCTCTCTGGAGATGTGAGCGCCAGTGAACGAAGTACCGCAGCTAGGACACAGCTGGAAGTTGAGAAAAGTCTCCCAACTACAAGCAAAGAAGGTAGATGTTTAATATTTTTATCGAGATTATTGAGACATTTCGGTTATGGTTGTGTGTGCTTCGATGGTCGAGTGGCATAATTTACATGGTTAGGTCTTCTGGCCGAGGGATGCCGGACTAGAATACCACCTCCGTATATTACCGTGGGAGTGGTAAATAGCGATGAAGGGAAAATATCAGAAGCAGTGATGGCTCAGTGGCATTGGCTATGGACTGCCGCGCAGCAGGTTCATGGTCCGAATCCCGCCCAGAGCTTGAGCTTCACTGCATGGTGGAAGGGCATTTTGCGAATGCCCGCCTTGCTAGCTACCATCCTCAAATAGAAAATCTGTCACCAAGCACCTAACAGTGTGTTCCGGCAGCAGTCCTTGAGAGCCAGTAAAATTACAGGCACATGAGACCTAACAACTGTACGTCTCAGACGGGCGTAGTGCAATTCGTCGTAGACGAAATGCGTCTGTTATAGGCAGAGGTTAGTCCACTTAACATCAGGTGGGGCTCGGGCTTGTTCCGTCACAATAATATAAAAATAAAAAAAAATAAAAACAGAAGATGGACAGCAGCGCCTTCTGACTAACTTCCAACTTACACTGCGGTCCCTAAGAGACCTGGAAATTGTGGCAAACCTTTATTACAGGTAGGCTCTCTTCAAGATCAGAGTTCAGCATGGTGATCTTTTATTTATTTATTTATTTATTAAATAGGTTTGCTAACACTAGTTACACGGGTTCAAGATCATTCATACTATCAATATGGTTTTATACTACGTGCACTACCAATTAAAAGCAAACACAGCATGCATTACAAACTAAAAAGTGAGTTTTAGCACTCATCCTATCAATACTAAAGCACATTTGAATAGACACATGGTACCTACTTACTTATATGTAGTTACTTACTTAAAGTAATAAAAATAGAACATTAATTTTTAGCCAATTCTAAGACCATTAATAACAATTGATAAAATTATTTTATTAATCTCTGCTATAAAATATCTACTTTTAATTAAACTGTAAATTAGCACTTAAGTATTGTGTTCGAACAAATTGGGTTTTGATATATTTTGTGGATTATTAGGAACATTAGGAACAAACAAACAAAAGACGACGAAGCTTTGCAGGGCAATCAAAGATAATATCAAAATCATCGTGTTCGTTACATAGTTTACACAAACGAGGTAATGGTGAGCAAGAACCTAATACTGTACGTCTGAGTGGTGGATACAATAAAGACACTTTACACCGGGGATAACTATGTGGAATCTTAAAGTTAACTTTTTCTAAGAGTAATGGACAGTCTATCTTATTTCGCAAAAGTTTATGCATGAAGCATAAATCTATATAGTCTCTACGTTTATCTAAACAAGTGATTTTAAAGTGGCTCAGTCTATCATTATATGATATATTTCTTCTTGCATATTTAGTTGATCGTGCTAAATGCCACACAAATCTTTTTTGAATCTTCTCTATTCTAAGGCTATGAGAAGCGTAATGAGGCCGCCATACAACACTACAGTATTCCAAAATGCTCTGCACAAGGGAGTTGTACAGTAGTTTTTTTGTACTGTTGTTACGAAATATCTTGCCATTTCTTATTACAAAACCGAGCATACTTGAAGCTTTTTTAGTAATATAGTCTATATGAGGTACAAACGTAAGTTTCTTATCCAGAATGACACCCAGATCTTTGATATTATTAACTTCTTGTATCTCATTCTGAGAAATAAAATATTTGGATGGAAAAATCATCAACTTCCGTGTAAATTTAATATGAAAACATTTTTTTATATTTAATATCATTGCATTCGAGTTACACCACATAAGTAACCTGTCTAGATCACTTTGAAGTAAAGACATATCTGCAGTTGATTCTATGCATCTTGCAAATTTAAGATCGTCAGCATATAGGTAAGGGGTTGAGTATAAAAAGCAATCAGTTATGTCATTTATGAAAATATTGAAGAGGACAGGGCCTAAGTGCGAGCCTTGTGGTACGCCAGATTTAATTTTATGTACGTTTGATTCATAGCCACTTATAGCAACATACAATGAACGGTCAGTTAGATATGAATATAACCATTTTAGAAAGGGTCCTGTCATACCATACTGCGATAGCTTAGAAATGAGCATATTGTGTGACACACGATCAAACGCTTTACTAAAATCGGTATAGATTACGTCTATTTGGCGATGCTTATCAATTTTTTCAGCTAACATTTCAGTAAAGGAGACGAGGTTGGTACAGGTTGAGCGAGCTGCTACAAAACCATGTTGATGTGGTGTAAGATATTTTTTAAAGTGAAATTGGACAATAGGGCATATTATGGATTCGAATACTTTGGCAAATGTACATAGTATAGAAATTGGCCTATAATTATTCACGAGTGACTCATCACCATCTTTGAAAATCGGCACAACTTTAGCAATCTTCCACTCATTAGGGAAAATTCCAGTATCAAGAGACTTCTTAAAAATGCGGTGTAATGGCACCACAAGATTAGAAACAGATTTAGTTATATATTGCGCAGGGATGCCATCAGGTCCTGCCCCTTTATTGCAATCTAAATTTGCTAGGGTTTTATGAATAGTATATGGGTCAATACTAAATGTGGCCAGATTTTCTGCATCTGACTTAATGTCCTCTGTATATGTGTTAATACCGTCGGCACTGTCATAAACTGAGGCAAAATGCTTTGCATATAAATTACACATTTCAGTCCCATTACATGTCGTACATGTGCCATCTGAGATATTTTTAGGAAAACGACTAGTACCTTGTCGTTTTGCTTTTATTAGCGACCAAAACCGTTTAATGTTAGATCCAATTTGGGCCTCAACATTGCTGATGTAAAAGTTGTAGCATTCTCTTGAAAGTTTTTCAGCTAGTTTGTTAAGTGTTTGAAGACGAAGTTCATCTAAGGGGTTATTATAAACCTTGAAACGATGTCTAATTTTTTCCTTTCTTTTTAATGTTTTTATCAAACTACTATTAAACCACACAGGGTAGTTATTACTTACTCGCTTAAGCATTGGAACAAACTCTGTGATAGAATATTTAATAACATCGTTAAAGACGATGACCATTTCATTTACATCTGTACATTTCGAAAACAACTGATCCCAGTCTTGTTCACTTAAAAATTTGTTTATGGCAACATAGTTCGCTTTCCTAAAATTCGGAATTGGTTTGTCAGGGTTACTCAATAAGCAATCTTTATACGAAATAGGAAAAGTTAAAACTATAGGGGGATGATGTTTGTCAACAACCGAGAGGGCATGTGAAGCAGCTACTGTAAAACAAGGATGATTATCGGTTAAGATTAAATCAAGTATTTTGCCATTTTTATTTAAGACTTTGTTATATTGTTTAAAGTTGTTCAGATACATAAAATCTACCAGCGATCGTTCTACATCTGAGAATGTGGTATTTGTAGTAGGTTTATTATCAATGTCCCAAGTGATTCCACTTAAATTAAAATCTCCCAAGATACACACAGGGTGGTTACAATTTTCAAGAACCATATTAGAATTAGCAAGATAATCTTCCAATATTACTTTTTCAACTGGCGATCGAATGTAAATTCCTCCAAAGTATACCTTATTTAACGAGTATTTGTTTACGGTAGGAAGGTCAATACTGATCCAAATATCCTCACAGTTACTTTCCCAGCTCGACATCCTAGTGGACTTAAGACGCGTGGACACAGCTATTAAAACTCCACCAGCGTCCATACCCCTATGGTAACCTGTTGAATCACGGTCCCTTCTATAAACAGCATATTTGTCATCAAAAATTTCACTACTTAAAATGTCTTTATGTAACCACGTCTCAGTAAGAACAATAATGTCATAGTTATGACAAGCTAGATTACAGTATAGTTTATGGATTTTGGTTCGTAAACCTCGAGTGTTTTGGTAATAGATACTTAACGATGACAGTTTACTAACGTTAGGCCTAACAGTTGATGAGGTTGGTACAACTTAATCTAATTTTTGAAGCGCCTCTAAATCTCTTATCAATTTGTGATCAGATGTTTCTGTCTTTCTCATGTAGATCCTGCCATTCCGCACCCATACAAATTTATATCCTTTTTCCTTTGCCGCCATCCTAGCCGCGGAATGAAGACTTTTGTTAGCTGCCGAAAGGTGTTCCATTATATAGATCGGGGTTCTCTCTCCAGGTAGACCTATATGTGTACTATTGAGTCTATCATTCGGATTCAATCTGTTGTATTTTATGGAAGCTGCAATAAAAGTGTCACGTGTTCTCGGTGAGTTGAAATGAACCACAATAGAGCGTGGCCTTGGATTTTTGGGGTTCATTTTCGCAATGCGGCTACAATTTAAAATATCACTGTTTTTAATTCCACAGCTTAAAACATCGCTTATTTGGCAGACAATGGAGACAATATTTTCGGTTTTCTTCTCGGGCACACATTGAATCTCCACATTATTACTACGGGAATATTGTTCAAGTTGATTGATTCGCATTGTTAAGTCATGGTTAAAGGAACGCAAAGTCTCATTTTCCTCTTGTATCTTATTAATTTCTTCTAAGATAGCAGTATTCTTTTGAGCATTTTCTTCGCTTTGTGCGCTCATTATTGCCAATGATTCATGAATTTCTTGAATTTCCTTCTTCAAAGGGGCCACTTCAGCAGCAATCGTCCTTTTCATTTGCTGATCGAGACGAACGAAAAGATTATCCATTTCTTTACTGAAAATTTCTTGTACCACAGCCCTGACGTCATTACGGGTAAGTGAGCCCTCCGAGTCCACTCTAGGGGAGGTATCAAGCGCTGCTCTTTTATGGGCTCGCATGGAGACATTGTCATTCTTAGTTACAGAGCGCAATGGGGTATTATCGTTATTCCCTAATTTCGGCATCTTAGTGCACAACGGGCACACCCAATCGGGCATAGATAAGTCTTTTGTTGTATTAATCATACATGCGAAATGATAGCCCTTATTGCAATTTTTGCAAACGACATAATCCTTCTCTTCGTTGCAATCAAGAACGCAACATCCCCACGAAATCTTCGTCTTCGGTTCAGACATACCGGTTACAGGGCCGAATAGTTTTATTAAAATAAAACGTAAATATCAATGTATGACAAAATAAATCTCACAGTGAATTCGCAGGTAGGAATAAGCTTAGCAGAGTAACCCTAGCGCTCAAAAGGTCCTAAGCGCCGTGAAATAATACGTTGCTTACGCGTTCACGTCAAACTTCTTGTAAGATAACGAGGTTGAAGTAATTTCCAGCACAATATTGATGAAATATTCACTAATACATTATTCACAACACTTGTAATACATTCACTACTTTGTAAGTATTTGTTTATTTGATAATACTGTAAAATATTTATAAGATAAGCTGTAAAACTCAAGTTTTTAATAAAATTCACGGGAGCGTAAACACACACCACGCAATGTTCAATGCGGTTTTTGAACATTGATTTGAACTTGATGGGTACCACCGCAGTTTCAGATTTCCTTCCTCGAAGCAGTAGTCTGTACACTACTGCTGTATAGTTCATAAGTAGTGTGAAGAAGATTTGGACGTAGTTCCTGAAAAACTTTCCAAACAACAATCATGTAAAAATTGAGTTCTGAATACCAAACTAATCACGTGATTCATATTTTCTGACTGACAAGATATGATAACCCTACATTGTTCTTTATATGAAATCATGACTTAGTAGCCCAATCTACATGCACTACCTCACATTAAGCACTATTTTCTCAAATTGTTATGTTTGTGGATTGGAACGTTTTTCTGTAACTACGTCCATTTAGTAGCAAGTGAATATTAAAAAAAAAGTATGGAAGAATAGAAATATCACCAAAACCACGAAGACTAGGCTCGTGCGGACACTCATCTTCCCCATATTTCTTTACGCTGCTGAAACATGGACTTTGCGAGATGTGGAAAGGAAGAAAATAGACGCTCTGGAGATGTGGTGTTGGAGAAGGATGCTTGGAGTTTCCTGGACTGAGTTCCGAACAAATGTCTCCATACTCCAAGAACTCGGCATAAAGCAGCGTCTATTTACAACAGTACAGTCTCGCATCCTTACCTTCTTTGGCCATGTTTCGAGACGTGATAATCTGTCCATAGAGCGCCTAGTCGTACAGGGCAAAGTGGAGGGTACTAGACCGCGCGGAAGGTCACCCACTCGATGGACCGACCAGATAAAGAAAATTGTCGGTAACCCTTTAAATGAGTGCGCCAGGATGACCTCCAGCAGAGTGAAGTGGCGGGGCATCGTGAAGCGAGTACTGTCTGCCAACTCCACCATTGCTACATGACGACCACGACCGCTCTGCCAAGAGCGTATCGACTTAGAAGAAGAAGAAGAATATTAAAATCTGGGCAAACGAGACATCAGAACTAACGCGTCTCGATGTGACAAGCGCAGTGCAGTGTCATGCAAAATGAGGATGGTGATACTGCAACTGTAATGGATAAGCGAGACACTTACCATCAGGGGGTCAACCTATCTGTCTCCATACACATCATAACGTTAAAAAAACTTATGCTTTGGAATTTCGTTTCTGGGTTCGATTCCCGAGTCAATTGAAGCTAATGAGTTTTCTAAAACGACAAGGACAGCCCGAAGTCTGGAACTGTGTGTCAATTTTCCACATAATTTTCCTGTTACGCCACGTGACGTCATAAACGTCACGTAGCCAAACCGAAAGAATTTTCTACACGAAGAATCCTCAGGCGGTCTTGACTCTTCGAGCGCACGATTAAGAATGATTAGATTGTCTTACTGTATGTTTGATGTACACCCACACTAACACGTCGTGTACACCCACACTAACACGTCGTGTCCGTACGAGGCTTACCAGTACAAATTCGCATCACTAATGTGTGGAAGGGCGCGCCTTCGTGAGTTTACAGATCTGTACTACTAGTATATTTGACCGTCTGGGAACATCAGCGTAATGTTGAGTTTTTGCTATTTTCAGATCTTACAAACGCACCACCCGGCGGAATGTCTCCAGAAAGTTCTGAGACTATGCCGAAGTCGACGAGCTGTTCGCCTGAAATTCACGTTAGTTTCGAAAATAATTGTGCGACACAAGAGCAGAGTGTAGAGCCGTCGCATGCAAGCGTTGATACTGTCAAGGAGAGTGATTCTAGGCACATAAGGTGAGCCTATTCATGCATTAATCCCAATTAATACCACCAGCAGTAATGTTCGAATTACTGTGATCCAGTTTGAAGGGTATCGGTGAAATCACAGGCATATATGAGACGACAACTTTATGTCTCAGGGTGATGGGCGCAGTGCAATTCGTCAATTGTGAAGGGTATCAGTGAAATTACAGGCATATGAGAAAACAACTTTATGTCTCAGGGTGATGGGCGCAGTGCAATTTGTCAATTGTGACGAGCTGCACCTGTTATAATGTTTATATTTTCAATTTAGAACCTCATTAAGTTACTTGTACTACTAAAGGTAAAAGAAGGTGGCAGCAGCGCCTTCTGAGCTGATATCTTAAACATCGATTCTCAAGACGCCTGCCAATCAGGTATTATGTCATACCCTGTTAATGGGGGAGGCTGTGTTCAGCACTAGAGAATCCGGCTGATACTGTCCATAATTTTTATTTTTATTTTTATTTTTTTATTTTTTTACAATTTAGGGATTCTTACAGCTAGGTATAGCTTAAAAATCTATGTAGGTGCTGAAGGCCATTTAAAAGATTCCACTAATAAATTAAGAGAATTATTCTTATCGAGTAGACTAAAACATAGAGAAAATCAAAATAATATTATACAACACTTGCACAAGAATAGAATTAATTGAAAAATGCATTAGACAATACCCTCTTAACTTGCTCGACAGACGTATTGAAAATATCAAGGTCATGCCGAGATGCTACGTCATTGAAACAACGGCTTGCTCTTATCAAGTAGCTATTTCTCCTGTAATTAGAGTTAACTGTTGGGGTGTATAGTTTACACGGTCTCCTAGTAGGATCAGCTGACACCTTCACTCCCACTAAGTTAAGCAACTCAGGACAGTCAACTGTACCGTTCGCTATCTTAATTAAGTATACTACATCAGCAATTTGTCGTCTTATATCTAAAGGAAGAATGTGAAATTTATTACAGCGCTGGTTGTAGTCTGGGAGATATCTTTTGATTTTAAACTGAAGATGACGGAGAAACCGCCTCTGAATGCGCTCAATGCGCGTGATGTAAACGTCATACATGGGGTTCCAAATTTGTGAAGCATATTCTAAATGACTACGTACATAGGCACAATAAAGAATTTTGAGAGTTTTTATAGATTTAAACTCAGTCGATAAACGCAAGACAAACCCAAGCGCTCTCGATGCCTTGTTTATAATGTTATTGATGTGCTCCTCAAAAAGTAACTTTGTATCAAAAATTATGCCTAAGTCGCGAATTGAATGGACTCTTGTAATGCAGGTATTTTTGAGTTTATAAGTGAATACGAGAGGTTGTGGCTTACGAGTGAATGTGCATAGGAAACATTTAGATACATTTAGGTCCAATTTGTTCAATAGACAATAATTGTTAAATCGATCGAGATCGTCTTGAAGAAGGAGCGCACTTTCTTGCGAGTCAATTGGACAAAGTATCTTCATGTCATCAGCATATAGAATAACTTTAGAGTATTTGAAGCATGAATAAACATCATTGACTATAATATTAAACAAAAGTGGACCCAATAGAGATCCTTGAGGAACTCCTGAGGGGACATGTATAGGTGATGACGTATATCCACTAAGTACTACTGTCTGGCACCTGTTCCGTACGTACGACGTAAACTACCTGTACAAGTTACCTCGAATGCCTACGGATTGCAGCTTACGAAGAAGTACTGTGTGATCGATACGGTCGAAACATTTATTGTAGTCTGTGTATATGACGTCGACTTGAGAAGGTTTGGACATATGCAGCGTCAAGTATTCACTACAGACGATCAAGTTTGATGTGGTAGACCTACCTTTTAGAAAACCATGCTGCTGTGAGCTGAGCGAATGTTTTAATGCACCGTAAAGTTGCTTATATATCACTTTTTCTAGAATTTTTGCAAACAGGCATAATTTGGAGATAGGTCTATAGTTTTCAATTAAGTTTTTAGGTCCTTTTTTATGTATCGGTGTGACGTACGCTGATTTCCAGATCGTAGGCATAACGCCCTCTGTTACAGATCGTCTAAAAAGAAGGGCTAGAGGAGCCGATAAGCTTTTAGCGCATTTAACAATAAATATTGCCGGAATGTTGTCAGGACCCGCAGATTTGTTTAAGTCCAAGGACTCCAACAGCTTGCAGATTTCTGAGCAGTCAAACTCGATATCCGCTATGTCCGTTGATGTCATATTGTTCACGGAATCGTCCAGTGAGCAATCCGTATCGGTACTATCTAAAAATGTAGAATTAAAATATTCACTAAACATATTGCATATCTCCTCCCCGGAATCAGATGCGCGCTGACCGAAACGTAATAGTGCGGGGTAAGAGTTATTTTGATTTTTAATTTTGACATAAGACCAAAACGCTTTGGGATTTTTAGAAATACTTAATTCAATGCTAGATATAAAATCGTCAAACATCTGATTCTCCAATGATTTAGCACGATCCCTTAAAATGACAAAGGATTGGTGGGCAGACCGATTACCGTAAGTTTTGTACTTCCGGTGATATTTATATTTCTCTTTTAATATTTTAATAAGTGGTTTTTTAAACCAAGGAGGGTATTTCTGTGTTGGCGTGACAATTTTAGAAGGTATATAACTTGATCTAAGGTCATTAAGAGTACTATAAAAGAAAGAAACTGCATCCTCCAGTGACTTATTGTAAAGTACCTGTTGCCAATTTATATCTTCTAGTTTTAATTTGATAGCGGCGTAATCACCACTATGATATAGATACTTTAAATAAGGACAAGGTTTTAGCTTATGTAATTGAACGAAATCAATAATGTTACTGATTTCATTCGTGTTGAAATCTAGCAATATCTACTGTCTTGACGCGAATGAAATCAGTAACAGTATAGATTATCATCATGTAATTGGGCAGTAAGACTGCCAATATCCGGTACATGCATACTTAAATATTAACTTATTAGAAACCGGCTAGGACCCGCGTTATATTTACCGGAAAGATTCCGACCAGTTTCGGACTGTTTTGAAGATCCAGACTGTGCGCCTGGATCGTGAGACTGATACAGTTAGTGTGGTGTGTCATCAGCCCTATATTACCAATAACAGTGACAGTGACAGTGAGACAAGTGTCAGTTCTGACGGCGACTTGACAAATACAGCTGAGCCGGGGCAGACAGCGCCGTCACAACGACAGTTACGCGCTGAGGCCCGTACTCGTCGCTTCGCGCAATCGTGACTCCCAGACGAAGGACTTCAAAACAGTCCGAAACTGGTCGGAATCTTTCCGGTAAATATAACGCGGGTCCTAGCCTAGCCGTAATAAGTTAATATGGATAAAACTCGCGATAGTTTTCAAAGTGAAGCATACTTAAATAGTTACAAAATAGACAATTAAACTTACCTCCGCAATTATTTTCATACGAACTTATCTAAAACATGCCTATTTACTTCCAAAAAAGGTAGAGGTTCTCATTAGATTGCAATTTGCATGTATTTTTGTATATTTGTTAAGCAATTATGCCGCCATTCATGAATTGATTTAGATGATTCGTTTTTGTTGGCTAGAGTATCCGAGAGATCTCCAAGTTGGTCCCATTCAAATTTCATCAACATCGGTTTAGCAGTTTGTTACAGTCAATAAACTAAATAAAGTATTTGCATCCCTGGATGATTTAAGGGTAATTGCAATTCCTGTCTAGTATTTTAGGCCAATGACAACAATCTTGTGAGCAGTATGAATATATAAAAAGGCACCGACTTCTAACCCACAAAAAGTATGAAATAACTTGTGGAAGTCGTACCATGATAATGTGATGTTTGTATTTTAAATCAGCATGGTACTGACTGCAACCAGTTATTTCATACTTTTCAGTTTTGGAAGTCTGTTACGATCTTTTTTTAAATATTGTTTTATTACTTGAACCTTTACACATTATATAATATTACCTAATCAATCCACCACTCGATAGATCGTTTCCACCTCAAGATTGGACGCCGGATACCGACGACACCCAGGGCCGCAGCTCTTGGTCCTTTAAATCTCATCATGAGCGGAACCAACCCAAGTCCAAGATAGACGATGACCTGTTAGCCAACATGAGCGTGAAGCCGTTAGTCGCTATACACGAGAGGTGGATCTACGAGGCCAATAGGAAATCCGGACGGTCCATGTCGCTGCCGGAAGAAAACAGGTAGATGTTGTACATCATTAATAAAAAACCTTTAAGTAGTGTACGGACTACTACTTCGAGAAAGAAAAACTGAAACTGCGGTGGTACTTATCAAGGTCATCATGCTGAACTCTGAAGAGAGCCTCCCCGTAATTAAAGTTTGCCGGTAGACTTGCACTACCAGAAGTTTTCCGTACTAACACAGAATGTACTGAGATTTTTAAATTGTTCGTTGAGTAAAAGAACTTTAAAAACCACGTACCTTGTATATAGACTTATACCCATATAATCTTGTACTAATCTCTAGGAGGTCAATGGTTCGAATCCCGCCGCGGGCTTGAGCTCACCGCATGGTGGAAGGGTATTTTGCGAATGCCCGCCTGGCTAGCGACCACCCTCACGTAGAAAATCAGTCTCCATGCACCTAACGGTGTGTTCCGGCAGCTGTCCTTGAGAGTCAGTCATTCTAGGTTAAACCTGTTAACACCTTCGACCACATCATCACTTACTATCAGGTGAGATTGTAGTATAACCTAAAAAATAAATAAAAATAAAAATAATTTAAATAATAAAACAAATACCATTTTGAAACCGGCTTTAGGCACACTTTATTTTAAAATGATTGGTCACATGTGTATTCATACTTTTTTTTTACGCTATGGATGCTTAAACTTTGGCAAAATGAATATGTTTGTTTATTAAAAAGACCATAACTTTGGTACTACTTGATTTTTTTTGTTCTGTTTTTTTTTTTCTGAATGGCCATTAGATATACAAATACCTAATTTAAGGTTATCCATTCATTACCGGGCACCCTGTATATAAAATAAACGGTCGCCTTTTAATTTTTAACTTTTTGTTATTATCATTATTTGTCAAAGATTTATTTCCTTTAAAGGTCTGGCAGACTGATGAACAGACAAACAGCCGCACCGAGGGACCCCATTACGAATATATTAACATGCTGATATAAAAAAATATACATATATCATCTATGCTAGATCTCTATCTCCAAAGCCTCTTCGTTGTACGCTAGGTCAGCAGAAAAATATCAAAGTGTCTGTGAACAAAGCTCTTAAAACGTTTGCATGGCGTTAGATCATTTTGCGAATGCTCGACTAGCTACCACGCTCCTCGAGTAGAAAATCTGCTGCTGAGCACATAACGCACAACTGTGTGTTCCATGCAGCAGCTGTCTTTGAGAGCCAGAAATTCTAGTTTAGCCTGGCCAACCTCTTCGACTACATTACCATCAGGTGAGATAGTGGTTAAAGGCTAACCTATCAGCTATAAAATAATAATAACAAATACTTTTAAAATATTTTAAGAAAACATCAAATTAATATTTTAATAAAACACTTGAAAAATATAAAAATATATCTAGTGACAATTCCGCTTAATTTTCCTGCTAAGCCGACGTGACGTCACAAACGCCACGCAGCCAAACCGGAAGAAATTTTGACGCGTTTCGCTTCTACACGAAGCATCCTCAGGAGGTCTTGACTCTTCCAGCGCACGATCGAGAAATTTCTCGATATCGATTTCTTTGTTATTATTAAAAATGGATTTCCGCAAAGTAACGCCTGAATCTATTCATTAGCTATAAAATAATAAAAACGTCAAAAAACAGCGGTTCTTGTCTGATCACCGAAGTTGAGCAACGTCGGGCGCGGTCAGTACTTGGATGGGTGACCGCCTGGGAACACCGCGTAATGTTGGCTTTTAGCTGCATTTCCCTTCAAATATATAAATTTTTAGTTTCAGATCACAGATATCGGCCGTGAAGCCTGCATCTCATTGCGTGGACACATTGCAGAGTTCTCTTCCTCAACTTAACCAGAAAAAGTCGACGAAAACTTTTCGTATGCCTTCTTCGCCAAACAACAATGGTAAAATGCACAATAAGTCTCTATAGACATAACCAGGGTATGGTTAAACGATTACAGAGGTGAAGGGAAAATACCTGAACACTCATTGATTTTCTTATTAATTCTTTAATTAACCTTTTTAATTCTTCCAGTCTTGTACTGTTGATACTTGTACTGATGTACTTCCCAGATATGATTTTCAATTTATCTTATTGCCTGTACGCTACTAACTTGTAATAAACAAAATGTAATTGATCTTTTTCATTAACATGCGTGTCGCTTTTTATTGTCTCTAGCTAACCTTTCCACAAACAGTATTCACAAGGTAAGACCAAATCCTTAACAAAAATGTATACCTTCTAAAGCCGGTTCTCCTGCTGTCCAAATTCTAACAAAACAACTAACATTATCATGTTTACATAAACACTTCCTCGACAAAACGTCTGCTCCTAATTTTCCGTATTTATTTTGTTTTTGTTAGATTATCAGTTTTCAAGATGAGCTTTGACGAGGAAGACGTGTGAGGCGTTGTAGCTATCTTGCATTTAGTCCAAATGAAAATAGGTTCTGTTTGAGACCTTACCTACAATTACGCACTTTTATCCTATATCGAGATCGTCTAATAAAATAAAGATTTGGATTAAAAATCTTTTTCGTAGCTAGCAAGCTAGCTCTGAGACTGATTTAGAGAAACTTCAACATTTATATTAAAAGACAGAAAAGTACATACCTCATTTCAGGGTGACATTATTATCTTAAGAAGATTTGTGACGAATTAACAATAAGCCTTACCTACCTGTGACGAATTTACACTAATTCTTAATGTGTGTGGCAAGTTTACTTTCAATGTATGGAGTTTACAAAAGTGTAGCGAATTTACTTTGTGGCGAGTTTACTTACTTTACTCCTTCAAATGTCAAAATTATGAACCTATTTGTTAGATGTTAAATTTAACAAAAACAAGAAGCAGGAGGCCCGGCTTAAAATATTATCGTGCTAAATGTATATGCAAGTGATTCTCAACGCACGCATTATTCACTTATTTCAAATTTAGATTTAACTTTAGATTTAGCTTTTTAACATTATATTACAAAGAAAAACTTTACAAATGAATACAGGTAATTGTATTTGCATTGATAATTTGTAGTGACACGTGAACGTTATACATTTCAGGCGCGCATTGGGAGCAGTTTTGCCAAGCTCGGGAAGCTATATCAAAGGGCATTAACTTCGCGGATCGAAGCCCCGACCGCTATCACACGTGGAGGAAAGATTCCGATAAAAGGTTAGTGAGAGAAATATATATAGCAAGACGACTACTGAGGAGAAAGAATATATTCTATTATGACATCATGAAACTGAAACATTTGACTATATTTGTATCAACTATCGCCAACGTTCATACCACGTTGAAAACACCGGTTCTCGTCCGATCACCGAAGTTAAGCAACGTCGGGCGCGGTCAGTACTTGGATGGGTGACCGCCTGGGAACACCGCGTAATGTTGGTTTTTGCATTCACTTTTATTTTTACGGTTATATTTTTGTAAATGAAACATTTATCCTTCATAGCTCATTCTGTTTGCGCAGAACTAATATTGCTTTTGCCACCCGAAATATTGAATGGTCATTATAATAATTTCACTTGCCATTCGCGTTGTTACCTGCAGCAAATCAGTTAAATCATCGATAGATGCTTGACAGTAAAATTTTTGTAAAGGTACCGCGCATCTATCCAGACAATATCCTCATGAGGTATCATACTGATCCTACAACGTACTTGGTATTTCTTGGCAATCGATTTGAGATAATGCTACTGCTTTTTAACGCTTATATTTTTAGAGGGCTCTGTATTGTACTAACTAAGATATTCCATAATAATATGTTTTTCGTAATATGGTGTAGAGATTAGAGATATAATAATTTTATAATGCGCCCTCTGTTGGGTTATATATCGTGCTGCATTTGTGTCCGTCTGAGTTTTGTCCGCGCGTTGCCGTTCGCTTATTTAGTTCCTCACAATGACACAAGATGGTGCATGGCCACCAGCTGGACTCAATTCCTGAATCGCGAGATTCTTCGGTGGATTGCAAGGGGATTTAAGCTCAATCTTCTTATCATACATATCAATGCTTATTGCGCTGTCCCCAACAATGATTTCATCTATCGATCATGTATTTCTCGAAGACTACGTAATTATGTGGCTAGAAGATCATTGCTACCCGAATATCAAATCTCATTCATCAATAATTATAAGACATTGCATGTTGGCACTAGGTACCTACTTTATCGATTCGTGCAGGTGTGGATAATAAATGCAGATTTATGTTTGTAGTACCTACCCGATGTCGAGTGCTACCACTCCCGCTTTCCTCGCGATATTTAACTTGTCGGAGGTAGATGCACGAAAACGTGATTGCAGATAGGTATAGGTATGTCATTATGGAGCTCATTTATTTGCTCGAAAGGATTTCTATGCACTTGGTGTACATTCAAACCCTCAACTGACGTCACTTAGTTAAAATCAATGTAATAAAATGGTCGATAGGTAGGTACGAACAGAGAATCCGTTTTGCGTTCACTGTCGCCAACGTTCATACCACGTTGAAAACACCGGTTCTCGTCCGATCACCGAAGTTAAGCAACGTCGGGCGCGGTCAGTACTTGGATGGGTGACCGCCTGGGAACACCGCGTAATGTTGGTTTTTTGCAACATTGTTTTTTACAATTATTAGTTTCCAAATACGTTCAATTAGTCACTCTACCAACAAGTACTCAAACTAAACTATCGCTGACGTAATAGTATTTTATAAATATGCTTTATTAAAAATATAAGCATATTTATAAAAACTCAAGTCGATGCACAGGGTAGCCGCTTGGCATACGTGTAGTTGTTAATATTTTGAAAACAATGTTTTTACTCGCAGTTTATAATATTCGCTGAGAAGTTATATGACCTTTTCTTTGTATATGGATTATGGATCCTATTATTACAGTAATTAAACATATCGTATTTCAAGTAGAAGGGCATTCTGAGCCATTTATAACAAAATATTCATAATAAATCAGCCATTATTTCGAATAAAATAAAAAATATATTTTGGAACATATTCCTTGTTTTCTTTTATAAAACATTCTCCTCCAGATACGATGAGGCTGAATATTTTTTGTGAAATATATATCTCAAATAATACGTAATATCCTCATATCTAAAATCATGAAATCGTTTTGAAAATATTAACGTAAATAAATTACATTTTAATGGTTACAATTTGAGACAGATAAACTAAAAGTATTTTTTGAAACTTTTAACAGTTTAAATCGCCATGCGTCGTACATCGCACTGCAATATTATCATGCCAGTTAGAGAGATATCCAACTAAACCTTACTTTTTCTCTATCATGGGATAGGGAGAAAGTAGGCTACCCTTGCTATATTCCCAGGAAGTAGAACTATTTTAATGTTCGATTCCCATAGTGTTGAATTGGCATAATGTTGAACCGAAAATTGTTGAGCTAGCAGGGGGCCAACTCCCATCTTTCACATACCAACATTCAGTATTATTTTAACCTTAAATTTACAATCTTATTTCGCACTACCACATATCACTATAGTAAACTTACATTAAAACTTCAACGTTAGAGCGGGCTGCATGCATTGAATCAAGTAATTTGAGCGATAGAGATAGCGCTATATGAAAATCATTGTTTCGTGACAACTACGGTACGAATCATAGTATCAATATTTTAAACTTGAAATAATGACGCGTTTGGTGTTCCATAATTGTTTTTATAAGGTGGGTGTCGGGCCCTAGCACTAAAAAACTTTATTGCATAAAAAGTATTTCTGTTACTGACATGACATATTATTAAATATGGGTTGTTTTGTGTCGAAAATATTTAGTTATAAATAATTTGTTTCAGTTCCTACACCGATGACAGATCCGAACTAAAAATAGACCAATGCACCGATACAAAGGGCATTGAAGACTTCATACGCGACCTCATCCGCAAGGAATTCCAACATTTACTACACGAGATTTCTGACGACAATTCGACAATCACAACTCGAAACGATGATTTAGTCAACAAAGGCGTCTCTAATATTGTAGAATCGTTGAATCACGACGAAGCAGAGAAGACTTTAAAGAAAGATCCTGTCAAGTCGTTCTCCAGAGTTAAAATAAATGGGAACAACAAACCATTGCTACAAATCACATTCAGTCGTTCCGGGGAGAACAGTCTTCAAGTGCTGGACAACTGTGTGAATGTCACGATATGTGACAATCCTGGAAGGGAGAAGCTGAATGTGTCTTTGGAAGACACCCTGACGGAAGATGTGCAGGTGCCAGGGTTGAAGAGGTGCCAGGCTTTCAATGCTATTCAGGTAAGTTCGTTTTATTTTATGGTAATAGCGCTTTCCATACAATAATCATTAATGTTTCATCATATTTTAAAAACCAAGTGTTCAAACTCTATGAAATTTTGCATGCATGTTCTTGAGTCTTACATCTATACTTCTCTGGTTAAGCAGTTTTCGGTAAAATTATATATTATAAAAATTATACGAAAAAAATAGTTTTGTGCGGGAATTGTTATTTAATATGTAAGAATAAAATGAATAATAAAACGAAACACTGGCAAGAGAGAAGCATAGATCAGCTTAGGGACATGCATGCAAAATTTCACCCAGTTTGAATACTAGGTAAGGTAATTTAAAATATAAAAAAAACTACGTTTGTATTAAAAGCGCTACGAATACATTTAGCTCATAACAGATTTACCTATTATTAAGTATAGTTACGGTTTTTAGGCAAATTACTATTCAGAGCCAGTGGATGATAAGTATCTAGTTCACATCATCATCACATCAACCATAACGTCCACCGTTGAACAAGGTCTCCCCCATTATTGGGGCGTTTAGCCATAATCCCCACGCTTGGCAAGCGTCTTGGAGATCGCAGTATAAGTTGTGAGTTCTTCAGAAGGTGTTGCTTCCCACCTTATTGTATTTTTCCCTTACGACCACGGGGAAAAAATGGGGAGGTGACATTCTGACCCGGCACCCCACGGGCCATGCATATCTAGGTAGCTACTTAAAAACTAAGTTAACAAAGTGTGAATTGACAGAGTAGTTAATCTAAAGAGTATTTTATCACACTAATATTATAAATGCGAAGGTTTGTGAGTGAGGAGAATAAATATTATGAAGTGACGAGACGGATCAGTCGCCCGCCTGATGTTAAGCCTAATGCCAGTCAGTTACAATGTCTCCATACGCGTTCTGCTTGATGTTGAACTGCGTTTGTCACTCACAGTAATTTAGCTTACTACAGTACACTGTACTCCTAAACACATAGTTTTTGGGCACTACTGCATCAAGGCATAATATCCGACTCGATTGAAACGACTGAACCGATTTTAATTTTAGATAGTTTAGGCCCTGGAATAACTCGTAGGATGTTTTCATCACTTCGTCAGTACGCGGGTGAAACCGCGGGACGCAGCTAATATAAATCTGCCTATAGGTTAGTGTATGTATAAACGCCGCTTTAGAATTTCGGTCTTGTGTTCAATGCTCGGATTCGACAAATTATCGTTTTTTTTTCAGACAAGTAACTTTCAGTAACAGTCTGGGACTGTGCCCGGTAAATAGTGATAAGCTCGTTTCCTATAAACAGGACCAAAATATGTCTAGCGACACGTTTTACAATTATGCATCAAACCACTTTTCTCAATTGTTCGTCTAATACATAACAGAGTCAGAATCCCAAGAGAATCAGGGTCTAGAATCCCAAGTTTATCATATCATTGAATTTATTTCTTCAATTTCATTTAAAAAATTAAAATAAACTCTTTTTTCAAATTGTAGGAAGCTAGAAGCACCGAGGATCTTTACATAGACGACGACATCTCGACACATATGCAAGAGAACTTCGGAGGGAAAGTGAAACTTATCCCTTTGCACGGGTCCCTGCACGAAATATTGTGCGAGAGAGAGGACGAATGCTGCCTCATCAAGGTGAAGCAGGAGAACGGATGTGACACCATCTACTTCCGGTGTGACAACTCTGACACTGAGTCCCGAGACGCTATAGACGGCTGCGAGCTATCACAAGACACAGTCGTCTTCAAACGGAGCATATCGTTAATCGAAGAGAGGATCCAGCGCGTCATTCCCAAAGACAAACGCGCGCAAACCCCCATCACACGCAACAAAATCAGACCCAAATCGGAGATATTCCCCCCGATCAAGAGAGAAACCAGAATCCTTAGCAACAGCAGCCCTTCTCTAGTTATGAACGATAAGGACGAGGTGGAACTCAATATAGAGAATGTCATGAGTTATCAAGACTCTTCGTCGGACGAGTGTCTCAAGTGCCAGACGGATAGTGACGATTTTGAGCTCCTCGAGCAAAAGATTGAACAAGACATCGCCACCAATAATATGACTTTGGGCTGCGGTTGTTTGGGAAAGATTTCAGAGGAAAATCTGTCTGCTCTGAATGACGATGCTACTGATAAGGAGGTAGATAATTAGGTTGTATGATTCTGTTGATTCAGAATTGTTTGTTGACGAGTAACGGGACAATATGGTCGTAGACACTGAAGCTTTTGTTAGAACTTTTTTTACTGGAATCTCCCTTAATCATTCAATTGTTAGATAAAAGGTAACACATTCTATAGAAAAAAGGTTGTTGTAGAATTGTCAAGAAAGAGAAAAAAGTCTTTCCGAGGCACACGGCCTCGAGCAGAAAAATTGGCCGGGAAAGACTTACGAATAAACTTGCAGTAAATTTGGAAGCGATTTTCCGGTGATCCGCTTTTATATTATTATTATGTATTGTTATTTGCTATGTCTATTGTTGCCTCGCTTAAAATCACAGTATTTACATATATATACTTACAATATTTATAATATCTTAGCAAGGAAGTTCTATGTAGCGTTATTTTATTTTATCTCTTAGTCGTAATTATAGTAATGTGAATCTTGGCATAAAAATCATCAGGTAAAACCCGCCGGTGACATGTTTTTTTTTATTATAAGTATATTTTAACCGCAGGCACTTTTCAAAGATAATTTTAATTTTTATTTATTTCAGTACCAATATAACATTGATGTAATAGTAACTGGGATTCAAGAGTTCGAATTTCCTTCAAGCTTGCTCGAACAAATAGCTTCCACATAAAACATTTCCGTTCAACAAGCAATATTGATTCCACACTATCTGCATGATGAACTTGCAGTGAGTGTGGAATAAAACCGCATTCAATTGCAAATTTATACAAATGATAGAAGGGAAAATTATAATAAGATAGTATTATGTGCCCCGATCAAAAAGCACATGTTGCTTTTTGATCCCGATCAATCATCAATATAAATCTAATACTACGCGTCACCCTGCCTAATGTTATTTATGTATTTGAATTTACTAACCTACCTGCATAGATTGTATGAAGATAAACTGACAGTAAATACCTACTACTATCAAACTTGTCATTAACGCAACAAGCATAATTCTAACGAGATACTAATTAGCATTTTTTTTAACGCTAACCATACTTAAAAAATCAGCATTTATTATTTTGTATAACTTTTTGCTTGTACACACTTTTTTACATTAAGTAGGCTTATCGTTCATAAACACAATCAAGTACAATTATGTTAACACTTGCCATAGTAACCGACACTTCCGTCCAATCATGCTCGGGTAAGTTAGGAAACCCCCAAAGATACTTTCATAGGTTTTCTTACACGTGTTTTAGATAAGTTAGTATTATTTTTTTAAGAGTTTACCTACTTGTTGAAAGGCTATGTGATTTTTAGATTAAGTGGCACCGATACATTCCACTGTATTTTATAGATGATGTGATTTTTATAGATAAGATGCACCTTATAAAGGTTTTCTGTCATGTTAACTATCTTAGATTTATAATTAACGTGTCACATTTATTTTTTAAGTAACTTATAGAAACCAAAGTTAATTATTTCTTCAACTTGGTACATTTTTTTTGATACTTTTAAAGCAAATTTATCAGTTTAATTACTTGTATTAATGTATGCTTGTTTAGAAAGTCGCAGTTTTAAAGTATTGTTATTGAGACACTTGTTTGATTTGATAACTGTTGAAAATAAAATGTCAACTTGATAAAAATATTTTTATTTATTCACTCGTTATTATATAAGGTTAATAATTAATTAACAGTAAGTACATTGTTTATCAAACGAAGAAAGTGACCGATTCCGGGAGTAGCACTTTCTGCAGAGTTTATACTATACCTAGGAGTAAAACTAGACATTTTTTACTCCACATACCTAACCTAGCAATTCAGTTATTATTGACATAGAAATCGTTCTGCGCCGGTGCGATTTTGCAATCTTGATGGAACAAGCACGAGGCAGACCTGGAGTTCGAGGCCGACCTGGAGCGGTAATCCTTCTTATAAAAGCTACAGTTCGTCGCTAGTGGTAAACTGCACTGCGCCCATCACCCTGAGACAAAGATGTTAAGTCTCATGTGCCTGTAATTGCACCGGCTCCCATACCCTTCAAACCGGAAGACAGTAATGTGAACAGACGGTAAGGTGGCGATAGAAAAGGTATACTTTCCCGGACGAACTCGCGTAAAGAGTTATACGGCTACTGCTTTTTGATGTTCACTTGTTTGTTATTTTCTTTGTTTCTTTTCTTATGAAAAGCTAGTGATCTGTGTATAATTTTATAGACTGAGTGCCAAATAAAGGGATTTTCAACAAGAACTTTTTAAAATAAAATAAAACAAAGAATTTAGATGAAGATGATTCAAATAGACCCGCCATTTTGCCAAAAGGTGATTAAAAACTTTGATGTAAGAATCGACATCTGTCACTGTGCTCGTGGTAGACATTTGCCAGATATAATTTTTCATTCATAATTGCCAAACTATTAAATAAAATTTGAAGCAACTTCATCTAAATTCTTTGTTTTATTATGTTTTAAAAACAATGTTCTTGTTGAAAAACCTTTACTCTGTTTTTTGACATTACTATAATAATATAAATATAGCTTCCATACGAAACATTATAAAAATTAAAATATATATAAATTTAAAAACAAATATAAAATACATATTAAATTACAAACTAATATTAGAAAAAAAATAAAAATACGTTTACAATAGATTTACATACTTTTTCTTCCCGCTCAACGCGCCAGAAATGGATTTCCATACAACTTTCCCTCCCGCATAATAACAGAACTACTTTCTACCTCATGTTTAAAAAAGTTATTAAATTCTTTTCTTTCGATGATTGAAAAATATTATTCCTACAAGAAGAGGTATAATATTATATTATATTATGTAATGATATTGTTGCGAATGCAGGAGTCAGCTCAACACCGGTACTCATGAATAAATTATGATTGTGAGGTAGCCTAGCAATATCGGACATTACTAACTAGGAACCTAAAGGAATCGATCGGCCGTCCGTTCAATCACGACGACCAATTTATTTTCGCTACTCTATGCTAACGTTTGTTCTTAATAATAACTTAATTGTATCTTAACCATCTAACACCGCAGTCCGGAGTGCTGTTTATTCCTGGTCTACCACTAGTGTCTCTTCTGTGTTTAGTGGTTGTTCCGGCGCCGGACACCAGACCGTGTTCTGTCGATTCAGCAAATTCTTCTTTTTCTGTTCATCTAATAATTTCTTTAACAAAGCCACTTTCTTTCTCAGTTGCTTATTCGAGTTCTGCAAGCGATCTATGTCTATAAATTCTTTTGTTATCAATTCTTTGTTTTTCAGTTTTTCTAATAATCTTTGCATAGTAATAACTTTACCTCTTAGAAATCTATTTGAGTCTTTCAATCTTTTTACGACACGTTTTATTTCCTGCAGCTTTTTATTGAGATCTGTGATTTTTCTACATAGTATTTTATTCGACGTTGAAGATGTAATGTCGTGCTTTACTTCTGCTTGAGGGTTTTCGTCCGTGGCGGCTTGAGTTAGCGTCGAAGTCGATGGTTTTTCGTTGTCACTTTCTGCGTTTTGTTCAGTAGATACCTAATTTAAAAAAGGTTTATTAAAATGTTTAGTCATTAAAGGATACTCGCGAATATATGTTCGGGTAACGGGCAGTGCGGGGTGATATTCAAGCCCAGCAATAAACGGCGTTATGGAAAATAAGTACCCTTATTAATTATACCAATACACTGATTAATTAAACAGAGATCTTTAAAAATATTTTACATGTTTATCATAAAGAAATCTATTGACAGTATAATACGAGTTTTCTATTAGTTCTTTGGATAGTCCCAATCTCATTTTCATTAGGTAGATATATAGATAACACTTTATTGCGCTATTCAAATTGATAATAAAAAAATTAAATATCTGAAAAAAAAATACATTCGGCGGCCTTATTGCTAGGCGGCTATCTCTTCCAGGCAAGCGTAAGCTAAGTAAGTAATGTATAATAGAGACACAACAGTGAAATACATAAAGTGTATATACTTCTTGTATACATACGTCATGAAATGAACAAACAAACATTTCGTCAATAAAATTAAATTAAACCTAAAAAGATTTATTCACAATATTATTCCCTCGCCCAAACGTGCCCATTAGGATAGCCTCATTCCACGCTTTATTGCGAGGGAAATCCGTTGTTCGAGGTATTCTCCTAACCGCGGGTCTCGCCTCAGGAAAACGGGCAAACCCAGGAGGTACAAGGATTTCCGGTCCATAACCCTAAGCCCGTGAATGAGAGATATGAAACTGGGACTTGATGCCGCTGCCTCTGGACTGCAGGGGTAAAATTCACACTTGGCTTCGTTTACCTCCAACCCCAGATTTATTAGGGCTGGGAAGAGTGCTTTCACGTCCCGCCGGTCTACCGCCTATAGTTTCATCAACCAAATACCAAACGCTGAGGGACTCTAGGGACTTAATGGCCTTATGAAAACCATGTTAAAAATAAGTGGTAATAAGTATTGCCCACTGCAATTGGCCTCGTACCACCGTCTTCCTTTTGAAGGGCACAAAGAGAATTTCCCCTTATAATAATGCCAACCAGTCGACAGTACCTACTATTGGACTGGACACACCCTGTACATATATTATACAGGGCTATTGGTATATGCAAACAACCTCTTAGGGTTGACTTCTGCTAGCTAACAAACATTTTGAGTTTTATGTTTTTATTTTTAAGTTTTATTATTTTTGTGTCATGTGTATTTGTCGGAATATGCACGAGGACCAACTGATGTTAAAAGTCTCTTGTGCCTGTCTTGAGCGCGGCGCGGTCCAAAACCACGATTCAAGTGGTAGGGGAGAGGGTACCCTAAGCGAGCACTATAGAGGTAGAGCCCCGAAATCAATTATTTCTTAGTGTTGGGGTGGAAGAACTGCATCTCCAACTACTTGCAAATTTATTATGTATGCTATACATATTCTCCGTATTTTTGAACTGATTTACGTGCTTCATGTTTAAGAAGTTGGTAAAAAAACATAAATTTAGGGTAAATATGTCATTTTGTTCGGCTATTGCGGGCTGACACAGTAAATCGTGTAGTAAAGTAATGCGTGATTATATATATTTATTTATAATTTTGGCACTCTTGTCTGTCCATTTATGTATTTTTACGTAAGAAACCTTTTGTGAGGAGTAAATAAATATATTTTTGATTTGATAAGCCTGAGCTGAGCGTGTCAATAGTTCCTATTTAATTATTTTTGTACAAACATGGTGTGAGCGACTTCAATCGTCCAGGTTCATAGCGCCCGAACAGGACCTATTTACAATAATGCACGGCTTTATTGTAGACATTATCCGGATTTTAATAACTTATTGCACGTGTTAGAATCATATATTTGTGAAGCTTCAATTAGCTTAAGTAAATAAGGTACGAGAAGTTACCCATTATGTAATTGTAAAATATTCTAAAACTTGTTGATATTTGTAATTTTTAATAACCGCCACACTGAAATCCTACATAATCTGTACTGTCTTATTTCGGGTTGGCTGATACGTTGTGGCGGGAACTTTCATGTCTCTGATTGGTTGTGCTAAATATGGTGGGAACTTTAATGTATATGCGACAGACACTTGGCGCCAGTTATTGCTATAAAACCAATGTTTCAATTTGCTGAGCTCTCTTTTATTTCTTCACAAGTGACTGCTGCATCGAGACTTATTGAGTTAAGTGCTGTACTATTTTATTTAATGTAACATAACTGATATTCACGTGTTGTATGTGGGTCTATGTTTGTTGGCTTTTAAAATGGTTTGCCCTGTTTATTATATTATCGTTGTGAAATGTGACTATACAATATTACCTTTGAAGTAATCCATGTGACCCTAATGATGTATTATTCTTATTAAAGTGTTCTATGTGTTCCTATAAAGGTTGTGTTTTTGAAGTATCCTTATGATTCCCTTTTGTGTAGAAAACCTAGTAAGTGGGATAGTTAAGTACTGAACTAGTAGTACTCATTTACTTTACCTTAAGCTAGGACTAGATTATGGCATCACCGCCTGACCAACATCTTATAATTTAATGAGCCTACATTACAGATTAAATAAATGCTCTCTATCTTGACAAATCTCACATCAGAAGTGGGATCACTCAGATTGCCTACCTTCATTTTATTAATCAATTTTATTAGTTTCAGAATTGATGCCACTACTCTCAAAGACTTGGATGCCGTGGGTTGCGAAGCCATGGCTGCAACCTGGTGACAAGATGACAACACCGTGTTCCCAGTTTTCGTATCTGCTACTAGCGGCCGTGGAATGCCGCGGTTTGCGAAGCCGTCGCTGCAACCTGGCAACAGGATGACGACACCGTGTTGCGAGTTATCGAATACTAGCGGCAGTGGCACCGAGTTTTTATTCACTGACATCAGTATATTGGCGAAATAATTCATCTGGACAAGTATTATAACAGTGGCAAAAGCAGGTAAAGCCCTCTAAAGGGTCTGTTTTATAATTATTACAATCCTGTAACCGTGTAGTGGCAATGTGAAGAATAACCTCGTCGAAAATTTTCTCAATGTTGTAACGTTTAAATCTGAAACTGACGGTTCTTGCTGCATATATCCCTCAAGATAAAGGTGCTTTCACTGAACCTTATTGAAATAGTGTTTGCTAGCATATGTAATGGAAGTTTATGAAACTTGTTATGTCATTGTGTATTTTTTATATTATTTACACTAATAAGTACATATTATAACGACGAACGTAATTAGATTTCTTCAAAGTCAAACTATGTTCTCATTTTATATAGTGACTATTGGTATTAATTGAGAATACATTTCTATAAACCTAGAAACCTAAATGTGGAAACGCATATCGAACAATAAATAGCAAAGTTACAACCATATCTGAACTAATGTCGCTATTACCTTGTGCTTAAAATTTTCTTAATTTTATTTAAAAGCGATCCTTAAAACTTAGTGACATATGAAATGTTTTTGAACATCTGAGAATATTTTATGTAATATTACTTGCTCAGTGATCTTATGGGCATTAAATAAATTCACTACAGATTGCTAATTCTATAAAAGTAGTCATGACACAGTATATAGTATATTTACTTATGCTTTTACTTGATATTTGTAAAAGCAGTTTGGGTCCTAAGCAAGGGTTATTTTATCCTATAAAGAAAACTCCTTAACTGTTTCACACTAATCAACTCGATTGTATTGAGTGACGCAGTTCAAGTACCTCGGACATATTCTTGCCGACGACCTTAAGGACAATTTAGACATTGAACGGGAGCGTAGGGCATTGGCGGTTAGAAGTAATATGTTGATTCGTAGATTTTCTCGGTGCAGTGACGAAGCTAAGATCACAATGTTCAAGGCATACTGTCAAAATTTTTACACCGGAAATCTATGGATCAACCATACTCAAAGATCGTTAAATGCCCTACGAGTCCAATATAATAATGCGTTCAGAATGCTGTTGGGACTGCCTCGTTTCTGTAGTGCGTCAGAGATGTTTGCTCAGAGTCGGACGGATGGCTTCCACGCTATCCTCAGGAAGAAGACTGCTTCTCTGTTGAGACGAGTGCGAGACAGTCCCAACAGTTTTCTGAGAACAGTGGCTGAACGCTACAACTCGCCTGTCATGCGGCATTTTGTGTGTGTACTCGTTGATGCAAATCGACATGTATACGCATAGGGTTCCGTGCGATGTGGTGCATTTTAATTGTTTTATTTATATGTGATACTAACCTTTAGAAATAAGTTCTGCACTATACTAACCAATGGATTTATAATTGTCCGAAATAAAAACATTTTGATTTGATTTGATAGCATTTTGAATCGATTGTATAATATAGGATTTTGAACGATTGTATAATATAGTAACTGGCGATGGGTAGAAATGTTTTAATTGTTGGTTTCGCAAAGTATTGTTTATTAAATCCACTTTAAACTTTGAATTCTTATACATAGGTTGTCTTATCCTACATATATACGAAGATAACCTATGACAAATGTTAGCACTTGGCATCCCTTCAGAAGTCATTACTGACTGTCACGCAAACTTTGGCTCAAACCATAATCGATCTCTTTTTCGGAATTTACTAATTGACGAAACATATGATTGTTACTGGAACACTTTGAAGTAACGGTTAGATGGAACGGTATGTCTATATTAGGTAGAATGTTCTATACATTGTCAGATTGGCCGAACGGATTCTGGAATGTTCAACAAACAATCTATTCAACAATACAGAAGTTTACAGGGGTTTTACCTCTGCGTTTATTGATTGGTGTAGACTATAGATGGTTTATCATGAAATATTGTAATTCACAAGGACATATTGATACTGGCCACGAGAGTGGGTGTTTGAACAAAATTTATTTAATGATAGATTGTACCTATTGTTTTGAAACAAGAAATACGATAATTATGTACGTTTCAGTTAAGAATATTAATATGACATGCTACCCTACATATTGTAGAAATAAACTACTTATGTTATATTATCAGTTATCATCACATAAAATGACAATATCAAAATATACATATCTACATGTACTTATGCTCTAGATTAAATATTAAATAGAAAGACACTGCTTACCTATTTGATTGGTGCTGGTTGATCTCACGAGCAGTGTGTGAATGCAACCAGCATGTCTATTCAAATGGCAACTACTGTTTAAATAGATTACACTGCTTACCCATTTGATTGGTGCTTGTTGATCTCACGAGCAGTAAGTGAATGCGACCTGCACGTCTATTCAAATGGCAAACTGTTTGATAAAAGCCGGTCGACCTTTTACTTGGCGATGGTTGTCTCACATGGCGGCTTGTGAATGTAATCATCGTGTCTAGGTAACTGGTAATTATTAAAATGATTAGGGTTTTTCATGAGAATTTAGTGTTATTTTTACTGCTACATAAGTACATGTAGGTAGACTGCCTGTTGTTATCAGAAAAGTTGTTTACGTAAAACATGTTCCTATTATTCTGGATAAAATACTTAAGCCCTGACGTCAAAACGTCCAAATCACAAAAGGAAAACCCAATTTTGCCCTTATAGTTAATACTTATGTCGTGAAGTCAAAAAGTCCAGACGTTTGTTGTCAAATGGAATATGTCCAATGTTTCATGGTATATTTTGTTATTGTCTAAAAAATGCGATAAAACGTCAACTTGATAACTAAGCAAGTTAAAGTTGCATTGCAGAAATTTACCACAGTCGTTCTGATCAAATTTTAAACTCCCTATTGCTTAATATGTTATCAAATATGTAGTTTAAACTGGATACTATCTACGAAACTCTTAGTATCAGTATTTACTTCGTACATAAACCTGGAATATTTTCCGAATTATGTACTTGCACATAATATTTATTCGTGACACTTAATATAACAACGTAGTAAAAGGGAATGTTGGTTTGTACAGCATTTTCTCACAAATGTATTGAATGTATTTTGATTCCATTTCAATGATATTATTTTCTTTTCGAGAGATAGCAAGTCACAACAGTCTACGCGTAGAGAGATAATCTACCCTCCACGCCCTAAATATATTATATTGTAGTCCACAAATCTGTACTATGAACATTTGATAATGATTTTACAGATAATCTATAGCTGTTTTTCTCTGTGGTGACTTCGAACCAAGGACTGTTTGTGTTCTGTTTATTAGTACATAAATTCTTTATTAAGCAAGCTTTGTGCAAATAATTGTGTGTTGCCATACACGGTAACAATCTTTCCTACATATATACTATTATCATTTTAAGTTATACATAATTATTTTAAAGCAAAGTTTGTCTGGTGTTATTTTGTACTTCGTGGACGAAGTACTGTCAGTATGGCCGTGTTAGAATCATATATTTGTGAAGCTTCAATTAGCTTAAGTAAATAAGGTACGAGAAGTTACCCATTATGTAATTGTAAAATATTCTAAAACTTGTTGATATTTGTAATTTTTAATAACCGCCACACTGAAATCCTACATAATCTGTACTGTCTTATTTCGGGTTGGCTGATACGTTGTGGCGGGAACTTTCATGTCTCTGATTGGTTGTGCTAAATATGGTGGGAACTTTAATGTATATGCGACAGACACTTGGCGCCAGTTATTGCTATAAAACCAATGTTTCAATTTGCTGAGCTCTCTTTTATTTCTTCACAAGTGACTGCTGCATCGAGACTTATTGAGTTAAGTGCTGTACTATTTTATTTAATGTAACATAACTGATATTCACGTGTTGTATGTGGGTCTATGTTTGTTGGCTTTTAAAATGGTTTGCCCTGTTTATTATATTATCGTTGTGAAATGTGACTATACAATATTACCTTTGAAGTAATCCATGTGACCCTAATGATGTATTATTCTTATTAAAGTGTTCTATGTGTTCCTATAAAGGTTGTGTTTTTGAAATATCCTTATGATTCCCTTTTGTGTAGAAAACCTAGTAAGTGGGATAGTTAAGTACTGAACTAGTAGTACTCATTTACTTTACCTTAAGCTAGGACTAGATTATGGCATCACCGCCTGACCAACATCTTATAATTTAATGAGCCTACATTACAGATTAAATAAATGCTCTCTATCTTGACAAATCTCACACACGCGCATCACACACATGCAAGAGAGCTCCTTGCCGATACAGCGCGACATAGGTATCTTGATCTAAACTTGTGCAGAAAATGCGATATAGTGGTCGAACTTATATGATGCAAAGTTATAAAATAAATAACTTAATGTATATTTATTACCTATAAGATAGGCTTGTGTACCTATATGTAAAAAAGTTATAGTCATCCAATCATGAGACATAAAAATCTTAATATCATTTCTGTGGGTTGAGTGACATGGAAATAGACAAACTGAATTTTATTTAAAAAAAAAAACAAGTTTTACAATAACCAAATTAAGAATAATTTGCTTATTGTACTTGTACTATATCAGGTATTCAGATAGTCTGACCTCAGCGAATTTTGTTTGAGAAGGCGATTGCTATCATTAATTGGATCCAAAAAAAAAGTATGTCATGTGTGGAGTACGGGTGCAACAAAGTTTACTAAATTTATATTTTTTCATAAAACTGCTTGATAAATATATGCAAATTCTGAAATGCAGCTGTTTTAAAAATTTCAAAGCGCACTACTTTGCACTTTGCCCCATCCACAATACCTGTCTCTCACTCCATCCGCCCTTTTTATTTAACCAAAGGGGACAAGGACGCTGTATGCCGCTGCGACAATACAAGTCCACCGGGTATTAATCCTCAGATCAAAGAAACAAGGAGATTTGCGTGTTACGTACGATGTATCCGAGGCTCTCCCACCTGCTCCTCTAACACAAAAATAAAAACAGTTACATAGTGTGCCATAACATAACACTTCCTCAAACTTCTGTTACCGCGGCACTATCCCTCATAATGATTTTTATTACGAGTATTTGAGTAAAGCAGCAATTTGTCCAGCGTGTCTCGATGGCCGAGTGGTTGAGGAGCACGTTACGTAGGGCATAGGGAAGCGGGTTCGATTCCCGCAAGTTATAAAAAAACATGTGCTATAAAATTTGTTAATGCACATTCGTATTGTTTTCAACTGCAATTAAAATGTAACGTTTGGGTAAAAAAAACCTAAATACGTACTTCGTAATCCAACTCAGAATAAACACATAGTGGGGATGTCGAAGGTGCCACATAATTAGTTAGCACCGTGCGCAGTTTCAGTGTTGGGATCGAGCAGTCGAAAAGCCGACGCACATTTTGCGAGGGTTTAAAGCACTCTGGCTCGAAGTGTATGGAGCATATAGTGCTACTTTTGGTTGGAAACCAATTTGGACGCCTTCCTGTCGCATTAATCCATTGTTCTTTTATTTTCGGATCCTTTGGATAGCTAAAATATAATAACAAAATGTTATGTACTGGAACATGAGTTGTAATAAAAATTTACGACACAATATTTTATTACGTATATATTATTCAAGTGAAGTTATCATAATTATATCCTCCAAGCGATCGGTTAAATATCGATGAGAATATCAGTGACTCATATTATAAAATATATAAGTTACTGATAGAATCGCAGAGGGCATCTCTAATCATATAATCAACGGACGCTTGCAGCGGACGCACCACGAACATAACGTGTATAGAGAATAATAATAAAAACTTTTACCCATTACGCTGCCAGAACAAGTGATGCATTGACTGTTTAGTACCAAGCAATCAATGGTTCACTGCCACAAATAATAACAAGGTTGATGCTTCATCACGTTTTTAATACCACGACATAGTGTTTTACCGAATATTATATTCTTTTGTACTTACACGTGAAAGGAGATGCCATCGTTCCCGTAATTTACATTACAACTCGTATTTTTACAAACAACCACTGAACAACGTGGCATTTTGCCAAAAACTGAAGAAGCAAAGTCGACCGCGACTTTAGTTCGACTAACGACGAAACTCGGATCTGGCTTATTCTAGGCCAGATGCGTTCGCACGTGCCACTGACCCCCCCCCCGTACCTCTCCCCCCTATCTCGTCCCCCTTGTGTCTCTGACATCACCACACGCTGCATTGTATCGTATTAAGGGTGCGTACCATTAGCGTGAGATTCGCTAAAAACGATCACACTCCTAAAAAGTTTTCCACATGGGTCTTGGCGATATTTTCGCCTTAAACGCTACATCTAATGTGAAAAGTGACAGAAGTGGCAAATTTTAGTGGCATTTTTAGCGTTCTATCCAAAAATGGAACGGGGATGACAGTGACAAACGATCACGTGATCACAACCATAGACGCAGAATGTGATCAAAATTATCGAAATTAACGTTCTTAGCGACTAATGGAACATACCCTAACTTAGATCAAACCAGTGGGTTAGTAATCTTTGGATCAAACAAGACTAGAAGAACAACAGTGGGCTGAGTGTAAAACCATAGAAAATATAATATGCGTAAAGCGACTATATTGTCGTTACCGTAAAATGGGTTACATTAATTAGATGCCAATTGAAATAGCTGTATTTTCATTAATATTTTCGTAAAAAAGTGAAAAAAAATATAGTAATGAGGACTTTAGGGGATAGTGGTACAAGTTGATCCCTTGGTATGATGATCCTTCTCTGTTATGCCAAAACAACTAAAGCCATCTACCTGATTTTTAGGTAAAGTGTAGGCCCAGCATTACCCAGCCGCCAGTTAAAGTGTCATGGCGCCACGAGCAAACAGTGATGTGTAGTGATAAAAAATAAAAATTGTGTACTGCTGATCTAAGGTAAGTCTGACTTTGAGACCATGCAACTGTTTTCGTATGTGGTTATATGGAAGAATTGTTACATTTGCGGCTTCAGATAATACTTAATTTTGTTGTATAAATGGTTTGGTAGCCACAAAAAACTCACGAGGTTATTTTATTGACCTCAATGTGCTAAAACCGGGTACGGGGCAAGATGATCCATCTGTTTGCGGTCAAGATGATCCGTGTGGATCATCTTGATTCATGCAAATAAGTACATAGCTTTGTTAACTTGTTCACAGAAAAATGCCGGGTAATTGTAAAACGAAAACCAAACGTGGAGCTTGGGATGAAAGCTCAATGATTAAGGCTTTAGATGCAGTGAAAGCGGTAATGCTATATAGAATGGCGAGTCAAGAATTTTCTGTTCCCGTAATGTCTCTGAAAAGACGTGCAAAGGGTAAAAATAAAGAGGCTGTAGGTGGAGTGAAATATTTGGGTGGCATACGACCAGTGTTCACTTTCACGCAAGAACGTGAACTTGTTATATGAAACACATGGAAACAATTTTAGCAAAGTTTGTCGATGTTTGGAAAATATTTGTACTTAAGATGTTGATTGTGCCTATCCTCAATTTTTAATTGATCTCATTCAGGTTAAAAGATTGTTATATAAGTAGAAGTAATAGAAGTGTTATAATATTACATAATTGAGTTCATAAGAATAAAGTTGAACTTAAATTTAAGCTTTAATTTATTAATTTGCACGCATATGGCTGTTTTGTGTGAAATGATTGTACCTGTTACAATAAAGACCTACTTTTTAAACCATGATGTTTTTTATTTCTTTATTAAATATTTATACTAAATATGATACCTGTTAATAAAATGTATTACCAATAGGGGCAAGATGATCCACTGGGATCATCTTAGCCACCCCGATGTACAAGTTGATCCTTTAGTACCATTTAAAAAAATAATACATAATTCCATAAAAATATATCAATTTCAAAAATACTAATTTGCCATTACTTTGAAGGATATACTAACTATTAGATAGCGGTATAATATCAAAGTTATTTTAAATATTTAAAGACTTATAATCATTCTCCCTTAAAGGGATCATCATGTACCACTTTCCCCTACAAATTTTGGTAAAAAATAAGAATTTTTTTTATATTTTTCAAATACATTCTTTAATCTGTGTTGTTATGGCCTATCATTATCAACTTTACCCTTGAAATGGGGTCACTTGGATGACCCCTGTTTTTATGGATATATTATTTTATATTATGGAAACAATCTACCTCTGGCAGGATAAATATAATAATGAAAAATAATTATCCATAGATAATATTCAAAATTATACCATTTTTAAAATCAATGGTGCGAATTTGATTTGAATTATACCATTTTTAAAATCAAAGGGGTTAAAATGATAACCTAATGAGTATTTTTCCGGGAGCAGGCCCCATTTCACGGTATATACAATTGCAAGTAACGAATGAAATTTTACAATTTTACACTTTTTGAAACACACACTTGGTTTGGTAATATAACGTTGTTCAATAGTTTTTTATAGCTACAGTATCTGGTTAAAACTGGGTTTTATGTGATATACCTCACTTAGAGAAGCAAAATTTAAAAATATTTTATATTTTGTTCGCCCCATGGGGTGTTGGGCTAGAATGTCACCATCCCCATTGCTACCTGTGGAAGTCGTTAGAGTTAGAGGCGACTAAGGGTAAAATAACGTAATGTGGGCAGCAGCGACTTCTGAGAATCTTAAACTGAGGTCCCAAGACACCTGCCAGGCGTGGGGTTTATGGCAACCCCCTAAAGCTGCCAGCAGTGAACAATCCGACTGATAGTGTACAGTACAGTTATATTTTGTTTGCACTTAGGCCTATGATAATGGTTAACTTTGGTGAGCGGGAGGGAAATTAAGGTATAGTGCGGTAAGTGCAGGGATCACGCCACTCAATCAATGCGAATATTGCGAATCAGTGACTGCTGGGATCAGAGATTACTATCCAGCAGTCACTGATTCTAAATACGTATAGCGCGGTGGTACTTTGCGGGGGTTGGAGAGATGAAAAGCAACATAAATTACTTGTTGGCTCTAATACTTAGGTATTACAAACGTAGATGTTGTACCGATAAACACAAAGGAACTGACGACAAAATGTGTAGAGAATAGGGTAAAAAGCATATAGATCGATTTCCAAGAGTTGAGTCAATTTATTGCCGTACCTCTCGAGAACATCTGCACTCAGATATATGAAATCTAGAAAATGTAATAAATGTTCGTGGATGGTTTGGAGAAAACGTTACTAAAACCCGACTTTTCCTTGAAGCAGGCCCATGTCCCGACGCAAAATTCGCCAAGTGAAGAGAAAGGCCGAGTTCTTGTGAACGGCGAGGAATTGACTGCCTTGTGTTCTCTTACATACGCTCACGGGTATAGCAGCAATGTTTCCGATCGATTTGGCGTTATAGGTATTGGTTGATTGTTTGACTGAACCGGTCGTCTCGAATTTGGCCATCAAACGGAGAGACGACTTTGATGTTGAAGGGCCATGCCGCAAAAAGGGTGCATCTTCCTTCCCTAACGTTTGCACTAACAAACACTTATATTGTTGACCGGACAAGCGCATCTCCGTTTTAGCTTGGTCATACAAAATGCTTTCCGGATTTCCGGTTGCTTCCTCTACAGATCGTATTTTTCATCCGACTCGAATGAAATTTTGTTACCAAATTCGATAATTATGTTTTTTGTTTGTGAATTCAATTTTTGACAATAAACCGCCTGAAATGTTGGTAGAAAAGTTAAGAAAAACATGCCTATTTTAGTCGTGCGAGGTCTTTTCACAGAGCCACTACTTTTATCATTTGGACATGCTGCTCAATCGTGTAACTTGCCATGGTGATTTGGCAGATTTCATAGATGCCGCCAAAACATTTTCTGACACCAAGCACCTAACGGGTGTGAATGTCTCCAGCTTACTCAATCGAAATTTCTTAATTCTGAATATGCCAATATTTAGAGCATATTTTGTGCAATTATGAATACCAACTCAAAATTTAGGTGCCAAATAAACTTCGACGCTACGTGTGATTATTAGTGTGTTAGCTGACGTTATGGTCTCCAGCTGACACATGCTGTATATACGAAACGGCTGAAGACGTGGTTATATATTATAGCCAGGGATTTAGAGCATAATTTGTGCCAATGGCACAAAAAAATTAGAACGTCATACTTGAAAGCTGTAGTAGTTATGACTCGATTTTAACGTGTAAGCTGGAGACCACGTGTCTACAGCTACTCATCTGTATCTTCTGAACGAATGGACCTACGACTTTGTTTAATATGTCAAAATTTAGAGCCAAATTTGTGCCAAAGGCACTAAAATTTTCAAGTCTCTGGCTATTAAGGTTTTGGAGATACAAGCTCAAATCAACGTGTAAGCTGGGGACACATGTCCCTAGCTAGCACATGCTGGACAGCTCAAACGGGAAAGCCTAGATTACTGTTTAATGGCTTAAAATGTAGGGTAGAATTTGTGCCATCGGCACCAAAATTTTCAAAACAATAGGCTCCATAGTTTTTGTGTAACAAGCAAAAACATTTCTTCCCGCCAAAAAATTTAAATATTTGGACAAAAACATTTCAGAGCGCGGCGTTGCCGTCCCGTTGCCTGAAGTTGCAATCTATCTTGAACCTTATTCCTATTGCGTTTGAACTTACTTTTTGCTTTCACGTTATGAATAGGTGGAAGAAGTTACAAAAAAACAGTAGGTGTATAGACTAGGAGTGAGTAAGTACAAAATGTACTGGTATTTTTTCTCTCAGAATGTTAACTTATATACCTAATCCTATATATAAGATCTGTATAAGACCCTCGATGAACGAGATAATGCACTGGAAACTAATCCACGCATGTACAGAACGTGATGATCACATACCTATAAAACAAAGAATTTACATGATTCAAGTTTTTATTCCATAACGAAGAGAAAAGTTTGGAAATTATGAATGATAAATTATATCTGGCCAGTGATAAAAAACTTTGATGAAAGAATCGACATCTATCAGCGTGCTCGTGGTGGACATTTGCCAGATATCATTTATCATTCTTGATTGCCAAACCTTTTATTTTGTTTTAGAAAACAAAGTTCTTGTTGAAATCCCCTTTATAATTTAATTTTTTCTTACGTATAAATTAATGGGCAGAACCATATCTCTTAATATAGATATTTTACAAAAAAAATTTTTTGTACAAAACAAGTCTTTCCAAATAATTTATTTTAGTTTTATAAATAATACGATATATTATGTTGTTCTATATATGTATTAAAATGTGAATAATTACATTGACTCGGGTAACTACAAAAATCGTATTTTGTGTCCGAAATTCAAGTAAATAAAACTATAAATCTATTTGAACTATTTTATTCAAAACTCCTTAATAGTGTTACAACGCTCTACTGGATTATTATAAAAAATAAATTGTCATTACCGGCAGCTGTCCTTGAGAGTCTAGGTTAGCCTGAACAACATCTTCAGCCGCATCATCACTTCGGTACCATCAGATGTCAATCAGCCATAATTATATAAATTAAAGCCGTGATGGCTCAGTGGCATTGACTGCCGAGCAGCAGGTCTATGGTTCCAATCCCGCCTCGGCTTGAGCTTCACCGCATGGTGGAAGGGCATTTTGCGAATGCCCGCCTGGCTAGCGACCACCATGAAGTAGAAATTCTGTCGCTACCTTACGGTGTGTTCCGGCAGCTGTCCTTGAAAGCCAGTACTTCAAAGATAAGCCTATTAACACCTTCGACCACATCATCACTTACCATCAGGTGAGATTTAGGTCAAAGGCTCCATTATGCCAAACTCGACTGTGAATACAAAACTTTTTGGAGTTTTGAGTCTAGATTCATATTTGACATAATGAAGTTCGAGTCTAAACTCGAACTCGTCACTGAATGTCAACTTAGAAGTGGTGACTTTAGGCTCGTTTTATTATTAAAAATATTTTTTTTCGGGTATTGTTCCATCGCTCTATATTTATAGGCGGTGCGCACGTAGTAATCACGATTTCAATGCCTACGAATTCCGGAAAGCGTCACATTTCAATCAGATAACATTAAAATGAATACTCTCTGCTACTAGCCTATGCCCCAACTGCTTTCATTTGCTATAAAAGAGAAAAGTTATTCCAACGCTATAGAAATAAAGTTCAAAACAGATTGCAGCTACAGTGAACGGGACGGCAACGCCGCGTTCAGTAATGTTTTTAACCAAATATTTAAATTTTTTGGCGGGAAGAAATGTTTTTGCTTGTTACACAAAAACTATGGGGCCTATTGTTTTGAAAATTTTGATGCCGATGGCACAAATTCTACCCTACATTTTAAGCCATTAAACAGTAATCTAGGCTTTCCCGTTTGAGCTGTCCAGCATGTGCTAGCTGGGGACATGTGTCCCCAGCTTACACGTTGATTTGAGCTTGTATCTCCAAAACCTTAATAGCCAGAGACTTGAAAATTTTAGTGCCTTTGGCACAAATTTGGCTCTAAATTTTGACATATTAAACAAAGTCGTAGGTCCATTCGTTCAGAAGATACAGATGAGTAGCTGTAGACACGTGGTCTCCAGCTTACACGTTAAAATCGAGTCATAACTACTACAGCTTTCAAGTATGACGTTCAAATTTTTTTGTGCCATTGGCACAAATTATGCTCTAAATCCCTGGCTATAATATATAACCACGTCTTCAGCCGTTTCGTATATACAGCATGTGTCAGCTGGAGACCATAACGTCAGCTAACACACTAATAATCACACGTAGCGTCGAAGTTTATTTGGCACCTAAATTTTGAGTTGGTATTCATAATTGCACAAAATATGCTCTAAATATTGGCATATTCAGAATTAAGAAATTTTGATTGAGTAAGCTGGAGACATTCACACCCTAACGGTGTGTTCCGGCAGCTGTCCTAGAAGGCCAGTAATTCTAGGTTAGCCTGAATAATATCTGCGACCACATCATCACTTACCATCAGGTTAGATAGCGATCAAATGCTAGCTATAAGGTATAAAAAAAATGGCCCCCACAGACTGTCAATACGACCCGTCTCTATTAGAAAAATCCATCCCATGAGGAATGAAGTCCAATGAAGGAAAACCTTTATAATGTAAGTTGAACCTTAATATTGGGAGATATATGTAGATATACGATATTTTCTTACCAACTTTGGCAAGAATAATGTAGGAATCGCCGTAGAGAACAGCCGTCGTCTTCTCTTTATTTGTTCGAAGCAGTCACTTGTGAAGTGTCTCGAGCAAACAACACTGAAAGATGATGGAAACCAGTTTCGCCTATAAGTTGCAGAGATCCATGATGCTTTTCTGTCTGGATCTTTGGGAAACCTGCAATTTTAAGAGAATATGTTGCTACTTAATGGTCTATTTACAACGTCAATTTTGTTTCATTCTGGATCATCTATTCCTAAGATTTGATTTTATAAATACTCAATTCTGTTTACTGTTGAAGTTTTGAATTCTTTCCATAATAAGCTAAGTAGTTAAATTACAGGTACATGAGACTTAACAACTACGTCTCAAAGTGACGGGCGCAGTGCAATTCGTGACTTGTGATGGAATGCATCTGTTATAGGCAGAGGTTAGTCCGCTTAACATCAAGTGGGCCTCGAGCTTGTTCCATCAATAACATAAAAAAGTGCTAATTTTTGAGGTAAGTATTATTTTAGTTCATTCAAATAAGTCACCGAGCTATTGTAAGTCTTTAGTAGCTTTATTTCTCGTTTACTTTTTATAGGACAGTTCCGACTAAATTCAGTTTAAAGTCCCATAAAAAAATTAAAAACCGTCATAACGTAGGGAAAATTTAAATATATTTGATTTTTTCAATAATTAATGCTCCGCGGATTACATTACTCTTGTTTGTTATAGTACAACGTAAGTTCAACTGTAGGTGTCACTCCATCCCCATATGATGGAGAGGACAAATTAGAGTTATGTTTTGACTTATGAGTCTTATATGTCATTATTTTGCAAGTCATATTGTCAAATTAGCTTAGCGGTACGATATTTGTACGGTAGAGAGGTATACCATTATTTCATGGTGTGTGTATGTAGTATAGGAATGCCACCATACTACGCGAAAACACCATAGTTTTATATTCAGGTCAAGCCGACTTGTATCTGTTGAGCCCTATATACTTTTTTATATATATTAAAGAGTAATAAGATATAATATATTTATATAAGAACACGATATATTTAATATAATGACCGCCATAAAATATTTTGATACCCTCAGTTCTTTTACCAAAAATTTTAATCGAACACTGAATGTAGTAAATGATCACCAATCAGTTTACATTAAAATGCTGGTTTAATTTTGGTGATCATTTACTATTTTTGTCTGTTATATGACTTATATGTTACTATATCTGGTGGTAAGTTCACAACATAAGCCATTAAAAAGTAATACCCTATAATATCGGGAAGGGTAAACCAAGCGCTTAGTGTTTTTTTTTATGTTATTGTGACGGAACAAGCACAAGGCTCACCTGATGTTAAGCTGTATCCTCTGCTTATAACAGTTGCATTTCATCACAAGTGACGAACTGCACTGCGCCCATCACCTTGAGACATACTTGTTAAGTCTCATTTTGCCTGTAATTTCACTGGCTCTCAAATACTGCTGCCGGAACACACCGTTAGGTGCTTTAGCGACAGATCTTCTACTTCGCTAGCCAGGCGGGCATTCGTAAAATGCCCTTCCACCATGCGGTGAGTGAAGCTCAAGCCTGTGGCGGGATTCGAACCATGGACCTGCAAAACATGCATGCTTATTGCGCTAATATTAATTCGAGAGTTAAAGTCGGGTTAATATGGTTTATGTACGACATTTACACTTAATTCGAGTTCAACTCGCGTTTCCTTTGGCGTAAGTAAACCTTAAACCTGAAAACAATTATTTAAAAAAAATTACAAATTTGTTCTTGATTACCTGGTTACCTCACGCAAATGCTGATTCTGAATGAGTATTCCGCAAAGTTGACTTGCCAAAAATAAAATTAAGAACTAGTAGTCAATAATAACAGTTTATTTCCAGAATCTAAAGGATTCATGATATCAATACAGAACGCAAGTTATAAATACAAGGTATCTACTATAGAAAATTCACCATAAAATACCCAACAGATACAAATGACAAAAATGCCAAAGCTAACCGGAAATCATTCAGTAACTATGGTACTGCTACCTATATAATAGCATAGTAGAAAGAGATTCTACTATGATAATAGTGTAGCACGGCCACGGATCCACGCACCATGTTTGAGCTTATCGCAGAAAAAATCTTCTAAGTAAGGTTAAATTGAACTGTCCTAGAAAACAAATAAGGTCTAATCCCCTTATTAGCACCTCAGTAGTTACCAAATATAGGCAAAACTCTTACCCTGTGGCGAGCGAGTAATAATTTCAATACCATTGATAAGCGCTTAGATTTAGATCTATTCTGTATAAGCATCGCGGAAGCCAGGCAGCGGTTGAGCAATCAGTTCTTTAATTGATATAAATAGATTTTTCTTGTGCTTAATTTGTCATGTCACCTAGTTGTTTTATAAGTATATGTGTTCCTATCTGTTTATTACTTATTCTAATGCGTGATGACCTATAATTGGCTTTATGTTTCTATTTGTGTATGAAGTTTGTCCTAGCTGTTGGTCATACATAAAAATAAATCAATAGAAATCTGGCAATAAAACATATGGTTGCCTGAAAGACTTATAGATAAATAGAAAATATTTCTTTTGTATAGGTACCTTAAAAATAAAATTGAAACCCTATCACTATCCCACAACTTGAACATTTTGTGGCACACCTTACTGAAAACCTATTACGCCTATAGATTTGTGCTTTGACATAGTAATTTAACTTAATATATAGATATGTTATCTGTAAATAAAAGTATAACCATAAAAAAAATATCAGTAACAGTTTATGGATTGAATGTTATTGTACTACTAACGCCATCTGTTAGAAAACCAAAGAATTAACATCGCTGCAACAGAACTAAACTCAATACTCAGATACATAGTAAGTCTACTTAATAATAGATGACACCACTAGAACAAGGTTGTAAAATAAACGCGAGCTCTCACAAAGCTCAGGTTTTTGCTAGTATGTTATCTGTCAATGTTTTTATTTTTGCTCTAGATATCGTAAAACGTTATACCTACCTAAAAACCTACGAATAAATTAAGTAGGTATTTATTCGTATGAGATAGATTTATACTTCTCAATACCTATAGCTGTGCAGTGTGCTACAACTACAGGCGTCTATCTACGCAATCAAATCATAGATCAGATAGATACATAAGTACAATCAAATGCCCGTACAAGAGGCGGGCGCCCAGCCGCGCGCCGCGCCGCGCAGTGTTGCCGTTCTAGGGGCTTTGTCGCTAGAACTAGGGGATTTTGTGAATGTTTAGCAGATAAAATTTTGAATTTAGCGAGAAAAAACTTTTTGACGACTTCTAGCGACTTTAAGGCGAGTCAATATATCACTAGAAGGGCAACCTTTTTTATTTTAAAATTAAAGATACTGACTTGTCAAACGTAATAAATCAATTTAATTACATTAGTGTAAGTATACATTTTTTTCCGATTTATCCCAAACGATGTAATTAACCAAGTTCGCAAAGGAAGACCATTACAAGTGCCTAGCTTATAATTATTACTTTGAAATGGTTTTTACATACAGGGTTACTGGTTAAGTCGACCTAGATCCATTAAGAGGTTATAGTTCCAATCATTTCTGACTTATTTGGCTATGAAACACCCCAGCCTAAACCTAACCGTTTTTGAGATTTAGGACTTAGAAGGTTTTTAAAAAAAATATGCCAATTTCTTAAGAATTGGCATTTTTTTTGTCTTCTATGGCCTTATTTTTTTTCTAATTCCGATTTTTGAGCACTAGAGAAGTTCATTTATTATTCTAAATGCAAAAAGTCCAAATATCTGAACCATAGGAGTCATAGTAGAGGACTGAAAGTGTAAAAAGAAATAAATTTATAAAAACATTTTTTTTCTTTTAGCAAATTTTTTTAAAAAATGTATTGCAGTTGTGCTGCAGATATGCTAAATAATATCTTTGTTCTATTAGCTATCCAACAAGGTATAACAAGCCCTAGCTTGTTATACCTTGTGATAAGACCCCTAGGTCTTATCACAATTCTTAGAAAAAACTTTTACTTTTAAAAGAATTCGTTTTAGTTTAATTTTGAAATTATTGCAGCTCTTAAAGGAGGTGGGAGATCGTTCCATATCTTAGATGCACTGAATTTAAAGCATCCTTTAAAACCACTGGATCTATGTTTAGGGATTGCAAGTGTGTTGCGGAACTTTGAGCGTATGTTTACAGAATGAGTGTTTTTAGACCATGTAAGCTTTTCAAAAAGGTACTCAGGTCTCTTGTTCCACAAAACCTTTTGAGTAAAGCATGCCAAATATAGTTCCCTTCGTAACTTCATATTCAAAATTCCTTTTTCTACGAGATAGGGAGTGACATGTTCTCTTCTAGGTATCGTGAAACAGAAACGTGCCTTTTCATTTAAAATGTAATGAGCAGAAACGGAGGGGGACAGCCACTTTAGTTCAATTGGGATGCATAAGCTGCTGATGACCGAGACTGTTGATTACATCAAAAAATTTGACAACATATTATGTGTCTTGCATAACAAAATAGAGAAGACGAAACAAAATGAGAGAATTACTTTTTTTTTTATAAGCAGAATAAGTTGTATTTTCTATTCATGGAAAATATTTAATGAGGTACATCATCTTCTAGTAGGAAAATGAAACGAGAATCAATACTTTTTTTAAGCGTTACATACATGTATGAGTTTTAGCGACATTTAGCGGATTTTTATGGAACGATTTTTTCCATATCTAGGGGAATTTCTTTAACTGGCTAGAGACTTTTAAATTTGTTGAACGGCAACACTGGCGCCGGGCACTGAGCTGAGAGTGAGGGTGAAAGAGGGACGCGCGGGACGTGGCTACACGAAAAAAATAGGAAGAGATACTAAACACGGCCACCAAACAGAGATACTAAACAATAAACAGTTGCTTTCCAACCGTGCTTAGCACTAAGCACTATTCAATGTGCAAATAGGCTTATAGGTAACCTACCTAATCATTTAACCAATCACTAATCAAAGTGCTAACGTTTCTTTACAGTGAACGTGGTGACCTAGACCCTAGACTAGATGCGCCATAGAGGCCGCATGCGCTGTAGACGCCGCACCGCCCGACGCGACGCAACGCGCCGCGCCGCCCGCGGCCGCAAACACCGCACTCCGTACCTACCATCGAATTCATTCCGAAATGCAAGGTCACGCACGCCCCAATCCACGCCGAATGGCGCTGACGATCCGTATTTAGAATTAATTCGAAGATTTCCTTTGACCTTAACTTATGTTATCTGTGGTTACTTTACCCATTACATTACACAAGTAACGAAGGTTACTTAAGTTTAAGGGTAGAGAAAGGTCGACAACAAAATTAAAATTTTGTATCAAACCAACCTTCCAACCTACTTACACATTAATGTACCTAGGTACCTACGTATAAGTATTTTGTTTACCTACCTAGGTACCTAGTTATTACTTTGGAATGAGAAAATGGCACATCAACAGTGAAGTTTAACCATATCAAAAACCATGTGTGCAACTAGAGCCTTTGATCTGACAGAAACTTGTTTTTTTTTGATAAATATTTTTTAACATATTTGTTACTCACCGATGAAAAGTGATCCCGTCTGTACTGTAGTGAGACGTTTTACTGTTTTTCCCACACCATTTAATCGAACAAGAAGACATAGCTAAAGTATTTTTTTTTATTTGAGTTGTGTTGTGAGTAATTAATTCAAAAGTTGGACAGATGTTCACGTGATCAATACTTGGTCGGTACTGGCGTAACGTTGTCGGCGTGCGCAAGCTTTTTAGTGATGTTTCACTGATGCTTCTACAGAATGTTTCGATGGTAGGTGCTTACTACATTTAGGCTTTTGGGTATGTAAATAGTACTACTATGTATATGTACTACTATCACAGTATTACACTATACTCCTTTGTTTTGCTTGTAAAACTGTGGTACTACTTATGTACTTTATAGCTGCACGCGATTATTTAATTTGATAATGAAATAGGTACCGTGAAACACGCCAACTTTGCCAACATTTTGTAAATAAAACTAGATAAGTATTTCAAGATTTTTGTATTTAGCCCACTCATATTTTTTTTATCTATGGCAATTCAACAATTTTTTCTCACCTTTGAGTGTTGAAGTCGGTTTCATTTCTTTGTCATTTTTTTTTTATGCCAAAATCATTGCACTACTATATTATGGCATATCTAAGTTATTATGATACAGAGCATTATAATCTATTTTTTAGTTTCATAAATCAGTAACATTATATCGAATCGATTGCCAAGAAATTCCAAGTGCCTGGATAGAAGCGCGGTACCTTTACAAAAATTTGACTGTCAAGCATCTATCGATGATGTTACTGATGTGCTGCAGGTAACAACACGAATGGCCAGTGAAATTATTATAATGACCATTCAATATTTCGGGTGGCAAAAGCAATAACAGTTCTGCGCAAATCTCAAAAGCGTATTTAGTAACGGCTTGTACCTAACTCCTACTCATTTTTGGAATAGGCAACAGAATGAGGTATGAAGAATAATGAATCGTTCATTTACTTGCTTCGATAGAACAATATTTCATACATTACCCAAAATTTATAATGAAAATAAAATGTTTCTAAACCAGAAAAATGATCGTAAAAATTAAAGTGAATGGCAAAAAACCAACATTACGCGGTGTTCCCAGGCGGTCACCCATCCAAGTACTGACCGCGCCCGACGTTGCTTAACTTCGGTGATCGGACGAGAACCGGTGTTTTCAACGTGGTATGAACGTTGGCAACAAACGCTGCGAAATGGATTTTCGGTATGCACATACTTAACCATCATGGTGTAATTTGATTTCATTTTTGTGACGTCAGATAATGGGATGGAATTCAATACGAAACGGTTAGAGATCCTTTGGACACGTAATCGAACTCCATTTTGCTGTATACCTATATTATATTTCTTTGCTTGCATCTCCCTCTGACAAGTAAAAGATCGTGAATATCGCGGAAGTGGTCTACGCGGCGCTCTCTGTTACCTTCGCTGCGCGGACGCAGCGAAGGTATATATGTATATGTTATACCGGGTACAAAAATCATATTATAAACATTTTAAACGAACCATTACATGAAAACAAATATTCACACAATACAATTTCAAAACTAAAATAATTATTACCTAACCAAACAGAACCATATGTTTTAGTCATAAACAGCAAAAAACCAACATTACGCGGTGTTCCCAGGCGGTCACCCATCCAAGTACTGACCGCGCCCGACGTTGCTTAACTTCGGTGATCGGACGAGAACCGGTGTTTTCAACGTGGTATGAACGTTGGCGACAGTGAATGCAAAACGGATTCTCTGTTCGTACCTACCTATCGACCATTTTATTACATTGATTTTAACTAAGTGATGTCAGTTGAGGGTTTGAATGTGCACCAAGTGCATAGAAATCCTTTCGAGCAAAGAAATGAGCTCCATAATGACATACCTATACCTATCTGCAATCACGTTTTCGTGCATCTACCTCAGACAAGTTAAATATCGCGAGGAAAGCGGGAGTGGTAGCACTCGGCATCGGGTAGGTATATATATACTACAAACATAAATCTGCATTTATTATCCACACCTGTACGAATCGATAAAGTACCTAGTGCCAACATGCAATGTTTTATAAAATTGATCGAGTTTCGGATACCAATCTCTTGATACTCTTTCTGGACACATATCAGAAAGGTAATAAGATCATTAGAAATTATGTAGTCTTCTAGAAATACATTCTAGATACATGGAATCACTGATGGGGGACGGCGCGAACGCAGTCCCCACTACCAAAAATAACACGTCCGAGTTATCCACATTAGGGATAATCGCAGAGGTCTACCCATCCGCAGTGCAATGGAGAGGCCTCGCTCTAGGGTAACCGCCTTCATGATCACAGTGTCCCCTACGCCAGGTAAGATAGATAGATAGATAGATAACTCTTTATTGTACACACCACTACATTACAATAATACAAAATACGAAGGATTACAGTCAAGTGTTACAATGGGCGGCCTTATCACTAACAGCGATCTCTTCCAGGCAACAAGTAAGATTTGAAAAATGCGCACAAATCCCCTTACGATCCGCTGAAAAATCTCGTCAAGGCGATTCAGAAATTAAGTCCAGCTTGTGGCCATGCACCATCTTGTGTCATTGTGAGGAACTAAATAAGCGAACGGCAACGCGCGGACAAACCATACTATACGTACCAGACTGGCACAATTGCAGCACGATATTAACACTACCCAGTAGATGGCGCAATATAAAATAGTTATTTGTCGAATATATACAATAATTTAAACCGACTTCCAAATGGAGGAAGTTCTCAATTTGAAGCGTTTGCTGGTACTTCCCGTGTGGTCCCATTTAAATTTCATCAAAATCGGTCAAGCCCTTTTTGAGTTACACTCAAACAACGGAAAAGTGTTTTACTATCTTGATGATATAGTCATTGACAGTGAATAACAATCGATTTCGTAAGTAGTAAGGGTCACTAAAATTGGTGAAAAAAGTTTTTTTTATACCAAAATATGAGACGACTTCAACAATCAAACGTTTTAAATAACTTGTTGAAGTCGGTACCATGCTCATTCTAGACGGAAAAAATTAAGACCAAAAGTTGTAACGACACGATTTACTATTTTATAGTTGTAAGCCGTTTTGTTTGTTTGTTTGCATTGAATAGGCTCTGAAACTACTGGACCGATTAGGATGAAATTGGGTATGGAAATAGTTTGAGACACGGGGAAGGACATAGGATAGTTTTTATCCAACTACGCAAAAAGAAGTTAATGATTTACCGCGATAAAAAAACATGAGAGCAAACTTTTTTTTAACCAAAAACATTGCACTACAAGTATGGTATGATACAGAGCATTATAATCTTTTTTTTAGTTTCATAAATCAGTAACACTATATCGAATCGATTGCCAAGAAATACCAAGTGTCTGGATAGAAGCGCGATACCTTTACAAAAATTTGACTGTCAAGCATCTATCGATGATGTTACTGATGTGCTGCAGGTAACAACACGAATGGCCAGTGAAATTATTATAATGACCATTCAATATTTCGGGTGGCAAAAGCAATATCAGTTCTGCGCAAATCTCAAAAGCGTAATTAGTAACGGCTTGTACCTAACGCCTACTCATTTTTGGAATAGGCAACAGAATGAGGTATGAAGAATAATGAATCGTTCATTTACTTGCTTCGATAGAAAAATATTTCATACATTACCCAAAATTTATAATGAATATAAAATGTTTCGAAACCAGAAAAATGATCGTAAAAATTAAAGTGAATGGCAAAAAACCAACATTACGCGGTGTTCCCAGGCGGTCACCCATCCAAGTACTGACCGCGCCCGACGTTGCTTAACTTCGGTGATCGGACGAGAACCGGTGTTTTCAACGTGGTATGAACATTGTTGCGAAAAGGATTTTCGGTTCGCACATACTTAACTTATTTTTTCTCAGATTCTTGGATAATGGAGAATGGCCAGTTCTACAAAATATATCATATTTCTTCGAAGTCTTGAACCGAGTTGTTTTTATACCGTTGCTATAATGTAATCTAATCACTATTACATAATTATTTTTCGAGACCAAGTTCCAGTTAAAACAGCCATTCCCATTCCTGAGATATCAAGGTAAGGTAGGCTCTACGATCTTTAATATGTGTAGCCGAAGTGTAGCGCTACAATCGCATCAAAAAAGTTTTCCGTACAATGACGTAGCCACTAAGCGGGCAGGACAAGCTTATAAGCCAACCGTTGGATGATATATTTTTTGGCGTTTAGAAGCTCAAACTCTATACCTAGAAAAATTAGTGATCGAAGGTTAGGCTAGACATTTCGCCAGCTTACATACCAAGCGCTTAACCTAACCATCGATGCAGCTTTATAGTGCGGACGAGAGGTAAGAACGCCAGGATGCCATCTGGAATCATCCTGGCGTAAACTGTGTGAATGTATCCAGCTTACTCAATCGAAATTTCTTAATTCTGAATATGCCAATATTTAGAGCATATTTTGTGCAATTATGAATACCAACTCAAAATTTAGGTGCCAAATAAACTTCGACGCTACGTGTGATTATTAGTGTGTTAGCTGACGTTATGGTCTCCAGCTGACACATGCTGTATATACAAAACGGCTGAAGATGTGGTTATATACTATAGCCAGGGATTTAGAGCATAATTTGTGCCAATGGCACAAAAAAAATTGAACGTCATACTTGAAAGCTGTAGTAGTTATGACTCGATTTTAACGTGTAAGCTGGATACCACGTGTCTACAGCTACTCATCTGTATCTTCTGAACGAATGGACCTACGACTTTGTTTAATATGTCAAAATTTAGAGCCAAATTTGTGCCAAAGGCACTAAAATTTTCAAGTCTCTGGCTATTAAGGTTTTGGAGATACAAGCTCAAATCAACGTGTAAGCTGGGGACACATGTCCCCAGCTAGCACATGCTGGACAGCTCAAACGGGAAAGCCTAGATTACTGTTTAATGGCTTAAAATGTAGGGTAGAATTTGTGCCATCGGCATCAAAATTTTCAAAACAATAGGCCCCATAGTTTTTGTGTAACAAGCAAAAACATTTCTTCCCGCCAAAAAATTTAAATATTTGGTTAAAAACATTACTGAACGCGGCGTTGCCGTCCCGTTCACTGTAGCTGCAATCTGTTTTGAACTTTATTTCTATAGCGTTGGAATAACTTTTCTCTTTTATAGCAAATGAAAGCAGTTGGGGCATAGGCTAGTAGCAGAGAGTATTCATTTTAATGTTATCTGATTGAAATGTGACGCTTTCCGGAATTCGTAGGCATTGAAATCGTGATTACTACGTGCGCACCGCCTATAAATATAGAGCGATGGAACAATACCCGAAAAAAAATATTTTTAATAATAAAACGAGCCTAAAGTCACCACTTCTAAGTTGACATTCAGTGACGAGTTCGAGTTTAGACTCGAACTTCATTATGTCAAATATGAATCTAGACTCAAAACTCCAAAAAGTTTTGTATTCACAGTCGAGTTTGGCATAATGGAGCCTTTGACCTAAATCTCACCTGATGGTAAGTGATGATGTGGTCGAAGGTGTTAATAGGCTTATCTTTGAAGTACTGGCTTTCAAGGACAGCTGCCGGAACACACCGTAAGGTAGCGACAGAATTTCTACTTCATGGTGGTCGCTAGCCAGGCGGGCATTCGCAAAATGCCCTTCCACCATGCGGTGAAGCTCAAGCCGAGGCGGGATTGGAACCATAGACCTGCTGCTCGGCAGTCAATGCCACTGAGCCATCACGGCTTTAATTTATATAATTATGGCTGATTGACATCTGATGGTACCGAAGTGATGATGCGGCTGAAGATGTTGTTCAGGCTAACCTAGACTCTCAAGGACAGCTGCCGGTAATGACAATTTATTTTTTATAATAATCCAGTAGAGCGTTGTAACACTATTAAGGAGTTTTGAATAAAATAGTTCAAATAGATTTATAGTTTTATTTACTTGAATTTCGGACACAAAATACGATTTTTGTAGTTACCCGAGTCAATGTAATTATTCACATTTTAATACATATATAGAACAACATAATATATCGTATTATTTATAAAACTAAAATAAATTATTTGGAAAGACTTGTTTTGTATAAAAAATTTTTTTTGCAAAATATCTATATTAAGAGATATGGTTCTGCCCATTAATTTATACGTAAGAAAAAATTAAATTATAAAGGGGATTTCAACAAGAACTTTGTTTTCTAAAACAAAATAAAAGGTTTGGCAATCAAGAATGATAAATGATATCTGGCAAATGTCCACCACGAGCACGCTGATAGATGTCGATTCTTTCATCAAAGTTTTTTATCACTGGCCAGATATAATTTATCATTCATAATTTCCAAACTTTTCTCTTCGTTATGGAATAAAAACTTGAATCATGTAAATTCTTTGTTTTATAGGTATGTGATCATCACGTTCTGTACATGCGTGGATTAGTTTCCAGTGCATTATCTCGTTCATCGAGGGTCTTATACAGATCTTATATATAGGATTAGGTATATAAGTTAACATTCTGAGAGAAAAAATACCAGTACATTTTGTACTTACTCACTCCTAGTCTATACACCTACTGTTTTTTTGTAACTTCTTCCACCTATTCATAACGTGAAAGCAAAAAGTAAGTTCAAACGCAATAGGAATAAGGTTCAAGATAGATTGCAACTTCAGGCAACGGGACGGCAACGCCGCGCTCTGAAATGTTTTTGTCCAAATATTTAAATTTTTTGGCGGGAAGAAATGTTTTTGCTTGTTACACAAAAACTATGGGGCCTATTGTTTTGAAAATTTTGGTGCCGATGGCACAAATTCTACCCTACATTTTAAGCCATTAAACAGTAATCTAGGCTTTCCCGTTTGAGCTGTCCAGCATGTGCTAGCTAGGGACATGTGTCCCCAGCTTACACGTTGATTTGAGCTTGTATCTCCAAAACCTTAATAGCCAGAGACTTGAAAATTTTAGTGCCTTTGGCACAAATTTGGCTCTAAATTTTGACATATTAAACAAAGTCGTAGGTCCATTCGTTCAGAAGATACAGATGAGTAGCTGTAGACACGTGGTCTCCAGCTTACACGTTAAAATCGAGTCATAACTACTACAGCTTTCAAGTATGACGTTCTAATTTTTTTGTGCCATTGGCACAAATTATGCTCTAAATCCCTGGCTATAATATATAACCACGTCTTCAGCCGTTTCGTATATACAGCATGTGTCAGCTGGAGACCATAACGTCAGCTAACACACTAATAATCACACGTAGCGTCGAAGTTTATTTGGCACCTAAATTTTGAGTTGGTATTCATAATTGCACAAAATATGCTCTAAATATTGGCATATTCAGAATTAAGAAATTTCGATTGAGTAAGCTGGAGACATTCACACAGAAAAGACCTATAAAGCGATAAGCTTAAATACCTTTGCCGAGCGCTGAGGTAGTACAGCGACTCACCAATAGAGGTCGCGCATAACAATCACAACGTTAAGTCTGGTAGTAACATTCTTCTTCTCCTTCCTTTCCTCCATTCAATTAGACTATTGACAGTTAAAATAAATGTCAATCCAGTCTGTCAGAAAATACCATGATGGTGGTTTTTGAGTTCCGCTAGAGGAACGTTGCATTTTAAATATTTTCAAATCAAGTGCAGTCATTGGCTTTGCGACGACAACGGTTTTGGAGGCTTTTTTCGTTACCATATATGGTAATGAAATTCGCCCCCGACATCCGCCCAACATGATGCCTTTCCTCAACGAGGAATAGCGATCACTTTGACCCCAGCCATCCTCTGTGCAACTACTACTAAAGACTCATTTAACTAAATTAACTAAATCTACAAGTTCTATTACAAGCCCCAAAATCTGGGTAAGTTTGTGTTTTAAAGTGAAAGTGTACTTGACCACCCCATTAAAATCTAACCTAAAAACCTATGGTATGTAATCTTATTTTAATTGCTGTACTTTATTGTGTGTCTTACCTGCTAACTCTCTTGTTCAATTTATGTGTTTTATGTTGCTTCACAACATTCTAATCTGTTCTCTATTTTACGCCCTTCTGGCAAACTTTAAAGGATGTTGCTGGTAGCTCGCAATTCACGAGGTACCTAGGCTAGTCCCTTTTTTGCTCGGTAGTGAACGGACCTCGTGGATTGTGAGCATCATTGCCGGCAACATACCTACTTGCGCCCTTCTGGCATTCTGAGCGGCTGGTGGTTCGCCTTCGCTTAGGGCCTAGCTAGTCCCTTTTGCTCGGTAGCGGAAGCCTTAGCGGAGGCGAATTCTTCACCAGCAGCATCTACCTCTTTGGCCCTTATGGCATACCTCTTGTTTGCTGGCGGGCCACATCCCTAAAGGCCCTCTGCGAGTCCCTAATATGCTCAGTAGCAGAGGGACAGTGGACCCACCAGCTCAGCATCTCACTGGACCCATTGTGACCGGAAACATCTGATTCCAGGGTTCAAGTACGAGGCTGAACTGCCAGTACGAGACGGAGAACTTTCCGTACTACACACTACTTCTGAACTCCGGCCGTCCTCTGACCTCCAGCACCGACCGCGGCCAAACGTCTCTACAGCATCTAGCTGGGACATTCTACCGGCGCGGCGGTGTGGAGCCGAGCCCTGCACGGCAGACCTGCTGCTGAGCATCAACTCGGATACTAGCGGACCGGAGCTAAGTCCTTAAACAAGGAAGCTTGCCAAATTGTTAAACCTGTCTGAAATCCACGACCCTTTCTCTTGATTATACTTTATTCTGTACTCTCTCTTCTTTCTTTCATGCTCCCTTCTACCCTGAGTAGGTAGGTAGGTGACAAGGTACTTCAACAAGTTATTTCATGTTTTTAATGTAAAAAGTCCGTTTTATGTGAACTTTCAATAAAAACAGTTTTTTATTGTAAAGGTATTTTTTTTTCGTTTTTTTATGTTATTGTGACGGATTAAGCAAGAGACCTACCTGATGTTTAGCGGACTAACTTCTGCCTATAACACATGCGTTTTGTCACAAGTCACGAATTGCACTGCGCCCGTCACCATGAGACATAGTTGTTAAGTCTCATATGCCTGTAATTTCACTGGCTCTCAAGGACTACTCCGGAACACACCGTTAGGTGCTTGGCGACAGACAGGCGGGCATTCGCAGAATGCCCTTCCACTATGCGGTGAAGCTCAAGCCCGTGGCGGGATTCGAACCATGGACCTGCGGCACGGCAGTTCATAGCCAATGCCACGGAGCCATCACTGCTTCAATTACTATTACTACTATTACTTATTTACCAAACATTTGAAGCCCCACCAGACGTTGGGCAACAAGTGCTGAATGCACTTTACTTTAGGCAAAATGCGTACGCGCACGCGCCATGTGAAGAGTGACCGACTAGCTTTGGTACAAAGTTACTTGTGGGGTATGTCAGTAAAAGTGGTAGAGTCTATAATTTACATTATTGCACCATATTTAGAAACAATCTTTGTGTCGATAGTGGAAACTTCCCCGATTTAATGAAACAAAGTAAAATCACTCCAATTTTAAAGTCGGGGTCTACATATGACCCTTGCAATTATAGACCTATTTCCATCTTACCTGTTCTGAGTAAAGTATTCGAAAAAATTATGCTCAAACAACTACTATCCCATTTTAACAAGCATAATTTATTAAATGAGAATCAGTTTGGTTTCACCAAGAGCAAATCCACAACAGATGCAGGTGTTCAATTGATGTCGCATATACTGGAAGCCTGGGAGAGTTCACATGATGCTATTGGCGTATTTTGTGATGTTTCCAAGGCATTCGACTGTGTAGAGCACTGCACTCTGATTCGTAAACTTTACCACTATGGTATACGTGGAAAAGCTCTGAATCTTATAGAGTCATATCTGTCAGACAGGCTACAGAGGGTTGGAATAAGTGGCAATACTTCTTCCGGGTCATTGGTAAAAATGGGAGTACCACAGGGATCAATTTTGGGACCTTTTCTGTTTCTAACATATATTAATGATCTGCCTTGCATGGTCAAAGATTTCTGCGATATTGTTTTATTCGCAGATGATACCTCTCTGATTTTTAAAGTAGATAGGAAAGACAGTGAACTGACGCATGTAAATAATGTATTATCTAAGATTTGTAAATGGTTCGCCGCTAATAATCTTCTCCTAAATTCAAAAAAGACGAAATGTTTAAAGTTTTCTTTACCAAATGTTCCTTATGTTGAACCAAACATAAAGCTTGGCCCAGATAAACTCCCTATTGACAAAGCGACAGTCTTCCTCGGAATCAAAATGGATTCCACTTTACAATGGGATCCACATATACATGATCTCTCCGGAAGACTTAGTTCTGCTGCATATGCAGTTCTTAGGATAAGACAGTTAACAGACGTAGCTACTGCTCGCCTAGTTTATTTCGCGTACTTCCACAGTATTATGTTGTATGGTGTATTGCTGTGGGGAACTGCTGCTGAGATAGAGACAATCTTTATCATACAAAAGCGTGCAATTCGAGCCATATATAAAATGGGTCCTAGGGAATCTGTGATCAGCTGCAGCTGTCCTTGAGAGTCTAGGTTAGCCTGAACAACATCTTCAGGCGCATCATCACTTCGGTACCATCAGGTGAGACAGTTGTCAATCAGCCATAATTATATAAATTGAAGCCGTGATGGCTCAGTGGCATTGACTGCCAAGCAGCAGGTCCATGGTTCCAATCCCACCGCGGCTTGAGCTTCACCGCATGTTGGAAGGGCATTTTGCGAATGCCCGCCTGGCTAGCGACCACCATCAAGTAGAAATTCTGTCGCCACTTTACGGTGTGTTCCGGCAGCTGTCCTTGGAAGCCAGTACTTCTAGGATAAGCCTGTTAACACCTTCGACCACATCATCACTTAACATCAGGTGAGATTTTGGTCAAAGGCTCCATTATGCCAAACTCGTCTGTGAATATAAAACTTTTTGGAGTTTTGAGTCTAGATTCATATTTGACATAATGAAGTTCGAGTCTAAACTCGAACTCGTCTCTGAATGTCAACTTAGAAGTGGTGATTTTAGGCTCGTTTTATTATTGAACATATTTTTTTTCGGGTATTGTTCCATCGCTCTATATTTATAGGCGGTGCGCGCGTAATAATCACGATTTCAATGCCTACGAATTCCGGAAAGCGTCACATTTCAATCAGATAACATTAAAATGAATACTCTCTGCTACTAGCCTATGCCCCAACTGCTTTCATTTGCTATAAAAGAGAAAAGTGATTCCAACGCTATAGAAAGAAAATGTTCAAAACAGATTGCAGCTACAGTGAACGGGATGGCAACGCCGCGTTCAGTAATGTTTTTAACCAAATATTTAATTTTTTTGGCGGGATAAAATGTTTTTGCTTGTTACACAAAAACTATGGGGCCTATTGTATTGAAAATGTTGGTGCACAATGGCACAAATTCTACCCTACATTTTAAGCCATTAAACAGTATTCTAGGCTTTCCCGTTTGAGCTGTCCAGCATGTGCTAGCTGGGGACATGTGTCCCCAGCTTACACGTTGATTTGAGCTTGTATCTCTAAAACCTTAATAGCCAGAGACTTGAAAATTTTAGTGCCTTTGGCACAAATTTGGCTCTAAATTTTGACATATTAAACAAAGTCGTAGGTCCATTCGTTCAGAAGATACAGATGAGTAGCTGTAGACACGAGGTCTCCAGCTTACTCGTTAAAATCGAGTCATAACTACTACAGCTTTCAAGTATGACGTTCAAATTTTTTTGTGCCATTGGCACAAATTATGCTCTAAATCCCTGGATAAAGTATATAACCACATCTTCAGCCGTTTCGTATATACAGCATGTGTCAGCTGGAGACCATAACGTCAGCTAACACACTAATAATCACGCGTAGCGTCGAAGTTTATTTGGCACCTAAATTTTGAGTTGGTATTCATAATTACACAAAATATGCTCTAAATATTGGCATATTCAGAATCAAGAAATTACGATTGAGCAAGCTGGAGACATTCACACGCGTAAACTCACCAAACCATAGAGGTTTTTAAGTAGGACTATTTCTCTATTTTATGTCCCAATTCCAGCACGGTCAAAATTTATTATTTGTTTGTTGCTTGGAACAAGTATCTTGTTTCGAACTTTGTTGAGTATTCTTGACATTCACTGATTATCATTTACAAAGAATAGGTTAGTACTAAGCAAATACTAATTGATGGAATAAGTGACAACACTATTTGCGGGTACTTAAAAATACCCTTTACACTACCAGTGGTGCAAGTCGGTGGTTGGTGTCAAGGGTACGAAAGGATCAGAAGATCAAATAAAAACAACATTTATATTGAAAAGTTTATTTGATTTGTCTTTGACAACTTTAATAAAAATGGCACCAATCTATAGAAATGCAAATTCAAAAATAGCTGAGGCTAACACTCAAAATCTTAACCTACTACATAATAAAAAATGGCACCTTAATATGGTGGAATGGAAGACACTTTGATTTATATACAAAGGACTGAATTATAAAAATAAACTTTGCATATAGCTATGATACCTCATCAGATGTCGGGCTAGAATAATTTCGCCCCCTCATTTCTCCCTGGGGGAGTCGTAAGAGTATACAATCTGTCCCCTTAGGGGCACAAAAGGGTGATTTTATAATTCTAATACACAGTTCCAGCCAGAATAAAGGCAGTATTTTTTACGATTTTGACACACAGTGCTAATGATATTAATATAATAGTTTAATATCCTTACTACAAAAAAATAATGGCAAATTTCAAATAATATTCAAATAAAATAGTCACTTACGCCCTTAATCATTAAAGTTAACGTTATTAATTATTTTGAATAATTAGTACTGCGCAAGTTTTCCTTTGCAGTCCTAGTGAAGTTAGATAAAAGTACCATTTATTAAGCGAATATGAATAAGGGAGCAAGAGTTTTACACGTTTTTATTTACTTTTTTTAAATAATACAGTAACTCATTTGGATCCGTTGCAAATTTCTCAGGTAGCAGTGCTTTGCAGGGTGTGGTGTATGTAACTCCCGAAAACGCTAGGAACTAACAATAAACACCTTAGAAAAAATTTCATGCATGCCATAGTAAACGAAAACAGCCTTATTTTATTTCGGACTGTTTTTGACCGAATGTACAGAATTAGTATTTTTCTAGTGGTTAGAAAGATGAACAACAATAATAACTTAATAATAAGTTCATCAAATACATGGGCCGTTTGAGTTGTTTAACAACTCAAAACAGCGCATTTGCACGAAACACACAAAGATGTTCGAACGCCCTATAGATTCTTATTTATCTACAGCGGTGTGACGATACCAAATAGCAAGAAAACCTTTATGCAAATTCTTCTCTTTCTTCAATTCTTGACTTCTATATAACTGAGGTAGACGCGCTAAAACGTTGTATCCTTCGAACAGAGCGAATGAGTTCCATTGCACGTAGTTAGGCAAAACCGAAGTGACGGGTTGTCAATGTTACAGTATAAGGATTGATTTTAGAATGTTGTTTTTCGATTAGGTTAAGTATACAGGAGACACGCAAGTTGAGTTGGTTGTGAACCAAGCTCAGGAATGCATAAATGTTACCTAATTCATAATTGAGGCGATGAGCTCCACAGTAGCGTAGCTTTTTGAGACAGTGAAAATCAATTGTCTCTGCAAAAGATAGACCACTCTGGCACTGACGGCCTCAATTAATAAATGATGTCTTTAAATTGCACACAGACAAAAGTGGAGTTGTTTTAAAGCATTTTAAATATTGAATAAAACACATAAATCAAATTTTAATATTATTGTTTCCAATAACGCCTGCTCGGCGGGTTAGGTACATAACCAGATTACAAATTTACGAGAGAAAATATGTTAACTTAGTCGGTCAGAGCATGCCCCGGCTATAGGGTTGGATGGACGCGGGTTCGAATCCCGCACTAGATTTTTTTTTCTCGTACGTTTGTAATTGTGTTACATTAATCAAACTATATGTAATTCCTGCATCAATGAAAATAATATTATTCGTCATTTAATAACAAAAACACGTATTTTTTAAACTGGCTTGATAGTTTTTTCGGCTGAGTCATATGTATATCTATACAAACATTTTGTTAAGACACATTTTGAGTATAACTGTATCGATGAGCGTACGATAGATGTCGCGGATAACAACACTAGCGCGTCTACTTAGGCTTACAGTTCGACCAACTTATCTGTTCAGGCGGCAGAAAAAAGAAATACAAAATTCCCTCAAATTGTGCCAATTTGTAGTTGATTTCCTTGACCAATAGCGCCCTCGAGAACTGAACAGTTAAGTTAGTGGTACTATAGTTATATAGAAGTGATTGATCCGTGCAAGGAGTGTTTGTTTGTTTATTTATGAGTTCTTGTCTGTGAGTTTGACGACGACCGCCTTGACCTCTGTGTAGTTGTTGAGTCCGTAGGGTCCGTTCTCGCGGCCGATGCCGGACTGCTTGAACCCTCCGAACGGCACCTGGTTACCGAACACGTTGTAATCGTTCACCCACACTGTGCCCGCGCGGATTTTCTACAACAACAAAACAATTATATGAAAACAATACGCAACTGGATGTGCAAAATGATTTAAGGACGATTGAAAGATGCTTGATACAGAGAGATTTATGCTTTATATGCTACTACTGCTTTCTACAGAGTTTTTGGTAAAATGCTAACAACCTCGGTTGATTTCTGCTAGTTCTAACAAACATTTTGAGTAGTTTTTTTTTTCTTGTACTTTTTTTTATATTATTGTGACGGAACAATCTCGAGGTCCACCTGATGTTAAGCGGACTAACCTCTGCCTATAACAAATGCAATTCGTCTGTCACTGCGCACGTCACCTTGAGCCTGTAATAAAACTGGCTCTCAAGGACAGCTGCCGGAACACACCCTTAGGTGCTTGGCTACAGATTTTCTACTTGAGGGTGGTCGCTCAGACGGGCATTCGCAAAATGCCCTTCCACTTGAGGTGAAGTTCTAGCCCGCGGCGGGATTCGAACCATGGACCTGCTGCGCGGCAGTCCATAGCCAAAGCCACTGAGCCATTACTGCGTCGAATATTATTGTTGGTTTATGTGTATTTGACGGAATAAGCACGAGGACGAGTAAAAGAAGGTTGTTAGCATTTTTCCAATAACACTGTATAGAAAAATAAGTCGTCAGTAGTGCGCTCGAGTATTGGTCTATTGTACCAGGTCCACGAAGACGGCTTAGAAATGATTCAGAGACGATTCATACAATTCTTCTCATATGGATCGCAAAATACAGATCTTTAAAATAAATTCCAGTAGCACTGTCGAAGGTCCTATTAATAAATAAATAGGCTACATAATGGAACTACTTTATACCGTTTAAAAATACGTCATTTACACTATTTTATGTTGGCTATTTACTATGTGAAATAATTTAAGAAAATAGATTGATTAAAAATCATTTTAGCATACTGTTGTTACATGTGGGATATCCGACATGATAACACATAATTACGTTGTGAAAATATCAACATGCTTCTTATTACGGTGAATAAAATCTCTTTAATGGTGGGAAGCGACATACTGAATGTGTAGGTTAGTCATATAATGCATTTCACTTGTTTCACACTTTTGAGTCTTGAAGTCGGTTCCATTTTTAGGTAACAAAAAAAAATTCACTCTTTTTAGTGACCCTTGCTACTTCCGGGTCGATAGTAATTCACTGTCAATGACTATATCATCAAGATATGAAAACACTTTTTCAGTTATTGGAGTGTAACTCAAAAACGGCTGCAGCGATATTGAATTTTAACTGAGACCACACGGGAAGCATCATCTTTGAAATAAGAAAAGAATAATCAAAATCGGTTTACCCAGTCATAAATTCTGATATAGCAAAATTTAAAAAAAAATCCTCCTTTTTTGAAGTCTGTAGAAAATTGGGGAGTATCTCACTTTTTTCTATATACTAAAAACGTTGAAGAAAGTGTCAACTTGTTCTCATTATGGTACAAATAAAACAAGTAAAAGCATAAATAATAATAACTGACAGAGTGCGAGTCGTACTGATTATTCCGAACTGAAAGTTAGGTAATTATAATACAATGGTACGGAATGTATGTACTGAACACTTTCAAAAACACTTTCATGGGTTACAAACATACCTAAAAATCATACAATAAAAATAAGCTTTTCTCTATAAAAACTTTTTAAAAACAAGATTTTATTATGTTCGTGTTAGTAGAAATAAATACAAATTTTAAAAAATACTCTTGCAGACGATTCTAGTGAGCCCAAATTCGACGAGGATGTGTCGTTTCATCGTGAAGTTCCTTTGGCCACCTTCCAGCTCCATCATCAGATCAGCACCATGTCATTTTAACATGGATAATGCAATAGCATTGTCACGCGATTTACGCATGTATGCAAAATTTCAACTCAATCGGTAAACGGGAAGTGGATCAAAGTTAATTTGCAAGATTTAATTACAAACATCGGGACAGGTTAAACTAAATAAAAGCTTGTAACAAATTTTATGGCTCAACAATTGAATTAACTGTGACTTGGGTCTCTTCTTCTGCAACGCTATGGACCCGGCACCTGAAGCGCTCGTAGCGAAGTTTGCTTACCGATCAGCAAAGTTAACCAACATCCGCCGCGGTCATGACTTGGATAGGTGACTGCTAGTGACATTACGACTGAGCGTTTCCGTGCTTCGGAGGGCACGTTAAGCCGTCGGTCCCGGTTGTTGTCTTATGATGGCAGTCGTTATAGCATGGTGGTTGATCATTTTGCGAATGCCCGCCGGCTAGCTACCACCTTCAAGTAGAAAATCTGTCGCCAAGCACCTAACGGTGTGTTCCGGCAGCTGTCCTTGAGAGCCAGTAATTCTAAGTAAGCCTGAACAACATCTTCGACCACATCATCACTAATCATCAGGTAAGATAGTGGTCAAGGGCTAACCTATAAAGCATTAAAAAAAAACCTGCACGGTGAATCCATGGTAAGTAATTCGTCTCTCTCTTGCAACTCAACCTACCACCCTAACCTAAACTTTAATATTTATTTACATAATATAATCGTTCAGTTATATGTTTCTTACCTATATCATATATGTTATTATTAGGGTTACTCTTATTATGTGTTTTAAAAACAAATTGCAATATGTTTGTAAAGTGCAATATGATTGCTGCAATTAAAGCGATACCATTTCCTCGCCATTGTAACGTCATCGTACCTGTACGAGATAGTTGGCCTTGTCGAGGTCCTTAGTGAAGACAGCGGCGGCGAGACCGTAGTGCGTATTGTTGGCTCGCTCGACCACCTCCTCCAGCTGCGAGAACTTCAGGATCTGCTGTACTGGACCGAAGATCTGGAACGGAACAACCCTCACATTAATTACACCATTTACATCATTCAAAGATGAGCCACATTTTTTGTTCAATGTCATTATGATGGAACTACCACGAGATCTATTCGTCACAAGTGCACTGCGCCCATCACCCTGAGACATAAAGTACCTAGTTAAGTCTCATGTACCATGCCTACCTGTCACTCAACCTCCTTAATTAATTCCAATAATATATATATAAAATACATAGAATAATCCTTTTGGATTATTTTATAGGCTTTGTCGTCTGTCTTAGAATCATTATGTACAATTATCAAACCTTCGAATCTTACGACATTTTTACTGTCAAAACGTCATGTTTAATGTCATAATTATGTTCTGTTCACAAAACATTATTATAACATAATTTTGTTATTTGAACTCCTAAATAAGCATTGTTTTCAAAGAAATCGTACTAAGAATTTACTGGTTATGGACTTGGAGAACGAACAAAACAAGAAACAAAACGTAAGCAAACATACAAGACACAATGCAAATTTTGCATGGAAAAAGTTCCAATTTCAAAATAAATATCTTCATTATCATTCCATTTAGACAAAAACCACCCTACTTATCAGTGTTCTGGATCACTTTTGCAGAGTGTTCGACGGGATTCCACGACCTAATTCGTCCTTCTACTTTCCAACAGCAAGGCATATGGAAATACGCCCCTTTATAATTGACATTTATTTAAAGAAGACCAACAGCTACAAAATTTATATTTTTTTTATGTTATTGTGACGGAACAAGCCCAAGGCCCACCTGATGTTAAGTGGACAAACCTCTGCCAATAACAGACGCATTTCGTCAACGACGAATTGCACTGTGCCCATCACACTGAGACGTCCAGTTGTTAGGTCTCATTAGCCTGTAATTTTTCTGGCTCTCAAGGACTGCTGCCGGAACACACTGTTAGGTGCTTGGCGACCGATTTTCTACTTGAGGGTGGTCGCTAGCCAGGCGGGCATTCACAAAATGCCCTTCCACCATGCGGTGAAGCTCAAGCTCGCGGCGGGATTCGAACCATGGACCTGCTGCACGGCAATCCATAGCCATTGCCACTGAGCCATCACTGCTTCAAAATTATATTCAAATTATATGGTACGAATACATTACAGTTAGGTAATACAGCCAATTAATTACAGGTCTCTATATGTAATATAGTTTTATTTATAGCTGATAGGGTAGCCTTTGACCATTATCTAATCGGATGGTAAGTCATGATTTGGTCGAAGATGTTGTTCAGGCTAATCTATGATGGCTCTCAGACAGCTGTCGGAACACACCGTTAGATGCTTGGCGACGTGTTTTCTACTTGAGGGTGATAGCAAAATGAGAGTGGTGTATCCGTTAGTAGGTAATCTGTGGACAGGGTGCGTCCAGTTTAACTTTTTTTTAATTCCTGAACTTTTTTTTTAACTACTACTACTTTTTTTAACGTACTATCCAAATGCCTAACAGTCGACTAGTAATATCTCAAATTAAGGTGATGTGATAGAAGATATTCGTGAGCAAAACATAGAATAGTGACTAGCTTACAAAGACAGTTTCCGAAATACATTAATTAGGTCTGCCTGCAATTTCTATCATAAAAAAAAAAAAAAAAACAAAAAAAAAATACATTATAACAAAGCGCTGCGACCTCTTTGTAGCTTATTTACCATGAAAATATGAGTTCAGTGTTTTAAATAATGGTACAGACTTCAAGAAGTATTTATTTCTTTTTTTAATATTGTTATGTAAATTACAAATTTACGAGAAAATAATGTATAGAGATAAATAATTACATTCATGTGCCGAAATCCCGCAAATTTGTAATTTTGTAAAGTATTTATTTCATTATTCATGGTATCCAAGTGTGTCGGACTGCGCCTCAATAGACTAGAAAATAAACCTACTTCGTCGTGGCCTTATTGAATACAAGATAACCACGCTCAAACACAACTTCCTATGTATCCACGAAATGATATGGTCAACCAGAGGAAACCAAATTAAAATACCTAGAACACTATCAAACACTAAAATTGTCTAAAACTTCCTGAACAGAGTGAGTGCTACTAATGTACTCATTTAGAACCATTTACCAAAGGTAATTGTGACTGCGAACATTGTTCAATGTTTGAAGCTCGATAACTCCCTACGACGAACGTTAATAAGCGAACATCCGAAATGAAAGTACTTTTGATACTGCGTGGTGGATACATGGCTCGATGGGTTCCGGGCTAGAATGTCACCCCCTCCATTGCTACCTGTGGGTGTCGTAAGAGATGACTACAGGTTAAATACCGAAGGAAGAAGGAAGCAGAGCCTTTTTAGGAACTGATATCTTAAACTGCGACAAAACCCCCCTTAATGGGGAGGCTGTGTTTAGCAGTGGACAATCCAACTGATACAGTACAGCAAGATGTATACATATCACCATGGGCGCAGTTCATTTATAAAGAAATATAGGTTTGTGTTTTGTAAATCATAATAAAAATTCATAGTAATTAAACAACTTTAAACTTGTATATTTATCATTATTTATTCCCGACGTTTCAAACACATTGCAGTGATCGTGGTCAGGGGGTAACTAAACTGACTTGAACCGTTTAACTAAAGTTGTTTAATTACCATGTGTAATAATCGCGAAAACCTAAGACATATACATTATAATAAAAATCGGTTGAGGCGTTTCTAAGGGCGTATACCATTTGACGCTAAATTCGTTATTTTCGATAATTTTGATCACAATTGTGTCTATGGTTCATATTAAATGTGGATCCATAGACGCAAAATGTGGTCAAAATTATCGAAAATAACTCAAATGGATTTTTTTTTATGTTATTGTCATGGAACAAGCGCGAGGCCCACCTGATGTTAAGCGTTATCCTCTGCCTATAACAGATGCACTTCATCACAAGTGACCAACTGCACTGCGCCCATCACCTTGAGACATACCTGTTAAGTCTCAGTTTGCCTGTTATTTCACTGGCTCTCAAGGACTGCTGCCGGAACACACCGTTAGGTGCTTGGCGACAGATTTTCTACTTGAGGGTGGTCGCTAGCCAGGCGGGCATTCGCAAAATGCCCTTCCACCATGCGATGAAGCTCAAGCTCTGGGCGGGATTCGAACCATGGACCTGCTGCGCGGCAGTCCATAGCCAATGCCACTGAGCCATCACTGCTTCAAAAATACAACGAGCAAGCAGTTAACAGCTTACTTTACAATTGATAGTAAGGCATACCTCAGTGGTAGCGATGTCCATGTTATCAGTAACGTTGGCGAAGACGGTGGGCTGCACGAAGTACCCGACGTCCCCGAGCCTTGCCCCGCCGGCGACGCACGCCGCGCCCTGCTGCTTGCCGCGCTCGATCAGCCCTAGGATGCGTCCGTGCTGCTCAGAGTCTATCTGTAGCGTACACAACATAATATAACACGGTTACTATTGATTTTTTTGGCATTAACGCGTTTTAAGCTATCATTTCCAACGGTGATGGTAAAATTTGGCCCCCGTCGCATTTAACAACACAAGAACACTTTAATGGTATGTTTCTGATAAAAACACACCAGGTGCCCTAACTTTTGGGTCCAGTGGTTAAGACGGGAAGGAAGGCTCGAATTTTCATACAAAAAGAGAAAACGTTTAGCCGCCCCTAAAACATCACCGATTTTGATGATTTTTGGAAATGTTATAGATGTTATCAATATCCAGGTTTATAGGTTTTGATTTTTATCATTATTATAAAGGAAATTGAATTAATGGGTTTTTGAATACCGGTATTTTCTCAAAACTTGTATCTCTAGTTTGTGAATTATTTATAGGAAAAATAATGATAAATAAAGAAAAAGGAAAACCTATATTTATAGTTTATTCTGTCAGTTATAAAATGAGACCAGAACCAGACAACTTTTAGATTTGATTAATGTTTACTATAGGAGAAAAGTTTTATCCCAAAACGCAAATTATGCGCAAATTCTAAGTCAAAACTTGAAGAAGCTGCAATTGTCCTCATCGCACTTCTGTTCGGGCGTTTAGCGGCGAGACAGAATCACTTAGTTAAAATACGAATTTTTCTGGAGGAGCTTCTCTTCCCTTTCCTCTTAACGCGTGCTAAGTTATCATTTCCTACCCTTATCACATCGTTAGGTGTTGGTAATATTTCTATCGTCGCCAACACAAGAACACTTTAATAGTATATTTCTGACAAAAACACACCAAGTCCCTTAACTTTTGGGCCCAGTGGTTAAAGCACCCGGTGCGGTGGTACTCTAAAAAATTGTTATGTTGGTCTTAATATAACGAAACGAAATAGAAACTAAAACGATAGTAAAAAGGAATAAAAAACCCTATTAAGGGTAAAAACTCAAAGAAATTATTTTTATGATGAGCTCCGACGTATGAGAAGATAAGAAATAAAATGTTGTATGCCATGTAGTGTATCGTCATTGTCTAGAGATCATTGAGTAGACGACATCATTTTAATATTAGGAATTTGTTTTTTTTTGCATATTATAAGGATACTAGAGGATATTTATTATATCCTTTATTTTGCTAACAAATATTGAAAACGCTGATTTATAATACGGTTTTGAAATAGCATTCTAGGGTTGCGGGTTCAATTCCCGCTGGAACTTATCTTTTTTAATCCGAAATAATTTCTATTTACCAAAACCAAAAATTTTTTACGCGCTGTTGCACTTTGAAACCTTTAAAGAGCGAGGACAGACTCAAACGCGTTATTTTTTTAAATATATTCATGGAGTTTAAAAAAATCTAGCAGGTGGATAGTTTGGTACCATAATATTACACGATACATTAAAAAACATGACAATTATTTTATGTGGTAAGTGTTACTGACTTATAAGATAAGCGTTACGGACTTATAAAGTAACTGTTACTGACTTATAAGGTAAGTATTACTGATTATAATGTAAGTGTTACGGACTTATAAAGTAACTGTTACTGACTTATGAGGTAAGTATTACTGATTATAAGGTAAGTGTTACGGACTTATAAAGTAACTGTTACTGACTTATGAGGTAAGTATTACTGATTATAAGGTAAGTGTTACGGACTTATAGAGTAACTGTTACTGACTTATAAGGTAAGTATTACTGATTATAATGTAAGTGTTACGGACTTATAGAGTAACTGTTACTGACTTATAAGGTAAGTATTACTGATTATAATGTAAGTGTTACGGACTTATAGAGTAACTGTTACTGACTTCTAAGGTAAGTATTACTGATTATAATGTAAGTGTTACGGACTTATAAAGTAACTGTTACTGACTTATGAGGTAAGTATTACTGATTATAAGGTAAGTGTTACGGACTTATAAAGTAACTGTTACTGACTTATGAGGTAAGTATTACTGATTATAAGGTAAGTGTTACGGACTTATAGAGTAACTGTTACTGACTTATAAGGTAAGTATTACGGACTTATAAAGTTACTGTTACTGACTGATAAGGTAAGTGTTACGGAATTATAAAGTAACTGTTACTGACTTATACGGTAATAAGGTAAGTATTACTGGCTTATAAGGTAAATGTTTCTGGCTTATAATGTAAGTATTACAGACCTGCGGTCCAGATTCCACATCAGGTCTGAAGGGGTCCCCGACGACACGTTTCTTGGCGCGCTCTGCCGACAGCTCCACGAATTTGTCATAGATCTTATCTTCCACAAACGTACGGGAGCCTGATTAAATGATAACAAGAATCAAAGTATTGACTGAACTTTAATTATCGAGAAGAACTTATGTATAATGCAACAAAAAACAACCTTTAGAAATTCAGCGTCCAGGTATCGTACTGACGGATCTAGCGCATGTCGGTTTTAACTTAACTATGTCATGCCTGCCATATATCTACTTGATAGCCTGGAAGGAATTCGCAAAATGCTCAACTATCACGTATGACTGCTGTGCAAGACGACATCAATATTTACGTTAAAGCATAACATTAGATTGCTTATATTGAAACATTGGACCTTTGTTCATATAGCTAGAATAGAACAGCCATTGTTTAGCACAACATAAATATTTACTGTAGGGCTTAGAATTACTTTGTTTGTTATTGGAACTTTAGATTTTTATTTATGTTATAACTTTGTTTAGACAGGTGTTCAGTAGACGAAATATTTACTTTAATGCAATAAGTATTGCTTTGTTATATTAGACCCTTGTTATGTTAGAAATTTGTTTATGTCGGTACGACAGAAATGGATTCAAGTAGCTCTGATTAGTCGTACGTGATTAGTAAGCAAATAAGAATAAAGGTTTATTGTAGCCAAGTTTGGTATATAAGTAGGAAGTTTTGTGCAGAGAGCATGTAGTACCGAACCATACTCCTAAGGGATAACATCTATAAGAAAAAAGGAAATAAAAAGGAAGCAAATACTGAAAGGAAGCTTTTATTCAAGAAGAACAACTCCAACCCTCCAATCCAGCGATAGTGTATATGTGCCAGTACCCATCCAGTGGATACCTACCGAGCTTACAAACGGTGTGTTCACATAGGTACTGCACATTTAATGGTCCTTCGAGCCGGATCTTCGAGGGTTAATTGAAGAAAGAAGAAATTTGTGCTGGTTGCCATTATGCCAATTACACGCTCAGTTGGAAAAGGGCGTAACCCGTCGACGGAAACAAAGCCGTCCTCCTCAGCGGAGACGACCGCCACTACGGAAACTTCTACAACCGACGAAACTTCCGGGGCAACAGTATCATCCGCGACGGAAACAGAGACAACTGTGGTAACTAGCGCCTCCGTGGCGAAGTCAACCGCGACGGAGGCAACAGCAAAGACGATGAAGCAAGTAATGAGGCCCAGAGGGGGTTCGGATACTGAAACATCACATACAGACGCTCCTCAAACATGCGTCCCGCCTACTACTCGGCAGGTTGCACCGCCAACAGAACGAGGAGCAATACAGAAGAAAGCTTGTCTGCTAGAAGCCAGCAAGCTAACAGAAACAAACAGACGTACGGGCTCCGTCAAGTCAAAGACAAAAGCCTACAAGATAGCGAAAGCCAAAGAAGAGCTTGCGCGCCTACAGGTTGAGCTAGCCCTAGCTCGACTCGCCGCAATAGAAGCGGATTCAGATGATGAAGACGACGTCTCCGCATACTCGAAGATGGAAGCTGACATTCGTGTGAACACCTGGCTGAACAACCAGCCGGAACCAACGATGTTAGCAATCACCAATGAACTACACCAGCCTCCCTTAGAAGAAAGAAGATTACAAGATAGAAAATTGGAAGAACCAATCATTACAGAAGACAGAAGATTGAAGCCTTCAATCAAGTTAGAAAATGAAAGATTGGAGAAACCAATCACTACAGAAGAAAGAAGATCTGAGCAACAGCCAGTACCCACGCCCAGCCAGATCTCTCACAACTGGCTACGGCAATCACACTCGCTGTCAAAGCCGCACAACAACCGAAACTCATCGAACTACCAATATTCAATGGTTTGCATCAAGACTGGCTACACTTCCGCGCTGCATACTATGAAACAGAGAAGATGTTTACAAAGATTGAAAACATCAACCGCCTGAGAAGAAACCTGAAAGGAAGAGCAAAGGAAGCTGTTGATGGTCTACTTATCACCAACGCCGAACCATCTGATATAGTAAAAACTCTGGAAACAAGATTCGGGAGACCAGAATCAATTGCCATGATGGAGATAGACACACTTCGAGCGCTGCCGCGCCTAACAGAGTCACCAAGAGATATCTGCATATTCTCAAGTAAAGTGACAAATGCCGTGTCTACTCTTCGAGCATTGAACTGCATCTACTACTTGTACAATCCAGAAGTCGCTAAAGCCATGGTAGAGAAGCTTACTCCGACGCTGAGATTCAGATACTTTGACTTTGCTGCAACAATGCCAAAGGAAGAACCAGAACTTCTGAAATTTGATAAGTTCTTGAAGAGAGAAGCTGATTTGTGCGGACCTTATGCACAACCCGAACAAGTGGGCTCACAAACACAGCCTACTCAACAGAGACGTCAACAAAAAGTCAACACAGTTACAGAGAAGCAATCAACAACAAGATGTCCTGTATGTGAAGAGACAGGACACACTGCAACAGATTGTGAGAAGTTCAAGAAAGCGGATGAAAATGAAAGATGGGACATTGCGAAGAATCGACGTCTATGCTTTAGATGTCTTCGCTTCAGAAACAAGACCCACAGCTGTCAACAGAAAACCTGCGGTATCAACAGCTGCAAATATTATCACCACAGGATGCTGCATTACACAAAGAAAACAGAAAAGCCAGAAAACAGCAATGAACAGAACAAAGGGTCAACAGAAGCCATCAACTCAGCTTGGACTTCAATAAGAAAACAGTCCTACTTGAAGATCATTCCAGTCACGGTATCAGGACCAGCAGGTGCAGTTAACACATTTGCACTGCTGGATGATGGGTCAACAGTAACTCTTATCGATGACGACGTAGCCAACGACATTGGTGCTACAGGACCCATCGATCCACTACGTATAGAAGCGATCAATGAAATGAAGACGGCTGAGGTGAAGTCACGAAGAGTTAATATCACAGTCAAGGGTATCAACAATCACAAAGAAAGAATTCAAGCGAGAACAGTAAAGAATCTTCATGTATCAACGCAAGAAGTTTCAAAGGAACGAATTGAAGAATGCAAACATCTACGAGACATAAGCAACATCATCACATATAAAAATGCAAAGCCTAGAATACTCATCGGCCAAGACAACTGGCATCTGCTCTTAACAGCGAAAGTCAAACGAGGAAGTAAAAACCAACCAGTGGCATCACTCACGCCACTGGGATGGGTATTGCACGGTAGCCATACTCGCACTCTCGGAAGAAGCATAGACTTCGTCACTCATGTCACAGAAGAGCCAGTTGAACAGAACTTAGAAGATCTGATAAAACAGTACTTCGCAATGGACTCACTTTGCATCAACCCTAAGAAACCGAAGACAGATCCAGAACAGCAAGCTCTACGTATCTTACAGAAAAATACAGTCCACACAGAAAAAGGAAGATACGAAACTGCTCTGTTATGGAAAAAAGAAGATGTGACCCTTCCTGACAATTATGAAAACTCTTTAAAGCGACTCTTCAGCATCGAAAAGAAACTCGATCGTGACCCACAGCTAAAAGAAAAGTACACCGAACAAATGGAAGCTCTGGTCACTAAAGGTTACGCCGAGCCAGCACCGAAGAAAAAGACAGCAAACAGAACATGGTATCTACCACACTTTGGCGTGATTAACCCAATGAAACCAGAAAAACTGCGAGTAGTCCACGACGCAGCCGCCAAAACAAAGGGAGTAGCCCTCAACGACTTACTCCTCAAGGGCCCGGACCTACTACAGTCACTACCAGGGGTTATCATGCGTTTTAGACAGCATATGATCGCAGTGACAGCAGACATAAAAGAAATGTTCATGCAAGTCAAGCTGAGAGAAGAAGACAGAGACGCTCTTCGATACCTATGGCGCAAAGACCGACGAGATGACCAACCTCCAGAAGAGTACAGAATGACTTCACTGATATTCGGGGCATCAAGTTCTCCATCAACAGCAATTTACGTCAAAGACTTGAATGCCAAGAAGCACGAAGAAAGCAATCCTGAAGCCACAACAGCAATCATACAGAAACACTACGTTGATGATTATCTGGACAGCTTTAGTAGCCTTGAAGACGCAATACGCATCACAACAGAAGTTCGAAACATCCATAAGAAAGCCTGCTTTGCACTTAAACAGTGGAAGTCAAACACACCACGACTCCTTGAAGCCATCGGGGAAATAGAAACTGAAGAGGACATAGAACTCTACAAAACAGAAGAAACAACAGAGAGAGTACTGGGTCTGATATGGAAGCCAACCAGTGACGAGTTCACCTTCAATCTTAACTTAGCGAGAATCCCACCAGCACTGATCGAAGGCAAGAAGCCAACTAAGAGAGAAGCATTGAAATTAGTGATGTCACTTTTTGACCCACTTGGCTTTGCTTCGCCGGTTACAATCAGAGCGAAGCAAATTCTGCAAGACGTTTGGCGTCGTGGAACAGCTTGGGACGACGAGATTGATGATGACCTCGCAGAACATTGGCTAAGCTGGCTCATTCAGCTACGAAACCTAGGCAACGTGACTTTACCGAGATGTTACCTACACTACAGCAATGCCACTTCAGTCCAGCTACACATATTTACGGACGCCAGCGTAGCAGCCTACTCAGCGGTCTTGTTTTGGAGAACAGTAACTCCGAACGGTGACGTCAATGTTTCACTAATCCTGGCAAAGGCAAAGGTGGCTCCATTGAAACTCACCTCTATACCAAGACTGGAACTGCAAGCCGCCGTCATGGGTTCACGCCTCGCTGAAACCGTCATTGAAGAACACGAGAGAAAACCAGACTCCAAGACATTCTGGACAGATAGCAAAACTGTACTCACCTGGATAAAGACAGGGTCACGCTCTTACAAACCTTACGTGGCTCATCGTCTTGCTGCAATAGAAGAGAGTTCTACAGTCAACGAATGGCGATGGGTACCAACAAAGTTGAATGTGGCCGATGACGCAACGAGAGATGTGCCATCATCCTTCAACACACAGCATCGATGGTACAAAGGACCAGAGTTCCTCTATGAAGATGAAAACTCCTGGCCAACAGAAGCGTCCACATCAACGTCAACAGAACCGACAGGCGAGGAAAGAATACATCATGTAGTTATAGAAAGAATACAGAAGCTCTCTGAAGCACTGCCAGAAGTCTCCCGATTCTCTAACTGGGAGAGACTGCGCTACACGACAGCAAGAGTTCTCCAATTCATTCAACTCTGCAAGGCCACCAAACAAACGGTATGTTATAAAAGAAACAAGAAGAACTCACAGAAAGATCCAAATTGGAAAAGACAGACAAACAAAACAGTAATAGTACAGCGCCAGGAACAGAAAACAAAAAAAGAAGAAAAGAAGTATCTTCCCGTCACAGCGGAACTCTTAAGAAAGGCGGAAGAACTTCTCATGCGCTCATCACAGGAAGATAGCTTCTCGCAAGAAATAGAAGACATAAAAAAACATAAGGCTGTTAACAAAGAAAGTCGACTTCATCAATTAAGCATCGAATACATTAACGGAATTCTGAAATTGAGAAGTCGCATCGAGGCCACACAGCAGGTTCCAGAATACTTGAAAAGACCGATGGTGGTGGATGGAAATCATCCTACCGTTAAGCTCTGGATACAGAACATCCACCGCCAGCTACACCACGCCGGCGTCGAATCAACAGTTAACGAGTGTCGTCAACAGTATTGGATTTTGCGCGTGCGCCCCATAACTCGCACGATTCTTCGTCAATGTCTACACTGCAGGATGAAGACACAAGTACCACCACATCCGAGAACAGGAGATCTACCATCATGCCGCCTAGCTCATCACCAGCGCCCGTTTACGTTCACCGGAGTAGACTATTTTGGCCCACTGACGGTCACTGTAGGACGCTCCAATCAGAAAAGATACGTCGCTATATTCACTTGCATGACTACGAGAGCAATACATCTGGAAGTAGCCATGTCACTCAGTACCAGTTCAGCAATTATGGCTCTGCGACGAATGATGGCAAGAAGAGGCTCTCCAACAGAGATTTGGTCAGACAATGGTACTAATTTGAAATCAGCGGACAAAGAACTGCGACAGGCGATCGACGAAGCAACTGCAGAAGAAGCAGCGAAAAGGAATATCTCGTGGCGCTTCATTCCTCCGGGGGCGCCATTCATGGGTGGTGCCTGGGAGAGAATGGTACGCTCAGTGAAGACAGCTCTAACAGCAACCCTGCATGAGCGTCATCCAACAGAAGAAGTCCTCACAACTCTACTGGCAGAAGTGGAGTATACAGTAAACAGCCGACCACTCACTCACGTATCGGTCAGTGCAGAAGACCCAGAAGCCCTCACCCCCAATCATTTCTTGCTGGGGGGACCAGGACGAGTGCCAACGCCGGGAAGCTTTCATGAACAAGACACAGTCACCAAATCCAGCTGGCGGGCTACACAAAGACTGGCAGATACATTCTGGACCAGATGGATTCGGGAATATCTCCCCGAGCTTCAAAACCGGCGGGAGCCCCACGGACGAGGTTCTACAGTTGAAATTGGGGACTTAGTACAACTTGTTGACCCCAATCTCCCTCGAAACGTGTGGGTCCGAGGCAAAGTCATCGCAACGTATCCTGGGCCAGACAGCGTCGTGCGCACCGTTGACATCAAGACCAAGGGAGGAGTGCTACGGAGGCCGGTGAGAAAACTGGTTATCCTACCGATTGAGGACAAAATCGTCACAGCACCGGTAGAAGATGTGACAGCGTCACACGGCGGGAGAAATGTGCAAGACGACATCAATATTTACGTTAAAGCATAACATTAGATTGCTTATATTGAAACATTGGACCTTTGTTCATATAGCTAGAATAGAACAGCCATTGTTTAGCACAACATAAATATTTACTGTAGGGCTTAGAATTACTTTGTTTGTTATTGGAACTTTAGATTTTTATTTATGTTATAACTTTGTTTAGACAGGTGTTCAGTAGACGAAATATTTACTTTAATGCAATAAGTATTGCTTTGTTATATTAGACCCTTGTTATGTTAGAAATTTGTTTATGTCGGTACGACAGAAATGGATTCAAGTAGCTCTGATTAGTCGTACGTGATTAGTAAGCAAATAAGAATAAAGGTTTATTGTAGCCAAGTTTGGTATATAAGTAGGAAGTTTTGTGCAGAGAGCATGTAGTACCGAACCATACTCCTAAGGGATCATCTATAAGAAAAAAGGAAATAAAAAGGAAGCAAATACTGAAAGGAAGCTTTTATTCAAGAAGAACAACTCCAACCCTCCAATCCAGCGATAGTGTATATGTGCCAGTACCCATCCAGTGGATACCTACCGAGCTTACAAACGGTGTGTTCACATAGGTACTGCACAACTGCCATCCTAAGACAACAACCGTGCAATCCGAAGCACGTGCACGGTTAGTAGTAGTGCCACTAATGGTCACCCGTCTAACCACGTCGGAAGATGGATTTTATGTATTTTTTTAATTATTTTACTTTAATTTTGAAGCTATGATGGCCGAGTGGTCATAGCTATGGCCTGCCGTGCCGCAAGTACCTGGTTCGATCCCTACCGCCAGTTTGAGCTTCACCGCATGATGGAAGGGCATTTTGCAATTGCCCGCCTGGCTAGCTACCAACCTCAAGTAGAAAATCTGTCGACAAGCCCCTAACGGTGTATTCCGGCAGCAGTCCTTGAGAGCCAGTAAAATTACAGGCACATGAGACTTAACAACTATGTCTCAAGGTGACGGGCGCAGTGCAATTCGTGACTTGTATTGAAATGCATCTGTTCTAGGCAGAGGTTAGTCCGCTTAATATCAGGTGGGCCTCGAGCTTGTTCTGTCAAAATAACATAAATAAAAAAGAATTAAAACGGTGACACACCAATTACAATAATTAAAGATCAAAATACGATATTAATACTTACATAAAATAACACAATTCAAAATTTTCATTTCATACATCCCTTTCACAAAAACGCACACACAACACAATATTTGGCCATACATCAGCAAACAGATCACAGTCAGGGTTCATGTCCAGGAGAGCATTGAGAGCCGAAAGGGCGCGCGGTAACAAAAAAAGCTTGTGTTTGCGAGCAGAAAGGTACTTTTCGAGGACATAAAATTGACATACCGTATGCATATCTTATTTTAATCGGTTTAGGACGACCAAACAAGTTACGAGCGCTTCAAATTTAAGCAAGAGTCATAAATAAAATCGTTTTCTTACCAGCGGTACAGCATTGTCCCATATTGTAGAAGAGCGCAGTATGTGCCGCCTCGACTGCAGTTTCCAAGTCGACATCGCCCAGGATGATGTTGGGCGACTTCCCACCCAACTCCAATGTGATGCGCTTCAGTGTGCCGGCCGCGCCGCGTTGGATCAACTTGCCTACTTCAGTCGAACCTGCATATAAGTAACAATGGTTTTATACATCATGACAATATATATAATGAAGACGAAAATTTAAAAATAATTTGATTCAGTGATGGCTCAGTGGCATTGGCTATGGACTGCCGCGCAGCAGGTCCATGGTTCGAAACCCGCCGCGGGCTTGAGCTTCACAGCATGGTTGAAGGGGATTTTGCGAATGCCCGCCTGGCTAGCGACCACCCTCATGTAGAAAATCTGTTGCTTGGCGATGGTGTGTTTCGGCGGCAGTCCTTGAGAGCCAGTGAAATTACAGGCACATGAGACTTAACAACTATGTCTCAAGGTGACGGGCGCAGTGCAATTCGTGACGAAATGCATCTGTTATAGGCAGAGGTTAGTCCGCTTAGTGGGCCACGTGCTTGACCCGTCACAATGCCATAAAAAAATGCTGTAAATTTAATTTCCGCTTAAAATGCGATAGTACTGGATATCATATTAAATCGTTCATAAGGATAGCGAAAGTAGAATGTTTGAATAAGCACTTATTTCCGACAAATTGACTATATCTTGGTTTGCTATATATGGATTTTGCCGCACTGTCCCTTAAGACAAATGTGCTGGTAAAGAAAAAAAATGCATATCAATCTACTGTCCCGGTGGCCAAGAGGTTAAGGTCACGCGGTGCATAAAAACAGAGATGATTTCACAGAACTATAATACATTACATAAAAGTTTATTATTCATTATTAATATCTTATCGTATTTGATAGTCAACGGCATTTTATGACGACAATTTCTCAATCTTGAATTTTATCATCATTATCTTAAGGATAGTGTCATCGTACGCCATTTTCCACACAAACGTATTTTAGTCATATTTTAAATACGAATTGTTTAAACTTGGTGAAGTTTTGCACACTTTACTTTGATACTACGAGTAATATAGTAATATAGGCTTGTAGCTTACCATTATCAAAAAAATTAAATTCTTTATTTGGAAAACATGTTTTGTAAATCTTAGCGTAAAAATGGCTAACTAGGAGCATATAAATTAGGCTCACGAACAATCATGTAAAATATCAGTTTTATGATGAGTCGAAACTAAGTTTGTTTGGAAAGCGCTGTTCATACACAATCCTTAATACACAATACACACATGACTGACTCGTTGGTAGGGTCACCACCCTTAAGCATCGCTTTAGAATATTTAAGTCCTGGATTCGATCCCCGGCTCTAACAGATGCAGGTTTTCTGGCAACCATGGCAACCGGAAACTTCCGGTATACTGAAAGTCTTTATTGCACCTTTATTGAAAACTAGTATCTGCTTGAGCCGGGGATCGACTTCATATATTTTTTGTAAACATAATTGATCGTTGCAATAATGGAATAATTTGGAAAATTTCGGTAATTTTGAGGAAAATTCAATGGAATAAGAGCTGGTGAAGAGGTGGTTCAAGGTTTTTAACGGCCTAGTACGTTAAAAACCTTGAACCTTTTCTGTAGAGTGAACGTGCAGTTTTTCGTGGTGGTAGGTCCCTTTTGGCAAGAGTCGGTCATTTATTTATTATTAACAACTAAAACGATTTACATGAAACCAATTACAATAGTTGAGGAATTATCATACAAATAGATTTCACTACTATCATATTATGTCATGGTAGGTACAGCCGCATAGTAAAATATTTTGGCTTTAAGGCGCTAACAAGTGCTAAATAGCTTTACTTGACAGATTTTTAGCAAAATGTATGTAGTTTGTAGCACTAAGAACATTTTTATATTAATCTTGATCACATTATCTAAAGCCAAGGAAAGTCCGAACACATTTCCTTAAAATTGTCTCTATAGAATAAAATTGCATAGTTTACTCTAAATTAAGCTTGTAACGTAAATATCTTAATTATATATGTATGAATGTGTATGAAAATATATTCATAAAATAGCAAAACCTTATCAAGAGGGACAAGAAAAGTTATATTTTCAATTTACGTTACTATAGTTTTGTGTTATCAAGGTTTCTTTCGGATTTTATCAAAACTGATCGCGATTTCACCATCGCTGCCTCTCTTTCACTCCAACGTAGTCCGATAGTGACACAAATTCAGCATTTGACAGCGCCGCGAAATAAGCAAACACTACAGTTTAGGCGTGCAGGGCGCTGAAGCAAGTTTAATTAATGGAAGAACGAGATATAAGAAATAACTAACGTCTGGAAGTTGAGTACTGCAGTTGTACTGGACAGTCGGGACACTTACCATCAGGCGGACTACTTGTCCGTCCTATCACTACATAATATTAAAAAAACCTAAAGTGGAATGCCTGGTGTATATAGGGTTATAAGAAAAAGACAATGCCTAGTCTGAGCTAAGAGCGCCCGCCGCGGCGACACTGGACCGCACCGCGCTAGTTTTGAATATCGAGCTAAGTAATTAAAAATATGAAATAATAAATTACAGACACAAGAGACTTTTAACATCAGGTGGTCCTCGTGCTTATTCCGTCAAATAGTCATGAACAAACACAGAAAAAAAAACTTTCAAAATGTTTGTGTTAGGACTAGGAGAAGTCAACCCTGAGAGGTTGTTAGCATTTGCCAATAACCCTGTATATATCAAATAGAGACAATGCACATGTCATAAGCAAATATAATATGATGATAATACTTTAGGGCACACTGCCAACTCGAAGTGGGCATTTGGACTGCCTGTGAGTGTGTAATGACTTATAGACTGTCTAAATGCTTTTATTGCAGTAGCTGTAGTATTGTATACATAGTTCGTAATATTTTGTTAATAAAAGTATACCCTCGGTAAAGAAAAAAAACTGTAGGTGTGTATAACGTATTGGTGATATAATCCAGTTGAATTAAGTATTAACTAAATAAAGAATAAACGGTTCAAGATCTAAAATGGCGGCGCTAATCATTACGTCTCACTTACTCTCTATAGTGTGCAAGTGAGAGATGAGATTAGCGGTGCCATTTTCGATTCGTGATTTTATTTATTTATTTAGATACACAAAACAAATTACAGTCAATTTCTCATTTACAATAATTATACAAGTTATACAAATTTTGAGCTGGATTGTAATTCAACATATGTGTATACAGAAAAATAAAATGAAATCCGATTGAAAAAATGATTAGGGGTTATGGTATAAAAGTTGTTCGTACCAGTAAAAGCAATCTTATCGACATCGGGATGGTCGACGAGAGCTGCGCCCGCGTCGCCGTATCCAGGCAGCATGTTCACTACGCCCGGGGGGAAGCCTGCTTCCTGGGTTGTCAAACCAACATACATTATACCTAATTCTGTTATGCACCCAAACTTAAGAAAAATAATGTTAATTAATTTTTTTTTAAGTCAAAATAAGTGTCCTGTATCAGCCTGATTGCCACAGCCTCCCCCATTATAGGGGGTGTGCCATAACCCCCATGCTAGGCAGACGTCTTGGGGATCGCAGTGTGAGATTCAGTTCCTCAGAAAGAAATACTGCCTACCTTCTGGTGTGTTACCCTCAGTCGCCTGTTACTACACCCACGGGTAGAGGGGAAGGCATTCCAGCCCGGCACCCCACGGACAAAATAAGTATAACACTTAAAAATTATAATCCTAGAAATCAAATTTATTCTGTTCAATCGCAGGTCATTTAAGCAGATTTCTCTTTCCGTCTAAATCTTGACTTAAAATATCCCGCTAATTATTAGAAAAATTTTAAATTTATGATTATCGTTCTTATATGTTATACTAACTTGCATTTTCGCTTTAACAGAATAAGAACTTTCGTACTAAACTTAAGTTAGTAATTCTAGGTTAAGCCTGTTAACACCTTCGACCACATCATCACTTACCATCAGGTGAGATAGTTGTCAAAGGCTAAACAATCAGAATGCTTGATAAAGCATAAAAAAATATGTGGTGGATAGCAGATTTGCGGCCATGAACTAGTGGGTACTAACATCAGACCAAAGTTTCCGGGGCGTCATCAAAAAGCTGTAACATCTAAACTAGTTACCAATGTATAGATAGGCGTTACCTTGACGAGCTGTGCGATGTAGAGCGCAGTGAGGGGGGTCTGCTCCGCCGGCTTCATGACGAGCGTGCAGCCCGTCGCCAGCGCGGGGCCCAGCTTCCACGCCGCCATCAGCAGGGGGAAGTTCCATGGGATTATCTGACCGCACACACCTAACAAAACAAACTGACTTTTAGATACTTCAACCGTTTTGTATTGTCATATATTTGATTCAGGTGAACCCTGACGTTTGTAGCGTAAAATTAAAATATTTTCGGATTTGTTGCTACGTTGTTTTTGTTAAGACAATACTCGAGCCTCGTATATTTATTCTAATCTTTTTAAAACTTGTAGAATGAATGAATAGATTCAGGCGTCACTTTGCGGAAATCCATATTTAATAATACAAATATTTTAAGAAAACATTAAATTAATATTTTAATAAAACACTTAAGAAATATAAAAAATATATCTAGTGACAATTCCGCCTAATTGTCCTGCTAAGTCGACTTGACGTCACAAACGCCATGCAGCTACACCAGAAGAATTTTCGACGCATTTGGCATCTATAAGAAGCATCCTCAGGAGGCCTTGACTCTACGAGCTCACGATCAAGAAAATTTATCTTTCTACTATACTTACTACTAGATATTTTTTATTTTTCTAAGTGTTTTACTAACATATTAATTTATTGTTTACTTCAAATATTTTTTAAATATTTGTTATTACTTGTAGAGTTGATTACATTTGTTATGAGTCATTTCACATTTAAATATTTTTCACGGGTATAGGGGTAATTTATAGAATCATATACATTAGTGTTTATTAACTGTTGAGAATATTAGTAGGGTAATATTATTTGAAACTCGCGAATGACATAACCGTGTGATTTGATTATCAAACCCAATAAAGTAAAGTAAACCCAGAAAATGCAAGCGCAACATAAATATTATAATTTTGAATTACTCGTCACAAAGGTACGTGACTTTAAGTTTTTTTTTTTAATTATTGGTAGAAATAACGCCTTCGTCCATAATCACTTATTTATTAATTGAATGTGATCAAAGATACCAAGATGTCGTACATGTAGATGTAAGCTGTCTGTCCAGGTTAGCTGCTGGAACACACCATTAGGTATTTGAGAGACCACTATAAAGTAGCCAGCCATACGAGCGAGCCCTACCTACTACTACTATGTCATTTCAGGGTTTACGATCACAGCAAAATTTAAGTTACGACCGCCTAAACATCAGTGTACAATGCCATGAGCCACCACGGAGCTTTTCAATATGAAGTTCATCCCGTATCATAATAGTAGATTATGATACAAGTGAACTAAGTTGCTTTCTTATACACGAGGCTGTGTGTTGCAGGAGGAAAAAAATATATATTGCACAAATGCGATACAAACAACATACGAAAATTATGGAAAATAGCGCGCAAGTACTTTTTTTTTGCGCGCGCAAATGTATGGTGCTTGATTACTTATAAACCTCTTTGATGTTACAAATCTGTTTTACCCGGTTAAATTGAAAATGCTCTGGTCACTCGCATATAATACATATAAAGCACTGATTATCTGTTATCAGTAGGTATCATTTACTACATAAGACCAAATAATAATAAAATAATTAACCATCGTCTCTGTGATACATATTAATATATTGTTTATAAAGATCCTCGTTTCGGTTCTTCTCGTAGTGACTTAGTAACCTTTTTGCTGATCGGAAAATTAGAACATTTTAATAGTAAAATTTGGCCTTCATAAGAGCATTCGCAAGCGCCAAAATTTAATAATTGATTTTGACATAGTTGTTTTTAGATCCCATATAATAAGCAATATTGCCATCTACTGACATAGTGCCCGATTCCGGTCTGTTACAAAAAAAATTGTAAGAAAATCTTATAGCTGACATGGATTTCGTACCTCGCAATTCAGATATGGCGTGACCTTCTGCGCCACTGCGCCATCGAGGCAGAATGCATGAATCAAAAAGAACAATACACCAACATCCATTTTTTTATATATTTTTTTTATTTTTAATTGATGGTAAATGTTGATGTGGTCGAAGATGTGGTTCAGGCTAACCTTATATTACTGGCTCTCAAGGACAGTTGCCCGAACACACCGTTAGGTGCTAGGCGCCAGATTTCTACTTGAGGGTGGTAGCTAGCCAGACGGGCATTCGCGAAATGCCCTACCACCATGCTATAACGCCTGCCATCCTAAAACAACAACCGGGACAGACGGCTTAACGTGCCCTCCGAAGCATGGAAGCGGTAGTAATGTCACTAGCGGTCACCCATCCAACTCATGACCGCGGCGGACGTTGCTTAACTTTGCTGATCGGTTAAGAACAGTTAAGCAAACTTCGCTACGAGCGCCTCGAAATACAACATAGTTAACGAATTATGGTTATTATTTTACACTGAGAGAAATCCGCTTTGTATTTCTAACAAGTTCGACATGTTAAGTGGTTAACTGTTTGAAATAAAATTATGTTTGTAATAAGAAACCAATAAAATATTGTTTTCACAAGTAGATTTTGTACAGGGAACAAGGAAAAATTGTTCACTGGTATAGGATTGAAACAATCAAACATATGTTCAAAACAACAAGCTTAACATTAATTCAATATGATCGACAAGTAATAACAATCAAAAGATAAACTTGTAGTAGGAAATAGTTATTATCTTGTAGAACTAACTAAATAGTGTGATTATCACAATAGTATATCGGGATGAAACAACATTGAGGTAATCTAGAAATTATATCTTGTTAAAACAAAATTACAACGTTAAAGTTTTGACAGTATCTTGTACAGTCAACTAAATGGTGTAATTGCCACAATCGTATGTTGGGTTGAGACAACATTGTGTTTTACTGTAAATTATATCTTGTTATAATAAAGTTACAACTATAAAGTTGTCACAGTAATTAGTCAGTATTAAGTACGGCTTCCCCGTGAGGTGCCGGGTTAGAATTGCACCTCCCCATATCATCCCGTGGGTGTCGTGAGGCGACTAAGGGAAAAATACTGGAAGGTGGGCAGCAGCTCCTTCTAAAGAACTGTCATCTTACACTGCGATCCCCAGGCTGCTTGCCAAGCGTGGGGATTATGGCAAATACCCCCTAAATATGGGAGGCTGTGTTCAGCAGTGGACGATCCGGCCTGATACAGTAAGTACAGCTAACTAAATGGTGTAATTTTCATAATCGTATATTGGGTTGAGACAATACTGTGTATAAATACTTATTAAATTAAATATTATTATTATAATATTTAAATAATATCGTATTAAAACAAAGTTACATTGATTGAAAGAATTGCATAATAAATAAAAAAAACAAAGGGATAACATAACAAGGTGACTGTAGATACTACAAGTATTTCATATACATTTAATAAAACATCTTAACAAGCAAACCTTTGAATGAACAAACTGAGCTTGTCAAAATAATGGTGTGCAGCTTGTTAAAGTGATATGCTAAACACGTAACATAGCGGAATGTTGAAATAAAATGATGAGGAGCTTATTGCTTCAACTTGACAGACTTAACAAGATTTACCTTATAGCTACAATGTTACAGCATATAGGCGCTATTTTAACCAGAAAATTTGTTCCTTTAACTTGAAATCTGGTTAAAATTTCTCTCAGTGTAGTGTTGTAAGTACAACAGGAAAATACCTTATTGCTGATAGTTTTCAGATTATAATCTTAACAGATTTTTAGATAAGATATACACAGAAAAAAAAGACTGCTTTAGCCAAGAATATACATTGTCTTAATAAATTCAAGACAATGCTGTATTACAACAAGAATATATTCTGAACTGAAAAATAATCGAGTCTTGATATTAAACTCGAATATTCTTAGGAATATTGTTTTCACCCAAAAAATATTTCTTCACATAAAGTATTCAAATTATTATTTCAAGATAACGAAAATATTCTTCTAACAATAATATAGGAATTCTTCTGTTAACATTTTATTCTCTAAATAAAATTTCTATATTCTTTCTTGAAATATTTTTAAATATTCCTGTTCGAATGTAATTAAGGTGCTTCACTTACGAATATTTATGGTAAGATTCTTGGATTCAAAACTAACCATATTCGTATTTAAACACTTTAACGATTTCTCCAAAGAAGAATGCAATATATACTTTGATTCAAGAATATATTCCTGAGAATATTGTGTTCTGTTTTCAAGTATATATTGTTTTCAATATATATGAATCACAAATATTCTTGAATAAAAACACACTGCGTTGGCTCAAGTATTCCTTTTTTTCTGTGTATACGCTGGGTATAATCACTATAATCAAACAGTATAAGTCAACCTCGTCGGTGTGTGTGTGTAAATACATCAGTTTGTTATCTCGACGTCCTGACTTCGATACCCGGATCAGACAAATTGTTGTGTTTATAAAATCGCTATTGATTCGATAAATCTATCTTTATCTGAAATAGACATTTACAGTAGCTGTTTGGAACCTGGAATTGTCAGGCTATTATTAAACAGGCTCTCCCCCTATTACAGGGGATTATAACATGTCTGCCGAATTTTGTTTCTGGACACATGTCCACTACTTTATGAATTGAAACATTTAAAATACGAAACTATTGCAGGAAAATTGCTTTTTTATCGCTGTCGGTAACGTTTAATTATACGAAACAATACAATGTAGGTAGGTAGTTAATTTCTCCCATTAAGCTACACTACATATCTTATCTGTACCTGGGCTGTAAATAGATTGGCATTGAAACTTCAACGATATAAAATGGATATTAACTCATTAAATAATAATATTGTCGATAAGGTATTAATGAACTATTAAATGAGCCTCTAGTAGAGCGTATTTAATATCAATTACTTTTTATTATATTACTGAGCTAGCTAGACTAGACAAATGTCTTTCGTAACTTTCATAAGCCTATTATGTATATTTATTAAATTATGCTCAATCAGCGTTTTTTTTTCTATTATTCGCTTCTATTTCATCTAACAAGACGATATTGAACGAGTATCATGATAATAATGTTTCCCTGATTTAAGATCACTTTGAAGGTAGGAGGAGTCCACGTCAGAAGCAAATGATTATTTGGGTAAAAAAAAATATATGCAAACATATTGCCCACAAAACCATGATGGTTTTTGCATAATTGGTTGAGTACAGGTAAAAAATTAAGTGAAGCTGTTTTAAAATTATATTTTGAAACTCCTCAACGATCTGACATTCTAAATGTGACCAATAATCTTACCCTTAAGGGCTCTTTTCTTGTAATGGTTATTTTCGCCCTTGCGCGGATCCAGTCCACATGCGGGTGATAGCACGTTCCTGGCCACACGCAGGACAATGATTACGTTTGCCGCTACAGTACGTGTTGCCAATCCACGTTCCACGCGTGTGTTGCCCGCGTGGTAGTAAAAACATGTATGAATTATGCCGGCAGCCCGCATGCGGGCAAGATCCGCACGCGGGTGCCTGTCCACGTGACAGGAAAAGAAGCTTAACAAATCCATGTTGAAAATTTTTATATCACAAGCGCATGAAACGTGAAATTTTCTCTAAGTAATCGCAATGTTACAACGGAATTGGTATGCAACTTTATTTAACTCATGTTTTGTTTTATCTTCGTTTCAAACCCGTTATTCATGTGGAATCAAAAAATATATAATAGACCCAGGGAACTGTACGTCTACGTTATAGGATTTTTTTTTAAGCTTTTTTAGCAAGTGGGAGGTGTGAATCTATATACAACAGTATCTGAAGGGCAGCTGCAAGAACACGCCAATAGATGCTTGGTGAACAATTTTTTACTTGAGGGTGGTAGCTAGCGAGGCGGTCATTCACACAATGCTACACCATCAGGCAAATACAATATGTGGACAAAGCAATCTTACAAGAAATTATAAAATCAGAATCAACAAATGAAACCTTTTTACAGCCATTGTTCGCAATGAGTAGACAATAGGTAATACGTAAGATTAAGGAAGTACTCTACTGGTATATGTATGATGTAGCTGTTAATGAATATGTACCTACATGTGTACATATAATACTGTAAACATATAGCAGCGTAAGTAGTATAGCATAATGACGGTACCTACTCGTATTCTACTTTATTATAGCCTTGAAAATACAGTTCGCGTCGTGACTCGTCACAAAAACAAAAACAAACAAGACTTAAAACCAGTTGCCAATATAAGTGGAAAAAATTACATCATCATGTTAGCCCGTTCAACATGTTCCTTGTCAATTAAAGAAGCCGAGTATTTATTTTTAGTAAATAAACATTACTTTATTTTTTTATTGCTACTAGACTTTGATTACTGTGTCTATGTCAGTGATGATGTGATCGAAGATGTTGTTCGCAGACTACTTGTTCTAAGGTTACTTGCCGGAATACACCGTTAGGGGCTTGGCGTTAGATTTTTTACTTGATGGTGATAGCTAGGCTAGGGGGGTATTCGCTAATTCCTTTACCACTATGTTATAATGACTGCCATCCAAAGACAACAACCTGGGGCCCAACTCTCACCTTTTAAAACCATTATGGAACACCAACGTCATTATTTCAAGTTTAATATATTGATACTAAGATTCGTACCGTGATCGTCACGAAACAATAATGTTCATGTAGCGCTATCTCAAATGACTTGGTTCAATGCATGCAGCCCGCTCTCACGTTGAAGTTCTAATGTAAGTAATACTGATATATGGTAGTGCGAATTAAAATTGTAAATTTAAGGTTAAAATAAGTTTGAATTCGCGATGGGAGTTGAACCCCAGCACCTATGACGTCTTAACGTGCCCTCCGAAGCACAGTACTTGCATGTAGTGCTGTTTTTTTTTTGTTGCTGATAGGTAAGGTTTTGACCAATCTAACTGATGGTAAGTGATGTTGTGGTCTAAGGTGTTAACAAGCTTAACCTAGAATTACTGGCTCTCAAGAGCAGCTGCTGGAACACACTGTTAAGTGCATAGCGACAGATTTTCTACTTGAGGGTTCTTCGTTCGATTCGCAAAATGCCCTACCACCATGCTGTAACGACTACCATCGTAAGACAACAACCGGGACCGACGGCTTAACGTGCCCTTCGAAGCACGGAAGCGCTCAGTAGTAATGTCACCAGCGGTCACCACTTTGCTGATCGGTACAGAACGGCTAAGCAAACTTCGCTACGAGCGCTTCAATGATGCATTAAATCCGCCTTTATACGCCCTGAAGATGAATGTGATGATGCATGTAGGTATATGTTCGCGGTGTCCATTTACCAATATCATCAATAACAACATAAGGTTTACTCTGAGAATTATAAAAAAATAGGGAATTACTACAATTATTATTATTAAACAGTATTTTTTTTTATTGCTGATATGTAGGTAAGCCTTTGACCACAATCTCACCTGATGTTAAGTGATGGATGTGGTCGAAGATTTTAAAAGGCTTAACCTAGGATTACTGGCTCTCAAGGACAGCTGCCGGAACAGACTGTTAGGTGCTTGGCAACAGGTTTTCTACTTGAGGGAAGCTAGCCAGGCGGGCATTCGCAAAATGCCCTACCACCATGCGGTGAAGCTCAAGCCCGCGGCGGGATTCAAACCTTGGACCTGCTGCGCGGTAGTCCATAGCCATTGCCACTGAGCCATCACTGCTTCATGTTGCAACGACATTGATATGAAATTTACATCTTTCAAAAAATAAAATTTCTTTAATTAATATGTAACGTATACAGTATACACCTTTTAATAATAACAAATATTTTTAAAATATTTTATGAAAACATCAAATTAATATCATTCATTTGAATCGCTCGTAGCGAAGTTTACTTAGCTGTTCTCAACCGATCAGCAAAGTTAAGCAACGTCGCGCGCGGTCAGGAGTTGGATGGGTGACCGCTAGTGACATTACTACTGAGCGTTTCCGAGCTTCGGAGGGCACGTTAAGCCGTCGGTCCCGGTTGTTGTCTTAGGATGGCAGTCGTTATAGCATGGTGGTAGGGCATTTTGCGAATGCCCGCCTGGCTAGCTACCACCCTCAAGTAGAAAAACTGTCGCTAAGCACCTAACGGTGTGTTCCGGCAGCTGTCCTTGAGAGCCAGTACTTCTAGGTTAGCCTGAACAACATCTTCGACCACATCATCACTTACCATCAGGTGGGATAGTGGTCAAAGGCTAACATATCATGCATAAAAAAAAAAAAAAAAAAAAATTTTTAAAATATTTGTTATTATTATATATGGATTTCCGCAAAGTAACACCTGAATGTATTTATACACCTTTTGTTTACCAGATGCACCTTATTGAGCAATTCATGCAATGCCTTTTTATTCTGTGGCAATGCATACAAAAAACAGTCATAAACAATATCTACTTATGTAATCTATATTTTTTCTACTCCAACTGTATCGTTCTTATCGTTGTTATTTAATGTTTTGTTATCGTTACTTTGGATTCGTGGCGGCTTTATATAATCGGTCTCTCCAATCGTTTACAATGTAAATTGTATGTTATATAATATACAAAACAAATAAGTAGTTAAATAATATAGAGAATGTAAAAAAGAATCAAATCAATAATTATAACTGCGATTGTACGATGTCTGTTATTTTTTCACCGCTGAAACGATTATGTAATTTAGTACAGAGATGGCTTGGGCCTGAAGGAGATCACAGAGGGCTATCTTTTTAGTTCCGATTTAAGATCTGAACCCAATTTCAACTGGTAACAAAATTTATTAGATAGGTTTATTAATTGATATAGGTAAGTTTTGACCACAATCTCACCTGATGGTAAATGATGATGTGGTCGAAGGTGTTAAGAGGCTTAACCTAGAATTACTGGCTCTCAAGGACAGCTGCCGAAACACACCGTTAGGTGCTTGGTTACAGATTTTCTACTCGAGGGTGGTCGCTAGCATAAGCATGGTGCCAATGCCCATTCACGAAGTGCCCTTCCACCATGCGGTGAATCTCAAGCTTGCGGGATTCGAACCATGGAGCTGCTGCGCGGCAGTCCATAGCCAATGCCACTGAGCCATCACTGTTCGAAAATTGACTAATGTAATATAGGTGTCCCCCGTGTAATGTTAGCTAGTTATAACTCATGTTTGTTTTAGTTTTATCTTCGTTTCAAGATCGTTATTGATCTGGAATCGCCCCATAAGCCGGGTCAAAAAATATAAAATGGACACAGGGAGAGGACTGTACGTATTCATAACTACGTAATGCGAAAATTTTGTAAGCTTTTGGGAGTGTTAGGTGTTAATCATTTTGAACAATGTAAACCATGTATACAACAGTATCTGAAGTGGCAGTACCTAGTGTCACCTGCGCTATCAAGACGAATCTAATGAATATAATAAGAATATATAACAATCTAAGAATATAATATAATAAGCCAATGCCACTGAGCCATCACTACTTCGGAAATTTACTTATGTAATATAGGTGTCCAAGGTGGGTTCCAGGCACTTCTCTATATCTTCTAGAGGGGGCGTAAGATGCAGAACGTAGGGAAAAACACCACAAGGCGGGCAGCAGTGCCTTCTGAAGAACTGCGATCTTACACTGTGATCCCCAAAACACGTACCAAGCGTGGGGATTATGGCAAACCGCTTCTAATGGCAGAGGCTTCTGTTTAACAGTGGACGATAAGCTGGAACTGGTTTCTATATCCGTAACTTTCCCCTGTGGGGTGCCGGGCTAGAATGTCACCCCCCTACTCAACCCGTGGGTGTCCTAAGAGGCGAGAGGGTAACACACCAACTGATATATCACTGCGATCCCCAAGCCGCCTGCCAAGCGTGGGGATTATGGCAAAACCCCCCTTAATGAGGAGGCTATGTTCAGCAATGGACCTTGCGGCTGATACAGTAATTAACCATTTATATCCTTACCGACAGGTTCGTGTCTGGTGTATGCGAAGTACTTCCCGTCGGCCGGCACAACACTCCCGTGGTTCTTGTCCGCCCATCCGGCGTAGTAGCGCAGGTTCTTAATCACCGCGTGCAAGTCCCCGTAGTAGGCAGCCAAGTACGGCTTGCCGTTGTCGAGGGTTTCTAGACTCTGTACCAACGACATAAAGAGTGATTTAGCTTAGAGCATTGTGGAGTCAAGGCAAACAACGTTAAAAACCTTTAGAAACTGCCCTCATTTGCATTTAACTGTATTATTAAATTTAATTGATGTTTTACATCTTTGAAGGTTTTTTGTTAGTGATATTTTAGACTTCGACTACAATCTCTTCTGGTGGTAAAAGATGATGCCATCTAAGGTGATTAGGAAGTGGTCCTCAAGATAATTCTCAGTTCTTGACTGCAACTTGGCATTTGCAAAAACCCTGCTAGAATACAATAACGGCTGCTATGATTTAGATAAGAATCAGGACCGCGTACCCTCCGATGTACGGAAGTGCTCAGTACTAAATAATAATAATAATATAATTTATTGTCAATTTTTTGAAGTTTAGATACATTTTGGATAGGGTTTGTAGTTATATGCACTGAATATTCAAGTTGTAAAAACTATCTAGTAGGATCGTTGATGGCTGTTGTAGTTTTAAACTGTGTTACAGTGATCAACGCCCTCCAACTGGAAATGACCTATGTACAGTCGCCTGCAATAAGAAGTATACACATTGTAATTTTCAAAATAGTTGCAAAGAGTTCTGTTTTTCTCTATATAGTCAGAAGTATCTAAAAATCAAAGAATAAGTTGAATATTCTTACTCCTGTTAATGTTAACTTCGATTATTAATAACTTAACGAAATCACATTATTTTGAAAATTACGAAGTGTATACTTCTTATTGCAGGCGACTCTACATAGTCTAAAAAAAATTTGTTTAATTTGATTTTATATAAACATATGGATACGGATTAATGCTGTATTGCCTAAAACCGCTTCATAAATAAATCATTATTTCTCATAAAAAGTAAGGGATAAAAAATGGTTATTGTGGATTATCCCTAAGAGATAGACAATAGACATATACCATCCCGGACTTATTGTAGACCTTTTTATTTTAAGGTGTACAATACTGTAGTACTTACATTATTTTGATCTATCTCGTAGGATTGGTTTGGTGTATGGGTTCATAGTCAGCGTTTGCAATGTAAGCTCAAAAAATGTGTTTTTAGTTTTTATACGACATCACATTAGAAAATTATCAGTATTTCTCTACTATATTATTATGCATATTTAATACATATAAACCTTCCTCTTGAATTACACTATCTTTTTAAAAAAACCGTATCAAAATCGGTTGCGTAGTTTTAAAGATCTGAGCATATATAGGGACAGACAGACAGCGACAAGTGACTTTGTTTTATAAATATGTAGTAATGTAGTGTAGTAAGTAAACTATGTAGTGATATGAACTACATATATACATACATATAATCACTAAATTACTAACAGATTTGAAGCGCTCATAGCGAAGTTTACTTAGCTGTTCTCAACCGATCAGCAAAGTTAAGCAACGTCGCCCGCGGTCATGAGTTGGATGGGTGACTGCTAGTGACATTACTACTGAGCGTTTCCGTGCTTCGGAAGGCACGTTAAGCCGTCGGTCCCGGTTGTTGTCTTAGGATGGCAGTCGTTATAGCATGGTGGTAGGGCATTTTGCGAATGCCCGCCTGGCTAGCTACCACCCTCAAGTAGAAAATCTGTCGCCAAGCACCTAACGGTGTGTTCCGGCAGCTGTCCTTGAGAGCCAGTACTTCTAGGTTAGCCTGAACAACATCTTCGACCACATCATCACTTACCATCAGGTGAGTTAGTGATCAAAGGCTAAACTATCATTCATAAAAAAAAAAAGATTCTTAACTAACATTGCGCATTGTTGGGTGTGTAAGGTGAGTAAGAATGAATGATGAATGTGTGTGTTTCGATAATTATATGAGGGTGTCTATGTTGTAAGGGACTTTTCGATTAGTTAAATAATAGCCTTTAGAAGATTTTCTGTTTCTGAGTAAGTTAGTTGTAAAAGACACTTTGTAATGACATGTTTAACTTCAAATGACTATCGTGGGCAAATGTCATTAGCGGTCATTCGTGCAAGTAACTAACGCTGTGAACATTCACCCAGTTGATCGATTAAGTACGACTAGTTACTACGTTAATTCGGGAGCGTCAACGGTTTAAAGTAATAAAACATTTAAAGTACCCACCGAAGCATGAGCATCAGATAATCCGTCTATTGAAGATTCATAACTACTCGACATCATGCTAATACAGCGCATTATTTTTCTTAGGATATATAACGGGATCTATACGTGGAATAGGTCTTTACACAAAATCCGCAAGTCACAGCACACAAGTCATTATTAATTCAAATGATAACTTGATAAGAGAATCCAATTATATGACTGTAAATCCATCTTATCTTGTATTTTCAAACAAACAACATTGTGTAGGAATTCTATCAGTATATGCTTTAGGTATTACTGTTGTTCAAGTAAGAATGTTATCATATCATTGATTATGTAACTCAATCACACTAATATTATAAATGCGAAAATTTGTGAGTGAATGAGGATGTTTGTCATTTCTTCACGCTGAAACAGCTGAACCGATTTTAATTAATCTTTGACTATTGATAGTTTAGGTTCTGGATTTACTGTATGGATACTTTTCCCAAAAGCAGTTGCAATGAATAAAAATGGGGTATATATGGTATAAACACGCTTTTAGAACACCGCAAAGACAAATTAAGTCATCTTTCTTTGCCCAAGTAAAGATGACTTTAGTCGTTGCTGTTATATGTTTTTTATATATTAATACTTTGTACAATAATCTTGGATCATGGTAGTGATAGCTATCTGTTTCACATTTGATATTTTCGTATCTTTCGGCGACAGTTGACATTTCAAATGGAAATATCAAAATGTAGATCAATATCAATACCATTCTAATAAGACAATAAGGCCCTATTTTATTATAAAAACTAACGTGGATTCCACTTATTTTAATAAATAATACGGGATAACTCACTTGAACATGTTAGATAGCTCCGACTATATTTTCAACCAAATTCGGTGGTCTTTTTCAAGCAGAGCTCTGGACGCCCGCGTTGACGCCTCATGAAAAGACCACCAAATGTGGTTGAAACTATAGTCGTAACTATCTGACTTATTTACGTGAGTTATCCCGTATTATTTACTAAAATAAGGCCTGTAAATAGTAAAATTTGATTAACATTCTTACCGCCAAGTAGACCCTATCTCGTTCAATGAGGTCAGCAAGTCGATTGATCAAGGCGCCTCTTTCTGAAGCATCCATTGATCTCCATGGTGAACCCAATCTGCGAACAATCAGTCAGATCCTATATTACACGAAACTGTTGGAACTTCGAATGTATTTCTTACATTGTAATATCAAGCGTTGATGCAGATATTACAATGTAAGAATTATGGGGTTTAGTCATAGTAAACCTGTTTAAAACTAATTTCTAAAATAAGTATTTTTCTTTCGTTGTAATTTTGTAAGCTTATTCGCTTAGCAGGGCGCCAACTCTCACCTCTTATAGTCATAATAATTTAATCTTACTGCTAAATTTTATACCTCCACGTCAATTAAGCAATCTTACAAACAGTAATAGAATCGCTTGTCGTTTTGATGACGTCACAACAGATTGTTCACTCTCTTTGCGAACTCTGACGTGACATTTAATACGAAGTATTACTTACTGTTCCAGCGACAAATCCGTCATGTTTATCCATCTTAAAAAAGTTACGTTTGGCAGCGGATTTAAACTTGATTTTGGTTATTTTACGATAAAAATGGGTTTACTTAATGTGTAAATTAAGTGCAATGTTTTTTATTTCCATTACTCTTTAAAATAAATGCAGCAAAACTATTTGATGAGTGAAACTAAAAAAGGTACAGACAACTACTGGCAGCAGCAGGATACAATAAAATGTCGTAAAACTATGGTAAATCCGTTCCATAACATCGTATTTCGGAACAGTGCGAGCGGGATAACGGTATATTATAAACATCTTGTATCTCGCATGCACATCCGTGATACATATTTCATTCGTTCTTTAAGTAGGATCATACCAATATTACTTTGTGCTGTTTTGGGTCGGTCATATAGTTTGTGTCTACGAATGATTATTTTAAGCATGAAACAAACCGCTCCTTTTTTATGATGGTTTCATAAAAGGTGGTTGTTGGCGCCCAGGTATGCAAATATTACAATGTAAGAATATTAATGTTCCTGTGTCCAGAAACTAGGACGGTGTGGCCGTTAGAGACACGTTAAATTTCAACATCTAAGCTTTGGATTCCAAAACTAGCGTGTCGAATTGCTCAATGCAGTTCAAAGCGTGGAGCAGTGATGGTTCATTGGCTATGGACTGCCGCGCAGCAGGTCCTAGTTCGAATCCCGCCGCAGGCTTGAGCTTCACCGCATGGTGGAAGGGCATTTTGCGAATGCCCGACTGGCTAGCGACTACCCTCAAGTAGAAAATCTGTCGCCAAGCACCTAACGGTTGTGTTCCGGCAGCTGTGCTTGAGAGCCAGTAATTCTAGGTTAAGCCTGTTAACACCTTCGACCACATCATCACTTACCATCAGGTGAGGTTGTGGTCAAAGGTTTTCCTATCAGCAATACAAAAAAAACTACACAGGAAATCACATATAATGAGGGATCTGTGCTATAAAGTAGAAACTTACGTCTGTGCTGGCCACTGTTCCTACACTTGACACAAAGCCATAATTCCACTTCTGAGGTAAATATTTGTAATAACTAATAATAATTTATTAATTGGTACCATTAGAAAAAATAATAAATAATATTCAGGTTACCATAATTTTGTACATAAATTACTAAAACATTTATAAAGATAAATTTTATATAATAAAATCATGCATGCTTCAATTTCTTAGCGTCATGCTAATAAAATTACCTGTTATAGTAACTACATTTTATTACTTACATTAAATATTATCATAACTAGATTTCATTACTTACATTAACATTATTAGTTCACTAGCTCTCATGGTACGGTACCCTGTGTCTGTGAGAGCTAGTTCTTCCAGAGGAATCATGTTTTACTTGTTACAGAACTGTGCATGCTGTAGTTTTTGAATAAATGAGTGATGAATGGGATTCAAAATGATTATTTTGACCTTAAGTACACGTGTGATATTCTATACATCGATTTTCGGTTATACCAACCTGATGTTAAGTGGCGTAACCTCTGCCTACAACAGATGCATTTCGTCAACGACGAATTGCACTCTGCCCGTCACACTGAGACGTACAGTTGTTAGGTCTCATGTGCCTGTAATTTTACTGGCTCTCAAGGAGTGCTCCCGGAACACACTGTTAGGTGCTTGGCGACAGATTTTCTACTTAAGGGTGGTAACTAGCCAGGCGGGCATTCGCAAAATGTCCTTCCACGATGCGGTGAAGCTCAAGCCCACGACGGGATTCGAACCATGTACCTGCTGCACGGCAGTCCATAGCCAAAGCCACTTAGCCATCACTGCTTCAAAACGCACAGTGACTTCTTAGCATTCGCAGTGGACGATAACGTCCATTTTACTGTTATAATTACGATGCGCCTGGTATTTGTCCCGTATGAAGGCATCACCGTATGAAGCTGTTCAATATTCCTTACATGGGACCGCTGTTATGCAAGCTTGCCGTCTTCTGACCTATCCACTACTCCGCTGCGGTCATGACTAGCTTGGGCGGACACTTGGGCATGTACTACAGAGAGCGCTCCCATGCTTCACAAAAGCCGTCGCGTCGCTTTGGTCCTGATTATTGTCTTAGGATAGCAGAAGCTATAGCATGAGGGTAGGGTACCTTGTGAATATTCGCGTGGCTAGCTTGGTAGCTAGCAAGTATCTTTGGGACAGTGGTCAAAATATAGCCTATTAGCAATTAAAAAAAAGCTTCATACATACTAATTAACACTGTATGGACTTCGCTTGAATTGGGACAAGATTGTCAATGGATGTGAATGAGTTGAGGTGAAGAAACACACTGGCTGCGTGATATGCAATTTCTTGATTACTGATAGGCTAGCATTTAAGTATCATTGCAACGGTAAGTCATGATATGGTTCAAAATTTGGTGAGTTAAAACCAGGTATGTGAACTGGCTCTCAAAGACAACTGCCGAAACACAACTGTTAGGTGACAAACACTACCATCATTTTGTCTAAATTTAAATGGGACTTACTTGAAAGCATCCTTGGCAGCTTGCACAGCCTTGTCCACATCAGCTTTACCAGCCTGCTGAACTTCGGTGATTACCTTCCCAGTGGCTGGGTTCTCTGTCTGGAAAGTCTTGCCGTCTGAAGACTTTACCCACTCATTGTTGATGAACAGCTGTGAGATAAGTAACTCACATTAATTATGTAGTTAAAGTAAAATTTAATTAAATGTTTGTACCTACCAACATACCGGTACAAACAAGTTATGGAGTTCTAGCATTAAAAAGAAAAGCGAAATCAAGTAGTAAACCCGTAATGACGGACCTTGGAAATAGGGATGCCGTTAGTAGAACTGAGAGATCGCATACATTCCAAGGTAGCAACATGAGTTCAAGTAGTCTAACAACAATGGATAAACTTGATGGTAATGCTGACTATAACACGTGGAAGTTAATGATGGAGCTATATCTAATCCATGATGGTTTGTTTGAGTATATGATGACGACGCCGTCTGTAAGTGATATAAATGGTTGTAAAATGGATCAAAAGGCTAAAGCAAAAATTTGCTTAATGGTAAAGCCTCACTGTTTGGTCCACGTACACAATACGAAATCTGCAAAAGAGGCATGAGATGCCTTAAAGACTGCTTTTTAAGATAAGGGCCTTAACTACAGGTGCAGATTACTTTCGAAATTAGTCAACCTAAAGAAAGCGCAGTTTTCTTCAATAAGGGAGTATATGACGGCCTTAATGACAGTTGCATAGCAGCTTCGAGATCTAGACAAAGAAATAAATGATGAACTTCTGGTAGCACTGATGTTACAAGGTGTTACGGAAGAGTACGCGCCGTTGCGATTATCACTTAAAAATACTAATAGTTTGCTAACATTGAGCACCGTAAAAACAAATTTTTTACAATTAGATGGAGACAAACACGACTGCAGGAAAGCAAGGATTCGGAGAGAGTATTCTTGATTCAGGAGCATCTAACCATATGACAAGAATGATGAAAGAACATGTTTTGTATGTTCCACAGTTAGCAGCGAACTTGTAGACCATGAGCACTATAGTAAGTAGAAACCTAGTAGTTGTATTTAAAAAATCTGGATGTAAGATTTATAAAGCGGAAGGGTGCAAGGTTATTGGTGAAATTGCATATTCAGGGGATGTTCAAAATGGTGTCTATGAAATCAAATATTGTTCAAAGGAAGTGCCTTTAGAGTCAACAGCTTCTGAGGAGTTAATATTGTGGCACAGACGTTTGGGACACTTTAGTAGCACCGGGTATAGTACCACCAACTTAACTGTGCAGTTTTCGAGAGCGCTACTAGTCATGGAAATCAACTACAAACTGTCACAATTCGAAGGTATGTTGTAGTTCTTTTTTCTGCCGCCTGAACAGATAAGTTGGTGGGTCTGTACATATTGCTTGATATATATATATATATAGATAAGATGGCGCAAGGGGTAGTATTTTCCAACAGTATTGCTAAGCTAGAGTGTGAAGAATGTATAATGGGGAAACAGACAAAACAGCCATTTAAAAAAAGTGGTTCAAGCTGGGCTAGTGAGATTTTGGGGTTAGTTCACTCTGATGTGTATGGACCCATGAGTGAAGCTTCTTATGGGGTTTATCGATATTATCTCACATTTATTGATGATTTGGCCAGGAAAAACTTCGTATATTTCTTAAAAATAAAGGGGAAGTCTTTGACAAGTTCAACGAGTTTGTTGAAATGGCTGAGCGTCAAACAGAGAAGAAATTATAAACTATTAGGACTGGTGACAGAAAAGAGTTTGTAGTTTTTAGTTCTGCAAATATAGAGGGATCCTTCATCAGCTAACAGTGGAGTACACGCTAGAGCAAAATGGTGTAGCTGAGAGAGCTAACAGGACCATTGTGGAGAAAGCGAAGACTATGCTGGAAGATGCTGGTTTAAGCAAATGTTTGTGGGCCAAAGCCGTCAATACTGCAGTTTATTTGAAAAAACATTCACCCACAGTAACAGTAGAAAAGATGACGCCCCAAGAGGCATGGAAAGGAAAAATGGTAGATTTAAGTTTTGTAAGGGTTTATGGATGCAAGGCTTGTCTTCATGTGCCGATTCAGTGGGATCCTAAGAACAAAGTGTTGGCGCATGTTGGATACTGCAAAGAAACCAAGGGCTATCGCTTGGTAGATCCAGTGACAAGTGAACTACATAAGGGTAGAGACATTGTATTCTTCGAGTGTCAAAAATATGGATACAACACTGATGCTATAGAGAGATCTACGCCACCTAAAGAAACTTATTGAACTGGAAATAGCACAAAAAGAAGTTTCGAACATGATTATAGACGAGCCAAAACAACAGGATCAATGTGATGCAGATATCAGAGACACAGTACCAGAAGACGTTGCTTTTGAGAATGATGACTCACTATGGAGTTCCGAATGGAGCAAGCCGTAGCGGAGCGAAGGTCGAGTGGCTGAAGCGACATTCAGGGACGATATAGCAAGAGTTCTAGCGAGAGCCCATAAAAGAGTCAAATTTAATAATGCAAGAGTATACCCTTTCGCCGCACCTACCACCGTACTGGTAGAAACAGTTACCACTAACTACTTTAGCGTGTTGGTTCAGGTAAGCAAAAATACGTCCACTTATAAAAAAAACTTTATAAGTCCGTAAAGAAGACCTAGAAGACAATCCAGAATGGATTTTAGTTGTTTTATTATTATTTACTACTTACCCCAGAGTATAATATTTCTGGTTTGGTTTGTGGAGCTGGAGCAGTAGCAAAACTAGCTTTTCGCAGTCTTATGACTCTATGTAAGTTTCTAAACATTTTTGATACTAATATAGTCTATTTTAAGATCGCTCTGATTTATTATCTCAAATTAAAACTTAACTAGAACTCAAATTAAACTAGAAACTACTAGTCTAGAAAAGATAATTTAACGACCGGCTACCAAAGATTACTAATCTCTCCGGCTACCGGCTAACAGGGTTGGATTCAGACCCTCAAAAAATTATGGTACAAGGAAAATAAAATTATACTATTGGTCCAAAATTATACTACGTTTGACGTTTCAAGTTTTTTCATATCGTATGTTTAGTTTTTTGGCACTTATGTTCTGAATTAAGGCGAAAATTGACGTCTTAGGCAGGAAATAAAAATTTCATTCAAATTTTTTCAATAAATCTTTGATATATTATACTAGATCGCTTGAAACGCTAGATTCGAAACAGAGATTTTACAATATCTAATATCTTAAAACTTGTGAATACCATAATCATGTAGAATGGGTTCGAAACAGATATAACCGTGAAAAATCTGTATATTTTTATTTCCCGCCACAGATGTGAGTTTCCACCAAATAAAATACATTCGTAATTCGAAAGTAATAATCTTTTATGCAGTCAGGACAAAAATATTTACATAATCCTATCGAATTATTGATATCAAGTTCAGGCAAATGGACGTCGATCTCGGCTAAAGCGCTTCACAGACGACAGCTATAATATAAAGCTATATATTTAAAGCTCGATATATTTCAATAAATCGCAATACATTTTCCATAAAAATTGACAATGACAACACACGGCAGCTATAATATATAGCTTTACATTTTCGTTTCTTAAATACCGACAGTTATGCTATAATATATATTATAGCTGCCGTCGCGCCCTGTGAACTTCTGCTTCTATGAACACGACGTAAAATGTTGTCAGACGGTATAAATTCTTACAAATGATTAATTAATACAGTAATTGGATTTACCTTGTTTTACTGCATCGCAAGAAAGTAGCAGGGAGTCAATGAAGCGAGTTGCAAGGTCATTATTTAATTTGGTTATAAAGTTTAGTATGCTTACTTCTGTACGGGTTACATATTTGGACCGTTTGGTGTAGAGACGTTGGGTCCGTGGGGACCGGGAGCTCATCGTATTTTCCAAAACTTATCAGAGCGCTTGGTCGATGCGACGCGTGATCAAAATGCTGGCACCTATTTGGCTCTGAGAATAAGCATTGCAATTCAACGGGGCATTGCTGTCAGCGTGCTGGGCACGCTGCCAACTGGTAGTGGGCTAGAGCATTTGGACTGCCTATGAGTCTGCAATGGCTTATAGGGATCTAAATGCTTTTATTGTAGTAGCTGTAGTGTTGTATATAGTTCGTATTATTTTGTCAATAAAACATAGCATACCGCCGGTAAAAACAAAATTTGGTTATTGCTAAATTAACTTTGCTGAACACTCTTTCACAATCAGCCTTTGCGTGAGGTAAAATCAGGAAATCCAGAGCAAATTTTGTAATATTTTGAAAGGGATAATTTTTGAACATATCAACCCAAGATCATAGTAGATGTTGCCATTCATACAGAAGATCCCGATATTGTAGGGTAAATATTTAAAAGTTACAGGGTTTAAACAGTTGGTCGACATTACGATACTACACACTATGAAATTATGGTACAAATAGTATAATTATACTACGAAATCCAACACTGCTCACGACCTAGTATATATTCTATTTGATCTATGTTCACGACGGATAATCACCACAAAAGTCAACACCAAAAAATTTCATCTTTACAGTATAATAAGACTTTTCTCTATGACTTCATCAATGATTTTAGAAATGTGGAGTGTGTAATATATCTTATAACCCATACAAATAACCGATGTACCTGTATATATAACCGCGGTTAAAGTTATTAACTCTAATTTTTTCGGGTTATATATGTGAGCTGGATTTGATGAGCTGGTTTATTTCTATCTTAAGCCTAGATACATTTTTGTACGCCACAGGTTATCCAAACTGGTGTCATGCATGTTATAAAGAAAAGTTTGAATTCTGTAAATTTAATAATTATTTTATGTGAGTAAGTAAGTAACAACATGTAACATAAATAGTTAGGCAACTGTGTCAAATAAAACATAGATTTAGTCTGAAGGACAGCATATTATAGCAAGTTGGTATAAAAATATAACGTTACACATCCAGCTGAATAGTTAACTTTTATGAATGAAACTGCTTCGATGAGAGTTGATGATAATTTATATTATAATTTTAAAAATAACTCGTTATTTTTTTATAACCATCGATCTATATACCTATCGAAATGAAAATATATAACCTTTTTGAACGCCTTTAGAATGAACTGGGTGGAGTAAAGCGTTTCACAGACGAGAGCTATAATATAGAGCTATATATTATAATTCGTTATATTTCAATACATCTCAACACATTTTCCATAGAAATTGACAAGTGACAACACACGGCAGCTATAATATATAGCTTTACATTTTTGTTTCTTCATACTGACAGTTATGCTATAATATTATAATATAGCTGCCGTCTGTGAACTACTTGAGACCGACCTTTGAACAGTCTTGACAATGACATTCGTATTCAGTGTTGGATTTCGTAGTATAAGTATACTATTTGTACCATTATTTCATGGTGTGTAGTGTTTAGTACAGGAATGTAACTAAACTATGCGAAAATACCATAATTCTATATTCAGGTCGACCGACTTGTATTATTGGTGAGCCCTATTTTACTTTTTAATTAATATTAAAGAGTAATACCCTATTATAACGGGAACGGCGCAACGAAGCGCTTAGTGTGATATCTAAAACAGATTCGTTTCAAAATTTCACAAATTTGATTGCCTGGTTTTACCTTACGCAAATGTTGATTGTGAAATAGTGTTCAGCAAAGTTAACTTGCCGAAAACTTAACTAAGAAATAAACTTGCAACTCGTGGCGAGTTGCGTTCACTCGCTTTTGATCTTTGCGATGGGTACTGTACGGGAAAGTAAATCTTATAACTGCATAGGAAGTACAAAATGTGACCAAAACTATGTATATAAATAGTATAAAGATATGTAATTCAAGCTCAAAAACAACACAACGCAAACTATACCAAAGTGGGCGTGGTTTAAAAAGTTTACCGTGTGGCGCTGTCAGTTCGCCGCGTGGGCTCAAATCATGCGGTTGTACCTCGGGAATTTTCAAGTGAATTTATCAATGTTCCTCTGCGTTATTTAATTCTGCAAAAATACCACAACGTGTTGTAAAATGGTAGAGAAGCCATACGAATATGAAAAATTTCGGGAATGACTTTCATAAACGAGTTAATATCAATATTTTGAAACTTATACTTTACTACCCTGGATGCAACAAGAACTTTACATGAAGTCAAAAATATTTTGCCCAATTATTGATGTCATGGATATCACTGACGGAAAAGCACTCCGACCCCACAGCATCCACAGCACTTTCTATGGCGGCCATCTTGAATTCCGCCATTTTGGATTATTAACACATATCATTCGAATGCTTTTCCGATTCTCTTCGGTAGTTGTTTAAACCTCCCTTACCCATCTCTTACCGTTTTCGAGATACGTTATTTGTCTTCACTTAGCAGACGTCATCGAAAAACAAATTCCAAATTCGTAATATGGACGTCTAGAACTACCTAGATATCAAATTTTAGCCAAATCGGAGTAACTTGTTTCACTTTGCAGACGTCGGAATGTTACTTACATTCCAAATTCAGTATAATACCTCATAATACATTTATCACAAAAGTTTAAAACTCGGCGGCCGGCGCAGTGCAATTCGTGATTTGTGACGAAATGCATCTGTTATAGGCAGAGGTTAGTCCGATTAACATCACGTGGGCCTCGAGCTTGTTCTGTCACAATAACATAAAAAAAGTACCTTACAAAAACTCCTTGTCTGGTTCTATTATGGATTACAAACCAATATTAATACTGTGATAAATCAAACTACATAATCGTCTGCGTCGTATTGCTTTGTGGCACACCTTAACTTTATCACCAGGCTGAGCTGGTTCAATCCGGTTTTGTACACGAGCGGATGCCCCTGTAACGCCCACGCATCTTGTCGTGACAAGGTGCACACATATAGCTGTGCGTGCAGTAGGGAAGCTTTCCTTCTGTACGGTTCTTTATTCATGTGGTAACGTGCAGCGTTGGATTTCGGAGTATTATTATACTCATTGTACCATAATTTCATAGTGTGTAAAATTGTTGTATCGTAATGTTACTATACTACGCGAAAATACCATAATTTTGTAGTCAGGTCGACTGACTTTTTTTATTGGTATACCCTATTACTTTTAAATATTTATCCTACAATATCTAGATTTTCGGTACGTACGGCAACTTCTCACGCAAACGCTGATTGAATTCAAATATAAGTTCACTTGGACTGTACGCCACAAAACTGCTATTGCCAAGAGTTACAATGTGTTTCTAACATCACGTATCTTGGAGTTAATATAGGTCGAAAAATTACCTGGAGAACTCACATTGTTAATCCCAGCAAGAGAGTTCGTAAGTTAATCTTTATTTTTAAATATTTACGTGATGTTGCAGATCACTCCTTAATCATTAAGGTAATACAATGCACTCTGCAAGTCACTTCTAACTTACTGCATACTTCGTGGGGTGGAACTTTCTCAACTTATTTGCTTGTTACAAAATCAAAAATATACGATAGGAAAATTTTTAGTCATGTGCGGGATTTGAATCCGCGTCCATCCACCCCTTGAGCCATAAATGTAATGTAACTCGCATAGCAGGCGTTATTGCAAACCTAATAATATTAAAATTATAAGGTTGCGTCATCATTTACATGTATAAAACCAATTGCAAAATTGGTCTTGTTTGTAGTACAACGCATGTGGTACTATAGATGTCGCTCTATCCCAATACGATGGTTAAAGAACGATAGGAAAGATTTGAGTTATGACGTCATGTCATGTTAGCTCAATTGGTTAGAGCATACCCAGGCTTAAGGAGTGGATGGACGCGGGTTCGAATCCCACACATGACTTAAATTTTTCCTGTCGTATATTTGTGATTTTGTAATGTAATCCGCATAGCAGGCGTTATTGCAAACCTAACAATATTAAAATTAATTTCTTGAGGTAGAACGTGCACAAAGAGCGGTTCTTAAAGTGGCAAAGTTGAAACTATTTAGATTGAATTATACAAAGATTGCGATGTGCTAACTGTTCGCTAGCTATACCTACTTAACCTCCTATTAGGTAAACAAAAACAAACAACTCTAAAAGATAGACTTATATCAAGTAAAAAACGTATAAAAGATTTGGTGTTTAATACGAGTAGACAGAAATTCAACACAAAACTGGTACACCGTCATCAGAGTTTTCTTGGCCCATATTTATATAACAACACTAGTAAAGTCATTACTAATCTGAGAACACACACGACCAGGCAAGGTAAAATCGAAATAAACAAGTGGTTGAGAACTCTTAACCACGATGTAACTTAAGATTTGCCAAAAGTTATCGTATGATTTATTTAATATTAAAGTTAGCTTTGCACTATGTATTCACACACAGTTTTATATTCATTGCACTTCATGCATACACACAAACACCCCCCTCACACACAATAATATTCTATTCACGTACTCAAACATATATAAAATGTTATACATTTAATCAGTTATACCCCAATCTTAAATATGTTATAGAAGGAAGCAGTATCCCACGACACAAGATTTTTTCTTAGTGTGGGCTCTGCATGTCATTTAATTGTAAGAAAAATCACTTCAGTTTAGTGTTACAATTGTAATAAAGTTAAGAGTGACAACTTGTAACTGTATTGTGAAATAAATTATAAACATATTAATATTATAAAAAATAAAGTTAATTTACCAAAAACCAAATTAAAGAATGACCTTTAAACTCAGTCCATTGACTCCCTGTTACTCTCTTGCGATGCAGTAAAAGAAAGTAAATCCAATACCTGCATAGAATTTATATCGTCTGACAACATCTTACGTCGTGTCAATGCTAAGGATGAAGTTCCGATTGGTGAGTTAGCCGAGATCGCCGTCCATTTGCCTGAACTTAATTGAAATGTCTATAGGATTAAGTAAATATTTTTTCGCAACTGTTAAAAGATTACATAAAAGATACTTACGAATTACGAATATATTTTTATTTGGTGGGAAATCAAATAATATTACAGTTTTTTCACGGTTTTGAACCCATTTTACATGATTATGGTATTCGCAAGTTTTAAATAGTATTGCTCGTAATATCGTATTACCTTAAACAGTTATTGGACACCAATACCATCAAATATATTAAAATATACATTTACTCCTGACAAATGGCATATATCTTGGTAATAGTATATTCACTAAATATTTCAGAAATGTATTAGATATTGTAAAAACTCTTCTCCGAATCTAGCGTTTCACGCGATCCAGTACAATAGATATATAAAATTTTCGCGTAAGTTACACGTAAATTTTCGCCTTAATACAAAACATAAATGCCTAAAAACGAATCTTTATACGATATGAAAAAAAACTTGAAACATCAAACGTAGTATAATTTTGAACTAATAGTATAATTTTATTTTGTATGTACAACTATTTTTTGAGGATCTGAATCCAACCCTGGTGTCGTAACTGTCGTGTATTATTGTAAATATCATAGATCAAATAGAAAATATATTGGGGGCGTTCGGAACCTCGGTTAGAGCGCACTCGGAGTGCAACTTTTCACTCTAACATCGTTCACAACTTTCGAGTGGAGCGCAACTTTTTAACTATCAAAAACGGTCGTTAAAACGTTGAATCTTTAACTGACATGACCTTGACATTTCTTGATGAGATAGTAAGTTATAGGCACTCTTATGTATTTTGCAGGTAATGGTAGTTATTGCTTTTCAAACATCTTAAAACTTCTTTATATCTTGCTAGTTCCCCGCCAAAAATCGATATTTGAGGTTATGAAACAACCGAGTCGTTCCAAACCTTCGAGTAAGTTAAAGCAACCGACAACTACACTCTGAGGCTTGGAACGCGGCCCTGTAAATAAATATTACTTGCTCAGCATAAAGTAACTTTGTATTTGCTCAGTTCGTACATTGAGTTGTGTATGTGTTGCGTTGCGTGTAGTGTATTATTTAAAAATTTGGACTTGTTTTGGACTTTGGTTCTGTTTTCGGTTTGGTAAAATGCAATAAATCTGAACAAAATGACTGAAAGGGGCAAAAAAGCAAATTTATTTATAAGTCTTAGTGACTATATAAATAGGGAATATCTGCAATTTCTCAATACGTTTGATAGACAAATAACGAAAAATTTGCGTGAATCGAAAATTGAAACGAGGTAGGTTTACATTGGAAAGATTACATTAATATATATATAATATACTTATATAATCTGTATATTACGTTTATAATAAACATTGTTTATTTATTTTATTTATATAAAAAAGGCAATGTTGCTTACAGACTAAATCCAAAACACCACCATGTCAATCATTATTACAGCGAACATATATATAGAGTGAAAAAAAAATAGTATGGAGAGTAAATACAAGTACAGATAAGTAAGACAAAATTAAATTACATTATAATTATAGAAATATAAAATTAAATTCAAATCACATAAATACAAATTAAATTACATTAAAATAAAATTATTAGAATCCAAATTACAATAATTAATAAGTTAACATTTTAATACATTAAAGCAAAATAATTAGAATTTAAATACCAATATATTATTATTATAGCGATACTGTCAGCAAACATATCCACATTTTCATCATATTGAAGCATGTCCTATTGATTGATTGATGTCATATTGATTTCGGGCGCGGCGGGTACGTGTGAGCGGTCTTGCTAAGAGCCGCGGCTCTCTGCGCAGCGCAACTTCAGCCCCCCTTCTTGGTACCTGGAGTCCTATCTGACCAGTCTGGTTGTTTACTTCATTGTGAACTACCGAAATATAGTGCACTACAAGCAGCAGTTTCCGTCTCAGAACTAATGTGTCTAATCCGACCATACCCGATACAAACATAGAGGGAATAGATAGGGATAATATCCATATGTTCGTTTGTACAACCATCGTGCAAACTTTCACTGAATCCTCTCGATCATAAGGGAGTATTTTTCCTCATACAGATCCCATACGATCATTCCAAACTCTAGAGTGCTACGGACATTCGCGTTGTACAAAACATTAGACACCCTTATTATCACTAAACTGTGAAGCCACCCTCATAATAAATCCAAGTGATTTGCAAGCCTTTTTGCAAATGTTCATCATGTGTGTTATGAAGTCAAGTTTGGTACCTAATGTCAGTCCTAGGTCATGTATCTCATTTACTCTTTCCAAAGGAGCGTCAGGTAGATAATATGTAGCATATAGAGGACACCGGGAGCGCGTGAAAGTGATTACCTTGCATTTAGAATCATTGAAGGGCAGGAGGTTCTTTTGTTGATGAACACAATAAATAGTGTAACGGCCAGGGTTCAAAAAATATGTTGGGAGTAATGCCTATTGCACTATCTAACTAAAATGGGATTATTACCAGGTTGTTATTATTGGTAAAATTTTGTATCTACTCATTCAGTAAAAAATATAGAATAATCAATCTATTCTGTAGGTAACTAAACAGCCTGGACTGATAGGTATAATGTAATAGTTATATTGATCCTATATCAATTAGAATTAGAATTTTGAATCATTCAATGGTTCTGGTTTAGATTATAAAACATCGATTTAGTTAAGGGGGATGGAGGGGGGTTCGGGGGGATGGGTAGAAAAATCATATCTCCGAAAGGGGGAGGATCGCGACATTCCCTTCGCAGGGAAGGCTACCCATCGCCCTGCACCCGCCCCCACCCACCACCCCCTTAAATCGATGTTTTATAATCTAAACCAAAACCTCATTTGTCCATTGTGATCATCAAGTTTTTGGTAGAACTGTACTTTTACACCAATCAGTTTTTTAGGGGGAGCTGTAGAACCCCTCTTTTAAGGAGGGACTTGCAGAAACCCATACTTGGGGTATGTTTTTATTGTTCTAACCTTACTTTATCAAAAACATTATTTAGGACCTGGGATTACTTAACGCCAATTTCTTGTGGGAGTGTGACCTCCAATATCTTTAGATTTTCAAGGTTGTGGAAAACTCCCTATCAAGACTCGGGGCTGACATGAATTAAAATTAAAATATTTACTTAGATTTAATTAGGATTATAAAATTAGCATTAGTAAACCAATATATATCTAATATATCCACCATTTTGAAGCAGTGATGGCTCAGTGGCATTGGCTATGGACTGCCGCGCAGCAGGTCCATGGTTCGAATCCCGCCCAGAGCTTGAGCTTCACCGCATGGTGGAAGGGCATTTTGTGAATGTCCGCCTGGCTAGCGACCACCCTCAAGTAGAAAATCTGTCGCCAAGCACCTTACGGTGTGTTCCGGCAGCAGTCCTTGAGAGCCAGTGAAATAACAGGCAAAATGAGACTTAACAACTATGTCTCAAGGTGATGGGCTGCACTGCGCCCATTCGTCGTTGACGAAATGCGTCTGCTATAGGCAGAGGTTAGTCCACTTAACATCAGGTGGGACTCGGGCTTGTTCCGTCACAATAACATAAAAAAAAAAAAAATTTAATACATATTCTTATTTATTTGATACTTTTGGTTCTTTGCCAGCTGCTGGCGGCACGCTCACTTTGCACACTCAGCTTGCATGTTTTTCTAATCTACAGTAACATAAAGCTCCATGCTTAACTTGTCACACCCATATATATCTTTGTCCTAGACAAGTCATTAAAAACTTTTATGAAGTCAACAGAATTATTTGTGAATTTCTTAAGTCCTAAACTATATAGCACCCCGAAGGTACAATCAACCGTATCTATTGTATGTGTGTATTGACTGTAGATTAGAACATGAAAATCAGATAATTCAAGTTATGATTCAGAATTTGTAGTATCAAACTTGATGACACATGAAATAAAGTTGAGCCAGTCAGTACTATAATTGTGTCACATATGTTTACCCAACATTTGCCTAATATTTATGATATTTATTTCAATATAATTGAAAGAAACACAAGTTAAAACTTATTTGAAGTAAATAATAGCTTATAAGGTTTAAACAATCTAATTAATTTACAATATTAGACTTGTAACTGTACACTGTATATATTATACTATATTTTTTAACTTTCTCTACTATGAATTCTCTACCAAACTTCTGTTTTGCCTACCAATATCTTGTAAGAAATTACAAGATATTGGTACGCAAAACAGAATTTTCCAGAGTGAATACATGTTTGATAATTCATCAGAAACTGTTAAAATGTAAGTTAATAATAACTAAGCTAAATCTAATTTTGTCTTAGGTTTTCGCGATTATTACACATTGTAATTAAACAACTTTAAACAGTTTAAAGTTGTTTAATTACTATAAATCTAATTTTCTAATATTTATTTTTCACAAATTTTGAATTTACACAACTGATGACATTGCTTGCAGCCTTTCAAAATAATAAGACTTAGCTGTAAAAAAAATTCACCCTGAAATTGATTGGTGTTAAACTAAAGTTAAGCCAAATTATGTGTTTATTAAATCCATACTGTTTCTAAGTAGGCAAGTCAGTTCTGAAGCAAATTTATTATTATTTCAGGAGGGCAGTAAGCAGCAATGGGCTCTGGTGCTGTGGTATTTTGCCTGCAGTATTAATAATTTACAATATTGTGTATACAGTCTCATCAGTATACAGTTTAGTAGCTTACATCTCATTAGGGTTATTGTTCTACTGTTTGTTATTCATAGTTTTTTTGTCTGTATCATGTTTGGTGCTGCAGGAGCAAATCTATGGAGGCTGCATAGCGTCAAGCCTTGTATCAGCCTTGTTCCTCTATACATTTTCAGGAAAAGGTAAGGAATTATCAGACATCTTTAAATTTACTAGACATGATCATTAATAGGTTGACTTAGAGCCTATACCAGTTCAATAGCTTGGTTAAAATTTAGTTATCATTAGCTGAAATGGGGGAACCACCAATTAAAACTTATAATAAATACTCGCTTGGAAGCAATAATGGCTGAGCGGTAATAGCTATGGATTGCTGTGCCCTAGGTCCATGGTTCAATCCCCACACCTGGCTTGAGCTTCACCGCATGGTGGAAGGGCATTGTGCGAATGCTCACATGGCTGGCTTCCACCCTCAAGTAGAAAGTCTATCGCCAAGCACCTAACACATGATAGGAGTAGCTTTAATCTTATATAACTAGTCAGACTTTAATTATTCATCTTGAGATCCTGCATGTTCATCACATGTGAAAATGGAGTGTCCATACATAAATATTGTTTGCACTGATAGCAAAAGTGTTTTGTTTTAGGACCGTTAGATGGGCATACTTCATAAGGTGTATTACCAGAGATGCGTCACTCGCTTATTTATATCTAGGGCGCCTTGACTGTCGAACGCCTAAAACATCAGTCAGTTGTCAGTTGCCTGGGAATTTTAATGGAAGTATGGTTAAAGGTCCTTGATGATACGGGATGAGAGAGAGTGACATCCTCACAGGTGAGGGTCACCTGTGAGGATGTCACTCTCTCTCATCCCGTATCATCAAGGACCTTTAACCATACTTCCATTAAAATTCCCAGGCATTATCTTGGACCTATTGCCTCTGCAACATGATAGTCCCGGCACCCGCTTGGTGAAACCCAAGGAATGCTAATTTAAAAAAAAATTGCATGTCTGACAAGATTTGTTCCTAGGGTCGAGATTCAGCATCCCGTATACCCGGCGCCAACCTTCTTTTACTCCAAATTAGGCAGATGATAACTAAAGCTAACCCTAGCTATCTTGCCCACATATATTTTAAATCTTACCAATACAGTAAATGCGAAAGTCTGTGTGATAGACTAGAGTCGAGAGTCAAGACATTTTATTTGTCTGATGATGATGGGCAACATAACATTCCTGTAAAAGTCTTGTATATATGGAGGACAAAATTAAAAATTATAGTCGTGGTTTTATTTTTATAAGTTATAATAAAAATATAGGTATTTATTACTAAATTACGTTAATGAAATTCTTAGTTCAATACAGATATAGTTTTGACAATTTTCACATCATTGTAATGGTAGGATATAAAGGTATGTTTTTAAGCACTAACTGTATGCTGTATCCAAACTACTTTCTTGTAAATAAATTACAAAAAAATGAAACCGAGTTCAACACTCAAATGTGTGAAATAACTTGTTGAAATCGGTACCATGATGGTTCAAAAGTACAAATTATCACAATATTGTGTGCATGGTACCGACTTCGACAAGTTATTTTACACAATTGAGTGTTGAAGTTGGTTCCATTTGATGGTAAAATATATTTTTTTACCCATTGTAATGACCCTTACTACTTATAGGATCTATTGTCATTAACTGTCAATGACTATATCATCAAGATAGGAAGATACTGTTCAGTTATTGGAGTGTAGCTCAAAAACGGCTTGACCGATTTTGATGAAATTTAAATGGGACCACTCGGCAAGCATCAGCTTTCAAGTCAAAAGTTCTGAGGTAACAAATATTTCTATAAATTTCCTTCCCATTTGCAGGTTTGACAGTTTCACTTCTCTATTCTCTATCAACCATATTTGCATTCAGTATGTTACTGCGGAGCTCCATAACAAAGTTTCCAAAGACATTCACCATTGGAGAAGCAATGATTGTATCACAAAGTATTGTGCTGTATGCTGTGATGACAATAGCAAAATTATTTGAAAATAAAGTTGATGATGAATTGAATTTTATTACTGCTGTTGTTAATGTAAGTATCTATCTGTTGTTTTCATCTGTAATATTGATAGCATAGTTTATTATTATTATTTTTTTAATACTATTGTGACGGAACAAGCTCGAAGCCCACCTGATGTTAAGCGGACTAACCTCTGCCTAGAACAGATGCATTTCATCACAAGTGACGAATTGCATTGCGCCCGTCACCTTGAGACATAGTTGTTAAGTCTCATGTGCATGTAATTTCACTGGCTCTCAAGGACTGCTGCTGGAACACACCGTCAGGTGCTTGGCGACAGATTTTCTACTTGAGGGTGGTAGCTAGCCAGGCGGGAAATCGCAAAATGCCCTTCCACCATGCGGTGAACTCAGAAGCGCCACCGCTATATGGTGGATATTCCATTTAACCGAACAAAGCGATTTGTTTCTTCGTTCATCATACGAACCGCCATGGAATGGCACACGCTGCCTAAATCTCTTTCTGAAGCAGTGATGGCTCAGTGGCATTGGCTATGGACTGCCGCGCAGCAGGTTCATGGTTCGAATCCCGCCCAGAGCTTGAGCTTCACCGCATGGTGGAAGGGCATTTTGCGAATGCCCGCCTGGATAGCGACCACCCTCAAGTAGAAAATCTGTCGCCAAGCACCTAACGGTGTGTTCCGGCAGCAGTCCTTGAGAGCCAGTTAAATAACAGGCAAAAAATGAGACTTCACAACCATGTCTCAAGGTGATGGGCGCAGTGCAGTTCGTCACTTGTGATGAAATGTATCTGTTATAGGCAGAGGATACCGCTTAACATCAGGTGGGCCTCGCGCTTGTCCCGTCACAATAAAAAAAAAAAAATAAAAAAAAAAAAACTCTGTTACTTGTTAAGTACTATATGGGAGCCTTCAAAACACGATTGAATAGATATCTCCTGGGTTAGCGCGCTCCATCATTGATCACATCATCACTAAACATCAGGTGAGTTAGTGGTGAAGTGCTACCTAGTTCAGTATAAAAAAAAACACGAAGTAGATAATAATTTGTGTGATGTGAGGATAGATCGCTGTGGCAACGTGAATGTATAAACATTCTTACCAAAAAAAAAAAATTGGTTAACTATACATACCACCGGAAACTCGTTTATTAACTATACCACTATGTAGTCCACTGAATGTACCAGCTGTAATAATTTGCTCCGTGGGGGGCTAGAATTGCACCTCCCCTCCCTTTATTTATTCCTGCCATAGTCGTAAGAGAAAAATAACAGAAAATGGGCAGCAGCTCCTTCAATTTATTGTTATTGTTGAAAGTGATGACAGACAAATCGATTTGGTCAAGTTATTTAAGGCCGTATGTAGATGCGTTTAATAATGTAAAAAAAAACACAAGTCATGGATGCATGATTGCCTCTGGGGCTGTTATTGAAAATACTTCTCTAAACTAAAGAAACCAAAGTACAGGTTTGCATGGTGAAAGGGCATTTTCCGAATCAGGTGAGAATAAGCTGCTAGCTACTAACCCTCAAGTGAAAAATCTGCCAAGCACCTAACGGTGTGTTGCACGGCAGCTGTCATTGAGAGCCAGTAAAACTACAGGCACATGAGACTAAACAACTGTACGTCTCAGTGTGACAGGCACAGTGCAATTGTTGACGAAATGCATCTGTTAGAGGCAGAGGTTAGTTCACTTAATATCTGATAAGCCTCGGGATTGTTCCGTCATAATAACATGAAAAAAAAAAATAGGTTTACCTAAAGATTGGGTTACAATATGTTCTACAGAACATTGATTTATTATCTGTACCTACTACGATTTAGTAAATTGAATAACTGCACCATCAGTAACTTCAATAACTGTATCACTAGCAAATTATAAATTGCCTATTTTCAGACAGTGTTGTCAACAGTGGGTGTAATTGTTACAGCATTGTGTTTGATGAGGGATGAGGACAAGAATCTACATTATCTCACATATGTTGTGATTGGTGCTGCCTTATATGGCATTGTAATGATGCACTGCGTAGTGGGAATCAATTGCATAATGAGATTATTGCGTTATGTTTTCATGGATCTTAAAAGGGTAAGAAGTGTATCTATTCAATCTATTCTTATATCTCTTGGCTTCTTTTTGCGGGGTCGCCATAATTTCGCCAATTTCTCGTGTATAGAATGGAAAACAAACGAAGATTGGTCGCTGGAATTTCAATTTTGCATCTATTCCATGTAACATTGACGAATATTGCGCATTTTTGAATCTGGCATTATTAATCTAAAAAAAAGACCAAACATGCGATACAATCTACACAAAGATATAGGTTAAATATCGTTATATTATGGTGGTAGGGCATTTTGCGAATGCCCGCTTGGCTAGCTACCACCCTCAAGTAGAAAATCTGTCGCGAGCACCTAACGGTGTGTTCCGGCAGCAGTCCTTGAGAGCCAGTGAAATAACAGGCAAAAATGAGACTTAACAACTATGTCTCGATGTGTTGGGCGCAGTGCAGTTCGTCACTTGTGATAAAATGCATCTGTTATAGGCAGAGGATACCGCTTAACATCAGGCGACTAAGGGAAAATTACTGGCATCTTGCACTGCGATCCCCAAGACGCCTGGCAGGCGTGGATTTGGCGAATACCCCCTTAATAGGGGAGGCTGTGATCCGTCTGATACAGAAACATAATCAAACTTGAAGAAATACTTTAAAATGTTTATAAATGATCTCATAAATTCTTGGAGCTATGATGGCCGAGTGGTAATAGCTATAGACTGTCGTGCGGCAAATCCATGGTTCGATCCCCACCGCCGCTGGCTTGAGATTCACCGCATAGTGGAAGGGCATTTTGCGATTGCTAGTCTGGCTGGCTACCACCCTCAAGAAGAAAATCTTTCGCCAAGCACCTAACAATGTGCTCCGGAAGCAGTCCTTGAGATTCAGTAAAATCACAGGCACACGAGACTTTACAACTGTATATCTCATGGTGACGGGCTCAGTGCAATTCGTCATTTGTGACGAAAAGCATCTGTTAAAGGCAGAGGTTAGTCCGCTTAACACCAAGTGGGCCTCGAGCTAGTTCCTTCACAATACCATAAAAAAAATGCATTAATAATATTTTTTATTCTTTTTGCAGGTTCAATTATTCACTTTCTGGCTAGTCATAGTTATATTATCTGTAGGCGTGTTGCTAATCCGTACAAAGTTGGCGGTGAAAGCAAGTACAGTTACTCGGAAGTCCTTCCATGTGTTGGCTTCCATAGTCTTCCTCTCGGGCATTATCTGCGACCAACAACTGATGACGCTTGCAGCCGGAGTCGGACTTGCTCTGCTGATATTAGTTGAAGTAAGTTCAAAAGCGAATTTCATATATAATGTTTCAGTTGCCGTATAGTTTATGAAGTTGGTGATAAAAGCGCGTATTGTCACTTTGAAGTGTTTCCATAAGCTGGTATCAACTGTGTTCTTCTTGGACATTCGAAGCGCTCGTAGTTTCCTTAGCCGTTCTTAACCGATCACCAAAGTTAAGCAACGTCCGCCGCGGTCATGAGTTGGATGGGTAACCGCTAGTGACATTACTACTGAGCGCTTCCGTGCTTCAAAGGGCACGTAAAGCCGTCGGTCACGGTTGTCGTCTTAGGATGGCAGTCGTTAAAGCATGGTGGTAGAGCATTTTGCGGATGCCCACCTGGCTAGCTAGCACCTTCAAGTAGAACATTTGTAGCCAAGCACCAACGGTGTGTTCCGGCGGCTGTCCTTGAGCCAGTAATTCTAGGTTAGCCTAAAAAACATCATCAGTGAGATATTGGTCAAACGTTAAACTAACAAGAATATAAAAAAAAAACAGATGTAAGGCACAGAAGTCATGCTCTCTTGATTTTGTTCTATGTATGGAAATGTCGTGCTTTCATACGACATGAACACAGAGATAAACCTTGGTACTTGGTTGTTGCTAGCCAAAAGCACCCAAGCAGTCTTCATGTGGCGATTAGTTTGTTTTAATCCAACCACCGATTGTCGTTGAAAAATGCCAACAGCTTGCTGATGCAGGGTTCCTGGACATTCTTGGATAAACCAAGGAACTCTGCCAATTGAAAGAGTTTCATTATATTTATAAATTTCTGATATGATATGACATAGAGGCACAGAGGTATAGAAATTTTTTGTATAACCTCAGCAAATTTAAAGATACTCTTAATTCCACTTACCACTCTATTTTTCTTCAATTCGGATAAAAATTACTTATAAACTTGACTGAACTCTGTCAGCTGGTAAACTCATATGATGAAAGCTTTTCGACACCAACATTTTGATCTTTATTTATGTATATTTCAGGCTTTGAGAAAATCTGGCATTGAACCAATATCGTCCGCGCTAGAATCAGCTTTCCTGATCTACAGTGATGAAAAGGTGCGTTTATTATTATATACATTGAGTAATACATTTTGATGACATTGATATCTGAATATACGAGAATCAAGCCCATGACAGCTCAACCTTTGAGGTACTGAAACTATATTAAATGTCCAGTCTTAAACTTTAATTCATTATTGGGCTCCTGTTCCTTCCCAAGAGATTTCTTGTTAGTAGTTCCAAAGTAATTTCAGCAATGTCTTATGGTTATAGAAACTATTGTGGAAGAAAAATAAAGATTATTATTATTAATTCGGAAAAGTAACAATAGTAGGCATTAGCTGCCCATACGCTCATAGGTACGATAAGTAGTAAGTAATGAGTATATGCCGTCCATCTTTTATATTTAGTTAGGCATGCGTTAAGAGACATAGGTTTTTCAGAAATCGACGACCCATCCTACAGTCCAAACCTATTTCCCAGTATTATTTCCTTTTTTAAAAATTCAAAATGGACTTTCGGGCGGCCACAGCTTTTATACAACAAATGATAGCCGCGGTTAATTGTCAATAACAAGACGAAGATTTAGTATTTAAGCCGTTAAAGGCTTTAAATAAATGCTTGATATTAAAAGTACATAAAACAAAAAAAAAGAGTTTTTTTGCATTAAATACTTGGTGAAGTGAGTAACTTGGGTCAGGGGTAAATTTTGAACATGATTTTTGGAAAGAGTCACTTGACATATGAAATAAAATAAATAATATTCTAGAAGACATGTCAAATTCTATGCCTGATTCTAAACACTGTATGTCTATATAGAAAATCATGAATACAGTTATAAAATTTCGCTTAATCAAGGTTTGTGTGTATGTATAGGAAATAGCCCGAGAGGTACCGGGCTAGAATGTCATCCTCCCATCTCTAACCGTGGGTGTCGTAAGAGGCGACTAAGGGTAACACAATACACCAGAAAGTGGACAGCAGCGCTTTCTGAGGAATTGATATCCCACTGCGGTCCCAAAGACTCCTGCTAAGCGTGGAGATTATGGCAAACCCCTTTATAAAGGTGGAGGTTGTTTAGCAGTGGACAATCCGGCTGATACAGTAAAGTACAGTATTTATTTTAAAAAAAGTAGCTCACGCGTGCGAAACGTAGTCTCTCCGTCCTACGCCCTCAGTCTGATTTTTTTTATGATTGATAGGTGAGCCTTTTACCACTATCTCACCTGATGGTAAGTAATGATGTGGTCAAAGATGTTGTTCAGGCTAACCTAGAATTACTGGCTCTCAAGGGCAGCCCTCCGGAACACACCATTAGGTGCTTGGCGACAGATTTTCTACTTGAGGGTGGTAGCTCGCCAGGCGAGCATTCGCAAAATGCCCTACCACCATGCATGTGCTTCGTCTTAAGGTTCGGAATTATCAGCGCCCCTGCAAAAATATACGTATCCACCAAAGCTGCTTGCAAGTAAGCGGAAAGGTAAGCTAAGAAAAATTCTGAGTTGAATTCCTTAATATAATTCTAAGTTTGTATACCAAAAGTCGGCATCAAACCGAAATTAATGGCCTGACTATAAGGAATAGGAGTATGGCCAGCAGCAGATAGATAACGGTTGATTATATCTGCTGCTATTTCATGTTTGCAACATTTTCAGGACAGCGGCATGTTCGCCATGACTCCATTCTACTTGTACTGCGGCCTGGCGTGTCCCCTACTCCTGGTCCCGAAGTCAGCAAGTCAGGTGGAACTGCTCAGTGGAGTGCTCTCTATAGGAGTGGGAGACACTGCTGCAAGCTGGTTCGGATCCAAGTATGGATTCAACAAGTGGTCTGGTGAGCAGAATACAGATAAATCTCTTTAAAATTGTCCGCTATTGATTTAATTTGCACACCGAGCACATTAGTTATCTTACGGATATGCGGCAGTGTTTTGCGTTTTTTTTTTCAAAGCACAGCCACCGGAAACAATTTGCTATTATTTCGTACATTTCGATTATTATGATCATTTGTATATTTTTAGGTTCAGTCATTTTAACGTTGGATAATAGCATAAGCTCACGCTTATTGCAGTTTAAACAAAATATTGTTGTTATAGGAACATTAATTGAGATGCATTATATTAAAATGAATGAATTCGATAATATATACCTACTAGCGGCCCGCCCCTGCTTTGCAAGGGTATTTAATAAAAAATATAAATTTAAACATATAAAAGTAGTTATTGTGACATAAATATAATAGATATATGGTATTGCGGACTTTATTGTAGATATTGATGTCCTCCATAAAATTGTATTCACTTTGCTCTATTGTCAACAATTTCCGTAGCGTACGCGATATGTTTCTTTTTGTATTTTATTAACACGTTAGGTTACATTATCGAAGATTTCATACGGATCCCTAAGCTTTTGAAAATATTCTATAGCCTATGTTCATCAGGGAGATAGTGTAGGTTTCTAATGGTGAAAGAATTTTTCAAATCCAATAGTTTTAAGTTTATTCGATACATGCAAAAATATATCTTTCCTCTTTATAATATTAGTATAGATATATATAATATACTAGACTGCCACATCGAGGGTTTAATCATTCGTACCAACATTATATTTTGTTGTAATATACCAATCGATAAAAGCTAATGTAATATTAAATAAAGTCCAAACACTGTCTCATTCCATTTTGCTAACTTGTTGACAATACTATGATCCGTTGCGAAGGCTAACGGTCGGGAGGCGCCGCACAGTAGATCGAAACTCGTCTTTCATAGACATAGAATCTTGAATTATTAAAGGTCAATTTTTTTGCTTGGGACGAGTTCTGTTAATCATTGTTATACTATAAAATGGGATGTGCGACAATTGTGAGCACAAATAGGCAAGATATAATTTTTTTTTGAAAAATTTGTATGGGACTAACATATAAAATGTCAATATCTCCGTAATCACAAGTTTGGCCGTTATATCCTTGCACACGTATATAGTACTAATTATTTATGATTTTTTGATATACTTTGTTTTGCGGCACCACTTGCGATTTTTTTTTTAAAAATCGTCAAAGTTATTAATTTTTTTTTATATTGATGACTGTTTGTAATGCTAAAATATGCGATTATTAGTTCTAGTTTAGGGTATTTTATAAATCTTAACAGAAAACTTTCTAAGAAATCACAAGACTGTTAACCAAAACATTTTCACGTCTCAATACAACTTGCACGGTAATAATAAATTATATATTTTTGAATCTAATCTAGTCACCTGTAATGGTATGGTAATCAATAACAAATGAGTACTGTAAAAGTACTCATTTGTTAATGACCTCCGTTAGGTGATCAGATAGACTAAATACCTAATAAAGCAATTAGCGAAAGGATACACTCAAAAGAATATGTATTAAGTTTAAGAGCTCCGTAATTTAATAATTAGTGCAGAATTATCATTCTTTTTTATAGGCTATATTTAATGCTTCAAATATACGTAATTTATCAGTTTTATACTATGCAGATCCATAGTATAAAACTATCATTAAATTAAGATAAAAACTTTTATCTTATATGAGATTTAAACTATCTAGTATTAGATACTTAGATAAGTTGGGTTATAAAATTAAAAAAGAAGTTTAGAAAGAATTGATTTTTTTATTAATGTAAAAAACATAATAAAATCATGAATATCAAATATAAATATCAGAAATCATAAAATTCTTCAAAATAAATTAAATTAAATACTTAAATCTAACAAAAGATGAAATCAACTGAAATTTAAAATAAATTGAAATTATTACACACAATAAATATTAAATTGGAATCAAATAAAATGATTTAGGTAAGTACAATTAATATAAGTAAAATAAATAAATAAATAAGTCAAATACAAGTGAAAATAAAATTACAATAATTAAGTAACTACTTATAATATTAAAAGTTAAATTATTCTAATACTTCACCACCATCAGAATCCACTTCAGAATCTGACTCTACAGTTCCCATTACATCCAAGAACTCTATCGGAGGTTCCTGAAGTTTGAGTAGATCTAAAGCTTCTCTAAAGTATACCTGCTTCTTATGGGCATCCAGTTTTGGTCTTATTGAAGAAATCAGAGGATCAGATGAGAGAAGAAGCATGTTGAGGATGTCTTCGTTAGATGTTTGTCTACTCTTCTTCCTTGAATGATGTTCCCTGAATCTTCTGAAGTCTTTATTGCGGGCCTCTGAAGCTTCTTCTGATAGACTCCCAATTGGCACAATAGCATTTTCGGCTATTATATCACCTCCGTGGATTAATAATTTGTGGACAGTTGAGGACATGTAATACCAATTATAAAGTTCTACATATCTTTCGGCAGTTAATTTGGTATACTCTTTAAACTTAGGCACATCAATTATCTCACCAGAAGTGATTGCCTGCAGAATCACGGCAAACCTGTAGATAAGGTTTTCATCCAGTCCTGTTATTGCTGCAGTTTTCTCAGGAAACTCGAAAAACCTTCTCGCAGTATTACCATCGTTAGTTGTGCCTGACCCTTGTTTAACGATGTCGATCAAGAGATTAAGATCATCTCTGAATCGATCTTGGATAAGCTTTTTTCTGGTCTGTAACAGTATCTTGTGAGATTCCTCCCTCGCAGACCACTTCTTAAAATCGAGGCGATAAGCTATGTGTAAAAGACATTCCATTACATTAATACGGGCATGTAGTGGTGACAATCCAAATTCATAGGAACCAGTAGAAACGGTCTTTGACGTTACATTATCTAACTGATTCATTTCGGTTGGCTTAGCCAAACACAGGTAGCAGGCCGCATTTGATTTAGCTTCCGAGAGATATGTACAAATTTTGCCATCGATCATTGTTAATAACAATTGATGACTAATCTCATTTGCTTGGTATTTTGTGGAAATCAAAGCCTGGATTTCATTATCCATTCTAGTTTTTTCATTCATGACAACTTCTTTGCTCTCCTTCAAAAAACTGAACTGCACTGGGCGGCAATATGTAGAAGAGCAGGGTTTTGGATTTATCCAAATAGTATCACCTTCTCCTGTTGTTAACTTTAGAGGAACCAAAGAGGTCATAAATATGCTGGAATCATCTTGCTCACTGTCTATTTTCTGCTTATATCTACTTTGGTTGGATGCACCGTCAAATCCCCACTTCGATATTAAAATCAATTGCTTGCCTTGTATTTCACTAGTACTAGGAAGACTTTCAATAATCCTGGTCACTGTTAAATCTAGTAATGCTTGGAGTGCAATCGAAGCTGAGCTATCCGTTATGGTCACAAATGTCTCCGGAGGGTAACACTGAAGCTTAGCCTTTTGAAGTTTATAATACGACGGATATATATCTTTCGAACCTTCTCGAGTTGTTGTTTCCCTCAAAGTGATGTATTGCCATTTTGATAATTTTAATGAAAGCAACAAACCCAGTGCTTTCTCTGGTGAAAATAATACTTTAGGGACTGGTTTTTTGATCATTTCCTTAATTCTTGCTGTTGCATCTGGATTTTTTAACATGTATTCAATAACGTATGCAATATCCTCACGACCATCTTGTTTTAAAAGTGCTGCAGCTGAATATGCTAATTCAACAGGTTCTTCATCTTTATGTTCATTTGATCTCCTCTTCTTCTGCTTGTTGCTTAAATCTTCAAAGGGCTTTCGCGACCTTTTTGTCATTGTTGAAGCCGATATCATCGTTGACGTTGATGGTAAGGGTTCAGCATAAGTACTTTCATTTACCGATTCTTGTATGAGCAAATTAATGATTAATTATGATGGTACTATTTTTTCTTAATTTATAATTAGTTTTGGTAATGAGGGTATCATTATCACAACTAATTTTGAAATTAAGCAGCATTTGTCACTTTAGATGTTATATTCATTTACTTAATTAGGTACAATATTAATTAGTATTAACGGAAGTAACGGAGGTCATTAACAAATGAGTACTTAACCATAAGAAGTAACGGAGGTCATAAACAAATGACTACTTAACCATTAGAAGTAACGGAGGTCATTAACAAATGACTACTTAACCATTAGAAGTAACGGAGGTCATTAAGTTAGTTATTAGTCACCATTACTGGTGACTAGATTAGATTCAAAAATATATAATTTATTATTACCGTGCAAGTTGTATTGAGACGTGAAAATGTTTTGGTTAACAGTCTTGTGATTTCTTAGAAAGTTTTCTGTTAAGATTTATAAAATACCCTAAACTAGAACTAATAATCGCATATTTTAGCATTACAAACAGTCATCAATATAAAAAAAAATTAATAACTTTGACGATTTTTAAAAAAAAAATCGCAAGTGGTGCCGCAAAACAAAGTATATCAAAAAATCATAAATAATTAGTACTATATACGTGTGCAAGGATATAACGGCCAAACTTGTGATTACGGAGATATTGACATTTTATATGTTAGTCCCATACAAATTTTTCAAAAAAAAATTATATCTTGCCTATTTGTGCTCACAATTGTCGCACATCCCATTTTATAGTATAACAATGATTAACAGAACTCGTCCCAAGCAAAAAAATTGACCTTTAATAATTCAAGATTCTATGTCTATGAAAGACGAGTTTCGATCTACTGTGCGCCGCGCCGCTGGCCATAAAAGCCGAAGTTGTTCTAAAACTTTGTATAACATTAAATTGTGTTATCTTTTCTATAGTTTGAAAAACGTAATATTGCATTGTACGATCCAACGTACATTCCTTACCAGCACAGTAACTGTGATGCAATCTGCGTTGCATTTATATACAGCGCACATTGCATTTATACTTCAGTCAGTAAAATATTAGAGAGAGTGCTCAATCGAACGCCTAACTATACACACGCGCACCGAATGTGAATTGCCTAAACATTTAATGTAATTTAACTACTTACTAACTAATAATTAAAAACAACGGTGAACGCACTGTTTTGACTCTATCTACCTCAAGTCTTCAAGTCCACCACCAGCACTCCGCAACTACTCAACTCTAACTTCACATGTACAGAACTTACAAAACTGTACATGCATATTAATCTAACATAACAGGCCACTAATAAGTGTAATCTTCGATTTCCAGGTGGCAAAAAAACTGTTGAAGGTACAACATTCAACATACTCGCTCAGATATCGACCGTGTATGCTTTGCAAATATTCGGTAAGCAATGAAACTATCCTTAATTGTTTTTTTAATATTGTTATGTTTTGCAATAAACGCTTCACCCCAATACGATGGTTGAAGAACGATAGGAAAAATTTTAGTTATGACGTCGTTGTCATGTTAGCTCAATTGGTTAGAGCGCACTCCGGCCTAAGGGGTGGATGGACGCGGGTTTGAATCCCGCACATGGCTTAAATTTTCCTCTCGTATATTTGTAATATCCTTAATTCTATTAACAAAATACTATACCTATGTGAATAACTCTCATAAATAATTAATGAGGAATTGAGAATGTATTTTTTACAATAATTTCTCGCCCATCTTCATCCTCTATATCTGCCCATTTCATCCGATTTACAGTGGTTTAGTCTCATGTGCCTGTAATTTACTGCCTCTCAAGGACTGCTGACGGAGTACACCGTTAGGTGCTTGGCGACACGTTTTCTACTTGAGGGTGGTAGACTACGCGACCATTCGCAAAATGTCCTTACTCCATGCGGTGATGTTTAAGCCGGTGGTAGGTTATCTCTATCACTGCTTCAGAAGGCGTTATAAAAAGAGAAAGTATAAAGTGACGGGGTCAACAATTCGCACAGTAACAGCATCAGAGCAATTAGTAGGATCACTAGAAGAAAAACTAAAGGACTGCCTGGTTAAGAATGCGAAAAAGAACATGGTACCTATGGTGGTAGGACATTTTGCGATTGCTCGCCTGGCTAGCTAGTACGTCCCTCATGTATAAAACATGTCGTTAATCTTCGTCAGTCGTATGTTCCGGCAGCTGTCATTGAGAGCCAGTTCCTGTTCTAGTTTTAGCTTGTAATTTGTAAATCACATTCGGCCACATCATCGCTTAATATCAGGCTAGATATAGTTCAAAGGCTAGCCTATCCGATAAAATACCGCGTTCTTTTTAATGTGCTGACTTGTTCTTCATATCGCGGTATATAGATTACATCATAGAGAACCAGTCACAGATCTACCCATTGGTGAAGGTACTGATAGACAGGCTGTATGGTCCATAACTTTAAGTACTTTTGTTGTCTTTCAATAAGGTGGGTGAAGTAAAGACTACTATTTTATGAATGGCACATTTGGAATCACCAGCTACCATATCAGCATAACCTTAGCTCATAAGTTGTCCAGATTTTCACACAGAATAAAATTTTGAAGCAATGATGCGGCCATCATAGCGGTAATAGCTATGGACTGCCGTGCCGCATTACCCTGGTTCGATCCCCACCGCCGGCTTGAGCTTCACCGCATGGTGGAAGGGCATTTCGCGATTGCCCGCCTGGCTAGCTACCACCCTCAAGTAGAAAGTCTGTCGCCAAGCACTGAAAGGTGTGTTCCGGCAGTAGTCCTTGAGAGCCAGTGAAATTACAGGCACAATGAGACTTAACAACTATGTCTCAATGTGACGGGCGCAGTGCAATTTGTGACTTGTGACGAAATGTATCTGTTATAGGCAGAGGTTAGTCCGCTTAACATCTGGTGGGCCTCGTGCTTGTTCCGTCACAATAACATAAAAAAAAGAAAACATCATACAGTACCAGTCACAAATCTACCCATTGGTGAAGGTACTGATAGACAGGCTGTATGGTCCATAACTTTTAGTACTTTTGTTGTTCTTCAACAAGGTGGGTGAAGTTTAAAGACTACTATTTTGTGAATGGCACATTTGGAATCACCAGTCACCATAACCTCAGGTCATAAGCTGTTCAGATTTTCACAAAGAATACCTAATAGAATAGCTTCTACAGCATAACGTACTCTAATCAACGACGTATCGGCAACGCCATCGACTCGGGATAAGTTTGCGAATAGTAGGAAAAATGTCGAGGTGATAAGTCTGCGTCTAGATATGGAATAAATAATCCACTCAAGGTGATGATCATAGTTCCTCCGGTATATAGTTTGGATGTAGGTAAAATAGTATAATTTATGAGCTTTATATGCTCTCACTCCTGAATAATTTTTGAAGCGCTCGTAGCGAAGTTTACTTAGCTGTTCTCAACCGATCAACAAAGTTAAGCAACGTCGCGCGCGGTCATGAGTTGGATGGGTGATCGCTAGTGACATTACTACTGAGCGTTTCCGTGCTTCGAAGGGCACGTTAAGCCGTCGGGCCCGGTCGTTGTCTTAGGTTGACAGTCGTTATAGCATGGTGGTAGGGCATTTTGCGAATGCCCGCCTGGCTAGCTACAACCCTCAAGTAGAAAATCCGTCGCCAAGCACCTAACGGTGTGTTCCGGCAGCTGTCCTTGAGAGCCAGTACTTCTAGGTTAGCCTGAACAACATCTTCGACCACATCATCACTTACCATCAGGTGAGATAGTGGTCAAAGGCTAACCTATCAGGCATATAAAAAAAAATTGTTGATTCTGCTTCCCCAATAATGTCAATTTTATTTTCAGACCTTATTGATGCAAGCAACTCGTTGTTGGTCCGGACAACCGTCGCAGCAACGTTGTCCGCAGTGGCGGAAGCGATGATGGAACAAGTTGACAATTTAGTGTTACCTGTTATCACTATTTTGGCATTCCAAGTTACTTGGCTTATTGGCTAAAGGTACAACAGGTCATCAACATCCTATCCTTTACCTATTTTTGAGTTTGGTTAGTTACAATACAGGGACCGAAATATTAAAAGACCTTGGGTCCAACTCCTACCTTTTAAAAACTATTATAGAACAAGAACGTCATTATTTCAAGTTTAAAATATTGATACTAAGTTTCGTACCGTGGCCGTCACGAAACCGTTCATAAAGCACTATCTCTATCGCACAGATAACTTGATCCAATGCACGCAGCCCGCTCTCACGTTAAAGTTCTAATGTAAGTTTATTATAGTGAGGTGTGGTAGTGCGAATTAAAATTGTTAATTTAAGGTTAAAATAAGACTGAATTAAGAGATGGGAGTTGGCCCCCTTATCTTATATGGAAGATTTAAGAGCTATTATCTTGTATCCATGTGATGTCGAACATTATAGCAAAATTTGAGTTTTTGAGAAATATACCTCTCAAGAGGTCATCAAGAGGAAGACATAGGTTTTGATTGCCATATTAGTTAGTTTTGTGGTATCATTTTAACTTTTAGTTAGTTTGCCAAGAAAAAAACTGATGTTAAGAAAGTTAATATTAAATTAAGGTGTTCATTATGTATTACCTACTAACGGTGCTACCTGGGCTACTAAACTCCGCTCGGGTCAGATGTGGTAAAGAAAAGCTATTACATCAAAGAATTTACTTATAATTAGGTTTACGCCTTTGTTACGCCTTTGTTTGGTCATTTATTTTAGTATTATATTAATTTATTGATTTGGGATGATGACTATTGTATTCACGATGTCCGATGATATATATATATATATACTAGCAAGCCCGGCGAACTCCGTTTCGCCACCAGATGGCTTCGTTTTATGTAACATTTCGTTTGGTGATGAAAAGAAAAAGAATTTTTCTTTTTGTTTTATATTTGCTAAGGAAAAAATTTATTTCATTTCACAACAGTAATGAATTCTTTTTATATTACAAAAATGAAGTGTTATTTAGTTGAACTTCTCTAAGTAAATGAAAGTGAATCCAAAGTAAATAATGAATCGAAGCGTTATAAATATATGTTATAATTATTTTTCTCTAGCAAGCCCGGCGAACTCCGTTTCGCCACCAGATGGCTTCGTTTTATGTAACATTTCGTTTGGGGATTAAAAGAAAAAGATTTTTTTTTTGTTTTATATTTGAAAAGGAAAAATTTTATTTCATTTCACAACAGTAATGAATTCATTTCGATTACAAAAATGAAGTAATATTTAGTTGAACTTCTTTAAGTAAATGAAAGTGAATCCAAAGTAAATACTGAATCGAAGCGTTATACGTGTCAGCAAATTATCCGTTTCATTGAAGTGCTCTTTGGTAAACCACGTTTTGTGTTTTTTGGTCTGACGTTAACACAAACAAAGCGGATGGTTTCCTTTTTTTTTTAATGTTTCGTATTCTTGTTTTTGCTGTTCATTCAGCAACGGCACATTATTTCGAACGAATTCCTGCAATGTATCAACATTGTATTGCAGCTCTCGATTTAATTCTTGGTTGAATGCATCGTGCATATATCGATTTGGCGCAATCATTCCTACTTCAATCAGTAGCTTGTTTGCAATATAGTCAAGCATTGATCCTCAATCAGAATCAATCCTTCATTGTAGATTTCATCGGTTATTTGGATGTCAGGATTATTCGTTTGAATGCGCAAGCGATGCAAGATATATTCACATATGTCGTCTTTGTATTTGTTCTATAACTGAATTGGTTGTGAAGGAAAACATGTGGTGATGATAATTGCGAACAGCGTTCGTATTTGGTTCGCATTTCATGAAACAACTGAATCCGCAAGTGTTAAATCCCAATGAGAATCGTTCTCCAGCAAACCCAATAGTTGACATGCTTCTCGATATGTTTGGCATTGGTGGCCATTCACAGTTTTCAAATGCGCAAATGATTTTGGTCCACGTACATTTACCAACAGCAGTCGCAAATAAAAACATTCATAATTTCTAGGATGAACAGTATACATGCGACCTAGTGCATCAGTGGAAAACACCTGTGGCCAATCTGGAACTGGGGTTCCTTGTTTGCGACGTTGGAATTTCTTTGTTGATTGATTCCAAGTGTAATACTTGGGCATTTTAACGTACATCAGCGTCGCTGCGAATGGATCTGCTTCACACATTGCAAAGAAGCTAGTCAATGTTGTCGATGGTGGTCTCTTAGCTCGTTGTGCCGCATTAGCCTCAGTGAAGTAAACTCTGTGGCCATTTTCCAAATGCACTGCTAAATGTACAACTGGGGGATATCTTTCATGAATTTGAAATGACAATAATCGCCACAGTGCTTCATCAGTACTGACGTATCTGCCCATTTGGAAGTTGCTGATTTCGTCATTCGCATTTTCCGACGCAATACAAACACAGCCATGTCGCTGCCTTTTGTAACGTACTTGCACAAATATTTGATTGATTTGGTCGAATGACAACTCTCAACGTTTGCATGTGTTTCGAAAATTCGTGATAGCAGCGGGCAATATGGTACAATAAATTCATTTCCGATCTCAATCTCTTGATTTTGAACTTTAACTTTGATAGTTCGACCATTATCTTCTTTTGAACGCCGACGATAAACTGGATATCCATCGTTCCCTGTGACTGTTTCAGCAACTAACGGTCGCGGATATCGTTTTGTGCACTTTCCATCAGCCATGCAAGGCGATAATGGATTTAATGCACCGCACGGTCCATGCACCATCCGTGTCGTCACAATATCGTGTAGATGGGGATCAGTGACTGGATCAGGAATTTCAGCTGATATGATGTCATCCACTTCATTTGAATGTAATTTGTTCAGCAACCAAATTAGGATATGAGCATGCGGTAGTCCACGCTTTTGCCATTCCACCGAGTACATATAACAACGTGTGTCACCAAAAACTTGATACTTAGTAAGCACATCCATCATAACCTTTTTGCATGGTGGTAGGGCATTTTACGAATGCCCGCCTGGTTTGCTACCACCCTCAAGTAGAAAATCTGTCGCCAAGCACCTAACGGTGTGTTCCGGCAGCTGTACTTGAGAGCCAGTACTTCTAGGTTAGCCTGAACAACATCTTCGACCACATCGTCACTAACCATCAGGTTAGATAGCGGTCAAAGGCTAACCTATCAGGCATAAAAAAAAAAACCTTGAGTTTTTGCTGAAATACTCTGGCGATTATGTCATGGCGATCTTGCGGTTTTTGGCGTAATAAATAAATCCGGAGTTCCATAATTTCGCACGCACGTCATAGCGTCTTGAGCGTATTCGTGCATGTGGCGTGGGCTTCCGATATAAGATGATGGGAGAATCGTCAGACGTCCAATATTCTGAACATCACCATCTGAATGAATAGCATCACGCAAGTGTATATAGTCCTCAGATCGTAGCTTTGCCTGATTGAATCGGATGAACGCTAAACGGGCATTTTAGACTATGGACAGAGTGGTGAATTTAACCTGATATGCACGATCCACATAATTTACACAGTTCAACTTACCACCTTAAAGACAAATGCCTGCTGTTGAAATTGAATAAAAATTTGCACAATACACGTGATTGATTTGATGGTTTCCAATTGAAATGTTAGGAAACGAATAACTTTTTTTTTTATTTTGTTTTTCTCAATTTCACAGTGAACACAATACCGGTTTGTCACATGAAATTAACTAAGCAGAGAACAATGAGTGGCTGTCAAACAATGTATCACGCACCGGCGCCATGTACTTAAAATATTGGTTTGTAGTACATACTATGTATCAGAGATGGCGCTGTATGTGAAAAATGATTTTCCCGCTTTTCTTAGAAATGTTTCCTGAATTTTCTTTTCTATAAACCTGACGGAGCCCGAGACCTTTCCAACGAATGCAAAACCGTGGAAATCGGTTCGTGCGTTCCGGAGTTATAGCGTCAGGAAGGAAAACCCGACTTATTTTTATATAGTAGATTTCACAGTGAACACAATACCGGTTTGTCACATGAAATTAACTGAGCAGAGAACAATGAGTGGCTGTCAAACAATGTATCACGCACCGGCGCCATGTACTTAAAATATTGGTTTGTAGTACATACTATGTATCAGAGATGGCGCTGTATGTGAAAAAAGATTTTCCCGCTTTTCTTAGAAATTTTTCCTGAATTTTCTTTTCTATAAACCTGACGGAGCCCGAGACCTTTCCAACGAATGCAAAACCGTGGAAATCGGTTCGTGCGTTCCGGAGTTATAGCGTCAGGAAGGAAAACCCGACTTATTTTTATATAGTAGATATATATATGTATATAATACATATAAGGTGGCTATTAATATATCAACAATACTGCAGAGGGTGGTAGGGAATCGATAACTGAGTGTGTTTCACTCATATTTAATATTCATATACACAAAACAGTAGGTACTTAATATTATCTAAGCAGTGGAGCATAGCGACAACCGCGGTTAACTCCATTCACACACATAGGTACGAACGCTACGCAGTCAATAGGACACTATGCGTATACAAAACAGCTGTTTTGCGTACCTACTCAAACGGTTGCGGAGACTAGGCGACGGCATCGAGGGCGCAGCGTGTAGCTAGATTATATCAGGTTACCAGCCAATCTAGCTAGCCTGCTGAATGCCATACTTGATCGCCAATCGATTCTCTACGTAATCCTCTGCAATCAGTACATACCTATCTACTTCAATCAGAAAACATTAGATACCTAGTCTACTAGATACCTAATGTAACGTAGGCTTATTCCTTATCCTACCTATCGCATTCCTACTCCAAGCTGCCGTAAAATAGTTTATCATTAAACGTTCCAATTGATATAAAATTTTATTTACATACTTTATTTTTTATTTCAAGTTCACGTAGGTACGTACTGTATTGAGTTGCAGGTACCTAGACATTCCGTATTGTGTTAAGTAGCCGCTACCGCATCTTTTTGTCGCAAGACTGACCCGAACGGAATAGGTATACGAATAATGAAACAGCTGTTTTGTTGTGTCTAGTATATCCGTTTATTGACTTCTCATAGCAATCGTGTCTGTGTGTGAATGGAGTAGATATACCGTTTTGGTAGACCGCGGTGGTCGTTGCTATTTTTCCCAAATCCAACGACTTTACTGTTTTGTGTATGTGAAAATTTAAATGAGGTTATCGATTCCTTACCACCCCCGAAGTATTGTTGATATATTAATAGCCACCTTATATATATATATAATTGTGGTTACACATTGTGTCGTATTTCGTCCCTTGTCCACGGGAGGCGAAATTTGATGGTGAAACGGTCCTAAGCGTGGTAATTCGTTAACAAAAGATATAAATCCCAGGATTCCTAAATAAGAACTATGGTTAACTCGGTTGAAACATAATGACGCTAATGGCAAATTATTCATCAGATATTTAGGACATATTTAACATTGTTAAACAGCCTCTGACTGTAATGTGGCTGTGTTTAGAAACTGTATTTTTATACTTTTATATGGTGTTTTATTACATTCCAACGGATCTTCGATAACATGCTCCACAACTTCTTTACCTTGTAGTATGAAAAGATATGTATTAATCAAACAGTTGCATATGTACAAGCATAGAATAAAATGTACTATGTAAATGGCTTGCATTTAACTGATGCGATTAATAGGTTGGCATCGTCAGGACCACTATGTCCTAGTACATGGTGGTAGGGCATTTTGCGAATGCCCGCCTGGCTAGCTACCACCCTCAAGTAGAAAATCTGTCGCCAAGCACCTAACTGTGTGTTCCGGCAGCTGTCCTTGAGAACCAGTACTTCTAGGTTAGCCTGAACAACATCTTCGACCACATCATCACTTACCATCAGGTGAGATAGTGGTCAAAGGCTTACCTATTAGGCATAACAAAAAAAAAAATGTTACGAATGAATTTCTATTGTTATCATTATCGCCGATGCCAATGGGTTAGTGCGTTATATGTGCATGGTGCAGGAACGAACCCCCTATAAAAAGGGAATTCATTATAAAGCTGGAACCGCACTAAAGCAGCGCGGCGATGCAGCGGAGCGGCGCGACTTTTGTTCACAATAGTGAAGCGTAGCAGGACGGTTCTTCCAACACATACTTAGCATGAATTCGAAATGGAAGAAAACATCGAAGTTGTTATAATCATAGTGTCTTTATTATGCGAATAGGTAGATAGACTCGAAAAAAATAAGCGTTCTATATGTGTGAAAGATATTCCCAATTATTATGAAAAAAATTATAGTAGATAACACACTCTTTTTCACAAATCTTCAGAGATTTATAATGTGAAAAGAGATGTTCATGAATTGTTGAAAAGTGGGTTAAACGTGAACTGGAGAGAAAATTGCGACGCTCCGCTACAGTGCTGCGTCTCCGTAGTGCGGTTTGAACTTAAATAAACAATACCCTCTGGCCATGTAGTTAATAATTATTTCAATCAGATTTTGTTAGTAAGAAGTTACGTAATTGGCCAGCGGTTTTAAAGTCATTACCATAATGAGAGGGTGGACCATGTTATTGATATAGAAGATCATAATTTACCAAAGGTTTATAAATAAGAGATTTCATGGTGTCAATAAATTATATTTACCAAATTTATTTTGTGTTTATTGTTCACTTAATTAAATGAAATAATTTTATAAAGAAATGATTTCAATTTACCCTCTTTAAAAAATTGTAAATGCACTTTAAAATAACATTGGCAATGTATTGAGTATTGTCTTCATCTAATACATCTAATTTGATTTAACTTAACAGTAAATTAACATTATTAAACTAAACTCATCACTTGGGCACTGTATCTTAGCACATGTCTTCGGTGAATATTCCAAACATGTGTCTTCAAAGAAAATTGTTACAGAACATTTATATTTCTACAGGCCTACCAAAAAGTTTGATCCATGAATATTATCCTATACTATCAACATAGCTACTGATCTTTAGGAAGAAACACTAATAGGTTCAGTCTTTATACATTCATTGATCTCATCTGAAATGACGGTGTCTGTATCAATTTCTTCTTTTACCTCCAGTTTAACAACTTTTGAATTCTTATCTGTATTTAAACTTACTTCTAAACTGTTTCTTTTAATCTTAATATTATTTTTATTAGATGATGTATTTGAAATTTGTTTACTTTTGATCAAAGACCGCTTCTTCTTGACACCTTTACATTTGGCTTTGAATAGTTTTTCCAAAGTCATGACATCCTTACGGTCTATACTCCAGTCAATGATTGCTGAATCTGCACATTTTGTAGGGTTCTCCTCAACATTATATGTAGGCATCTCTATATCTAGTATGTTCATTACTCTTTCAAGTATATCATCTACATAATAGTTGATAACTAAGTCTGCTTTGTTGTCCTGAAATAATATTAACATCAGTCTTGACAAAAGTACATCAGTAATGCTGGGTTTTCGGGGTACTTTTGGCTGAAGTTTATGTATTTCGTTTAATCAATAGTAATTCAATAACTTGTGAAATGCGGTTCGAAACATATATAGCTAATTAGAAGTTATACTCATTTTTTCTGGGATTTCCTAGCTAACTGTTAATTAGCTATTGATTCATCAAAGATAACTTTCATGCCTACCTGGCTAGCTACCGCTCTCACGTACAAAATGTCGCCAAGCACCTAACGGTGTGTTCCGGCAGTTGTCCTTGAGAGCCAGTAATTCTAGGTTATGTTATCACTTACTATCAGGGGAGCTAGTGGTCGAAAGCTAGCCAATCAGCTATAAAAATAATGGTTCGCATTGTATTTCACATACCTTTATAGTGTGTCCTATAAGTTTGTAAAACTGATCTAAGACAGTGTATGCGAATCTAGAGCCAGGGCATGATTGATTATCCCCCGGGGCGATTCAGATCAATAAAGAGCTTGTAACGGAAAATAAAACAACATGAATTAAATAAAATTCAATAGTGCGCGCTGCACGTGGCCACTACGACCTTTTGTTTGTCTAAAATATGGGGGGTTGCCATAATCCCCACGCTTGGCAGGGGATCGCAGTGTGAGATATCAGTTCCTCAGAAAGCGCAGCTGCCCACCCTCTGGTGAGAGTTACCCTTAGTCGCCTCTTAAGACAAATAGAAAGAAGGCATTGAAAGTTAATGATTCAGGGCATATCAGGACCAAAAAATCATATAGAATGGAGCCTTAGATCATTTACATTCTATATCATCACACATTCACAATGCGTGTAAAACTTAAGAACGAACCAACTTGCCCCCCCCTCCCCCCCACACACAATCTGGCTGAATATCACTCTAATGTCTATCTTTAATAATTGGCTTATTCCACAAATTCCCTTAGCAAATCCTCTGCAACGGGGATTTCTAGACTTTTTGTCCAGTCCCAAATATTAAGTAATTTGTCGTAACAAAGCTTTTACAATAACAACACAGTTCTTTGAAAAACCCTTTGATTAAATTCACCATAACAATCAACAGTTACTTGCTCTTCAAGGGCTACCTCAACAATAGAAGCAATCTAAAGATAATGTCTCTTATATTTAAATTTGTAAACCTTTTCTACAAAATGGAAAGGTATTTTGGTTCTTAGTTAGCAAACAACTAAGAACCAAAATATATGGATAAGATGATAATTCAATTTTACAAATTTGTTTGCTTATAGAAGGGCTATTGTTGGACCATTAATTTAATTTCAACCTACAACATCAGGGTACAAAACTCTTAGCTGCAGCTACCTACATTAGGCAGAAGCGAAATTTGCGACATAAGCAAAATTGTGCAGAAACTTACATGTTTTGTTGGTTGTAGATTACATATTACAAGCTTTCCTCCATATTTGGCAGTCTCTAGCGGTAAGTTACCACTTGGAATGATTTGTAAGGTTGTTCCTAAACATATACTCAGGTCTGCAATACTGAAAATGAAAAAGTTGACAAGATTCAATTTTAATCTTTCTTTCATACCTCTTATCATGGGTAAAGCCAGCTAATTCATTTATCTGCCCTGGGAAGGAAAGGGTTTTTTTTTTCTACTATTCCATTCTACCGGGCCTAGCACGGAAACGAGACACATCTCCACAGGAAGAGGATAAATATTGTCTCACATTTCAAATATTTCTACTCTCGGACCATGGGCGCGCCGATGAATATCTATCCATGGTCGATAAATCCTTTCTCTCTATTACTGTCGCTATATATAAACAAAATGTTTCAGAAAATTTGGAGCAATATAAAATTTAGTGTAGAAGGGCAAAAATATTCCCTGCTACACTGTTGGTTGTGAAGCTTGGTTGTGTTGTGAGTAAGGCCTGAAATATTTTATCAGGTAATCAATCTCATTGCAGTAGTTATCTATCAATAGAAAAGCTCTTGTCATAATAATTAATGTCATTGAAATATGCCAGATAATTTACTATAATTTGTTGGAAAATTACCTGTTAACAATGTACACAAATTGTTCTTGTATTTGTAAAACAGGGAATGTTTAATGCTTTTGCATTAAACAAAAGGACACTTTGGTATTATTTTGCAGAAGCCGAACAATTTTACATATATAAACATAGAACAAATACAGAAACCACTATTGCTAAGAGAATAACAAATTGTAGGTAAGGAGGTAACATTTTTTAAATGCATTATAATTATTCAAAATGCACAGATAATAATTATGGGATAAATTTATATCGGCTTTATTCTCATCCCTACTCAGTGCTGTTTAAGGGGTGAGAAGTGCTACAAGAGGCAAATAAAAATGCAAAAATAAATATAATTAAAATACCTATATGAAAAGTAGTTTACATCCTATTCTCAGACCTACTGAATATACACATTAAATTTCATACAAATCTATCAAGTTGTTTCAGAGAAGTTTTGTTACAAAGACACACACAAGAATATTATATACATGTTTATACCAGTTTAAAATTAATGAAACACTACAATTCCCCACCACAATAAAAGGTAAGGTCAAAATAGAATGCACAGAAATTTAATGAAAGACTTCTGATTTTAATATAAAAATCCTAAATGCGATAAAACGCAAAAAAGCTACAAAAAGTACAGAAACTACTGTAACAACGTGCTCCAAAATGTCAAAGATAATTATGACCGCAAACTAATAACAGATGCCAAAGGAAGCAGTAAACTGACATGGGATGCAGTAAAAACAGTATGTGATTTAAAGAAGCAGCACTCTACAAACAATGAATTATTGAATATTGAATCGGACACAACTAAATCACTTAATAAAGTTAATGAATATTTTGCTGGAATTGGTGAGACTTACGCTACCTCTATATTAAATGAATTAAACCTAACTGAAAATGAATTAGTAGGACTGGTTAACGTAACGTCAAAAAAGTCACCCTCTTCATTTTTTATGACACCTACAAATGAAACAGAAATAATGGGTATAATAAGTAATTTAAAATCACGGTCCGCTCCCGGCCCTGACAATATTTCTAATGACGTCTTGAAAATAGCAAAATCAGAACTAGCTTTTCCTATTGCATATCTGTGCAACCTAAGCTTAAGTTCTGGTGTTGTACCAGATTGTTTGAAAGTCGCAAACGTTTGTCCAATACATAAAGGAAATGACACTAAAACTGCAGAAAATTACCGACCCATATCACTATTGAGTACGTTATCTAAAATACTAGAAAGAGTTGTTAATAAGAGACTACTAAATTACCTCGAGACCGAAAAGCTTTTAGCAGACAATCAGTATGGTTTTCGCAACGGGAAATCAACAGAGGATGCTGTCACTAATTTAACAGACTTCGTAGCTCAAAAAATGGACGATGGCTACAGGTGTATCGGCATCTTTCTCGATCTTGCGAAGGCATTTGACACCGTGTCCAGACCTATTTTACTAAAAAAGCTAGAATGTATAGGAATTCGAGGTGTTGCTCTTGACTGGTTCCGATCATACCTAACAAACCGTGAGCAGAGGATTAAAGTAGCAGACCATTTTAGTGACCTTAAAAGTGTTAAATACGGCATTCCTCAAGGAAGCGTCATTGGCCCTACACTCTTTTTGGCTTACATCAATGATCTCTGTACTCTAAACCTGCAAAGTACAAAACTTTTTGCATACGCAGATGACACTGCCTTAATATTTTACGAAAAGACGTGGGAAAAAACCCGAAATACTACTCAAAAAGGTCTGAAAGCGGTGTCTAATTGGCTTCAGCACAATCTCTTGACTCTTAACACCAAAAAGTCAAAAGTAATTTGTTTTAGGATCTCACACAACTCCGCACCTAGTACACCCATATCCCTGAAATTACATACTTGTCATAATGATCATTGCTGTTTATGTCCTACTTTGGAAAATGTGCATGATTTAAAGTATCTTGGCATTCTGATTGATGAGAGTCTTTCTTGGGTTTCTCACATTGAACACCTAAGTGCCAGAGTAAGAAAATTAATGCACATATTTAAAAGACTTCGAAACGTAGCAAATGAAGAGATTCTCAAGCTAGTCTATACTGCCTTATGCCAGAGTATATTGAATTATGGAATAACAGCATGGGGCGCTGCACTTAAAACATATTTCCTCAAAATAGAACGCGCTCAAAGAGCTATTCTGAAGGTGGCATACAAAAAGCCTTTCCGTTTTTCAACTGATGCCCTTTATACTGATAGCCAGTTTCTGCGAGTGAGACAATTATTCATTGTAGCAATTATTATAAAATTCCACAAAACATCAAACCAATCTATTAGAGGTTTAGGATCGCGTAGACCAGGGTGGCACACAAAACTGAAGCGCACAGCGTTTGCACAGCGGTTTTATTTATACTTGGGACCTCACTTATATAGTCAGATCAATAAAAAGCTAAACATACTCAATTCCAGTAGATATGTATGTAGATTGAAACTGAGCAATTGGTTACGAAACTTTAACTACTCAGAAACGGAAAAATTAATGCGACGTATTATATAAATGCCAAAAAACACAAACGCTTACAAACATGCCTAGAACACCCCCTCCCGACACCACACACATACACACGCTCTCACAACACATCACACACATATAATGCAACAATATTAACTTTAATAAAAATAACTCCATTTAATTTTATATATTATTATAATTAATTATTATTATAAAATTGAAATTTATAAAGTAAATTGTATGTAATTAATAGTTTTGAATGTTTTAATATGATTTTATATAAATTTTTGTCTTGTATATAAAATAATTCCATTATTTTTTATATTATTATTATTGTGAAATTTAAATTACTAAAATATTTAATATTTATTATAAAATTGTAATTTGTAATGTAAAATGAATGTAATTAATAGTTTTCAATGATTTATAATGATCTTATTTTAATTTTTGTCTTGTATAGATGCAATATCAATTATATAAATTTGTATATTAGGAAGTAAATAGACTTCCCAAAACAGGGAATCCTAGTAGGAAGCCTATTGATATAGATTAATTATTATGAAACAATGTCTTTGGAAATAAATTATTAAAAAAAATTAAAAAATAAAATTAACAAAAATCTTTTACCTAGAATGCCACTCAGCCATCAATAGATCATTCTCTGGCAAGCTATGCTCCCAGTCTAGTACTCCATCATACAATCGTCCACGACATGGTCTACCTGTGACATGTTCAGAGGCACATGGGACTCCACTGCACTTCTTTCCAACGGTCTCAACTGGCTGACTGCGCACAAATTGTCTGATAAGGGGAAACAAAACTGTAACTTTTAAATAAACATTTTATTAGGTCTGCTGACAAAATTCAACTGCTGATAATCATATCTCAATTTGTATATGAGTTTTAACTTTCAAGGAATCATATTAAGCATAAAGGAAAAGCACTTGTAAGGACCAGCATGGCGGCAACCACATCAAGCTATTGTTACCTCTTGCACAAATTACATTCATCAACAAACATGTTTCCATGCAACTCAGCTAAATATTTCCTTGTCAGCCCTGACTTCAAATGTAATCCATCGATGTTCTGGCTAATGATATAGTGTACTTTATTACACTGTACCAGTTTCTTCAGTATCATGTGAGTCTTGGTAGGCAATGCTTCAGTAAATGACACATTAGTGGTAGGCCTCTTTCCCTGCTTTTCTAATGTCCAAACTCCATTGGGACCTCTGCAAATTACCAATATTCCATATAAAATATCATAGTGAGATCTATGGAGATGTAATTAATAAAAATATACATCAGAACACAAATATCCAAAATGAGTTTTATTATGTCCATTATTTCCTGTTTTCTGAATTATAATGTTTTAGTTATTAATATATATTTAAGTACATAGGATTTATAAATTATTATATTTATGTATTTTTCTACTAGCTGGCACTTGTGTTTTGTGGGTATTTTTTGTTTGATATGTGAATGATCTCCTTTCATGTGCCTGCAGTTTAATACCAGCCTCAAAGTCCTCCTTACGAGGGAATGGGTTTGGCAGTTAGTATTTTTATTGTCATTGTGGCACCCTTTGAATCCATGTGGACGCTATTCTCTATTCTATTAATGAAATTCTATTTTTCTTATTATCTATGATGCACATGGATTAAATAGAGATACACAATAAAAAATATTTTTGGAAATATTTATACTTGCTGACACAATATCATAATAAGACCAATATCGTTGGCTACAATTTTAGCTAAGGTACTTGACAGTTTGCTTAACATTCAGCTTGACCAGTACATAAAAACCCACGATAACCAGTTTGGTTTCAAGGCTGGACTATCCACAGAAACCGCAATTTTATGTCTAAAGCAAACTGTCAAGTACTATACTAATAGACAGACACCCATTTACGCCTGTTTTCTTGATTTGTCGAGGGCCTTTGACCTGGTTTCTTATGATATCCTGTGGCAGAAACTAAACAGTATCTCAGTGCCATGTGAACTAGTTGAGATCTTCAAATATTGGTATAAAAACCAGGTCAACGTCGTTCGATGGTCGAGCGCGTATTCGGATCCGTACAGGTTGGAGTGTGGAGTGAGACAAGGTGGGTTGACCTCGCCAAAGCTCTTCAACCTGTACGTGAACGCACTGATTGAGGAGCTCAGTAGCACTCATGTGGGATGTCACATCGACGGAGTGTGTCTCAATAACATTAGTTACGCAGACGATATGGTGCTGCTGAGTGCCTCGGTCTGTGGGCTGTCGAAGTTATTAGGCATCTGTGAAAGATATGTACTGAGTCACGGTTTGGTCTATAATATAAGAAAATCCGAATGCATGGTCTTTCGGGTGGGAGGGAAGTATCTAGATAGAATACCACCTATCAAATTATACGGCACACCGCTTGAAAAAGTTGAACAAGTAAAATATCTTGGTCACTTGATAACCTCTGACCTGAAAGACAATGCGGATATAGAGAGAGAACGTAGGGCGCTGTCTGTAAGAGCTAACATGATTGCCCGCAGGTTTGCTCGTTGTTCGAATGAGGTTAAAATCACTCTTTTCAGAGCTTTTTGTACCTCTTTCTACACGAGCAGCCTGTGGCTAAACTATTCTCAGAAGCAGTACAGCGCCCTACGCGTTCAATATAATAATGCTTTCAGGGTTTTGTTACGGCTGCCACGGTTCTGTAGCGCATCAGGGATGTTTGCCGAATCGCGTGTGGATTGTTTCTATGCAACCATGCGGAAACGGTGCACATCACTGGTGCGCAGGATCCGGGCCAGCCCTAATAGTATCCTGAAGGTATTTGGTGAAAGGTTTGATTGCCAGTACTTGAACCAGTGCTCTAGGATTCACTTATTGACTATAAATAATACATAATTGACTTTGAACTATATTGACATTGAATTGATATTTTTTTTTTATACATTTTTATTTTATTTTATCTTTAATTATTATTTTTATTGACATTTTATTAATGTACCTACATATTTTGAATTTAATTTAATGTATTCGGACTTACAATTTGACATATTATTATTTCAACAATTAGTATCAATGCAATGTCTAATGCTGGTTTATTTATTGACAATCTTATGTGCCTTCTATTATATCTTCTTATATAAATTATTAAAAATATTGTTGATCTGAATTGTGAATATTGTATGATCTGAGTTGGTCGAAATAAAGAATTATTATTATTATTATTATTATAATACAATACAAAAATTCTGTATTGCTACCAAGCTAATTTACACTTTTTAGAGTAACTAATATACATTCTAATGGGTGGTCTTATCGCTGTGTAGCAATTTTTTCTAGACAACCTTTAGGTGGACAGAAAAAAGAGAAGAGATAGATGGTGGTGAATAATAAATATAGTTTGTATGAAGAAACTATCTTTAATACCAAATACTAATCATTTTATTTTATATTTGATAAATACAAACACAAACTTAATGCATACTAGCATAATGAATATATATTAAACTATTATATACATAATAAATAACTAAAAATATAATAATACAGTACATAATTATAACATAAAACATATATAATATACAGTGTTATATGCTAGATAAATAGATATGTTTTACCATATTTTCTTTAAACTGTAATAGATTTGGCATGGCTAATGTCGAGTGGCAAACCATTCCATAGTTGTGCAGTATTATCCTTCAATTTAGAACAGAAGAAAGTAAAAATTCTAGCAAATATAGATCAAAGTGTTAACATTGTACCCACCCAAGATCCAATTAAGTTCTACCTAGTATGACTGTAAAACTACCTAGTTTATTACAAATAACATCATCAACACCATTATGTCTACCATTGAACAACAGCCTTCTCCATAATCCTCACGCTTGCAGGCATCTAGAGTATTGCTACTTAAAGCACTGCTGCACACCTAGTATCTTTTTCTTCTCATCACCTCTTATGACTCCCATAGGTGCAAATGTAAAAAGCACTCCACAATAAATTAAAAAAAAAATATATTTACAAATATATATTTAAATTTACATTACTGTAGGCAGTACCTGAAATCTGGTATTCCAGCAGAAGTGCTGATTCCAGCTCCTGTGTGAACCACTACATGTTTACTTTGCTGGAGAAACTGAGCGAGAAGCTCGCACTTCTTATTAAATTTTTCGATTGGCTCAAACTTCTGTAAATAAGGTTGAAATACATTATTTACAGATATAGGCGAAGTAATCTTTTTTTAAGTATATGCATCCTCTTCACTCACCTCTGGAATACCAAGGATTCCTTTATGTTCATATGGTGACAAGCCTTCAGCATAATTGCAAGACATTATGTTTTAAACGGACATGGTTTACTGATCACTAATAAATGATGTATTAAAGACAATGACAATAAAGTTATCACTGAACAAGTAAAACCATGATACAATAATAAATACAATATTAAACTACTGTTTTCTTCGATGATGAGTAAATCCACTGAGCGAGTAATATTTGTAAAACCATGTCTATGGTAAAACTATGGACGTAAGATTTTTTCGCTACGCTTACAGACCCACCAACTTATCTGTTCAGGTGGCAGAAAAAAGAACTAAAACTTTCCCTCAAATTGTGACTGTCTGTAGTTGATTTCCTTGACCAGTAGTGCCCTCGAGAACTGCACAGTTAAGTTGGTGGTACTATAAGCCTATGCGTAAAACCACTGAGCAAGTAATATTTAGAGTTGGCACGCACCTTGTTGCTTCGAAACTCAGATTTGAAGTTATTTCATACCAACCATTACAAATGAAAGCAATATTGCCAACACAATAATAGTGACATGCGTGAGTGTTGTACTACTGATTCCCTAAAATCGATTAGTTACAATGAAATCGATTCCATTATAATCGATATAGGAAATAATGGTAGGTTATGTTCATAAAATATATGTTAACGATATATAAAATAAAACAAATATTTCACACATATGTATTTATTTATTCAAAATCTTCAAAATATATTATCGTGCGATATATCTTCGCAAGTATCGAAAACCTTATAATTGAGGTCTGTGTACATAGTTCCAAAGTAATTTGTGTATAAGCAATAGAACTTCATCTTTCCAATATATTTTTTAATTTACATTCTACATAACAGTTTTCAATATAGAATACTTATTTTCTAATTGTCCTATATGTAAAAGTAAAAATAACTGCAAGTAAGTTGCACTAGTTAACTTGTCACCATCAACTGTAAACAATTATTATTATTTGTAGTTCAATCATTACATGTAATATTTTTTGACGCACCTTTTTAAATTATATATTATATTTAAAACACTTTTTTGGTGTAGGTAGTTGAATTATTTAGATATTTAATTTAATCTCGCAGCTGATCTATTTTATTTGTATTGCAAGAAGCTTCTTCTGCACTGTTTTGTTCTATTTATTGATTCAATTAATATTGTGTGATATATCCATATCTAAAATTACAAAAAAAGTTTATTTAAGAGCTCTGTAGAAAGTTGGTTAATTTTAAAATCAAACAATGTAGAGAATAGTATTATAAGTATTTAAATAAATAGTAATTGGGATTGTATAATACACATGTTGATTTTAATATAGTATTTAAGTGACATAGTACCTTAAATTCCATGCCATAGCTTTATCGATTCAGCATTTACTTTAAAAGTATATAAGCGACGGAGTTTTGTTTAAATGAACTGAAAAAAAAACAGCTCAGATTATTATTACAAGCGTAGGTATGACGTTATTTACACTATTTATTAATAATTATAATATTTAGGTCAATTTACAAATGTTAGATAATTAATATTGCTCTAGCCGTTCAGTTAGCAAGTACTGTGCCAGTTATGTAGAGAAAAAATTATAATACCTGGTGTTTCAAAATGCTTTTCTCCTAAGGTGAATCAGAACTGGCTATCTTTGCAAATCGCAAAGAAAATGCGAAGCGTGTGGCCGTTTTGTATTGATGTTCACAATAAAATATTAACATTTTTTAATAAAATGATGTATTGTGTTGTGCAATACTTTACCTTATTTTAAGGTTGGTGACGCTGGACTGGGTAAAACCTAGTAAAACCGTGGGGTTTGTAAGTGGGTTAGTAATCTTTGGTAAAACCTTTCAGTTTACACAAAGTAACTTTATGTATGATGGCAGCGCAAAGATTACTAACCCACTTGGCAGCGTTGAAGCGTTGTTCGTTGTTCAGTGTCTTATATTTAAATTTGACATTATTCTAGCTGCTCTCTAAAGTCTGCTAACTTTATTATCGTGGCAAAATTTTGCTATTTAATAAAGACCCAATTAAAAAAAATTATGTATATAAAATGAACAACAAGTTTTTTTAACATTTATGATTGAATCATAAATGTCTTGGAAATGATTTACAAATATACGATAGTTGTTTTTTTTTTTTTTACATTTATGTAACCAATTGCAAAATTGGTCTTGTTTGTAGTAAATGTCCTTCCCCATGTCTCAAACCATTGCCATACCAAATTTCATCCTAATCTGTCCAGTAGATTGGTTATCGCGCAAAACCATAAACCTCTTTTTGTGAAGTTGGATAAAAACTATTTTATGTCCATCCCCGTGTCTCAAACTATTTCAATACCAAATTTCATCCTAATCGGTCCAGTAGATCGGTTATCACGCAAAATCATTAACCTCTTTTTGCGCAGTTGGGTAAAAACTATCCTATGTCCTTCCCCGAGTCTCAAACTATTTCCATACCAAATTTCATCCTAATCGGTCGAGTAGATCGGTTATCGCGCAAAACCATTAACCTCTTTTTGCACAGTTGGGTAAAAACTTTACTATGTCCTTCCCCGTGTCTCAAACTATTTCCATACCAAATTTAATCCTAATCGGTCCAGTAGTTTCAGAGCCTATTGCAAACAAACAAACAAACAAACAATCAAATCTTTCCTCTTTATTATATTAGTTTAGATGTATATAATGTGCACATACATGTATTTATAATCTGTATGTATATGTGTTTGTGTATATATATTTTACATATAGTTATTTATTTAAATGTCCATTATATTTTAATATCTCTATATAACATAAATAATTTCATTTCACATTTTAGCATTAACTTGTTTATTAAAGAGACATACGTTATGTCGTTATGTCAATATAATATTTGTCAAACTTAGTCAGGTCCTCACGATCCAGGCAATGCCTAGTGTGAGGATCATAGCAGTCCTCCACATGTATAATATACGAGACCAGCAAAGTGCACAATAAGAATATAATTATTTACAATTTATTATTGGTTTTTGTGGTTTACTTAAAGCTGTAACTAAATGTTTTTATTTTTTTTAATTAGCTTGGTGCAATCAGGTTGCACATACCACTGGTTAAACAAAAGTCAACTCGTTTTCTGTTATGGTTTACACCATCTCTTATAAAAAGCTGTATTAAAAAGGAGCTTTAATTGGTGAAATGGAAGACATATAATAATAGATCTGACTATGATGAGTTTTCAACATACAGGTGACATTTTAATGAGGGGTGTTCTAAATGGTTCAATAATTATATAAAATCTGTGGAAGACAACATGTCCAAAAATATTTAATATATCTGGTCATTCATTAAAATTCGTAGGGGTCACTCTAGTATTCCACCTTCAATCTACTATAAAGATGATACCTCTGCTGACCCTAAATATATTTGCAATTTATTCTTAAACTTCTTTTATTCTGTCTATATGGTTTCAGTTTTAGTAAGGTAAAAGGTTTCCACCAGCTATTTTTTTACAAATTTAGTTGATATGTGATGTATGAATTATTGTATAATCTATTATATATCCCAAAAATACATTATTTCTAATATTTCCAAAACGTGCAGAAAATATTTTACCACCGAAAATATCGCTACCAAACTCATATTTTGATAGTAGCTATGAAAGATGTGCCAGAAGCATCGCGCAAATCTAGGTCGACCAATATTTGCCTAAAGCCCCGCAAGAACGTACCCCAGGACTATCGTTAGCGCGATTTTATTGTATCGGAATATATTGATTGATTTCATAAATTAATGGCTTCTGTGGCATATTGTCACAATTCTGCCAATGTCCGTATTTGCTAGTGTCATAAATCATGTGGAGAGTGTTTAATGTTAAGAGAACGGTTGGTGTTTACAAGGGAGAATCCACAAGATGTTTTCCAACCATGATGATTATTTTATCTAAAACAAAAGAGACATCACAACTAAGACAAATACAATGTTAGTAGAACAATCAAAATTACAATAGACATACTTATATATGTATAATGTGTTAATAATAGGTATATATTTACAATTTAATCTTATTTCTTTTAATAAATTTACATAATATAGGTATAATTTGTTTAGAAAAAGTTAAGGCTAATAAACATTTAAGGGAAGAAGGACGGGGGATATAAGGTGGGAGGATATCATACAGGGAACAAAGCAGTTTAGGGCAATTAAAAAATATGTGGTCCACATTTCCCTCGTCCAGGCCACACTCACACATTGAGTGATCCCTGATCCGTAATTTGGATAAATGAACAGGAGTACATGAATGACCCAACCGAAGACGACAAATTGTGGAGGTGACAGTTTTATTTGCATTGCGGAATTTAAAAAACCAGGGACATCTAGGAATTTGGGGTTGCATGTGTCCATAATGCTTGCCTTTTTGTTTTTTGGATTCCTCCCAATATTTTGACCAGGAATCTTGCAGGTGTTTTTTAGGGAGGAGACAAAGGTCATGAGAATATATTTTAAAATGCTCAAGTAAACCAATTTGAGATGCTGCTTTTGCGCATGAGTCAGCTGTTTCATTGCCAGGAATTCCCGAATGTCCTGGAATCCAGGCCAGAACAACATTTAAATTAAGTTTATGGCATTCAAATAGGATGTTTTTAATTTGGAAAATTACAGGGAAACGAGAGGAAGAACGGAAAGGATTCGAAAGTATACTTTCTAGACAGCTTTTAGAGTCAGTAAAAATTAAGGTATTGTTAAGGTTATGGGACTTAACAAAAGAGATGGCTTCCAGTATAGCCAGGGCTTCACCAGTAAATACCGAGGAGTAGGAAGGGCATTTAAAAGGTAGACAAATTTTATCCGAGGGGATCCACACCGCTGCACCAACAGCACTATCTGATGACAGCTTTGATGCATCAGTAAATAAAATGTGCCAACCGATGAATTGGGAACTAATGCATTCACTGAACTGGGATGATGCATTAGGTGAATTTTTATTAATACCAAAATGTAAAAGGACTTGAGGTTCAAAGGTAAGTGCTTCATAGGGAGTTGAGTACAGTGGATTGATTGACAATTGAATGAGAGGATCAGGAAGGGTTGTGAATTTAATGAAGCTGCGAAGAAGGCAAGGGATATTATTTGTATTCCGCAAATCATACAGGTCAGAAAGAAGACTCAATTTTGGAAGTAAGGGGTGGCTAGAGTTTTGAATTAATTTGGAGATAAATCTGTCTGAAAGGAATTGCCTGCGAATATGAAGAGGGGGTTCTGTGCACTCAACCTGCATGGCATTAATAGGTGAGGACTTCGTGGCTCCAAGGATAATTCGCAGGCATTTGGACTGAATTTTGCATATCTTCTCCTGTTACATGCAAAATACAAAAGAAAACCTATAATTCTCTAATCAACAAATGTCGAGGTTATTTCAGTTCTAGAAACAACCTTTTAACGACCGATTTTGATAGTTAAAAAGTTGCAACCTTCAAAGGTTTGGAACGATCAAGTTGTGACGACCGAGTGAAAAATTGCACTCCGAGTGCGCTCGGTCGGTGCTGAACGGCCCCCAGTCAGTGTTGGATTTCGTAGTATAATTATACTATTTGTACCATTATTTCATGGTGTGTTTTGAAGCGCTCGTAGCGAAGTTTACTTAGCTGTTCTCAACCGATCAGCAAAGTCAAGCAACGTCGCGCGCGGTCATGAGTTGGATGGGTGACCGCTAGTGACATTACTACTGAGCGTTTCCGTGATTCGGAGGACACGTTAAGCCGTCGGTCCCAGTTGTTGTCTTAAGATGGCAGTCGTTATAGCGTGGTGGTAGGGCATTTTGCGAATGCCCGCCTGGCTAGCTACCACCCTCAAGTAGAAAATCTGTCGCCAAGCCAAGACTGTCCTTGAGAGCCAGTACTTTTAGGTTAGTCTGAACAACATCTTCGACCACATCATCACTTACCATCAGGTGAGATAGTGGTCAAAAGCTAACCTATCAGGCATAAAAAAAAAAACAAAAAAAAGTAGTATGTTGTATAGGAATGTGCGAAAATATCATAATTCTATATTCAGGTCGACTGACTGTATTATTGGTGAGCCCTTTTTATTTTTTAATAGATATTAAAAAGTAATACCCTATTATATCGGGCAGGGCGAAACGAAGCGATAAGTGAGGTATATAAAAAAGTATATATTCAAAAATTCACGAATTTGATTGCTTGGTTTTACCTTACGCAAATGTTGATTGTGAAATAGTGTTCAGCAAAGTTAACTTGGCAAAAACTTAACAAGGAAATAAACTTGCAACTCGTAGCGAGTTGCATTCACTCGCTTTTGATCTTTGTGATGGGTACTGTAAGAGAAAGTAAATCTAATAACTGCATAGAATTTATGCCGTTGACAACATTTAACTTCGTGTCAATTCTAAGGACCAAGTTCTGACTGACGAATTAGCCGAGAACGAAGTGTACTTGCCTGAACTTGATTAATATGCTTGGATTTCATGCATATATGTATCGCAAATTAATAAATAAAATATTATTTACGAATAACGAATGCATTTTCATTTGAATTCACAACAAAAAACACCTAAAATGTAAAGGTATAGGTTTAAGAGTATGCCTTTATTAAACAAATACTACAAACTATATACAACACTACAGCTACTACAATACTACAGCTACTACAGTAAAAGCATTTCGACTCATAGGGAGTCCAAATGCTCTAGCGCACTATCAGTTGGCAGCGTGCCCAGCATGCTGGCAGCATTGCCCCGTTGAATTGCAATGCTTATTCTTTGAGCCAAATAGGTGCCAGCATTTTGATCACTCGTCGCATCGACCAAGCGCTCTGATAAATTTTGGAAAATACGATGAGCACCCGGTCCCCACGGACCCAACGTCTCCACACCAAACGGCTCAAATATGTAACCCATACCGAGGTTAGCATATTTGCGCCGCTTGAGTTGCTCTGCCGAAGTAGCCGCGGCGCCAGCCCTCACGTGGGTTTCAGAAAGGTGTGACGGCGCTAAAGTGTCTACGCATGTAGCGTCCCACACTAAGGGCCGTCCTAACTTCCATGGAACCAGAGTCATGCCGTCAGGTCTTTTACCATCGTCACGCATCAGACCGTTCGGTTCGAGAACAGCTGGAACATTGGCGCTGGTAAAAGCCCGGCGAATGATATCGTTAAGGCTGGCGTGGCGGGAAATTCGACCAGCACTTCGAGAGCAGGAGAGGCCATGGTGACCGAGTTGGTCAACTGCAGTACCACACTGGCAGTGATGTGCAACACAACACCTTGCACCCAAGCGTAAGCTAATAGCGAGACGAAAAGCGGAAGGATCTATAAGGCTACCAGTTTTGTAAGAAGGAATGGCTTGTAACCAAAGACCTGATTCCCACATAGAAACAGCGAGAATACGAGCACGATCTGCGATACTAGGGCACGTATTTAAAAGATCTTTCCGTGCTAGCTCGCATAGGGGCCGACTGTTTCTGAGATGACAAAATTTTTGGGAACTCAGTATTTGGACAAGCCAGTCCCCATGTGGTTTTGGCCTCAGCCAGATATGCTACATCAAAAGAGCCTAACGATGGTGCAAGAATTTTTTCTACTAATTTGTGTGTACTGTGTACAGAAGACAAAAAAGCTGGTAATGCCACACTAGAAATTTTGCGTATCCCTATGCCCCCCAACCTCACAGGGAGGGAAGCTTGCACCCAAGCCCTATCATCCATCTCAACATTCAAAACCGATATTAACGTATCTTTTAATAAATTGTCTAAGCTTAAAAGAAGCTCACTGTGTTTCCACAGCTGACAACATCTCAAAAAGTATGTAAATTTTGGAACGAAAAGGCAAAATCTAATAATAGTAAAAGCCATATGGGCGTTAATTTTGAATAATCTGCTGGAAGCATTTCTAAACTTTTGCATTTGTTCTTCGACAAATGGTGACAAAGATTCGTCAAAAATCGGTGAACCCAAAAGACGGAGCGAACGTTTTTCTACTAATTTTATATTAGGCGCAAGTAAGTTGAATTTTTTAATTATCGAAATTTTATCCGGACAAGTATCACAAACAAAAAGTTCACATTTGGAAAAAATAATAAGATATAAAAAAAACATGCAAACTCAAACGTGGTATAATTTTAGCCGAATAGTATAATTTTATTTTCCATGTAGTATATTTTTTTGAGGGTCTGAATCCAACCCTGCCCCCAGCCCAGGGGTGCGTTCCGAACCTTGGTTAGAGCGCACTCGGAGTGCAACTTTTCACTCTGACGTCGTTCACAACCTTCGAGTAGAGCGTTCGGTTGTCACAACTGGACCGTTCCAAACCTTTGAAGGTTGCAACTTTTTAACCATAAAACGCGTGACATGAAATGACTTTGACGTTTATATCGTATTCTATCTGATGCGCTCACCCATATATCTCAAAAAATATAAATACTAATATAATTTCTCAAAATATAAAACTTAAATAAAAATGGAAAACGAATTTGTGATAGTGTTAAATAGCAATTATTATTACGATAATGATGTAAGTCTGTCAATGTCACAATTTGTTTGAGGTTATAAAACAACCGGTCGTTCCATACCTCAGGGTAAGTTGCAAAACAACCAAACAACGAAACAACTACACTCTGAGCCTCTGAACGCACTCCAGTATTTGTTTGGGTTGCGTTGCGTAGCGTAGATAATAGGTATTAACTTTTATTTTCTGGAATTGTTTTATTCTAACTTAAGTTTTACACATATTTCGCAACATAAAAGTTCAAACTGGAGCCTGCCGCTATGAACCGCAGAAGAGGTCATGATGACGATGATGGTTACGGTATGTATATTCAGTAAAAATAACACTTTTAAGGTTAGTTCTCCTGTAAAATTGAGTATTTTATAATTAAGTTTTCAATACGTTTCAGAGCGCCTACATCGAAAGAGGCGTCGTGTATCAGAAAACCAAGAAATCGAGGATAGATTAGAGTCTCTTATTTTGAGGGTTGGTGAGAAAAGCAGTTCTAGTTTGGAGAGTAATCTCGAAGGATTGGCCAGTGTCCTAGAAGCCGACTTGAGTACGTTCCGCGTCAAGATCTTGCGTATTCTCACTGACTGCGCTATACGTATGCCTGAGAAGTGCACAATATATGCAACGTTAGTAGGTTTGCTCAATGCTAAGAACTACAATTTTGGTGGAGAATTCGTAGAGTACATTGTGAAGACTTTTAAGGATAACCTAAAATCTGGGAAATGGAATGCTGCAAGATACTGTCTCAGGTTCATAGCAGACCTGGTAAACTGTCATGTCTTAGCTGCCTCATCTCTACTGACATTATTGGAGACCTTAGTTGACTGTGCAAATGAAGATAATGTGCCACAAGTCAGAAGAGATTGGTTTGTGTTTTCTGTTCTCTCAGCACTTCCATGGGTAGGCCGTGAGTTATATGAGAAAAAAGAATCTCAACTTGACCATTTATTGGTAACTATTGAAGTTTTTCTTAACAAGCGCAGTAAGAAGCATTGGCCAGCTCTTAAAGTGTGGTCTGCAGATAGCCCACACTTACAGGAGGAATACTTGGATTGCCTCTGGGCACAGATTAAGAAGTTAAAGACTGATAACTGGTCAGAAAAGCATATTCCGAGGCCATATCTTGCGTTTGATTCAATTCTTTGTGAGGCATTGCAGCATACACTTCCTACTATTCAGGTAAAATAACAGCAGTTTTGGTTTGGCAATAAATTTAATATCTTAAATAATGCCCTCACTGGATACAGTAGAAATAGTTAAACAACAAATGTCTGTTGTATCGCTATTTAAACACGGAGATACAAATTAGACATCTTAATAAACTAGCCTAGTGGGATTCATGATTCACTCTCCTCGGGTTCTGCAATTCAACAGCCTAATAACAGTTTTTTTTTCTTTATGTACTTCCTCTGTCACACATGATAATAATTATTTAAGTTATCCCTAAAGCCACTTCAAACTAACTATCAAAAATGTACAAGAACCAAACCATTAATTTTATTATGTTAAGATTTTTGCAGATGTGGCGTGTCATATGGTCATATTAAAAGTTACACAATCTAGCAAAATCAAAAAATATTCAGATTGTTAATATTACACCTATGGAATCAGTGTGGATAAATCTACATACTTACTAATTGTTTCCTCTGTGCCTAGTATCTACTAAAAATAATTTCGATTTTAAATATTTTCATAAGACTTCTTGAAGATCTTCTCCAACCCTAACTCAATTTAATTACCTGCATTACTACTGACATAAGTATTTACTAGTACAAAATGAATGATATTACTATACAATATTAGTAACAACATAATCTGCAGTTATGTGATTACATAATATTACATATAGAAAAATCTATGAAATTTTATTCCCTTGATGTATTTAAACGTAAATCTTTACACAAGCCATGTGTACATTATAATTAATCTAATCAACAATTGTTTGTCTTATTCTCACAAAATTATCTTAAAAAACACATTCACATCCCTTAAACTTTGAGTAGACAAACTCAAAGAGTTTGGGAGGCAAGGTCCATGCTAGACAAACTCAAGGATACATATTACAGTTTTCTAAATTATGATACAAGCATGCCCCTTAGTTTGTGATTACTTTGAAGGATGTTTTTTCTAAATAAATTTACATGTATTTATTCATAAATATACCCTTGGGCCAAAGGTCGGCACATATAGTTTTGCACTCTAGTTTTTAGTGCAAATCAATTTGTGGGTAGGTCTCATGCACACAAATATAAAATCAACACACAAAGTTGTATGTGACATAGCATGCTTTGTAGCCTTGGCCACTTATGATTTCCAGTCTTTCCTTAGCAAGTTCAACATTTAAGTGATATAGAATTTTAAAGTGAAGAAGAGAACTAAAGAATTGTCAAATATATATTATATAAAAATGTTTGTATAGAGTACTTACTGATTTCATATTTTTTATTATGTTATGTCTAAATCGTTTGTCCTTTTTTGTCATTTTGGATCCACATATTATATAATTATATATATACTTAATACTTTATTTCAGCCACCTCCACATAATGACAATGACACATATCCAATGCCACGTGTAATTTTCCGAATGTTTGACTACACTGACTGCCCTGATGGCCCCGTTCTGCCTGGAGCTCATTCCATTGAGAGATTCCTCATTGAAGAACATCTTCACAACATCTTGGAGGCTTACCATTTGGAGAGGAAAGAATGTGCAGCACAACTACTTTGCTTCCCATACAAGGCAAAAATACCTTTAGAGTATTGTATTGTAGAAGTTATATTTGCAGAACTATTCAATCTCCCACGGCCAAGATACTTGGAGATCTGCTATGGGTCTATTTTGATAGAGCTGTGTAAGCTGCAGCCATCGACTATGCCTCAAGTTTTAGCTCAGGCTACAGAGATATTGTTCATGAGGATTGATACCATGAATGTGGCATGTTTTGATAGGTGAGATATTAATCTATACTAATATTATAAATGGGAAAGTAACTCTGGCTGTCTATCTATCTCTTCGTCTCGCTTTCACACCGAAACTACTGGACCAAATTGGACAAATTTGGTGTGGAAATAGTTAGAGATGCGGGGAAGGACATAGGATAGTTTTTATCCAACTTCGCTAAAAGAGGATAATGTTTTTGCGCGATAACCGACATACGCGCGGGCGGAACCACGGCCGGAAAGCAATTAATTTATACATAGTCACCATTGAACTACTATATGATAGAGGTTGAAGAACAACATTTTCGAAAAAAGTGTCATTAAACATTTATATAAGTTATTGAAACATAAAAAGGTTAAACATTCAAATATGTATATATTATACGTGCTACAAATAAATATTCAAGAAATATAAGTCACGCTCACAAACAAGAGAACGCAAATATTACCGCGGCGTGCGTTGAAACAACTTTACCTTGACGCGACCAATCCAATGCACTTCATTTCTAAGCACCAAATTAATTAACCAATCAAATAGAATTTGAAAGATAGTGCATGTTTTGTTTATGGTTAACTTGATGAGACCGAAATCAAAGCGGTATTGTATGAGAGTAAACAATTATTTACATATTATGACAATTTCTTTTGTACAGTAGAGCTCCTTATTCGCGGAGTATACGTTCCGTAAATATGCCGTTCCGTAATATCCAATGTAGGGGATACGTTCCAAGAATTCAAAATAAAAGAAAAAATCATACCATTAATCGATTTACGCACATAATGTCGTTTTATTTAATATACCCACAATTATTATCTGGCTTAGACAAAGTTTTAAAAAAACTAGTAATATTCTCTTGTTTTGTCGCTTTGAAAGGATCCTTATTTCGGATTAATATTTGGCAGTGGCGTTAGTAATTTTCCTTTTGAAAATAAGACTTCATAAATTGAAACCAATAACCCACTGACCATCGCAAATGCCACTTTTAATAAAAGTACAGCGGCATTCAATGAGTACTACTGGAAAGTGCAAATGAGGCTGCCGCCGCTGCATTGTACTTGCCAGTAGTACTCAAAGGATGCCGACTCCTTAATAGAAGACAGCTATTTCGATTTAATGTACCGAATGGAACCGCGAATACACGAAACGAGTCGCAGTTTCTTTACCCGCGAAATCGCGAAATGGGAACCACGAATAAGGAGCTTTTAATGTCATTTTATTCTGCTGATTCGTTTTGTAAGTGAAATGATGTGTATATCCTCTCGACACACAGTGTCATAAACGTTTTATGTTCAATACGCGTGTCATCATAATATTAACCAATACTCATTTTGTCCAATATGGTTAAGTCAAATTATATTTAATGTTGTCTTAGGTTTTCGCGATTATTACACATAGTAATTAAACAACTTTAAACGGTTTAAATCGCGTATATTTATCATTATTTTTGTACCGACGTTTCAAACACTTTGCAGTGATCGTGGTCACGGGGTGACTGTAAATAATGATAAATATATGCGATTTAAACCGTTTAAAGTTGTTTAATTACTATGTTAAATTATATTTTCTTAAGGTTTTTTACAATACAGTATGCAAAAGTAGATGGATTCGCTTCAATGTCTGAATTACTATTTAAACAACTGAACAAAGATTTGACACACGATTTTTCTTCTTTTTGAGTATTATATCCCTTGGTCCTGATATTTTTTCTGCCGAGGAACCCAACATATATTTTTATTATTAAGTTTATATCAGTAATTTAAATGAAGTATTGCTATTTTTTATTGTGATAGGCTAGCCTTTGACCGCAATCTTACCTGATAGGAAGATATGGTGTCAAACAGGCTTCTATGAAACTGGCTCTCAAGGATCAAGCTGCCAGGACACATTGTTCGTTGTTTGGTGACAGATTTTCTACTGGAGGGTGGTATTGAACCAGGAATAGCAATATTCACATAAGGACACCCACCTTTAGTGTAGTTTGCCTTCTCACTAAAGTAGTGAGAATAAGCGCAGCTGTGAGCAAAGAAATTACCAACCATAGAATTCCTATGACGTTTGGCAGGCGTCTTGTGGGTTGCAGTATAAGATGGCAGTTATTCGACAAGCTCTGCTACCCACATTCATGTATACATGCTTTGGCATATAACTTTTAAGTATGAAAATGAAAAATGATGTGTTTAATTTTCAGATTTGTGAATTGGTTCTCGTACCACTTGAGCAATTTTCAATACCGCTGGTCTTGGGAGGACTGGGAGGGTTGCGCACAGCTTGATGCAGACCATCCCAAACCCAGATTTATAAAGGAGGTGCTCGGAAAATGCCTCAGGTGACTTTTTATTTACAAACTTATTAACAGACCAGAAAAGACTGTTTAGTTAAGTGTCTGTTTATTACTGTTATTGTTTTTGGAGAAATTGGTTCAGTAATTAAGCCAACACTTTCAAAATTAAAAGATGCTTTCTCATTGTTATATTCATCACCAAAACTGTGTAATATTAGTAAAGGTTCCATTGATTCACGTTCACATTTCACTAAAATTACTCCACTAGTTCAAACAATTACCATTCAAGCGATTGCATTATGTTTTACAACTTGCAATTTTATTTCTCTAATGACTAATACAACAAGCATGTACGGATTTTGGTATGATAATCCTCAGAAGCTATAAGCTAAGAAATAAGAATAATAGTTACTCTTCCTAAATACTAAAGTTACTTTATATATAATCAAACTATCCTTAAAGAAGTGTAGCAACATCAATATTAAGAAAGTTAAGTGTTTACAAAAGCACTACTTTCAGTCAGATAAAGTCCAGTAACATGGTTGATGATCGCACAAAAAAGAAATAAAATTAGGGCACAAAATTCGCATCAGTCCAGCAAGTCCCAATGGCCGTGCGGTTAAGGCAACCGGTGCTTAAAGCGGGAGGTCGTGGATTCGAGTACCACTCGAGATGGAAATTTTGTGCTCTAAATGTATGTAAATGTTTTCGTACATAATGGTACAAAAATTAACTCCGATGTGAAATATCGCTATATCGCGCTTAGTTATTTACTACGTTAATTCAAAAGTAGTGATAAACAGTTTCTTCTAGTGATCCGATAATTCTTAAAAATATATGGTAGCTAGTTTAATATTAGTTCAAGGTAAAGAAAAACGTATAGAAAGTGAGTCATCCCTGGAATCTACATTTCACCAAATAGCCACAGAGAAATATCCACTCTAAACGGTATAACGCCATTGTTGTCCCGGGGCTATTAGTCCCGATCTCCCCAAACATTCTTGGCTCTACAACCCCACCAGGGTTATAAAGGGAAGTCTCTCGCCCAAAGCCCAGTAGAGTTGAATTGCCGCAGCGGCAAACAACATCAAAGTCCACTCTAAACTAAACTAAGGAATCTACTTTCATTTGAATACGAACAGTTGGAGTGATACCACGAAAATTGAGAAAAATAAATTCGAGCCATCGTAAAGTACTTCTCCCTGAAAAAATACTAAACACATACACGCCGATTTATTAGAAGAAACATTATGAGTCTCACCTACTCCATATCCTACAGTTGCAGTTTAGTGCAAAGAATACAGACTGGATAGAACATCGACAGATCTCGTATTGGCCGATGAAAGAGACCATCATCATTAATCATCATTACCTACTAAGAACTTCACACGTTGGGTACCCAGAATGTTAACCGCCAAACAAAAGAAGAAACGACTTGACATTTCAAGAGCAAATCTTGAAACTGCCAAGCCAGCGCAAGTACATTATAAAAGCGATTTTTAACCGCGGACGAAACCTGGCTCTATCACTTTGATCCTGAAACCAAACCAGAGTCTATGAATCCATGACCTGGAAAGCTGGAGCGCTGTTTAACCAAGAGAACGCAACAGCGCACAAATCCAAAGTTGCAATGGCTGCCATTCGATAAGCGGGTTCGAATTGCTTGACCATACACCTTATTGTGCAAATCTGGCTCCCAGCGACTTCTATCTTTTTTCCCGACTTAAAAGAGAGCTCAAGAGCAAGAAAGAGGGCTAATATGAAGATTATTTTCTGAAGGAATTTACGATCTATGTCCAGAAATTGTAATAAGTTGTCAGTTGACTATGTTAAAAATTTTAATTAACGCAGACTCATAAATATAAGGGTGCGTTCGTTTTGGCTCGATTGCGTTTGTAGCAGTTTCATAAGTGGCATTTGTGTATTAGCGTTCGGATAGAAGCTTTTGCTATTTTGGACCACCAATTACTGCATGCTATCCGAACGGCTTAAAACATACTTTGACAACCGACAATATTTTAACAATTTTGCACAGTACGAAACATGGAATCAATCTCTAAAATTAACAAAACAAGTAGGTACCTACTAGATAAAATATAAATACTATATAAAAAACTTGTGAAAGTCTTCAATCGCGCCAAATACAACTGTCAAACCAGCAGTTGTCAAAAAACGATCACAACGATCCCACGGTAAGACATGGGTCAAAAATATCACTTTTCTCTGTCATTTGTAGCGTTTTCTATCCGAACGGTGAACGAAAACGATATTTTTGCTCACGAAGTCCCAAATCGAACGGCCCGTGTGATCATTTTTAGCGTTGGTGAGTGTTATTTTTGGAACTGATAGGCTATACGAACGCCCCAAATGTGTTACATTTTGACTATCATAACTTTTGGGTCAGCCGTCTCATCATTTCAGCCGCAAGAAATCCACTGCTGGATACAAGCCTCCCCCTTAGATTTCCATATAGAACGGTTGAAAGCGCCTGCATCCAGCATCTCTCTCATATATATAAAAATATAAACAAATGATCACCGTTATATCCCTGGAGAGGAAGCCGGAGGTATCTCAGAACTCACACATACCGCCGGAGATGTTTAGGTCCAATGTTAATTAACGGGTTTATCAACAAGAACTTTGTTTTCTAAAAGAATGAATTTATTTGTATTGTATTACGAAGAGAAAAGTTTGGCAATTATGAATAAATAATTATATCTGGCAAAATTCCACCACACAACGCTCACAGATATCGATTCTTTCATCAAAGTTTTTAATCACTTTTTGGCAAACTGGCGGGTCTATTTCGTTAATCACATGACGGGTTTTGAGTTTTAAGGCTGCAATCGATTCGATTGGCTCCGTTTAGACTGTATCCTTAACATAGCCCCACAAAAAATAATCCAGTGGTGTTAAATCACACGATGTGGCTGACCACTTAAACGCTGAATTTCGTGAAATTATGCGATCGGGAAATTTCGTTATTCATAAATTGATCATTTCATTGGCTGTGTGACATGTGGCACCGTCCTGTTGAAACCAGTCAGTGATATCCAGGTCATTAATAATAGGCCAAAATTGAGTTGTTAATATCTCGCGACAGCGTGATCCATTGACCGTTACCGCATTTCCCAAAAAGTGATTAAGACTTTGATGAAAGAATCGATATCTGTCAGCGTTCTCGTGGTGGACATTTGCCAGATATAATTTTTCATTCACAATTGCCAAACTTTTCTCTTTGTAATACAATAAAAAATTGGATCATCTTCATCTAAATACTTTGTTGTATTTTGTTTTAGAAAATAAAGTTCTTATTGAAAAAACCATTTATTATAGGTGGCGACCCTGTTCTCATTTACGAGGCATAACTATAAACTCCAGATTGCTACTGGAAATATCGATGTCAGTAAATCCCTATAACTATCCGACCCGGAGAATGGAACCAGGACTTGATGTTCCAAAGTGATTTTTTAAACCACTCTACCACTAAGAGCTGCCGAACCGTCTTAATTTTCATACAAACGCTCGTACGTGGTTATGGCGTTGTAACTGATCTTTCTTTGTAACTTTTATCTAATAGGTATCTTCTGCACTGTATCTAAGTTTTTATGCAAACAAAAAAGTTAAATTTGGAGAAACAACTTCAGTATAAGCCTCCAAGAATCAGCTTTTTTGCACCAATTTTACCTGAACCTGTACTTATTCTATCTTTTCTACAGATTGTCCTATCATCAGAGAATCAAGGACATCACGCCAGAATCATTTGCAGCATTTGTACCTCTGAAACCTGAACCTATCTACAAATACTCCATGGAAGGCGCAGGTAAGATGAACAATAAATATAATATTAAAAATAATTTATTTATTATAAAAATCTCTTAATCTAAACCTAATAATTTAATAAACAAAGAAATATTTACATATGAATATCGCATGGAAATTTATTTTTACATTGCAAATAAACCTCTGGTGTTAATTAAATGCTCTATTAAATTTGTATTTGAACCTCACGGTAACAAGTAGAAAATCTGGTCTGATTAATGAGATCAGGTATAAGACGAATTAAAGCTGCAGAAGTAAGATTTTAAACTAAGGATAGTAAGAGAAAATTCAGTCTATTCCATGGCCATTAGTCCTAAGAAGCTGTCCTGATAGTCTTCGTATGTCGCATCAGCGTTTCTTGCATGCCTGTTGTCATCGTCATTATTGAATGGTGAGTTCTCATCATTATTGTCTGTGTCCTCACCGTCATACTCGTCATCCTTTATATCTTTACCATCTTTCTTTCCATTAATTGACTCAAGGAATTCTTCTAAGTCTTCATCATTATCCACATATTTTGATTCAGTCTGATTGCTATTGGCTTCGGTTTTATCCATGGTCAATCCAAATATTTCATTAAAGAAGTCTGCCGTTGATAGTTTTTCTGTTGTAATTTCTAAAGGAGCTACTGAAACTTCGGTTTCTATTTCACTATTAGGGTTTACCACTGGATTACTCTCCTGATTTTGATCTTTCTTCTTTTTACATTTAGTTTTGTTTTTCACAACGGAATGTTGCGATGCCACAACAGTCTCTTCTGTGGTTGTTGCTGCACCCGGGTCGACTTCGTTGAAATTGTCACTCGACCCAGAGTTTGCTGCTGTGTTCGCTGTAGAAGTATCAAAAATATACTCATTTTGATCCCTTGTTTCTTGTTCTTCGGCAGGTTCGCTATCATCTTCAGCCTCCTCCGAATCTTCACCATTTTCTTCCGGATCTTCAGTACCACTTGCATAGTCTAATTCAATATTCTCATTCTGCTGAGTTGTGGTGAGATCCTTGTATGTTGCTTGTGTTGGTTTTGGAGTCGTTAAAGGAACAGATTTAGTTGTGGACTCAGTAGTACTGCTAAGACTAATTACATTTAGATTGAGTTTAGACACATAGTCTCTGTGATCTTCTCTGTCACGTTCCGCATCAATAATCTTCCTAGTCGTGGACGCATACCCCTGGAAGTTCGACCCTTTTCTTCTTGGAAATTTCCCCGATATTTTTTGTGCTAACCTTTGTCTATCTATAGTTGTTTTGTTATCTATCAGATGAGGTGAACTCCATTTATCGTGGTTGACTGAGGTGCCTTTATTCATCAATGTTGATTGTCTGAACCGGTTCTTGTTTTTAGGGTGTGTAGTCGAAATGGTAGTCATTACAGTGGTGGTGTTCGGTGATTCAGTTGTATTTGGTCTTTGTTGTGTTGTCGTTGAAGTGCGGTATGTTGTCGGGACAACTTTCGTAGTTATAGTGTAAGGTTCTGGTGTTGTTAATGTTACATTTGTTTCATTATTGCTTGTCTGAGTAGTCAAAATAGTAGCATTATAAATCTTACTGATTGGCTGCCACGTAGATTTAGTGGTACCTGTGGCGGCAGAACTAGCCTGTGGTGTCAAGTCCTGTGCTGGTCTTCTGTGGTGTGGTTTTTCGGTAGTCGTTGTTGTCGATGTGGTCGTTGTAGAAGTTACACGTTTGTGCTTCTTTGCTTTTATAGGCTTCACAAATTTCGGTGGTGGTCGCGTGCGTCTAGATTTAGTCGAATTTGTTGCTGTCGTGATCTTTTCACTCTCGGTGCTATTCGGTGTCAATACGGTTGTCGTTGACGAAACCGTAGTTGACGGTATAGGCGTAGTGGTTTCACTAACATTCATTTTCTTGTGCACCATGGGTGTAGTTTTAGCAAACGCCCCCAAAATATTAGCCCAGTGCATTTCTTCTAAAACTTCGTTGTGTGCGGTGATTATTTCTGGTGCACTCGTAGTGGTTCGAAGTGGTTTTACGTTATCGTGTTTTTTCGGAGGTTTCGATTTTCGAATGGGCTTAGCTCTAATGTCATCATCAGCTGATTCACTCGAATCACTATTGTTAACAATTCCGTAACCGCTTGTAATTGGTCGGAATGCATCCGTTGATGGGACGGACAAAGGATCAGAAAATTGAGCATCTAGGACTTGCGGACTCGGTCGGAAATCTATGGGTTTGTGCTTGATTGTCTTTTGTGAGTGCAGATATTTAAGTGGTGGCATGGGCTTGAAGGGCTTCTTATCCATGGTGACGAATACTCCTGGTGGTGCATTGAATACAGGCGGTCGCACGTGTTCCGGGAAATAACTAACTTTAGTAGGCGAGGGTCTAGGCTTTGAATACATAGTAAATGACGTTATTATTTCGGAATCTTTTGGAGTACTCTCCGTTACATTAGAATTATAAGCCATTTCCATTGTTATGTTTAACGGTGCATATGAGATAGGTGGTGTCGGCAATACTGCAGGTTTTGTTGTCTTGATATTGTTTATTGAAAAATAATTGTATTCTGACTGTGAAGGACTGTGTTGGTTTTGATTTCGTATTGTTTCCATGTCCGGATAATGATGTTGAGAATGTGAGTGTGGTGGTGGTCCAAGGGGTGGCCGGCCATATTTATATGAAGCTTGAGATTTAGATTTGTGCGGGTATGGTAATAATTGTTTCTGATTATGCTGTCCTGTAGGTGCTCCGACATATCCTACCTTCGAACGTGGTGGTTGCATCTGAGGTACATAAGATCCTTGTTTGTATCGTTTGGTCGGTGGCTCCTCCTCGTCTAAAGAGAACCATGACGAGAATAGTCTGTCTAAGTCTAGGTCTTCATTGCGGTGCTGATGAGGTGCCGTCGGCACAATATTCTTGTGGAACCAGACCGCTCGTTGAGGTCTGTGCATGGGAGATGGCGGCTCATGAATGCGATGTTGCGGGTTTTCTGTCGGTATTCCCTCTCGAACGGTGAACGTCCGTACGGGATTTTCATATGGCTTATTTTGTTTCTTTGGAGTTTGTGAACTAACTGAAAAGGTCAACTCGTAATGATATTTCCCTGGAACGGTCTCCGCGTCTCTTTGCCTAACACGTTTTACCGACCAGTAAGCTTTAACGTCCTCTGTGCAATTATCTCTGCACTTCTCTTTAGACATTTCGTCTTCGGTGAATCTTAGCCCACTATTTTGTTCCAAGAGTCGGCCCTTCGCAATTATTGAAATGTCGCCTAAATATGCAGGTTCCTCGGTTTTTAGTCTGTCAAAAGGTGCTGTCTTGATCTTCTCCCATAAGTCGTGATCGTCGATTTCTTTCGGCGCGTGCTGATCGGGTTTTGTGTCAGGGGATATGAAGGAACCCTTAGATATAAGTTGATCGATTTTGTCTCTGACAAGAGTTAGATAGACGCTGTGCCTGAGAGCGTCCTCCCAGTAGTGCGCGGGAACGGCCGCAACGACGGGAGGCGCGTCACTCGCGATGATCTCTTGGAGCGATCCTGCGCCCGCGCTGTGTTTCTCTGCATCCTGTACTTTTTCACGACTGCTACCATTCCAATCGTTGAGTGGAATCGGAGTTGGCCTAAAGTCCTCATCCGCAGCCAAGCTTCCTTCCTTGTGAATCTGTAAAACAAAAGGATTCCATGTTGAACGTAATTGTGTAAATATGACTACTGGAACAAATACATGACGTGCAATATTGGATTAATAATTATTATGTAAGTATGTAAATCCTTCAACGAGCTACAGATTTTCTGCTGCACACAAATATCACCAAAAAGGCAGGTAGAGTTATCATTAACAGCCTCGTTTCACCATATATATTTTGACCCCAGGATGCGAGCCTTTTGCCATTAAACTATTGACGCTGGATTGCTACACAATTAAAAAAGAATACGCAAAAAAAAAAATTCGTCATAAAATATAATTCATATTCTGTCCGAAATTGAACCAATTACGTTTGGCGTAATTGTCTTAAGCTCATTGAGAACAGAAAAAATAACAATATTTATAATTTTCATCAAAATAATATATAAATGCCGTCAAAGTAGATAGAGTAGATACAGAGAGATAGAGAGACAAAGAGTCCATTTTTACGATCTCATTAATCTAAAATAAGTTGTTAATAAGTACATAAAGTTAGTAGTCCATTAATCTAAAATAAGTTGTTTGAAATCTGACATTTCGGTAATTATGTACACTATATTTTATTTAACCAACAAATACTGCAAACACCATTTTATTAAATGTCATTCTGAGTCTGATCAAACCAACAATTTATTTTTTCTTTTATGGGCTATTGAAATTACCCTAAAAAAGCAAAGCTCTTCTTGCACATGGCCAATTTTTCTTTACTTATTTATATGATAGGCTTGTATGCCCACCATTTCTCCTATTGGTAATACTTGGTAGCAGTGAAACTCTTTTGTGCGAGTTCGTCCTGGCAGTACTTGCTCCATACCTATTTCTCCAAGCGGTAATGCCAGTAATGTTCACATTATTGTGTTACGGCTTGAAGGGTATGGGTGCCGGTTAAATTACAGGCACATGAGACTTTATGCTCAGGATGATAGGCGCAGTACAGATCGTCACTTGTGACGAAATGCATCTGTTATAGGCAGAGGTTACAGCTTAACACCTGGTGGCACTGCTTGAAAGGATAAAAAAGGTCACGTCATCTTTTACCATAATAGGTGAAATGTATATTTAATGTTATTAATACCGACCGATATTAGCAGGCTATGACTCGAACGGAACCTGGCCCGGAACATCTATGTCTGAACACACCGCTATATAGCCAGGAGAGCAATGTCTTTACCTTATTTGGCTTCCGGCTTTTAAGATACATGAGAGCGCTTCCTAAATTTAAAAGAAAGTGTGTGAGAGATTTTTGTTCGTTTAAAAAGGCAATAAAAACATAAAGGCTTATCGAAGCCATTATGTTTGGAATATAACATCGTTCAAACGTTCGCCGTGGCTTCTATGGGTGGCGCGCATCGGAAATGTCAGATTTTCTATGACTCCACCGCATAAATATCGCGGAATTTGACCGATGCTATGGGTTATATTGGCTTTGAGGGCCGCTGTGGTTTGTGGCATATTCGCATACACCTGCGACTTAAGAAAACCCTATAACAAAAAGTCTGTGGACAGTTCACATCTGCCCTCAAATCGCTCGTGCAAAATGTCCAATATGGCATGAGTTGTGTGGCACGTGCGCCGTACTGTTGAAACCACTTCTCGGTGGTGTCCATATCAACCAACCATCGAACTATAGAGGCCAACTTCGTTCTCAATTAAATATGATGACGCCGCCAGCCCAAAATCCACACCAAACAGTAGTCACTGTCAAAATCCATACCAAACAGTGAGTGACTATTTCGGGATGCATTGGACGCTCTTGGATCTCATGTGGATTGGTATGGCCCCAAATGTGTCAACTTTGTTTGTTGACGTTATACACCGTGTCCCAAAATTCAACGATAAGCCGGCATCGGTGCATGGACCTACTCATGACTACTCGGGAAAAAAAAAAAAAATTATAACTCTTTTTTTTTTTAATTACAGAGACTTTTATAAAGTTGCGCCAACTTTTAATAAAACTTGCCATGGTAGTGTCCATACTTTTTTTTTTAACCCAGACTATAGAAAGTGCATAGAATGTTAAAATCTATGAAAATTATAAGAAAATTTTTTTTTTTACTGATTTTTGTAAAATAACTACAGACTTTCTGTAATTTTAAAGGATTGTGGTAGATAGCCGTCCTTCTTAGGTTGCTAATGCACAAAAAATATCAAAAATATGTCAAAAATTGTGGTCATGGTAGTTGAAAATAGCATAATGGGTATCGAATATCGATGAAATTTATAAAAGTCTGTAATTAATAAAAAAAAAAACAGATATAATTTTTTTTTTTTTTTTTTCCGAGCATGAGTAGGTCCATGCTCCGATGCCGGCTTATCGTTGAATTTTGGGACACGGTGTATATCCATTTTCATCCAGAAATGGGCTTCGTCGCTGAAGATGATTATTCGACGAAAATTAGGAACGTTGCCCGAAAAGAAAACCCATTTGGGAAAAAAACAATTGTACGTGTTCTTGAACGCTATATCCGTCCATGGTGATTTAGCAAATCAGACAGAGTAAATTACAGCCATTTTGAAATTTACCTAACCATAATGACCGCAAATCAAAATCTCAAATCAACTGTTCAAATTCTGGTAGTCCCTATTGGAGGACCTAGATAGGCAAGCATTTTCAAAATGCTCTTCCACCATGCGGTGAATTATTCAGTTGAAACTATTGCGAATATATAATCGTTTGAAAAATGTGGACATATTAGTATGCGTTTGAAAGTAAAATGTGTGGTCGCGGGAAAGTGCGGCGTGGCGTGCGCGCGTCGCGTGCTGCTCGCCGCGGCCGCAGCTGGCCGAGCACAGTTTCCAATCGAATAATTAATTTATTATACACATGCTTTAAATTATTAATCGATACCTCAATACTCCTCGTTTATATTGTTCTGTGCTTCCTACTTCCCATAGTAAAACCCGTTTAAACGTTTTATTTTTAACCGACTTCAAAGGAGGTTCTCAATTCAAAATTTTCAAAATGTTTCTTTTTGTTTGTTTGTTACGCGGTTACTCCGTCTATAGTGAATTGGTATTGTTTTTTTTGTTGGGTAGTCCAAATTGGTTCCGTTTAAATTTCATCAACATCGAATAAGCAGTTCTTAACTTACCCTGAAATAATAGTATTTTCCACAATGCCTAAACCTTGATAACATGGTTATTACTACTTTTGTCGATGGTGACCAGTATTGTGTATTGTGGGTGAGTGAAAATCGATTTTGTAAGCATTATGTATTACTAAAGAATAAGGGTGAATAAAATAATTATTAATTTAAAACAGACTCAACTTCTAACACTGAAACTTATGAAATAACTTGTGAAAGACGGACCATGAAAATGGGAGCAAAGTGATATGACTCAAATTGGTCCCAACTGCAACAAAGTATAAAATAATTTCTCGGGTACGCTTTTTATAAACATAAATAATATATGTATCATTTTGTCATCTTGTCAATTTTTTTGCAAGAAGCCCTATCGCTCAATAAATCTAGAAATCCGCATACGTATTTCTATACTGTATCAGCAGAATTGACCACTGCTGACTTCAGCCTCCCCCATTATGGGGGGTTTACCATAATCCTCACGCTTGGCAGACGTCTTAGGGATCGCAGTGTGAGATATCAGTTTCTCAGAAAGTGCTGCTGCCCACCTTCGGGTGTGACCCTTAGTCGCCTTTTACGACACCCACAGGTCGAGATGGGAGGGTGACATACTAGCCCGGCACCCCACGGCATACGTATTCCTGCTTGACTCAAATTGAATAGAATTGCATAAACATCTGGGACTCTAAATCATGAGCCTTGAGACTCACGGCTGCGAGAATAATTTCTAGCGCAGAAATTCTCGCGCTAGTGGGGCGCTTTTGTGTATAAGGGATTTATTTGCTTTAATGTTTCTCGTACCGGTGTACATAATATATGTACACCGGTACATATATTATGTACCGGTACACACTGTTTGAATTTGAGAATTGTGGAATTGTAAATGTCTCGAATTGTAAATTTTAGAATTGTAAGTACCATGATCGAACGATAGTTGTTTGTCTTCATACTTTAAATTTCCAGAAAAGCGGCGCTTCTGATTGTTTTTCGAAAGAGTTATTGGGGTTTTTCTGTAGTAGCCCGGTAGGTGGCAATAGGCTCGCCCTCTATTACACGAAACCTAAACGTGTCTCGTGTGACGTCCGGCGTGACGATATGTATGAATCCATTCATTACTTTATTTTTTAAAGTTAAATGTTTGATTGAACATAGGCGTTTTCTTCTTATATTAATTTGACTGCTATCTCACCTGTAAATCTGGTAAGTGACTATATAGCTGTTCCGTTCACTCCAGTTTCTGAGACACTTCAAGGGTAAACAATGATCTACAAAGATTGTATGGATTTTGAACTGATATAGTAACCGTTACAACATCTCATTCACTAAAAGGTTTCTACTCTTATCTGCAGATCTACACTAATTGTTCTCATCTCTTCGGCCGCGTACCTCATCAAAAACAATTGAAGGTCGCGTCCAGATCAAAATCTATTGATTACCAAGATTTCCTAATATCTCATTTCTTTGTATTGTTAACAATATATGGTGCTGATCTGTCAGTGTCTAGGGAGTATGATCTAGACCTGAATGCGCATGTACCGTGGAGCATATCGTACGTAATATCTTGTAAGATATTGTCTACTAATGGTATGGTTACCCACACTATGTAAGATGCTTGTTTTCTTTTATGATACGGTTAAGTGAAACAGCAAGTGGCCAGCGTGAAAAAACGCAGTGGTCCGCGTTGGTCGAATTCGTTGGCCATTCGAGGCGCCAGATTATTTAATAGACAGGGTTATTGGAAAAATGTTAACAACCTCTTAGAGTTGACTTCTGTTATCCTTTGTTAGGAATAACTTTAATTTTAGTTTTTTAGATCTCCGTAAGGATAAAAACGGGACCCTATGACTATCGCCGTCCGTCTGTTACCAGGCTGTATCTCAAGAACGGTGATAGCTAGACAGTTGAATTTTCACAGATGGTGTATTTCTATGGCCGCTATAACAACAAATACTAAAAATAAAATAAAATAAATATTTAAGGAGGGCTCCCATACAACAAACATGTTTTTTTTTTTTTACCGTTTCATGCTCGATACTAATAACAGTGACGCTTTAACTATTCACAGAATATTTAGTTTTATGTTCTCTTTAAATATAATTAATTAAAATAAAATAAATAACTAAGGAGGCCCCCATACAATAAAAGAGATTTTCGCCGTACCTACCCAGCTCAAACGGACACTGCGAAAAGTGTCTGTAACTTGCAAGATTAGGTTACAGATAATGGTACGGAACTCTTCGTGCGCGAGCCCCACTCGCACTTGGCCGGTTTTGTCATATAAACATATGACGAATGTGAAAGAACAGTGACAGAATAAGCACGAGGGCCACCTGATGTTAAAAGTCTCTTGTGCCTGTAATACAGTTATTCTAATACTGTCTAACATTTTTAAGTTCTGTGTCTCGTAGTAATTATTTTTTTTATGTTGTTGTGACGGAACAAGCTCGAGGCCCACCTGATGTTAAGCGGACTAGCCTCTGCCTATAACAGATGCATTTCATTACAAGTCACGAGTTGCACTGCGCCCGTCTCTTTTAACTCCCTTCCCTCCCAGCTAATTTAACATTTTGTTTTGATATCGTCTGAGGAACAGTTTTATTAGTGACTTCGGTAATAATGGTCTATAATATTTTCAGAGACAACAAAGTGACATAATAAAGGCTTCGTTTTGCCCCTTGGGTATGGAACCCTACAATAATTATGAAATATAATATACAGCGCGTTCTTGTGTCATCAAGATGCGACTGTTACTAAATCCGTAGTCAACCACAGTTATTAAATATTTTCATGTCGCAAACTACAAACAATAGCCAAGATCGTGTGGGACTTTTTGAAGCAGTGATGGCTCAGTGGCATTGGCTATGGACTGCCGCGCAGCAGGTCCATGGCTCGAATTCTGCCGCGGGCTTGAGCTTCACCGCATGGTGGAAAAGCATTTTGTGAATGCCCGCCTGGCTAGCGACCACCCTCAAGAAGAAAATCTGTCGCCAAGGACCTAACGGTGTGTTCCGGCAGCTGTCCTTGAGAGCCAGTAATTCTAGGTTAAGCCTGTTAACACCTTCGACCACATCGTCACTTACAATCAGGTGAGATTGTGGTCAAAGGCTTACCTATCACCAATAAAAAAAAAACTAAATGTCCCGGACTTACTTAGGATGTTTGACAGGAAATCATTATTGATATAACATTAGTATCTTAACTTACCCTTATTTCTTTGTTATGATGGTACAAAGAAATAAGAACTTAAAAAACAACTTTTTGTTGTTTTTTTTTATATATCTTTTAAGCTGACAACTATCTCTCAATGTCATCTTGTGTCCAGACAATTACGTAGCATCTTACATATCGATGTGTACCACGTAATTAATTATAAATTAATTAATTCTAAGTTAGCCTGAACAAAATCTTCGACCATTTCATCACTTACCATCAGGTGAGATAGTGGTCAAAGGCTAACCTATCACGCATAAAAAAAGTGTAAACTTTTTTTTTTTGAAATAAATTGTATTGTATTGTACTGGATAGTAAGTGATGATATGGTCGTAGACGTTGTTCAGGCTAACCTAGAGCTGATGGCTCTCAAGGACAGCTGCCGGAACACACCGTTAGTTGCTTGGCGATAGATTTCGTAAAATGCCCTACCACCATGTTATAATGACTGCCATCCTAAGACATAACCAGGACCGACGGCTTAACGTGCCATCCGAAGCACGGAAACGCATAATGTCACTAGTGCTCACCCATCCAGCTCATAACCGCGGCGGACGTTGCTTAACTTTGCTGATCGGCTAAGAACAGCTAAGCTAACTTCGCTACGAGCGCTTCAAAATGACACAAACAAGGAACCTTTTTACAGCTATGTTAGAGAGTGTTAAATACAGTTTCGATTTTACTTTTAGATACTACATTATTGTACTGCTCAATATAGTTATTTCCTAACTTAAGAGCTGTCTTATGAAGTGCTCGCAGCGCCTTTTTTAACCGATCGAATAGGTTATGCAACGTCCGCTGCGATAATTACTTGGATGGGTGACCGCTAGTTGTATTTACCTTCCTTGCTTCCGTGCTTCAGAGGTACTTTAAGCCGTTGTTCCTGATTATAGTCTCAGGATGGCATTCGTTATAGCATGGTAGTAGGGCATTTTTGCGAATGCTCGCCTGGCTAGCTACCATCTTCAAGTAGAAAACCTGTCGCCAAGCACCTAAAGGTGTGTTGCGGCAGCTGTATTTGAGAGCTAGTAATTCTCGGTTATTTTGAACAATATCTTCGCATTATCACTTATCATTAGGTGAGATGAGATAGTGGTCAAAGGCTATACTTAACTTATCAGCAATACAAAAACTACTTTAAATAACAAGTTTGTTCTTTATTACTATGCTACATTTACACACAAAGCTATTAATGAATGCAGTTTCGGTTAAACAATCGGAACAATAATTATATTCTAATTCCTAGTGTCCCACGCTTTACAGCCGCGCGTAACTGATATTCTATCTCTATGAATATTTTTAATGCTACATTATTTCATTTGGTTTTCCACGCAACATCGGTTATATGTAGGGTTGTCACATCAGATATAATAAGTTTCCTAATTACGTTAAAAGTGACTATACAGGGTTATTGGAAAAAAAATTCTGCTAGTCCTGACAGACATTTTGATATATTTTTATTTTATTTTTGTAATTATATTTTTAATCGTATTAAAAGACAATGCCTACTCCGTGCCAAGAGCGCCCGCCGCGGAAACACTGGAACGCGCCGCGAAATCTTTGAATAGAGTATTGAATTACGTCGAGCAAATTAATAAAAAATATGTAATAATAACTTACAGTCATAAGAGAATTTTAACATCAGGTGGTCCTTGTGATTATTCCGTCAAATACAAATAAACAAACACAAAAATGTATTGTTTTTTGCATTTGCAATGCATTTGTATTGTTTTTTGGTACTGTTGCGACTAAACTAAATCAAATCTAGTCATGATGCGTCTGACTTTTCTTTATTAACCCTATTAAACCCTATTTTAATTACTATATTTGACTTTTCATTGTATTCTCGAATGTGCCTGTGATATTTGCCGTAAGTAAAAAGTTGATTGCCTTTAGTTTAAAATTATACTAGGATCTGTTTTTACCAATTAACTGTTTTTGTTATTTATTAATAATTATGTTAATATGAATAATTACCGCAAAGTAACGCCTGAACGTATAATAATTCGTTTCTTATTCTTGAAGGTTTGAAGGGAAACAAACATGATGCTTAATTTAATTAATATGTTTTATTTACGAGAAAGACGGCAAATTGCATAATGTTATCATTAATCAACTCCTTGGCGACTAATGAATATCTCAAAGAGTCGAAGAACAAAAAAAAGTAACAATAAAACCCACTTCAAACATACAACACTGATTATTAGGGATAAATCAAATAAGTACTACTCGTTAGATCTCACTTAAATTTAAATGGGATCACAAAACAAGCACCAGATAAGACGATGTACGTATGGAAAATATTTCAATGATAACACTTTAGATGTTTGATTTGTTTTTGGTTTTAAAATCAATACACATAGGTAATTATTCTATTTCAAACTAACTAGTCAATTAGACATCAGTAAAGTAACAACCCTGCTAACATTAGTTCACTATCGCTCCACTTGCTTCTCACCTCACATGGGAAAATCTCATCGCTCAACAATAAGAACTGATGAATGAAAGAAGGTCGTTGTTAATGTTGATATTACGAATCTAATGTTTTTGGAATTAACTCAAGTTTTGTGCAGATATAAATTAGCCTTGAACTTTTAATGCGTTAATGTTTAAATTAGAAGCGCTCGTAGCGAAGTTTGCTTAGCTGTTCTCAACCGATCAGCAAAGTTAAGCAACGTCGCGCGCGGTCATGAGTTGGATGGGTGACCGCTAGTGACATTACTACTGAGCGTTTCCAAGCTTCAGAGGGCACGTTAAGCCGTCGGTCCCGGTTGTTGTCTTAGGATGGCAGTCGTTATAGCATGGTGGTAGGGCATTTTGCGAATGCCCGCCTGGCTAGCTACCACCCTCAAGTAGAAAATCTGTCGCCAAGCACCTAACGGTATGTTTCGGCAGCTGTCCTTGAGAGCCAGTACTTCTAGGTTAGCCTGAACAACACCTTCGACCACATCATCACTTACCATCAGGTGAGATAGAGTTCAAAGGCTAACCTATCAAGCATTAAAAAAATTAAAATATATAATTAAGAAACAGTGGTGATTTAAATGGTAGAAGGACAATTTGCTTATGTTCGCCTGGCTACCTACCACCTTAAGTAGAAAATCTGTAAAACAATAAATGCTCAAGTACGAATCGGACTCTTGTAGATAACGAACATCACAGAGTATAGTATAGGCCTAAAGACTAGTGTAGAGAGTTAAATATGTAATTCCGTAAAAAAAAATACGTTTACGTTGGTATCATTAGCTCAAGTACGACTCACACTTGGCTGGTTTTATTGTTGTAATTTAGTCTTTGTACTACATATGCTGGTTTGAACTATACGCCTGTGAGGTGCCTGCCTAGTATGTAGTTCTAATATTTGTTGTAATTTAGTCTTTGTACTACATATGCTGGTTTGAACTATACGCCTGTGAGGTGCCTGGCTAGTATGTAGTTTTAATATTTGTTGTAATTTAGTCTTTGTACTACATATGCTGGTTTGAACTATACGCCTGTGAGGTGCCTGGCTAGTATGTAGTTTTAATATTTGTTGTAATTTAGTCTTTGTACTACATATGCTGGTTTGAACTATACGCCTGTGAGGTGCCTGGCTAGTATGTAGTTTTAATATTTGTTGTAATTTAGTCTTTGTACTACATATGCTGGTTTGAACTATACGCCTGTGAGGTGCCTGGCTAGTATGTAGTTTTAATATTTGTTGTAATTTAGTCTTTGTACTACATATGCTGGTTTGAACTATACGCCTGTGAGGTGCCTGGCTAGTATGTAGTTTTAATATTTGTTGTTATTTAGTCTTTGTACTACATATGCTGGTTTGAACTATACGCCTGTGAGGTGCCTGGCTAGCATGTAGTTTTAATATTTGTTGTTATTTAGTCTTTGTACTACATATGCTGGTTTGAACTATACGCCTGTGAGGTGCCGGGCTAGAATGTAGTTTTAATATTTGTTGTAATTTAGTCTTTGTACTACATATGCTGGTTTGAACTATAAGCCCGTGAGGTGCCGGGCTAGAATGTCACCTCCCCATCTCTACTCGTGGGTGTCGTAAGAGGCGACTAAGGGTAACACAGCAGCAGGTGTACAGCAGCACTTTTTGAAGAACTGATATCTCACACTGCGATCCCCAAGCCGCCTGCCATCCGTGGGGATTATGGCAAACCCCCCTAGAAGAGGAGGCTGTGTTCAGCAGTGGACCATCCGGCTGAGACAATACTACATATGCTTGTACATAAAAAAAATAGTAAAACAAATTTAAAAGTGTAAAACCATTAAAAATAATCCAATTATAATTATGAATAAATAAATAAAAAAAAACAAAAGTAAAGAGTTTGAGATTAAAAGGTTTTATTTATTATATAACAAAAATAATTGGATGACATGTCGTTTTATTTTTAAAAATAATTATATTATAGATAAAATACAGATTTGCATAAATATAATACTGAGCATAGAAAAGGTTTCAAAGCTACTAGTACGAGACACAACTTAACTTTCCTACCTAGTGAAACCCAATTTTTACTTCACTGTAGCGACGAAAACGATTGGTGCAATAAAAACAGCTTAATTACCACAACAGTTGGTAAAATTTATAGCTTTTTTTTTAAAATAATGTTATGTTTACAATAACGCCTGCTATGCGGAATTTTTCCTATCGAACATTTTGTAACTATAGCAAATGTATTTATCTCAAGCTGTTATAAAGGTTCTAAATATAAAATCATATTCCACTATCGCATAAAAAGTTTTCTACGCAGATTTCGTATGGTAAACAACACATTTCCGAGCTTATCTTTCTCGTGTTACCATTTATAAAATTATCCATTTGTGTTACAAAATTACAGGGTATTGTCTTGAAGATAGAATATACTGACTACGACAGACAAACAGACAGAAACAGCGAAATAATAGGGTTCCTTCTTGCTATGAAATCCTAAAAATACTCCTAAGCCTAGATGCTAAAGAGATCAATCGCTATCATGCTTAGTCCTGGATGTAAAAGCTCAAATAAGGGAATCGAATTTGCATGGGAAAGTGACCGACCTGTTCACCCTTAAAGGTCAACTAAGTTTAAAGGTTTATTAGTAGTTAAATATTGTTTAGATTTTGTGAATTGAGCTTGTTGTATCTTATTTCAGAGATTCTAACCCCCGATAACTAAGCTTCAAATTATTTACAAACGATCTTTATCAATTAAACAATACAAAGTGTAAATAACATTAGTTCTAACTTTTGAATCAATGATGGCCGAGCGGTAATAGCTAATATGGACTGCCGTGCCGCAGGTCCCTGGTTCGATCCCCACCGCCGGCTTGAGCTTCACCGCATGGTGAAAGGGCATTTGGTGAATGCTCCCTTGTCTGGTGATAGCTGTACCACCCTCAAGTAGAAAATCTGTCGCCAAGCATCTAACAGTGTGTTCCGGCAGCAGTCGTTGAAAGCCAGAAAAATTACAGGCATATCAGACTATATGTCTCAGATTGACGGACGCAGAGGCAGAGGATAATCCGCTTAACATCAGGTGGGACTCGTGCTTGTTCCGCCACAATTAAATAATATAAAAATAAAAATAAATTCAGGTTTATGCAACCTTAGATCGAGAGATATATTTTCTTTTTAATTACACTCCAATCGCTTTGAAAATACCAGTCTACCTTATTTCTAAAATGATTACCGAAATTTGTTCTCTACAAAAATTAAAATCAGTAGATAAGAGAAACTCACAATTAACGCGAAGAAAACGCATAGCAATGCGGATTTCATTTTTGTCACTGTCACGGCACTGCACGATCAGTTTTTATTTATCCACTGTACTGTTAAAAAAAAGGAATGTTTTTCTTTATAACGCGTGCGCTCCTATCGCATTGTGTTGAGCAGACTGGCGGCGTGGAAATGTGGAAATCGGCTTGCACCCCCTCGCCTTTGGAAGTTCTACGAGTACGGTGACGACACGATACTACGCGACGCGATAGTATATCGGGAATCGAAAATATTCGTGTCTAAAAAAGTATTATCGGGTAGTGGAAAAACATTTTCGTAATCACGTTTTCAATTTCCCCTTTAAAATTATAAGAATAGAATAGAATATTTTTTATTGCCATAAGTAGGTAACTAGGTAATGTTACACATAATACATAGGTAGGTAATTATCTTAAACAATTTTAATAGTACATTACGCTACAACTGCGCGAAGTTGTTTATTACAATCGAGACGGGTTATAGGCCTGTGATCGAAGATAGAACCTTCGATCTCAGGCCTAAATGGAGTAGGTAGAGATTGTAATAAACAACGCGCACGAGTTTCATACGACGTTTTTCAACACACATGCGAGGAACGAATACAAAAATTTCGATACGAAAATATTTTCTTGTTATTTTTGATAGGAATAATAATCTGATTAAGATTATTATTGCTATCAAAAATTTATAATTCTCAAAAGTTCTACTTAAACGAACGAAACAAACTACAATCTGCGTGGTGAGAAGTGTGGAAACGTTCTATTTTAAACACTAGTGCGGTAAAGTAAAAAAAAAGCACGAGTGCGTAATAGATGCGTAATAGATTATGACACTAAAATCGGTGCATTTAAAGGCCCGTTACGAGCGAGTGTGTTGAAAAATGATTATACCGGTAAACATCACCACTCTATGCTTAAATCACAAGACTATCCTTTTTTTTTTTTTTTTTTTTATTTTTTTTATCGTTTGAAAAATGCATTTACGCATTCCCGTCCACCCCGGGGAAGGTGGCCGGGATATGTCGGGCTCGACACCAACTACTCCCACAGCAGCAAGTGCCCCTACCGACTAAATAACACACGGTGTTCCACCTCTACCGCTTCTCGGCGGGATCGCAGGGTCGCTTTAGCACTCAACCACGAACCCGCCACGGTTGTCCGTTGCCGGACCCCTCCTGGGGTGCTACCCCTCACGACGCACCAGAACACATGGCACGTCGCTACCACCCGGGGACCAAGCCCGCTAATGGGCGTCAGACGACCCCGCTTCCGACGCCCTAGGTCCCCCTGCGACGGGTCAGATGAGTAGCCCCGTCGCCTGCTACTTCGGCCGCAGAGGATAGGGAGAGCGGCGCCTCGCTATACCAACACTTCTCCTCCCCTGCGGCCCCTCCGCGTCCGCCATCAAACGGTGGCGGCCCCGCCGTGGCCACGGAAGGTAGGGAGAGCGGCGCACCGTGATACCGGCACTCCTCTCCCGCCGTGGCCCCTCACCGTCAGCTGTGGTGTCGCCCATACAACACCACAGCCCGCCTCAGATGCGGTGCTGCCCATACAGCACCGCAGCCTACCCGTTGCCGCTCCAGTCTGGACTTAGAGGCAAAGCCCAGTGGAGCGGCCCCTCTGGGACCGGCCGACTGCCCAAGCCAGCACGGCCCCTGGTTCCTCTTCGCTTCACCGTGGGTGACGAAGCCACGGCTACTAAGCCCCACCGCCACGACAAGGCGGGAACCCTTCGGGGGGTCACAAGACTATCCTAGGGCAATAGGGATTAACTCAGCTTTTGTTATGTTAATACCACAAGTGTGATGTTAACATAAAGCTGTTTAATATAAGGACTGTTCTATATCTCCTAATTGGATGTCGTGATAGGTGGAAAGAGGAAAATGTGACCAGCAGCAATACACCGCTCATGTCGATTTGTGTTGTGTTTTGCTAATCCTTGGACGCAAATCAGAACTTTTTAACGCATTGATTACCCAAATGGTACTAATGAAAATCAATTCCCAAGGCGTTGCGCCAAGAAAGCCATAAAACTGACGTCTAAAAATTTTACATTCATGTGTTTTTGTTTTTCAGCGTGTTGGTAGCGAAAATCATTATGCAACAAGTGCGCAAAGTTGTTTATTACAATCGAGACGCGTTTTCGGAGTATATACCCTAGTATATACCTAAATGGAGTAGAGATTGTCATAAACAACGCGCACGAGGTTTCAACACCCTTGCGAGGAAAAAAATATATATTGCACAAATGCGATACAAACAACATACGAAAATTATGGAAATTAGCGAGCAAGTTTTTTTTTTTTGCGCGCTGAATGTATGATGGTTGATTACATATAAACCTCTTTGATGTTACAAATCTGTATTACCCGGTTAAATTGAAAATGCTCTGTTTACTCGCATATAATTTGCAGTTAGGTACTAATTTAACTTTGTAGGGATAATTCTAATACGCACTAGTGTATAATATTATTATTATGCACGAGGGTGTTATACTTCGGTTTCTGATAAGAACGATATAATAAAGCTCACTTTACGAGCAAGGGTGTTGAAAAATATATTTTGTTCTTGTGTTTGTTTTCCTTGGAGTTGCTAGAGAAGATATATTGCACCGACCCCACATGCGTTGCGTAACGATTGCAAGATAGTGATCTACGATGTTTTTTTTTATGTGATAAGAGGACAATTGTCCTGGCGTATGGCGGCTCACTTGTTGGCAAGTAATTACCGTCGCCCATGTACTTTCGCAACACCAGAGGTATCAAAGATGCGTTGGCGGCCTTTGAGGTGGAAATATACTCTTTTCTTGACAATTTCTATGTCGTATTTATTAGTTGAGAAATTTTTCTGTTGACACATATTTATTGTAAAGCGTTTTACACATAGTGGAAACGCTGTAATTTATAATTAGTAAAAAAATACTTAAATGAGTGCGACAAAAATATTCTTCAAACAAAAGAAACAGAAACATCTTAAAAAAATAGTAGTTAGTTTAATAGTCGGAATACTCCGTCACTGAAAAGCTTTTGCGAACGCCTACCTGGCTATTGCCAAGTAGAAAATTTCGCCAAGCACCCTACAATGTACTCCCGTAATTAACACCTAACAATTGTACTTAAAAGCCACTACTCGTTCTAGTTTAAGCATGTTTACTGTTTTCAACTGCATCATAACTCAGTATCAGATCAGATTTAGGTAAAAGGCTAGTTGTAGTTGTAGCTCATCGATAAAACGAAGTACCTGAAAAACCCAATAACTTTCCTACTCGGTGATTAAACTCAGTACCTCGAGAAAACCAGGACCTGATCGGCATCGGTAGTAGTAGATATACTGTTCTATACTGTATCAGCTGGATTGTCCACTGCTGAACATAGCCTCCCCCATTATGGGGGGTTTCTCGCTTGGCAGGCTTATTGGGGATTTCAGTGTGAAATATCAGTTCCTCAGAAAGCGCTGCTATCCACCTTCTGGTGTTTTAGCCTTAGTCACCTCTTACGACAGTCACGTGTAGAGATGAGGGGGTGACATTCTAGCCCGGCACGGGCAATATAATATAATTGTGAATATTTATTCAATACATATGTACAGTGCAGGGCAGCACTGTACCTATATATCTAAGAATCTTCATAGTTGATTTTACAGTTGAATCGCGCTCGTAGCTAGATTTGGCACCATTCTAGATATATCATCAATTCATTTCCGAGTTTAATTTAAAATCATTTTGCTCGTATTATGTTAAGTTATTCGACACCAATGCACATGTTTCCGTAAGTCACTTGTTAATAGTTAAAATATAGTAAAAAACATCCGCCGATCTCGCGTATAACGTGCTAAGTCACAATAATTCGAAGACCTAAGTAACAAAAACAAAAGAAAAATGATTCCCCACAGTAGATCAACGTTGATATAAAATCTTTCAAATTCTAATTCTACCTTTCGCCGCCAGATATCAACTTATCACATAGTCGATTTCTTTTTATGTTGCGATGACGGAACAACCTCAAGGCCCACCTGATGTTAAGCGGACTAACCTCTGCCTATAACAAATGTATTTGGTCACAACTCACGAATTGCGCTGCGCCCGTCACTTTGAGACGTAGGTGTTAAGTCTCATATGCCTGTAATTTCACTGGCTCTCAAGGACTGTTGCCGGAACACTCTGTTAGGTGCTTGGCGACAGATTTTCTACCTGAGGGTGGTAGCTAGCCAGGCGGGCATTTATTTATAGTTGGTAGGCTAGCCTTTGACCACTATTTCACATTATGGAAAGTGATGATTTGGTCTAAGATCTTGTTTAGACTAGGTGCTTGGCGACAGATTTTCTACTTGAAGCTTGGTAGCTAGCCAGGCGGGCATTCGCAAAATGCATTACCACAATGCTGTAACGCATGCCGTACTGAGACAACAGTCGAAGGCTTAACCTGCCATCCAAAGCACGAAAGCGCTCAGTATACGAGTACCTATATTATTGCGACTAGCGGTCACCCATCCAAGTCATGACCACGGCGGACGTTGCCTAACTTTGCTACGAGCACTTCTACAACTCGACCAGCGAAGTTTGCATCTCGCGTCGATTACGTCACACTAACCCTTAGGTACAGTCTGCAAAAAAGGATTCGCTATGACTTTAAAAAAGTAAACAATATTTTGGTAGATTTTATTTTGCATTTATTGTTATTAACATTATATTATACATAGGTACATTAAAATATACACAAAAACTGAGGTGCAAACTTAGCTTGGTGGAGTTAAATCTAGCCTACTTAGCAAAAAATCTATTTCTCATTGAGACTACTTCTCAAAGTTACTACTTAGTCATATAGCACGTCAAAAAATAGCTGAAATTACTTCATGATTATAACATAAACATGCCATGTCGTTAATATTACGTGTTCTACGTGTCGTTACGTGTTGGAAAACTGTAGACCCCGGTAGTCGTTATGCATATTTTAATGGAAAGCATACCTATTATCGCTTTTTGTTCAGTCTGATGAAATTCAATAATGTCATGTTTGAATTACGACACGCTCAATATTTATACTTTGTTTTAAAGTAGTTGCGAACCGTGATTGTAGTTGTGTGTGAGTACAAAGTGTATTTTAAAAATAGAAAATCTATACCTATAATAAAACTATAACAGATCCAATTCTGTACATGGCAGATATTATTAAAAATAATAATTTGTCAGCACTCTGTAGCTGACACTGATTTTGATTTTGACCAAAACTGTATTTTTTTTATTTCTGACTGTTTGTCGTTCTGTCTGTCTGTATCCCGGCCACGCATCACTCTAAAACTACTGAATGGAAGTCAATGAAACTTTACACAATATGAGTTCATACTACGAAAAAGGACATTGTATACTTTTTATCCTGAAATTCAGCACGGTTCCCTCGGGAAAGTGGATGAAAGTCGATATATACATACGTAATTTATTAACGCGTAGTCCGATTTCCATTATTCTTTTTTTGTTAGAATAGTGAAGAGTGACAGTGAGTTACCATGACCGTGGTCACGAGTAACTAGTACTCGTGACCTTGGTCACTGCAACTTGATCGAAACGTCGATGTTAGTCAAAATATAATTATTTTTATGTTTATTCGTGCGTGAATAGACCCGTTTAGAATTTAGAAACATTAGAAAAGTTATAAGTAACTAGTACTCGTGACCACGGTCAATGCAACTTGATCGAAACGTCGAGCAACTAGCACTCGTGACCACGGTCAATGCAACTTGTTCGAAACGTCGAGGTTAGTCAAAATATGATTATTTTGATGTTTTTCGTGCATGAATAGACCCGTTTAGAATTTAGAAACATGAGCTTAGTTCACGAAAGTTTAAAAAAGTAACTTTTCTAATGTTCGTACTTGAGTTTTGCTTTTATATTTCTAGCTTTATAATCTTGCCAACGAAATGTAATTAGAACGTGGCTTCGAAACGGAAATAATGCAATAGCCCCATGCGTTCCGAGGATGGAGACGGATGCAGTTGACATCCTTGTGCTAACGAGTTTTTAAAAAGCTTTTATGTAATTTATGTTTTTTTTTCTTACGGGATTCTATTACTAATCCTATTCGCCGTTTTCCGTCCGTTTGTCCTATTTTACAGCGTTGTATGTTTTGAACCTGCAGACCCTTAATAAATGTACTCTGGGAGAAACTAGTCCACCCCCAACACAGGGTATATAGCCAGGTGGGGGGCTAGTGTCATGTAAGACAACTTTTATGTTAGGTTTTTTTTATACAGCATTATATTACTAACACAAATTCTACTCATTTATTGTTAAAACTCAATTTTTTGTCTAATCTATATACCGCTTTTTTGCACAATAAAACTTATTATTATTTAATTAACACCATATATAGATCTAAAAGTTTGGCGGTGGAAATGTTCACAGAATATTAATAAACCTTTAGAGTCGATTTTGCATCGCTAAAGAGACTACAAGTACCGACCAGGTGTTGCCATAATCCTCACGCTTGGCAGGCGTCTTGGTGACCAATTCTTGCGCTGCTGTCCATCAACCGTTCCCTACGTCTCCTCCAACGACTCCCACAGGATTATATGGGAGGTTGTAATTGTAGCCAATAACTAAATTAGTAGATAATGTTTTTAAATACTAAACACAGTGCTGCACTTGATTTTTGTAACTGTTGTGTCGTTAGAGAAAACATATTAAATTGACTCCACGTCACATGGGGTGAGGGTATGATAATGAATAATGATGTATGATTTCTTGAAGAATGTAAAAGATTATTTAGATTGATAGTATGGATCGACCCCCGTTGGGATTATTACTCGTATCGGAATCTTTAGTTAATCAACAGTTGAGTCTCAGTACTCATTCATTAGCTAGACTATGTCCGTTGCAAAAAACAGTTTTCTTCCACGCTATCCGCTTGAGTGAAATTTCAAGATTGCGTGCGTACTTTCCATCTCGTGGGGTGGGACAGTTTTTGTAGCAATCCTGTACCACACGGAACGCGAATGTCGTGCCCAATGATTTGTTTGTAGTTTAGGAACTACGCACTTATGTACAGCGCGGAAAGTTACAATAAATTTTAAAGTTTGAAGCGCTCATGGCGAAGTTTGCTTAGCCGTTCTTAACTGATCAGCAGAGTTAAGCAAAGTCCGCCGCGGTCATGACTTGGATGGGTGACTGTTAGTGACATTACTACTAAACGCTTCCGTGCTTCGGAGGGCACGTTAAGCCGTCGGTCCCGGTTCATGGTGTTAGGGCATTTTGCGAATGCCCGACTGGCATTCGCAAAATGCAGGATGGTAGCTACACCCTCAAGTACAAAACTTGTCTCCAAGCACCTAAAGATGTGTTCCGGCAGCTGTCCTTGAGAGCCAGTAATTCTAGGTTAGCCTGAACAACTTCTTCGACCATATAATCATTTACGATAGTAAATTGCCCTCTATGGTGAGATAGAGGTCAAAGGCTAACCTATCAGGTATAAAAATGAAAGAAAAAATTACATAAGTCATAAATTATACGATAGAAAAAATGTAAGTCATGTGCGGGATTCGAACACGCGCCCATCCACCCCTTGAGTCGGGGTATGCTCTAACCAATTGAGCTATCACGACATGACGTCATAACTCAAATCTTTCCTATAGTTCTTTAACCATCGTATTGGGATGGAGGCGTTGTTGCAAACCTAAAAATATTAAAAAGAAAGAAAAAGTTTTTATCCATTATTTTTTTAAATCTGCTTCAATGTTTGCTAGGTGTAGATAATTTTCCAAAAAAAAAATGTTTCGGCTACAGTCCCTATGAGCCGGATTCAATCCAACTTGGCCTGCTATGATCCATCATGTTTTAATATATTTATTCTTGCAATTGCGCATGCGATTACGTTACAAAATTACAACTAGAGGAAAAAATATCATTATTGCAATAGCTACAATAATGTAAAGTATGTATAGTGATGACAATGAGACCTCGTACTAACAAAATTTTTAAAATGTACCTATAATTTTTCTTAACTTTACATTATTATACAATATATAATAAATGAAAGTAAATCTAATATATGTAGTGTAGATGAATGAACACAGCCAGACCTTAAGAGCTTAAGCCGCTCAGTTAATTCTTTGCAACTAGTGAATTTATTGAGGAATATTTATTTTGTTGTTATTGTCGTAGAGTTCATGTCTGCGGAACTCTAATTGTAGTTTTATTGTCATGTATACGTTGTTGTTATATTTTACATTACTATCAGCTCCTGAACTATAATTCAGATATGTTTTTAACGTGCCGCGTATTATACTCTATCATTAACTTCATAGGATTCAACATTACTAACTATATTGCTATTAATATTCAGATGACAATCGCATATATCATTATTGATTTATTCATATGTATAAAAAGGAGTCTATATATAGACATTGTAAATTCGTTGTAGTAGTCGCACTGTCGCGCGAGCCTATGCTTATTTGGAGTAGGTAGGTAATACTCGTATGCTTTACGCATCGGTGGGTAGGGAATGTGTTCTATTTGTTCGCTTTCCTTGCTTTTATCCACGTAATATTTATTGGATTTTTCTTTTCCGATTTCAAAGTGATATTGTAGAATCTTCGACTTCTATTAAATTCTACTAAAAATATCTTCTGAAACTTGGATGTTTAGACAGAATACAAGTATGACCACATGTTTTGGTATATTTTTTATTATATTTTTGATTGTCAAGCAATAAAAGTGCAAATACCTATTTTAAAAGACTTCAGAAACAGGTGGATTTAGAAACACAAACAAGTTGAATGTTCTGAAACCAACGCATTTACATTTTTTCGGGTTTTCTCTAGTAATTACAGTATTATTATTATTATTATTTAATACTTTATTGCACGGAAACAAATATGTACAAAAGCTAAGCTAAGGCATTATCTACCAGTCATCCAGCGAGGGTGTTTGAGAAGGTGTATGTGCATCACGGGGTGAATAAATAGGTTAAGTATGCAAAAAGGAAACTACAAGAAGTACAAGAGAAAAAAAGGAAATAAGTTGTTATGATAACTATAACTACATATAGTAAATAAATGCATACATTCACTGTTGAACAAATGCCCCTCTACCCATTATGATGATATGGGTTTGCCATAATCCCCTCGCTTAGCAGGATTGCTCAGATGGCAGTTCTTCAGTCACACCCCACGTCGATCTTATCATTCGCACATATAGATCTCTGCTGCTCATGCCCTTAAGATACTGTAAATCTTAAGGGCATGTTTTATGATACGTGATAAACTTGTATGTGTTGTTAGAGAAAAAGATTACATATTGTATCGATCGTATATATTACAAAATTACAAATATACGATAGAAACAATTTAAGTCATGTGCGGGATTCGAACCCGCGTCCATCCACCCCTTTGATTTTTTTTCTATCGTATAATTGTAATTTTGTAATGTAATCCGTATAGCAGGCGTTATTGCAAACATAAGGTTGCGTCATCATTTACAAGTATAAGACCAATTGCAAAATTGGTCTTGTTTGTAGTACAACGTAAGTGGTACTATAGATGTCGCTCCATCCCCATACGATGGTTAAATAACGATAGGAAAGATTTGAGTTATGACGTCATGTCATGTTAGCTCAATTGGGTAGAGCATACCCCGGCTAAAGGGGTGGATGGACGCGGGTTCGAATCCCGCACATAACTTAATTTTTTTCTACCGTATATTTGTAATTTTGTAATGTAATCCGCATAGCAAGCGTTATTGCAAACATAACAATATTTAAAAAAATGTGTATATAATTGAAATTTTAAGTATGAACATTGATTTCTCTTCTGTAACTGTTCTTAGATCTGTAAACTGAATTATTGTAATGTTTTAGGCAAACCTTATACAATTATTATTAAAAATTGTTAGGTATCTTACTGTCAGAGTACACTTAAGCTTATATTCATTAAATTTATCGACAGATTCTCTCCGACTTGTAATCCGTGCTTTATAAACCTACGCCATAAAACATAAGTTCGAATCGATGTGTGAATGAATACTGGTAACGCAACTGCTTTGGCATTGTTCTTGGTAGACTGGAGCTATCTTGGACGGAATCTACAATAATTGCACCAATTATTTCCTAATCTTTTTATTTAACACTTGCGTGTAGTTTGGCGTTGCAATAGTTAACGATACAGTATGTATCCATTGTTTATAATGAGCTGCAAATAAGTGTTAAGATAAAAGTTTAAAATGTATATCAAAATGACCTTACTTTTATCCGGGGCTATGAAATGGATTGTCTGTCCGATACAGATACTGTATAGTTCAAAATGTATCACCCCCCCATCTCTACCCGCGCGTGTCGTAAGAGGCAAAGTGAAAAATACAGGATAGTGGGAAGCAGCGCCTTCTAAAGAACTGACTAATTCTACTGCGATCCCAAGACGCCTGCCAATCGTGGGGATTATGGCAAATCCCCCCGATGGGGAAGACCTTGTCAAACGGTCGACGTTCCCGTTGATGTGTCGATGATGAATGAGACGAGTTGTTTTTACGTTGCAGTTAATGTAGTATTTGTGTATTGTATCTCACTATTTCTGATCCATAATCGTATGCTTGCGTAAAACATTATAATAGTGCAGTTTACAGATCTAAGATATTTAAACGACGGTTAAATAGGAGAAAACAAAGGTCTTGTTTTCGCATACTTAAAATTTCAATTATATACACAATTGTTATCATATTTCTATTCTTACCCCACGTGTGCAGTATGTAATCTTTATCTCTAACAACACGTAAAAGTTTATCACGTTTCATAAAATATGCCCTACGTTTTACAGTATCGTAACTGACGAAAACACATATTCCTTGAAAACCACCCCGTTCGGGGAATATATGCGTTATGGCATGTATTACGTGTGACTATTGACTAACTGTGGGGTATGCATCATACAATCAATGCCCTTATCACGATAAGAGATTTAAAGTGTCCCAGTATTTTGATATTACAGTGACTATTTTATTTTCTTCGTTAATTCTACTTCAATAAATGTAGATATTCATGATGGATCTCTCTATTTCCAGCGTCACTGCCCGGCACCGAGGCGGCCCATCAGCTAGTAGTCTGCGTGCGCAACAAGTGCACCCCAGAAGAAGCCCTGAACGTGCTCCGCGAACTTCCCAACCCCCTGAGAGAGGGCGAGCAGCCGCAGGCAGCCCAGGCCGCGCCTCATAACCCTCTCAAGATTGACGTATTTGTGCAGACGTTGCTGAATCTCGGAAGCAAGAGCATTTCCCACAGTTTTGCGGCCATCTCCAAGTTTCACTATGTGTTTAAGGTCAGTTAATGAAGCTTGCTTCTTTCTGTTGTGTTGCTTCTCTTTTTATTCTTGCTTTGTATAAAGTCAATGGCAAGACGTAGATCTGACCCTAGTCAATATCTTTATGGCAAATTGGCCATATTTTTCCAAATATATAATATACTCTTAAAATCAAACGCAAATTACTTATTTTTGTAAGATTTTCGTGGTAGTAAGCAATTTTGCGAATATCAGCTTGGATAGCTACCAACCTCAAGTATAAAATCTGTAAAATATGTTCCGGCACCTGATCTTGCAAGGCAGTTCCCATTCTAGGTTAAGTATGTTTAACATGTTCAATCACAAATCATCCCTTACCTCAGGTTAGATTGTGTTCAAAGACTATATAATATAGCATTTCGGAAAAACGTGGGTGTTAAAATACCTCCGCCTACCCTCTCAGGGATATATAAGCGTGATGATGTGTGTTATGGATGTGAAGTAGTTATTTTTGCTTGTTATTGATGTATGCCTGAGGCCTTTTTTAATTGCTGATAGGCTAGCCTATGATCTCACATGATGATGGATGATTTCGAACATGTTGTTTAGGTGTATTTAGAATTACTCTCAAGGACAGCCGTCGGAACACACCTTTATGCACAGCTTGAAGCAGTGATGGCTCAGTGGCATTGGCTATGGACTGCCCTGCAGCAGGTCCATGGTTCAAATCCTGCCGCGGGTTTGAGCTTCACCGCATAGTGGAAGGGCATTTTGTGAATGCCCGCCTGGCTAGCGACCACCCCCGAAATCTGTCGCCAAGCACCTAAAAGTGTGTTCCGGCAGCAGTCCTTGAAAGCCAGTAAAATTACAGTCACATGAGACCTAACGGGCACAGTGCAATTCGTTGTTGCCGAAATGCGTCTCTTATAGGCAGAGGTTAGCCCACTTAACATCAGGTGGGCCACGGGCTTGTTCCGTGACAGAAAAAACTTTAGACTGCGACAGATATTCTTCTTGAGGGTTGTAGCTAGCCAGGCGGTCATTCGTAAGATGCCCTAACCTCATGTTATAATGACTGCCATCCTAGACAACAACCGGGACCGACGGTTTAACGTGTTCTCCGAATCACGAAAGCGCTCAGTAGTTAATGCCACTAGCGGTCACCCATCTAAGTTATGACCGCAGCGGACGTAGCTCGGTTAAAATCGACTATGCAAACTCATCTACGAGCGCTTCTAATGTTATGTATCATTAACGTCAATAGTATTGAATGCATTTGGAAGACCGAACAGAAGTTATATTTCAGGGGAGCAATTAGCTCATAGAACATTATCCCATAGTTAAACAACTGTGTTCAACGTGTAAGCAAAGTTTTTAATCGGCTTCAAAAAAGGAGAAAGTTCTCATACGACTTTTTTTTGTGTTACCTTGTATCTTTTTACTGGGTCAACCGAATATGATGTTTTTTTCTATTTAAATTTGAGTGAGATATGACCGAAGAGATCTGAGTATTATTTGAGTTATCCCTAATAATGCGTAATAGTTTATTTACTTTGTAGTGCATTTCTTGTTTTAATATATTTTCTAATTGAAGTCGGTTTTTCTTGTTAAAATAGTTATTTACTAGGTTATAGGCGCCGTCGCGGATTTAGAGCGCTCTGCGAAAGTGATTAGATGATTTGGGCATGTGTATATTCGTGCACATAAATACTAAGACTAAGGTGAAGGTGCTGTCATCTGTAGTGTACGTGAAGGCTTAAAAGATATTAAAATTGATGTACATAATATAGGTACACGAATCGACATAACTTGGGTCAGAATTGGGACTTGGGACAGAAGAGCATGAAAATCTGAGCTCGAAACGGTTTTGAATCGGCATAGTATGAACTGCCGCGAGACATTTTGGTTCATATACACCAAATGTTTTAATTAGTTATCCCTATGAACACGTGGTCCGACAGCTTAGTCCGATGAATCGACTTTTTTCCCCATTGATACTATTAATCGGACAAAAAGGAATCATGAATTCTCATGGTTCCACTCATCGGACTACCAAGAAAAATGGATATTTATGGTACGACTCAAAAGACCAGGAGTAAATGTGAAAAGTAAAAGTCTGATCAAGGGGTTCTATGTTCTTTAAAAAGTTGATGTACGAAATTAACTTTTCCTTAACCTCACGCTTTTTTAAGACCTTCTGCTGAAATTGTACATTTCTGACGATCAGATCCTTGCGGAGTCTGAGGAGGCACAGATCTGCATCCTGCGCAATGTGTGGGAGTTATGGCAGCGGCACCCGCAGATGGTGTGCGTGTTGGTCGACAAGATGCTGAAGACGCAGATAGTGGAGTGCAGCGCCGTCGCCACGTGGCTCTTCTCCAAGGAGATGGCGCCCTACTTCACCAGCGGCTACCTCTGGGAGCTGCTGCATCTCACCATTGATAAGATGAACAAGCATGTCTCCAAACTTAGTAAGTATACCTATATCCTACTTAATAATAACAAATATTTTTAAAATAGTTTATGAAAACATCAAGTTAATATTTTAATGAAACACTTAAAAAATACAAAAATATATCTAGTGACAATTCCGCCTAATTTTCCTGTTAAGCCGACGTGACGTCACAAACGCCACGCAGCCAAACCGGAAGAATTTTCGACGCGTTTCGCTTCTACACGAAGCATCCTCAGGAGGTCTTGACTCTACGAGCGCACGATCGTGAATAGATATATTTTTGTATTTTTTAAGTGTTTTATTAAAATATTAGTTTAATGTTTTGATAAAATATTTTAAAAATATTTTTTATTATTAAATATGGATTTCCGCAAAGTAACGCCTGAATCTATTTATTATTTCCTACTTATTAACATAATAGTACCTAGATATAGGTGGAAACTTTAACTCGATCAGTGTTAGTAGTAACTCTGCTATCCACCACAAATTAACTAACATTAAGTGATGTAAGAAACTTCTTATTCTATTCACGCTTAGATCCAAATTGGTATAACATAAGAGCTGTAATCGTAAACATCTAATTTCTATTCAATTATCAGTTAAAATAGCACTAATTAAGATAACGAATAAATCTGTTCATATCTACCCACGATTGCACAGCATAAATTTAATATAGGATTATCATTTTAAAGTGTTATTCCATTTTGAACTTTGGGACAAATAAAATAAAAACTTTATTTTACGACAGGATGTAAGTTCTCCTATGAAAATATGTATTTTATTCTCTCCTATTTTATTTTCTCTTTATTGTTCGCTGATTTGGTCACGCCGGTTTCAGTTATAACACTTACAAAAGTGTGGGATTGTCAATCTATGTTAAATTATTCATAAATAATATTAACATGAATTATTATTATATAATTATTTCAATACCTGGGGTGCTATTTTGAATCTCACAACACTGAGTGAGTTCTGAGCGGTCTATACTTGTGGCAGAAGTTCAAACATCGGGTTTTAATATCTTATGACACAACCAATATAATAGAACTGAAAGTGTATGTCTGTCTGTTTGTTACCACACAACACGTGGCTCCATCACTAGTGAACGGTTTTTGATAATATGATATAAATGAGGGGTAAATTATATTAATAAAGTCCATAGAAATATTTGTTAGTGTATGTACTTTTATAGATAATAAATAAATTGAGCTTTATTTTAGCGATTGTAAATATTTCTGCCTATTATATTTAGTAGTGACTAAATCAGTCACTACTAAATATAATGAAAATGGCCGATAGTCACTGATTTCCAATAAATTATATTTTTGTATCTCACTTGTGACTAAAATTCTCATACCTATGATATCAATTACGAGTGGTGGTCACTCGTAAATTAAATACTGTTGAATAATATGACAACGATGTTCTAAGACAGTACATAAGTATATAGCTTTTACTATTATATTAACATTTGAATATGAGGTGAACATGTAAATTAATGAAAATCATATTGTGTGTTCTTTTTAGAGATTTTGTGAATGTCAACGTTGAAAATTTAAAGTTGCTTACACAATTCATTTAATAACCCTAGGTAATAAGCAGAAATATTTACAATAGCTTAAATATAGGTCAATTTATTTTTTATTAAAGTAGATTCACTAGCAAATATTTCTTTGGACTTTATTGATACATTTAACCTCTTATTTTATCAAAAACCGTTCACTAGTGATGGAGCCATGTGTTGTGTGGTAACAAACAGACATACACTTTCAGTTCTATTATATTAGTTGTGTCATAAGATATTAAAACCTGATGATCACAACGTTATTCCTCCATCTCAACCTTATTCCTTCATCACAATCTTATTCCTCCATCACAAGCTTATTCCTTCATCACAATCTTATTCCTCCACCAAAAGTATACCTCCATCATTATTCTTTTATCGAACAACAACATGCACAGTAACAAGGCAATCGTTCATGGTCAATATTCCAAAAATTGCTTCATGAAGCGTTTTCGCTCTATAGTCATTATCTTAATTATTATTATTATCGGCATATGTATCTTCTTGTAAAGAGTATATTCACTCTATTCAGGTATCGTTTAGGCAGGCATGTAAGACCGTTGACCTTTACCACCAGGCGAGGCGGCCAGACTTTGATCAAGTACTCGCCTTACTTTTTTTTTAATGCTTTATCAAGCAGTTAGCCTTTGACAACTATCTCATCTGATGGTATGTGATGATATGGTCGAAGTTGTTGTTCAGGCTAACCTAGATTTACTGGCTCTCAAGGACAGCTGCCGTAACACACCGTTAGGTGCTTGGCGGCATATTTTCTACTTGAGGGTGGTAGCTACCCAGGCGGGCATTCACAAATTGCCCTACCACCATGCTATAACGACTGCCATACAACAACCGGGACGACGACTTAACGTGCCCTCCGAAGACAGAAGCGCTCAGTAGTAATGTCACTACCGGTCACCCATCCAACTCAAGACCGCGGCGGACGTTGCTTAACTTTCCTGATCAGTTCAGAACGGCTCAGCAAACTTCGCTACGAACGCTTCAAAATCAATAAACAAATATTCATTTAGTGCCACACAATACATAAAATTAACATAAAGTAGGAAAGAAAATGAATAAATCGAACACAATGAGGTACTTTAATAATATAATGAACTGTAGTATAGCTATAAGTATCTACTATCATGTACAAGGAAATGGAAGTAAAAACTCTATAATACTTTCATTGCGCATACATTTTAATGACTATACAAATCATGTCTTTAATGAATTGCTATTATTTCACTGTTCAACCATAAATTCTGTTGTTCGGTCGTTAACTCTGGAGCCCAAATTGACTTGATATTGTTTATTTTTCCGACGCAAATTAAACTCGGTGTATACTTATAATGACATAGCATTATACTTTCACCTCGAAAGCTTGGAAAGCTTACTTTTTAAATTGGAAATTCGAAAAAAACTACGCTCTGTTTGTTTCTTTTTTTCTGTAGTCTTTCGATTTATAAGTATTCTAATTTTCGTGCAAGATATTAAATATTTATTTATATTATATTATATTTTTTCGGAATCCACCACTGTGCTAATGGAACTTGTAACCAAAAAACAAAAACTTTACACATACAAAAATTATAGAGACATCGTAGGTTTTTTTTTTGTATACCACAAAGATGGCAAACAAGCATACGGCCCGCCTGATGGTAAGCAGTTGCCGTAGCCTATAGACGCTTTCAACACCAGGGGTACCTCTCGCGCGTTGCCGACCCTGGAGAAATCTCTTCACGCCCCTTTTGAAGAGCTCCATGCTGTACTCCATCGGGAAAACCACGGCGGGCAAAGCTCCTTTGAGCCCGCACAGGTACCATATTTTCGGACTCATATTGTTAATGCGATAATGAGTTTTTTTGGCGTTAACTTCTTCATGCTTACACTGCTGAACATTTAACGATTTTGATAAAATTGATCTCCATGTAGTTCGGGGACGCTAAAACTTTCAACTGGGGCCTAACTCGTGATTCAAAAAATCGGACGAAATCGCCTTGAATATCTTGTTAAACAAATCAAAATGGAACTAATATCCATTGTTTGCTGCTAGGTGGAGAGCTGCAAGAAGCAAGAGAAGCTTTGGCGAGGGCAGACTCTAGTAGTTCAGACTCCGAAGACGACACCAACAGCAAGAAAAAGAAAGATCAAGACAAACCTACGGAAGAGGTAATATAACATGTTTAACATAACATTACTTTTTTGAACGATTTCTATATTTTTTTTAAAGTTTGGTCACAAGTCGAGGCGTAGATTCTCTTTATAAGTGTATGACTACACATATATTCTTACTGAATCATACGATTATGGTAATTATTTTTTCGTTGAGTTGAGTATGCAAGCAAGTTTGTCCCATTTAAATTTCATTATCTTAAGCGAGTAGTTTTTAGTTAACAACAAAAAAATAATCATATCGATTGGATAATCCAGTAAAATTAATGCTTTGTCATACATAAAAAATACGCGTCAACATGTGAACCTTGGTCCTTTATAAGGTAGTCGGTAAAAAAAAAATTGAGAACATTCCCATTTCTCCGGGTGAACCGATCCCGATGTTAAACGCATGCTCTGCTGATTACATTAGAAAATTAAAAATTTACGAGAGAAAAAATTATAGTAAAGTGCGGGATTCGAACCCGCGCTATCCACCCCCTATAGCCCTATAGCTCTGACCAATTATATATTTATAAATTATCAGAGCATGACTCGGCTATAGGGGCGCCTAAACCCTATACACATGACTATAATTTTGTAAGATAGGCATTTACATAATTATCCCATTAAAGATCCCGTCTGTAACTTAACGTTACAGACTGTACGTTACAGACTGTACTATTCATACTCTTTTTCCATCATTCCGCAACTACATCCTCCTCGCGAACAACACGCCAACTTTTTCAGCCCGACCTTGGATTTTTGAAATCTGTCATAACGTTTTTTTTTTTGGTATGTTATTGTGACGGAACAAGCTCGAGGCCCACATGATGTTAAGTGGACTAACCTCTGCCTATAACAGATGCATCATTCACGAATTGCACTGCGCCCGTCACCTTGAGACATAGTTGTTAAGTCTCATATGCCTGTAATTTCACTGGCTCTCAAGGACTACTGCCGGAACACACCGTTAGGTGCTTGGCGACAGATTATTCTACTTGAGGGTGGTAGCTAGCCAGGCGGGGCAATCGCAAAATGCCTTCCACCATGCGGTGAAGCTCAAGCCGGCGGTGGGGAACGAACCAGGGTACTGCGGCGCGGTAGTCCATAGCTATAACCGCTCGGCCATCATTGCTTCGAAAAATGATCGTGGTATTGCCGAAACTAAACGAATACTAATGTTTTATATAACCGGCTATACTCACGCGATGGTCTTTGAACTCTGCCGATGAAGCCCTTCATCAGGTAAGTTTAATTTTTCAAACATTTTTATCGGATGCGCCCGAAACCTAAATCGATAATCTCGACCAATACACTACAGTCGCTTATATAAAAACATTAATATGTCTCATATTCACGAGTACTTTCAATCTAAAATAATACTGCTCAAAATATCTTGAAAACTTATTGAACGCTAATGACCATGACATAGAACATATAATAATACTTCGTATAGAATGGACACTCCTCACCCCCCACCAAAACGAGTCTTCCTCACCCCGCCACCGATTCTGAGCTGTCGTTAAGCTAACTTGAGTATGGGACGCGCAACTCGCGCCCGATGACGTGACAACGAAGCGTGACGATTTTACGAGAATTTTAAAAGTTGATTATGGTACTCGTGTATGTACTCTTGTGCTGTTTACGGTTGCTTATCAACTAAGTTTTAGTGTTGCATATTCCTACGTCGTACATGGAGTTGGATTGTTGTGTTTCTTAAGGTAGGTAAGGTACGCATAACCTACGAAATCTAATAAGTCATAATAACAGCATCAAAATATTGTTAGGTAGGTAAGTACAACAATTAATCACACGATGACAACCTTAGAGTTCACGCACACATTTACGCGTGTACATAAACAACATTTGTGTAGTGTCTGTATGTGATAGGTAGTTCGAACGCGGCTTTTGTATAGAGAATGAGTCGAGTGTCCAGGCTGTGACCATGATTAATTAAATCACCCTTGTAAGTTTACTTTATTAAACGTATATAATTATTTAAAAATATGCACATAATATCCTGAAATTTACATCACAAATTAAGCACAAAAAAAAACATGGAACCGACTTCAACACTCAAATGTGTGAAATAACTTATTGAAGTCGGCACCATGATAGTTCAAAAGTACCTATTGTAACAATATTGTGCGCAGTGTACCGACTTCGACAAGTTATTTCACACTTTTGAGTTTTGAAGTCGGTTCAAAATGTTAAAAAAAAACACCCGTTTTAGTGACCCTTGCCACTTGTGGGATCGATTGTCATTCACTGTCAATGACTATATCATCAAGATAGGAAAATAATCAGTTGTTGTAGTGTAACTGAAAAACGGCTTGACTGATTTTGATGAAATTTAAATGGGACCACACGGCAACCATCTGCTTTCACATAAAAAAAAAACATCAAAATCGGTTCACACAGTCAAACGTTTTGTGGTAACAATTATAAAAAAAACAACTGACTCATTGAGTACCTCCTCAGTTTTGTGAAGTGGGTAAATTAATCCGAACCATCTAAAAAATCTAGTAAAAGTTGTCGCTAAAGACAAGAGCTTACAATAACCAGAGAACGGTTCTCCTCGATATTTATAATGTCGTTGTTTGTTACGTATATAATATAGGCTGTGGAGCGCATGGAGGAGCGGCTGGAGGCGGCGCACATGGACCAGAAGCGGCTGTTCCTGATCGTGTTCCAGCGCTTCATCATGATCCTGTCGGAGCACCTGGTGCGCGCGGACACGGACGCGCGGGACCCCGCCACGCCCTGGTACACGGCCACGCTGCAGCGCCTCCGGGAGGTCTTCCTCTGCGTCAGTATACATACCTACATACATACTAATATACATACATACATTCTAATATACATACATACATTCTAATATACATACATACATACATAGTAATATACATACATACATTCTAATATACATACATACATACATAGTAATATACATACATACGTACTAATATACATACATACGTACTAATATACATACATACATTCTAATATACATACATACGTACTAATTAATATACATACATACGTACTAATATACATACATACGTACTAATATACATACATACATTCTAATATACATACATACGTACCAATATACATACATACGTACTAATTAATATACATACATACGTACTAATATACATACATACGTAATAAATATACATACATACATACTTACTAATATACATGCATACGTACTAATATATATACATACTTACTAATATACATACATACGTACCAATATACATACATACGTACTAATTAATATACATACATACGTACTAATATACATACATACATTCTAATATACTATAGTCTGTTGTTTTTAACAAACAAGTACTGAGTATGTCTCGCTCATTTCCGATATTGACAGAGTGAGATGGGTCATTGGTCGAGGTGGGGTCGGCCTTTGTTCTTGTTATGAAATTGTTAAGCCTGCACCGAGGCAATTATGAAATACTTACGTCCGTATGATACCTTGCTGTATCTTTATTTCTTAATTTTGAGTTATACAATTAATATATATGATATTTAAGAGGCCTTTTACATTATGCAGCCCTCTCACTCGCACTTTTAAAGATAAATTCAAATAGCAACAAGGTTTATATTTTTTTAAATGTGGTCAATCATTATTTCGCTGCATGCAACTATAGACGTTCTCTACTAATTTACATTTTGATATCTGTAATGGGGGATCCAAAACGCGTAATTTAGTTTTTTTTAATTTTGGGCCTCTAATTCTAATTGGACTCAACATGTAACAAAGTAAAAATATGTTGAGAACATCTATAGCAGCATGCAGTGAAATAATGATTGACCACATTTAAAAAAATATAAACCATATTGTTGCTATTTGAAATTATCTTTAAAAGTGCGAGTGAGAGGGCTGCATAATGTAAAACGCCTCTTAAGGATTCATTCCAAACATCATACACTTTAGAAAAAAGATTACTTAAAGTTTCCTCGATAGAAAAAAAATCCAAAGTTATATCTAAACAATTTAATAAACCCTTAGTACGGCGTAAATACTTCAAGGAAAGTCATCAGTTTTTGAATAATAAAAAATCAACGTGTTTTCTATAACGTATACAAATTACATTTTTCAAATAGGTATTTGTTTTTATTATACAAATGAAGCTAAATTCACGCACGTTCCGCCCTTTTTAGCCAGAGCCGCGATGTTTTGTCTCTGTCCCCTTTTAGTACAGCTTCGGCCGTCGGACGGGGACGGATGCTGGCGGCGTACCTTACTCACGCACACATACGCAAATTCCTAAAAATCTCGGTGCGCTCTTAAAGCCCGTTCATATTGCATACTTCTAAAATTTACTTAATTAAATTATTGTTTTATGATTTAAATTTGCTAATATCTTAGTATATTCGTAATACAATTTTCTGTTCGTGTTGTATGATATAAAACAATATTGTTATAGTATATATTATGCAGTAGAACAGGTAAATCAAATAATTCTTTGATATAATTCTTGTACAACTAAAACAACAACTTAAATTTGGGTTACATTCTAGCCCGACACCTCACGGAAAGAACGTTCTTTAAGACCAATCTGGTAACCAATTTTCATAAAATTACCATGGGACTAATCTAATGAGATTTTTACCAAAATCAGTTCAAAAGTTTGGTATAAAAAAAAAAAAAAATCTCGTCATCCAAGTAAATAAAACGAAAATGTGTTTCATACCTTTTATTTGTAGAAGTATTTTTTTTTTATTAAAGTAATCATTGTTTTCAGCATCACGAGCAAGTGCAGAAGTACAGCAGTACACTGGAAACTCTCCTCTTCACGCAAGACTTGGATCCACACATTCTCGACGTTTTTCATCAGTTTGTGGCGCTTACGGCTTAACGCGACCCTGTATATCGATGATGTTTGAATTGTCTAGTAACAATAGTACTATAAACACTACTGAGCAATAATAAATCATTATACCACTCGCACCAAATTAACTGAACTGTTGGTGATGGCGCTAGTATCTAAGAGAAAATATATCAAGCGTTCGGCGATTCTGTAGTTAGTTTTTCTACCACATGCACGGATAAACTGGTAAGGTTTAACTTGCAGTGGATTTTGCAACTAATAAACCTCATTGACATAGTAAGGAACTCGCTAGCAAAGGAAAGTAGTATTAGTAAAGAAATGTGTAGATTTGTTAACATTACACTCGTTTTGTAGTACTTCGTTGTTATGTACGTCAATGGTTTATATTTTGCTGGAGAAATGTGTTTACTTCATAAGTTCGTAGGTATAATTTTTGATGTAAACACTTTTATCTGAGTGTTGTAATTTAGCAAGTGCACGATAACCTTTACTTTGTTTATATTTCTTCAAATGAAACAGTCAAAGCTCCTGTTTTGCATTTTATACTGTTGGATGAAAAACACGCGTTCATATCTTGGTTGAACACTGAAATGCATTGTAATAGTACATTATGACATAAGTGCGGTAAGTTAAAAATTACAGCCGAGGCAATATTGCTACAAGAAAGCGGAGGCTGTAATTATCAAAGCGCACGAATGTCATACGACGTTTTTCAACACACTTGCGAAGAACATATACGAAAATATCGACACGAACATATTTACTTTATCTTTTTGATAGCAATAATAATCTGATTAAGAAGCTTTATAATTAAATCTTCTAAAGTTCTACTTCAGTAGGTAAACAACTCTGGTTTGTTTTTATATGATAAACTAATGAAACAAACTGCAATCTGCTTGGTGAGAAATGTGGAAACGTTGGTTCTTTTTTATTTAAAACACAAGTGCGGTAAAGTAGATAAAAAGCACGAGTGCGTAATAGACTACATTATGATGACACTGAAATCGGTGCATTTAAGTGCCCGTTAAGAGCTATTGTGTTGAAAATGTCTGTATACGCATAAGAGTATGTCTTTATTTGTACAGCTCTTTATTGAAACCCTACGATGCTTGAAAGTTAACATATAAACATGTCTCTTATTCTTATGTTTTCGTGTTTCACAACTTTCGTGTAATAGGAAATGAATCACGAAGTAAGTTGTAAAACACGAAAACACGAATGTTTGCTTCGTTTGCGAAACGAAACGAAAGTTTAGAAATGTTCGATCCATCAAGAAATCGGAAGGAGTTTAAAGCAAAGTTGTGAAATGTTCGATCCATCAAGAAATCGGAAGGAGTTTAAAGCTTCAACCTTACTATCAACGCACTATAATAATATGTTTGTTAATATTTTGTAACGTGTATAATCGCATATAATTTAACGTTCCGTATTCGCTTCTACTTAGATACCCGATGAGGAACTTTGACTCGTCTTACTCAGAAATCGATTAATATCTCGAATTATTTTGTAACAATTGATTTTTAAATATTCTTTCATAACATTAAATACAATATTTTTTTACATTTCTTTATCTTTATTAAGACTGGGCGCTTCAGTGCGGCTATACATAGACTTAAGGATGCACTGGCCGACGGCTCGAACTTATCAGCGGGCGAGGCCACAAAGCATGCTATTTCACCTATACCTTTGTGGGAAAGGGTAAGACTCCGTGATGAGTAGTACGAAGATAGTGATCGCGCATCACACACCCGTATTGCATCTACGCTAATTACGCACACTTGTTTGCGATATATCAATGAAAGCCGAACCATGCCGAACGAATTACGATGTTTGACGACGGACGGAGATAGTGTCTCAAGCTACGTCACGACGTGTGTAGGTATTTCTTATAAAATAATATTATATATTCACAGAGGAATACATTTTGGTTCGGACAGTAGGTACCTGTTGTTATAATTTTCGTTCGTTTTATAATAACATACTGATGTTATTTCACCTATAGTAGGTAAATATTTAGTAAGTAGGTACAATGATTTGTAGGTACATAGTAAATGTATTAGTTTGTTCTTTTCATATTGATGTAGTAAATATTTACCTACAATAATTATTTATTACATAATTAGCAAGTTACTACTTTTACTACAACATATTTTGTAAAGCAGTGACGGCTCAGTGGCATAGGTTATGGACTTCCGCGCAGCAGGTCCATGGTTCGAATCCCGTCGCGGGCTTAATCTTCACCGCGTGGTAGAAGAGCATTATACGAATGCCCGCCTGGATAGCTACTACCCTCAAGTAAAAAATCGGTCGCCAAGCACCTAAAGGGAAGCAGTGATGGCTCAGTGGCATTGGTTATGGACTGCTGCGCATCAGGTCCATAGTTTGAATCCCGCCGCGATATTAAGCTTCACCGCGTGGTGGAGAGTTCGTAGCGAAGTTTACTTAGCTGTTCTCAACCGAGCAGCAAAGTTTAGCACCGTCGCGCGCGGTCATGAGTTGGATGGGTGACCGCTAGGACAATAATACTGAGCGCTTCCGTGCTTCGGAGGGCACGTTAAGCCGTTGGTCCCGGTTGTGGTCTTAGGATGGCAGTCGTTATAGCATGGTGGTAGGGCATTTTGCGAATGCCCGCCTGTATAGCTACCACCCTCAAGTAGAAAATCTGTCGCCAAGCACCTAACGGTGTGTTCCGGCAGCTGTCCTTGAGAGCCAGTACTTCTAGGTTAGCCTGAACAACATCTTCGACCACATCATCACTTACCATCAGGTGAGATAGTGGTCAAAGGCTAACCTATCAGGCATAAAAAAAGAGCATTTTGCGAATGCTCGCCGGGATAGCTACCCAAGTAGAAAATCTGTCACCATGCAACTAACGTGAACTCAGTGGCATTAGCTATGGACTGCCTCGCAGCATGTTTATGGTTCGAATCCCGCTGCGGGCTCGAGCTTCACCGCTTGGTGGAAGGGCATAGGGCATTTTGCGAATGTTCGCCTGGCTAGCCACCATCCTCAAGCAGAAAATCTGTCAGTAAGCGCCTAACGGGAAGCAGTGATGGGCCAGTGGCATTAGCTAGTGACTGCCGCGCAGCAGGTCCATGGTTCGAATCCAGCCGCGATATTGAGCTTCCCCGCGTTGGTGAAGAGCATTTTGCGAATGCTCGCCTGGATAGCTACCACCCTCAAGTAGAAAATCTGTTAGAAAGCACCTAACGGGAAGCAGTGATGGCTCAGTGGCATTAGGTTTGGACTGCCACGCAGCAGGTCTATGGTTCGAATCCCGCCGCGGGCTTGAAATTCACCGCTTGGTAGAAGGGCATTTTGCGAATGCTCGCTTGGCTAGCTACCACCCTCAAGTAGAAATTCTGTCACTAAACACTTAACGGGAAGCAGTGATGGCTCTTAGCAATGGACTGCCGCGCAACAGGTCTATGGGTCGAATCCCGCCGCGGGCATGAACTTCACCGCATGGTGGAAGGTTGTTTTGCGAATGCTCGCCCGGCTAGCGAGCTTTGAGATGAGAGTGTGTCGTACCGATTTCAAAATCTGTCTCTAAGCGGTAACACATTTGGAATAAAAATTCTCTAATCCTGGTAGAACACTTTTGGAATAAAAATTCTCTACCTACCCGTAACTGATTTAAATTATTTCCAATAATATTCAATAACTAATCATAGGTTATTTTTGATTAGGTAAGTGCCTACAATCATCGCTAAGTTTACCATATAAACTTTCGTACTACCTTAGGTATAAGTACCTACTACAAATATACATACTTATTCTACTAATTTACGCAGGTAGATACATAGTACTAACTTTATTATTTGTTGTGATCTTAAAGCTATGTAGATAGGTATGCAATGTAATGCGCGCCCACGAATGTCGATTTGACATCGCTGACAGTTGCGTGCCTAGGCAGGCCTATATGATACATGATAATTATATCGTAGATAGGTAGGTATCTTCCATTGAGCTTCTAATTCTAACCCTTTACTACTTTGTGTTAGGTAGGTACTTTCTCGAAGCTATATTACTGCTTAGACTATATTCTAAAAAGAATGCGGACTACCTACGTCCATACCATATCTAACCAAATGCAGCTTTTTATATTGTCTAAGTGTTGCTAAAATGATTAGGTACTCACCATAGCTATCATGACCTGCGTATTGACTAATACCTACTAGGTACTAACTTAGGTGAGAGTAGGTGAGTACCTAGACATAGTTACGTATTTATATTACCCAAGTACCTATCTATATGGATTATGGCGTCCGACACTTACTATCACGAACAAACTAATCAAATGCGAAAGAAAATCCGGTCCCCAACTCCCAACATATGTAAATATATAAATATATATATATATATATATAAGTACGTAAGTAGGCATAGGCACTACATATTGGTAGTGTATACATACGTGCACACCAAAAAGCAACAGGGCATTCCTTCAATATAATATTATGTTCTAAGATCGCGGCGCGATGCACGTGACTTTTGGTAGTGTGCGTTTTGTTAATTATATATTAGTGTGCTGCGCATGAGACCCGCCCGCCCGCTTCCCTCACCGCGGAATGGAAGTATTGACATGAGATGCCCAATATTTTGAACGAAAAACTAGCGCGCAAAACTATGTGTGCCGACCTTTGGCTCTAGGATGTTTATGATTATACTACTGGATGTATTTGTTTTCCAAAATGTTATCTAAAATGATCATGAACTGAGCTATGCTTCTATGTAAATAATTTTAGGGATTTCATGCTCTATAAGTCGTTTATTTACGACTAAACATGCGCTAAAATTCGTGATATTACAGGGATATTTCGAGGCTTATAACTATCATGTGAAGATTTTTTTTACAAATCGGTGCCAAGACAAGCCTAGATAATGAAGAGATAAATCGATATCATGCTTAGTTCTGGACCTAAAACCTCCAATAAGGGAGTGATCATCCTACGGCGTTTGTATGGAAAAGTTACCGGCCAGTTCAACCTTAAGGAGCGTAATTATATAAAATAATAAATTATATAAGGTCATGTTTCACATTGCTGTTTTATTATGAAACATTTCAACACCAGTGTTGTTTAAGGGCGTGATAAGGAGGTTAAAAGACCAGGATAGCAGACTAGGCGTCAGACTTTATTAATAACAAGCTTATATCTAGCAGTCCATTGAAATTCCAATTGTATTGCAAAGTGACAAAGGTCATTTTCACTTGAGATAAGATAGAAGTTCTTCGACGTCTCGCTTGGAGCCGAGATAGCAAGGCGCCCGTTGGTGGATGGTTTTGGGTTCGATGTCCAGGATTGGTATAGTGCCGTTGGTCGCTAAGCCGCCAGCTTCGGTTACTATAAATGCCATTGGGTTGCATTCGTATAGCAGACGCAGCTGTAAGTAGAATGTAGTTATGTACTATTGTGTTAGGTTAGTATATGCATACAAAATAAAGCGATGGGTGCGTTGCACATGCACACCCTTTAGAATTCACATCGGGTTAGTCACTCCGGGTTAGAGGCACTCCCCCGCGCACCCTAGGGCACTCAGAAAATTTTGCGATGCTAAAACCTTTTTTAGACATTTTTTTTTATACTTCAATTAACCAGCATTAAACAAAGTTTCTTACATCTAAACCAATTAAATTCCTATTTTCGAAATAATTGGTAGTTACGCAGTATATCAAATGTCATTAGTACTGAGTAAAGGAAAATTCTTTTGCGCATTATGAATCGTGAATAGTAATATATTTTTGCAGCAAAGGAACATATTTTTGCGCATCAAAATGATAATTTGATCGAGTGTCGTCATTACTGAGCAAAAAAAACCTTCGCGCAGTATAATCATCATTTTATCAAACGTCATTAGTACTGAACGAAGGCAAACTATATTTTTACTAACTTTTCCATTAGGAGCAGATTTAGTGGCAGGATACATGAAGATGCCGCCGTACTTGATGGTTCTGTGCACATCAGCCACCATGGAGCCGACGTATCTTGCGCCATACGCTTTGCCACTCTTCGGCTGCTTTTTGTCTTCTATGTACCTCTTTAGACCGGCCTCCCATTCTGCTGCGTACCCTGAAACATTGCAATATCTGTTGTTATAACTGACACATCACTTGAATTTCCTTATAGTTGATCTAATTGCGGAAACGCGATTACGGTTGATTATACGAAAAAAAAATAAAAAATACGGTCGGATATTTTTTGATTATTATTAATATTTATTAGTTTAACCCTACGTTATTCGTAGGTTTAACCTATGGCACCTGTTTTGCAAAATGCCCTTCTACTATGTGATGTAGCTCAAGCCGAATTTTGTATTACCCAAAGAAAAACGTCGTTGTATACCTACTTATAAACTTATTTTTCTTTTCCATGTTTACCAGCATAATTGGAAAACACAGAACACATCGCAAGTTGCTGTGCGAACGCAAGCTATGACAATGACGAGTTGTAGAGTGGTGCAAGCTAGTAGTGTCAAGGATACGAAAGGGATTTGAATCAAACAACATACCTATTTCGAAATATAAACCTACACCCGTTCCCCATATTCCCAGCGGGTGTTTGTGTAATTGATTAACCCGACCTGCTCTCTCCTGACTCTATATACATATGTATATAGGTGGTCAAAGCATGAATCGACTCCTGGCTTAGCCATTTCCAGGTTGGCCAAAGCTCCTTGTAACCCGGCGGGTATACGGTCTACTTACCCTCGTTAATGGAATAGATGTTCCCTTTCTCCGGTATACGCATGTTGGGCTCCGTCAATATGAACTCTCCGATGGAAGGGTCGTACATGAACCCGTTGACGCCCTTGCCCTTCCCTATTGACAGAACCATCATAGTAGCGGACCCGTATAGAGCGTATCCTGCGGCTACTAGCTCGCGGCCTCGCCGTAAAGATTCAGATTCTTCCGGCTCACCAGGCGTATTTTTTCTGGAAAATGCGTTAATGGTGAATTTTATATAATATAATATATATAATAAATTGGTATTACTGGGATGATCCGAAGATTTACTTTAATTATAAAATTTACCCATAAAAAACCTGTTGACATTTATTTATGGAAGGGACCTCTTTGAATGTCGGAGAACTCACCGTTCTAATCTCTTTTTAGGTCGACATTCTACACAAATGAACTAAATTTCATGTTAGTAATACGCTACGAATAAATAATAAGTCTATTTCTTCGTAGGTTGTTTGTATCGCATTTGTGCAATATATATTACGGAGCAAAAGATTTTTTCTTTCTGTAGTACTAATTACGTTGGATAAACCTATCGTAAAGTTAAGAAACGATTATAAATAAGAGTTAGATTAATGATAGGTCTTTGCTGTGCTCAAACAGAAAAGACCAATCATAAATCGGGAAAAAAAGAAAAGAACCATTAATTTTGTAATCGTACTTGAAAATGGCAAATATTGAGCCGACAGAGACGAGGCAGTCGATGTTGGAGGAGCCGTCGAGAGGGTCGAAACAAACGATGTACTTGCCCCGCCTTTCCGTCTCCACCTGAAAGATGTTTAAAGTATAAGTATGTCTCTTATCTTTTTCCCCTCAAGCATAGCCGTATTAAGTCTCCAGTTTGGTCTGTTACTCGTTATAATTTAACACACACACACACATACATGGTCATCTTTCTTTAGGCATACATTCGTACACATTCATACTCAATATTCTTCTCGTTATGTTTCTCGTCCCTCTCATTATTTATACACGAAATTCCAGAAAGCTTTTGAGTAAATATTTTTCATCACACTAATATTGTAAATGCAAAAGTTTGTGAGCGTGTATGTTTGTTCCTTTATATCACTAGTACCATTGGAGTGTCATTAATGGTACTAGTGACATTACTCTATATCACTAGTACCATTAAATAAAACACTAGTGTTAGGTTCTAGGGTATACTTGTTAGTTAATCCATGCGAATCATAGATAATGAGAACAATAGAATTTCTTTCATAAATAGACCCATATTGTCCTGATACCATGAATGGTACTATCCAATGGAATCAACTAGTAACATAAAGATTAAATGTAGTGACACTAGTAAGTACCATTGGGGTACTAGCGATACACATTAGTGTCACTAGTACCTTCCATTAATGGTAGGGCTATGTTATTACTCTTTCACGCTGAAACGACTAAACTAATTTGGATGAAACTTGGAATATAAACATCATTATCATCGTCATTTTTTATCCTTGTCTACGCGGGTTAAACCGCGGGTTTCAGCTAGTTGCAGCTTGAACTTAGTTGGACTTGAAGCTTTCTTCTATAGGTAGTTTAAACTATAAGTACTTACACCTACTTATACCTATGTTGTACATTTATTATATTTAACAACATCACAATGAATAGAAAAAAAATATAGGTACGAGCAGGGTTCGATTCCGCGTCCATCCATAGTTAAGTCAGTTTGACTGCAGATGCTGTCAAATGCTGGAATTTTGTCACTATCGGACTACGTGGCAGTGCAAAAAGTCCGCTGGAATGGTCTGCACGTGGACTGCTCTTCGTTCTCATTTGAAACCAAGGTTCAGAACCAGTTAGGTAAGTACCTACGAGAATAAAATAAGCAACTTCTTTCAAAATCAGTTCCTGAAAGTGAAGAAATATATTGCAAAGAGATTTATTTAAATGCTTCTTCGTACCTGTATGGCAGTGGGGTTCTCCTCGGAAACCAGCAGACACGTGGTGAAGGAAGACTTGAGCATGTTGATGAAGAGGTCGTTCGAGAGCACGTCCAGCTTCTTCACCTCCTCTCCTTGCACATTTGTGTCGCCGGAGATGCCATGCCTGGACAAAGTTAGGTAATTAGCTTTATCTATTTTTTATTTCTTTTTTAATTTCTTTAATAGCTATCTATTGTCAATACTCCTAAATATTACTGTTTCGTTCTTTACATCTACTTTTTTATATTCCAATAATATACATAAAAAAAAGAAATATTTTAAATAGTGCGTTAATTCAAAATTTAAATTACGAACTTTTTAATAGGTTTTTCGTTCCTTTTGCCAGATATACCGTGGCTGGACAAAGTAGCTTTATGTATTTTGTTAGTTAAAATTCGTGTCTCTAGGACACGAATGATACCAGATGCTAGTGTATGTTGTAATGTAAAAAGTAATAAAAGTAAGTACCTACATCGTATGGCTGCCGCGGGAAGTAGCGAAAGCGTCGCTTTGTATGTCGAGGTCCTCTGTTCGATCAGCAATTTTTACAGTTATTGGGTTTTTCAAGAAATAAATTTGCAGTTATTGTTAGAAATTGGAGCTCTGGCTAAAATATAGATATAGCTTAGTTTTTCACCTTTACAAACATACTTTATCCCTGATGAACATAGGCTATATAATTTCTTTTTCTTTAATTTTTTAAAATTTTATTAAGTACTAGCGAAGCGCACAGGCTTCTCACGGGTAGAAAACCTGTGCGCTCCGCTATAGTATCTAATAATTTAAATGAACGGCTAGGGGATGGTTCTCAAAAACTTAAGTAGGTAGTAATCAAAAATGTCGATATGAACAGCTACTCGTATCAACACTTCTGCATCTACACTAATATTATAAAGAGGAAAGTTATGTATTTTTGTATGTAACGAAAACTACTGGACCGATTTGAAATTTTCTTACACCATTCGAATCTTACAATTGCACTCCTTTATCACAGCTTAAGTAGTAACTTATGTTTCTGTCTGTCGAATGCTCTTCAGAGTATCATTATATGGAATTAAAAAAAAACTCTGAGTACGACCGTTTTGGGAACAAATCAGTGTTTTTTTCATAACTGGTTGATAGTAGGCAAAAAAAGGGAGTGTAGCTATTTTTTAATATTTTTTTGGATTTGCACATATTTCGTTAAACTATGACCAATTAGGTAGAAATTTTAAAATACGCGTACTTGTGATAATATTATTATCTCAAATTTTTGCGTGTTTTGGGCAAAGAAAAGGTCGTAGCCGACACGCACGAACTAACAATGAACTCTATTTAATTCTTGTTTTGTTTTATTTACCGTAACAAGTTTCATCGCCCTTATTATGCACACAGTCATGCCCTGCACGCTGTCATCAAAAGGGCCATCCAGTAATTTCCATTCACTTGCTTTTCTGCATTCAATTGTACATTACTTTTTTTTCTCCACTGGTCCAGACATGTACATATACATACTTTATACTTAGTATCTTTAATTCCTTCATGTACCTAGCTCTTGGAACCGACCATCATAATTTTGGTATAATATGTACCTACTTATTATAGCCCAAATTATGCTATTCGGTTGGTGGAAATACATCGATAAATTCCAATAGTTTACGTACAATGTTACGTGAATTGGTTAACTCTTGTGTGAAACTAATATTTGTAATCGTCGTCAATTCTCCCATTCACATTCTCATCCAATTGCCGACGATGCTGACTAATGTCTCATGGTTTCTTGTTTTCCAGTATTTTGAATTTTCCTACCCGCTCAGAGTATTGACATTTGTAAATAAGGTAACTACGTATATTCTAAGTTTGTTTATGTATTTGTGGCGGAACACGCGCGAGGCTCACATGATGCTAAGTGGACTAACCTCTGCCTATTTATAACAGATCTATTCGTCACTTGTGACGAAGAACTGGGCCCGTCACACTGAGACATCCAGTTGTTAAGTTGCATGTGCCCGTAATTTTACTGGCTCTAAAGGACTGCTGCCCCAATACACTGTGACGACAGATTTTCTACTTGAGGGTATTAGCGCGCCAGGCGAGCATTCAAAATTAAGTTATTTTCGTTAAATTACTTACATACCTATATTCGTTTTAGTCTTCGCCTTTACATTACAATTACAATGTTAACATCCTCTTTCTGTTTGACACTACACTGCACTCGTCAATCCGAGATGCTAGCTATTATTTCCCGTTTGCTAAGTAATTTCATGCTACCTACAGTGCCCTTCATGCTTATATACAGTTGTTGTGTTAACACACTACTGCTTCGAGACAGAATATGTGACACTGCGGTGATACCCATCAAGTTAAACTCTTGTTAAAGGGAACTAACATGGTGAAACATTGACCCATATATTAGGTCCTTACATATGAAATTGGCGTTTTTCGTACTGGCCACTTTAATCACGAATTTCTCCTCTTTGGTAAGGAATTCCAAATTCAAATTTGTACAGCTATAGACTCATGTATTTGTGCTTCGATGATCGTCATTCATTTGTTTTTTTTTCTTCTGTTTTTTTCTGTTTGCGTCACTCATTTTACAAAATGGAAAACCTTAAATATCGCATTATTTACGAGTACGAGTTCCGCCGTGGCACTAGTGCTGCGGAAACAACTCGAAGGGTGAATGATGTGTATGGCGGTCGTGTTGCAAAAGAAAACACAGTTCGTTTTTGGTTCCAACGTTTTCGTTCTGGAAATTTCGACCTGCAGAACAAGCCCCGTGGACGGCCTGAGACTCAAGTTGATAATGAAGAGTTGAAGGCTATTGTGGAAGCGGATCCATCGCAAACCACGTCCGAGTTAGCTGCAGGCTGCGATGTTAGTGATAAAACTGTTTTAATTCACTTGAAGCAAATTGGGAAGATTAAAAAGCTTCAAAGGTGGGTACCTCACGAATTGACTGAAACAAACCGGCAAACGCGCGTCGACTGCTGCGTTACATTACTAAACCGGCACAATAATGAAGGTATTTTAAACCGAATCATTACCTGTGATGAAAAATGGGTTCTTTACGATAATCGGAAGCGCTCAGCGCAATGGTTAGATCCTGGCCAGCCAGCCAAATCCTGCCCCAAGCGAAAATTAACCCCAAAAAAGTTACTTGTAAGCGTTTGGTGGACTAGTGCCGGTATTGTTCATTACAGTTTTTTCAAATCTGGCCAGACTATTACGGCTGATGTCTATTGTCAGGAATTGCAAACCATGATGGAAAAGCTAGCGGCTAAACAACCTAGGCTGGTCAATCGCTCCACGCCACTGCTGCTTCACGACAACGCTAGACCACACACTGCGCTACAGACGGCTACTAAATTAGAAGAGCTTCAATTGGAAAGTCTAAGACATCCTCCGTACTCCCCGGACCTTGCTCCAACAGATTACAATTTTTTTCGAAATTTGGATAACTTCTTGCAAGGGAAAAAATTCAACTCCGATGGGACAGTCCAAATCGCCTTCAAAGATTTTATTGATTCCCGTCCGACTGGTTTTTTTAGTAAAGGGATCAATGAACTACCTATGAGATGGCAAAAGTGCATAGAAAATAATGGTTCATACTTTGATTAATTAAATATATTAACGTAACAGTGGGTATAGTTGACATTGAGGTAATAGTTGACACTTTCAACTTTGAAGACATATAAAGACAGTTTTTTCATAGAACGGATCATGTGAATGCATTCTATTGATAGGAAATATATCCAGACACATTATTTTTTTTATTTTGGCAAAATTGGTTCAGCCATTTTGTAATAGCGTGTGTTTAACTGCGCGCGTGTCCGTGAATTATATTTTTTTAAATATATCTAACAGAATTTAAAGAGGTGAGTAAATTTACATTTATTCAAATTTTTTCATTACTTTTCCTGATATTCACATAGGTGATGTTTATTGTTGTTATTAGTTCACTGCTTATTACCCGAACTCTACTCCTAACCTCGTGTATGTAATGGCGCCAATTATTTCGTGTGTGTCAATTACTACTTACGCCTTTTTCAATGTTGACCAGTAATTGACATCCCTGTCAACTACTGATTTTTAGGTGTAAATTAAGTTTGCATTATGTCAGTGATCAGTGTAAGGTGACAATCATTTCTGTATATAATGAGTATAGTTCCTATTACTAGAACCAATACTTGACAGGGATGTCAACTACACATTCATACAGTGTCAAGTACTGAGTACATTTATTTTTTATTCCTTTGGAAAACAATCAAGAGCACCGCACTTAAATCTTAAAAACAGTACTGAATTTCTTGTGTCAGACTGCTTGTTATTTTTTTAATAAATTAAATGATTTTTATAGCTAAATACTGTTTTCTTAGATTAGCTAGACAGATATTTATAAGTGTAAAGTATGATTATGATAATAATGAGATACTCTTTGTTGATGGTTTAAATTAATAATCCCTTCTTCAAATATTCCGTAGCTTGCGGGGCGTCCCACGGAGAGCCACTTTGCTACGTTGAATGTAAGATGTAGAATGGACACTATGAAGTATGCCAGACGATAGATGCAAAGTTTTGTGTAAAAAAAGCGCACGATCGAGATTCTCGATCGTGCGCTCGTAGAGTCAAGACCTCCTTAAAATATTTTTAAATTATTTGTTATTATTAAATATGGATTTCCGCAAAGTAACGCCTGAATCTATTCATGATTGACTTTATTATTGTGGATGAAAAGCTGAGGTCAAAAGCATTGGATACTCGGGCGTACCGCGGAGTTGGCATCGATACAGACCACTACCTGGTGGTGAGACGTGTAAGTGGCCTTTTCAACCGATGGCAACACCGAGCGCGTGCATCTACACTACAAGTGTGAACTGTTTGGAACGAGTAAATGTTAAAAAATTGCAAGAGAAGGATGTTAAAAATGATTATGTTAATAAGTTGCATGAAAGGCTTGATGGTTTAGAAGAGATAAGTGAAATCAAAGAAATGTGGATAAAATTGAAGCAAGGGATGGTAGACGTTGCCATCAATGTGTGCGGAACTTCTAAAAAGCGAAAAGGAAAAATGCTAAAGAATGCGTGGATGGATCAAGATGTACAAAAGGCTATAAATGAAAACAAAATAACACGGTTGGATTCGTTAGCCACAAAAGCTAACCAAAATATATAAATGGCAACACATGATGATATAAATTACGTGTAGCAAGAAAGGATTATAAGAGATTAAAAAAGATAGTTAAAGAAGTTGTAAGCAGAAAGAAAGATGAGCGAAAGAATTTCTGAAGATATCCAGTCAAATGTAACGTTTTTCTGGAAATCCATAAGAACAGCTCGAGGAAACCATGACCTGAGATCGTCAAATCAGAAGTCATGATAGAAGCATTATAAAAGGAGAAGAATATGTGTTGAAAAGATGGAAAGAGTATTTTGAAAGTTTATTTGAAAGAGAGGGAACACTGGACTAGGTTTCAGGAACCTACATGTACACATACAAGCGATGATGAAAACGAAATAAGCATGTAAGAGATAAAGAGTATGAAATTAGGTAAGAATCCAGGATATGATAAAATTGAGATGCTGAGAGCTGGACGAGGCATAGTTGTTAGTCTGTGCACCGCCTTTTTAATTTGGATTGGAGAAGATTACAAAAGATGGAGAGTGTGCAAGTAACATAGAAAGGAGAGGGGATGCTGTAAACATGGTGAACGGAGCCTTGCACGCGTTTATGAACAGTACGAAGCGCTCGTAGCGAAGTTTACTTAGCTTTTCTTAACCGATCAGCAAAGTTAAGCAACGTCGCCCGCGGTCATGAGTTGGGGGTGACCGCTAGTGACATTACTACAGAGCGCTTCCGTGCTTAGGAGGGCACGTTAAGCCGTTGGTCCCGGTTGTTATCTTAGGATGGCAGTCGTTATAGCGTGGTGGTAGAGCATTTTGCGAATGCCCGCCTGGCTAGCTACCACTCTCAAGTAGAAAATCTGTCGCCAAGCACCTAACGGTGTGTTACGGCAGCTGTCCTTGAGAGCCAGTACTTCTAGGTTAGCCTGTACAACATCTTCGACCACATCATCACTTACCATCAGGTGAGATAGTGGTCAATGGTTAACCTATCAGGCATTAAAAAAAGTAAAAATATGTCTAAGAAGGCTCATCCGGCTTTTCATGTAGAAGTGTTGGTTCCAACATAGAATTGGTTGGTTTAAACAAAAAGTGAATGTATTGTAGTGAACAACTTTCACTTAGGTATAGTAGAAAAAGCATGAAAGTAGAATAAATACGGTGGAGATGAGAGCATTGAGAAGCATAATTAGATTCAAACGGAGGTGACAGGATAGTGTGATAAGGGAATGATGTGGTGTAAATAAGGATGTAGTAGTGTCTAAAATCGAGAAAGGTATGTTCAGATGTTTTGGACATATAGAGAGAATGAATGAAATAAGAATGACTAAACAGGTTTACATGGGACAAGTGAACGGAAGTTTTGGAAGGGGAAGACCTAGACGAACATTCCGAAATCAAATTGAAGACGTTCTGAAAAATGGTCATGTCAGGAGTACCCTAAACCGACGCTTATGTATGAAAGGATGATGAATGTAGATGAAGCGAAAGAGATATCTAAGGATCATAGCAAGTGGAAATTTATAGTCTCTGCCTACCCCTACGGGAAAGAGGCGTGATTTTGTGTATGTTTATATTTATTAAAGTATTCATTATTAATAAATTAGTTCTTCATTGTTTGATGTCAACTATTGGATCAACTAATGTCAACTACCCAAACAAATCAATTTTTAGCATGTCAACTATGGGTGCATTGGATACTTTGAAATCATGTATTTTTCATTTTTTATTGCTTGCTCTTATGAGATGATTGAATAACATGTAATAATCTTCATGAAACCCTCTCTTTTAGAATATATAATTTACTTTTACAATAAAACATTTTGGTCACCCTACACTGTTCTAAAGTTGACTATTCCGACCTATGTGTCAACTACTCCCCCATTTACCTTATATTAAAAAATATTCGACTTTTTGTTCTTCCCATACAAAACGCCAATTTCATATGTAAGGACCTAATATATCACCCCGTTCAACAACACCCCGTACGACGGATAGTCGCAGGTTGAAATAAAATATATTCTATTCTATTCGACCCGTGGGTTGCTAGGTTAGAATGTCACCTCCCCATTTCTTCTCGTGGGTGTTGTAAGAGGCGACTAAGGGAAAAGTGGGCAAAATGAGCAGCATACCACTTCTTACGTGGATGTGAGTAGGGTGTTGAGAGCATAAGACGCACAACAGGGTTGTATACCATATTAGTGCCCTGCAAGGGTTTCATACAATATGTTCTTGTGTTCCTGTCTTATATTATGCTGTTATCGTAAACATATTATTCGTAATGTTCTTATGTTTCGTCTGGTGTGCTAGAGAAAACATTTTGTATGACCATGAAACTGAGCCCGGTGAATGCAAGAGGCTCGACATGGGAGCACAACCCAATTTGCGAGACGTGGTTGTTTACACACCTCTGCCTACCCCTTCGGGAATACAGGCGTGATTAAATGCATGTATGTCTATACAAATCCTGCTCGTGATATTTTTTTAGATTTTAGCATGAGTATGAAAGATATATAATAAGTAGATAACCTACAGATTCGTTTTTTTTTTAAATATTATTTTGTGTTATTGTGGCGGAACATGCCCAGGGCCCAACTGATGTTAAGTGGATTAACCTCTGCCTATAACAGATGCATTTCTATAAACAAATTGCACTGTGCCCGTCACACTGAGACGTACAGTTGTTAGGTCTCATGGGCCTGTAATTTTACTGGCTCTCAAGGACTGCTGCCGGAGCACACTGTTAGGTGCTTGGCGACAGATTTTCTACATGAGGGTGGTCGCTAGTCAGGCGGGCATTCCCAAAATGGCCTTCCACCATGCGAAACTTTTTAATTGAAGTGCGTGGATTTCAGACATTTTGTTTAAATTTTAGGTGAGGAATTTAAATGAATTCTTTTTGCAAGCGAGTAAAATGTTGTTAGTCGTTGTCTCCAAAGTTGATATTTATGAAACTCAGAGTTTGCCATAAGCTAGATTATTTTTTAATTTCTCTGCATTTAATTATTTCTGAAGGATTTACCACATTCAAACATTATTAGTACATTTTCCTCCTTTTTTATTTTACCGCGTTATGTGGTTGATACCGTAAATAGATACTGTATCTTTTATTTATAAACTTGTTTCTCCTTCCTTCTTCCGCGTATTGCAACAGGCTACGAGAGGCTGTATGTATATTTTTTTATTACCCTTGTAGAAAAGAAATAAAACTTAAGTAAACTTTGATCTCTTACACACTTCGCTGTCAACAACAAGATAAGTAATGTAAAGAAAGGTAGGATAATTAGATCAGTAAGAAAATATAATAATTACGAGTATCACGTTCTTATAAAAATGGGTACACAACTACACTGAACTTACCTACGTTCTCTGAAAGTATATAAAGTATATAACCAATAAAACTAAATAATTAGGTAGGTACCTACGAGTAAGTATATGTACTTAACTTATTTTTTATGTGTTTGTGACGGATCAAGCATGAGGCTCACCTGATGTTAAGTGGTAACTTCTGCCTATAACACATGCATTTCGTCACAAGTGATGGACTGCACTGCGCCCATGAGACTAAGCAACTATGTCTTAGGGTAACAGACATAGTTGTTTAGTCTCATGTGTCTGTCATTTCACTGGCTCTGAAGGAGTGCTGCCGGAACACTATGTTAGGTGCTTATCGACAGACTTTCTACTTGAGGGTGGTAGCTAACCAGGCGAGCATTCGCAAAATGCCTTCTCGGTCTCTCAAAATGCGGTGAAGCTCAAACCTGGCTCGCGGCGGTGGGGATCGATCTATGAACCTCCGGCACCGCAGTCCATACCCATAACTGCTGTGCTATCATTGCTTCAAAGTATACCTAAGTACAAAAAGTTTTCAGATGCCGTTTGTACAAAGGACCAAATGGTGCCCTATTGCTAAGACTCCGCTATCTGTCTGTGTAGCTGACTGTTAAATAAGTTACAAACCTGAAATTTGTGTAGATAGTTAACCCGAAGATAATATTAAGACGCTGACATTTTTTTCGGACGGATTTTACCTAAACTAATCGCGATTTAGAACCTTGATATGCTTAAACTGCCGTTGTAAAAGGTACATAATCTCATTGAAGGACAAGATTCCCAGTCAAATTATGGGCACATATGACAACATATATCTTGGTCAGCCTGCAGTGTGTGTTCCGAATAGTCTTTTAAATCATTGCTATGTGCAAGGGCTGCTCTGTAGCTTGACATCGGAACAAGTGATCGGCTTGGTGTCAAGTTACAAGCAAGTGCTTGCAATGCATGGAAAAAGAATAAGAACCTTCTCATTTCCCCGCAAGGATTCAATATTAATAAATAGGTTAATTCAAGTTGCATGTGAAAAACATATTGATTAAGAAATCCTACAGCATAATTTGTGATTACTTAAACGACAAAAATGCCTGGACAATCCCGCCTCTGTCGAGCCATCACCTGTCACCTACGTAATTTAAACAAATACTGTAATATTGTATTATATAGTAAGTATGTAACACATTATTAAAAGAATTGTTAAATTGTAAAATAGTGTTACAAGAAGAATGGCCCCGAGTTACTTGCCCGTTCTTCTCGCAGTTGATCTATACAATTTTTTTTGCTGAACGTGGCAGTACAATGTAGAATATTTCAATACTAGTAATTGAACCTGAAACCTTCATAAGAGCGTCGTAGACGCCTAAATTGAATAAATGATTTTGACTTTTGAAGGTTTCAAAATATAAGTGGTTTGATAGAAATGAGTGTCTCTACTCACAGTTTAGCGATGCCGGCTTTCCTCACAGCGGACTGAATAGCCTTGACTGCTGTCTGGATAGAGTTCAGAAGTTGTGTGAGGTCTCCAGTGGCCGTAGGTGCTGTTCTCTGCTGCGCGAGCACCCACCGAGTCAACGTCATCGCGTTCGCATCGAACGCCGGGCCCTGCTGGGACATCTCTCAATATATTTATTTAATGTTTTCTAAAAACACGACTGTCCTCGACAGCTGTCGGCTGGCAACTAACTTAACTAGTTTAGTTTTTAAACTCTTGGAGGCACGGCTCCGGCCGAAGGTCATTCTCGCTTTCTACCAATTCATTTTATCATGATTGTTTGTTGAATTCGATGATGTAACGATATGTTATTGAGCGACACTCGAAAACAAGTTTGAGATAAGCGAAATGATTCGTCGCTTATGTAGTGTCGTTATTGAAGATTTATATATAGACACATATCTCAAACATTGTTTTTTAAGAAGATAATTAAATAGTTGTTGCATGTTAGAAATTGGACTTTACCTATAGGTATATACCAAGCTTGACGCTTGTATCTACCTACCTATTCGTTTTTACGATAGAGCAAAATGAAAAAAAAATTAAACACGTTTCTTGCATGGAGAGCCCCTATTATTTTCTTTTTATTTTTTTGTTATTATTATTACTTTTTAGGCAATCCGCTCGTAGCGAATTTTGATTCCTATGGTTATGAAAATAAACTTCATTTTGAAATTCTAACTCCATAATGGGCAACGTTTGTAAGGCAAATGTCAAAATTACGTAAAAATTTGTTCATCTCTATTTTCATTCTAGTTATTCATATAATGTATATAATAAATATACTACTAGAATAAATCGGAAATGCTCTCGAGTAAATTGAGGATCACGTAAACATCAATGATGTGCTTTGGAAGTCATATGAATTATTGTAATAAATCGTTGCTTAACGGGAAAAGTTTTAGACTTGTTAGTCTTATCTTAGCAAAACCTCGTACAGACGGACATGACAAAACTTTAAGGGTTCCTTGTCAGGACTACGGAACCCTAAAAAGGATGTAAATCGCGTGTCAGTATTTATTACGTCTCGTCATCTGATTTGATAGCTTTCCGCAATTCATATTGCGTTGTTAATATGTGTAAAAACTACTCAAGCAAAATGAAAAAGATAAGCTTGTTACAAAATCACAAATATACGATAGGAAAAATTTTAGTCATTTGAGGGATTAAATTTTTTTCCTATCGTATATTTGTGATTTTGTAATGTAATCCGCATAGCAGGCGTTATTGCAAACCTAACATAAATATTAAAAAAGATATGGTTGTATCATATTTTCCGTAAGTACACTATTGTTTACTATTGGAAATCAAAATATTGCATTAAACAGAGCATTTCCTTTAAAATACTTATTATTTAATTACAAATATATCACATTATCAGTCCATTTGAATAAAATGTATACATTCACCTATGCTTTTCTAACACGCTACGTGCAATAGGCTGAAAAGACAACTCGTCAGTAAAATTTATTCTGAGTTAAGGTAGCTTCTCACGGTCCGCGATTCTACGGATCATCACGCCCAGCCGACGACCACGGACGGCAACGCACGCAGATCTCAGAGAGGGCTCTTCCAACGGTCCATGTCGGTCTGTGTAGATCTTTTGATAACTTCATTGCAAAATGCAAAGAAAAAAAGACACGGACGCGCTCGGACCGCGTCGCAGGAGCTCGCACCGCACCTTTGAAGTTATCGACTCGCGACGGATATCGGTGCACCGCCACAGACCGCCTGTGCTACCACGGACGAGACCGTTCCCACGGTGTGTCGGGCGAGTAGGTCCGCGTCCGTCTGCGATATCGCGGATCGTGGGAAGCCACCTTAATACGGACTGATAATGTGTTGTTGAGAGGTTGACAACATAGATTCTATAGAGTCACATTAGTTTTATTTTTTAAGTTTATTACTTTTACCTACATGATCGGATCTAGCCCATGTAGCGCCCGAGTGCCATCAATACCCTGGTGCCTTAAAGTAGGCATGCATTCAAGGTGAAATATATAGTTACATTTTCACCAGTGATCAACAATTCGGGTGAAAATTGTTGGTACGTGTATGGTACTATATAATAGTGAGTATTATAATGAAATCTCTATTCTGAGTACCTAATAAACTTTTTCGAAGCGCTCGTAGCAAAGTTTGCTTAGATGTTCTTAACTGATCACCAAAGTTAATTAACGTCCGCCGCGGTCATAAGTTGGATGGGTGACGGCTAGTGACATTACTACCGAGCGCTTCCGTGCTTCGGAGGGCACGATGGTTAAAGAACGATAGGAAAGATTCGAGTTAAGACGTCATGTCATGTTAGCTCAATTGGTTAGAGCATACCCCGGCTTAAGGGGTGGATGGACGCGGGTTCGAATCCCGCACATGACTTAAATTTTTCCTAACGTATATTTGTGATTTTGTAATGTAATCCGCATAGCAGGCGTTATTGCAAACCTAACAATATTATAATTATATATGTATAATCGCCGTCTCATAATTATTATTATAAATAAGAATAATTTTTCATTAGGAAAATATTGTGACTCTGTTTGTTGGTTCTTGAATATATATATATATATATATATATATGCACAGTCCCTTCAGTGTCGTTATATAGTTTACACCATATATAGATTATATATACATATACAGTGTAAACTCAAGGAACTGTGCATTTTATGGCGTTATAGAGAGGTGTCGTTAAATGGAGAGAAGAAAAAAGTTTGTGAGCAACTAAGAAACGTTTAGATAATCCATGATTCCTACTTAATAGTCACGCTTCTACACGTGCAAGCAATCACAATTTATAAACAAAAGAACAAATTGCTTACGAAGTTATAGGTAGAGAGATAAAAAGAAAAAGAACAACAGAATTATTCTATATTATGTTGACGGGCTACTATGGAACCCTACATTGCGCGTGACCCGACACGCGCTTAACCGTTTATTAAATAAATAATACGGCATTCGCCGCTAATAAAACCGAATTTCTTCATGTTACGGAACACATTATCGATTTTTTTCTGGATAGAGGTCCTATTATCAGTAGTCACAAAATAAGTTAACATAACAAGACGGCACGTATGCACCTTGTTTGTATACCTAGCGATTTTCTTAAATAGTCACACAGTTTATGAATATTGTACTTGTATCTAAAGTTTTTTTTTCTGTTAGAACACTTACGACTGTCATACATATTCATATATATTTATAGATTTTGAACTGAATAGTGAAGCAATAATTGCTGATATACCGCAATTATTGCTTCACTTTTCAGTAGATATGTTACATTTAGTGCGTTCGTAGTAGAAAATAACATACCATTTATGCCTATGGATCATTTATGGCAACTATTAATTAACATCATGCGTTCTTTCGTGTTAGCATTTAGTATCAGAACATTAGACAGAAAAATATTCTTAAACTAAGATCAAAACGTAGATATACTAACAGAACTTTTTTTAACAATCCCCATAAATACGGCAATTTTTAGGTTGAGCTACGGCAACCCTAAAATTTACTTGGTCTGTGGCAGTGTTGCCAGACATGCGATAATTATCCTAGATCCACGATATATTTGAGTATCATGCAATAAAAATTAATAAGTACGTATCGCACGATAGTTTATCAAACGTCTACGATATTTTTCTCAAATACACGATAATTTTGTAATGAATTCAGATCTCTGTAACGAAACGCAACATTTTGCAAAATGTTTCTTAATCTATGGCATTCCAGACTCCAGTCGGATGAGATGAGGAATGTAATATGATTTTTTCCAAAACACTTAAATTTAGTTATAAAAAAGTTTATGCTAACCGGGCTGTTGAAGGCTATAACAGTAGGAGCGAAAAAACCTGCTGAATGGAATTTCTGCCAAACCGAGTATGATTGAGTGTATGAACAGCTCAGGAATTTACGGACCTGAGAAAACCAGAGCCCATCAAAACATTCATGCCTTATCCGCAGAAATTCAATCATGGAGTTCTGATTCTGAGGAATAAATTACTTTTATATTAAAATTATAATAAGATTCAAGAAAAATACATATTTATTTTTAATTTGTAGAAGAGCAGAAAGAATCTGCGTGTAGTTGCCAGAAAATTACTCGCAGGTGGGCGCCTAACATTAAAATTGCCTAATATGATAAGTGATTAGTAATAGGTTCTATCTAGATTTAATATCTACTTAAAAAAAATAACTGTATTTGTTAAATTGCCACTTCCTAAATTTTAGCCGTATATTCTATTGTCTTTTTAGACAAGGTTGCGAAACGTATAAAGTTGCGATAAAACACGATAATTATATATGAATTCTAGGATAATTTTTAACTCACGGATCTGGCAACACTGGTCTGTGGTCTAAATAAATAAATAAGGCAGGAAAATGGCACCAAAACTAAAGTTCGCGGATGGTATTTAAATTAACTATTATTGTGAGATAAATACACCGTATTTAATTGTTTAAATCAGTTTTTATTCTTATATCTGTATTCTTGTGTTTCTGAATAAGCATGGTATTTGTTCGCAGGGGAAAAAGTCTTGTGTTTTCACGGACCTCTAATCTACGAGGCAAAATGTCTCAAAAGCTCCGTAACAAAAGATAAACACATTCGCTACCTGATTCATTATGCGGGCTGGAACAAAAAGTAAGTTAACGCACTTATAAGCAGCGAATTTGTAAGTTGTTGCTAACCCATTTATCGTGTTTCAGTTGGGATGAATGGGTGCCAGAAAGCCGTGTCTTAAAGTACAATGAAGCTAATGTACAACGGCAGAAAGAAGTGCTCAGGGCTCACACCGCCCAGCCAGCGAAGACTAAAAAAAGTAAGTAATTCCTGAATATGTGCCTAAATTGTGTACAGTTACTATTTGTGACTTTTGGTTTTGACTCTGATCAAACGCCCGGTTTACTTATCTAAGAGTCATTCAGATTTTACTTGGTGGCTGTAAAAGTTATCCGAGGGCAGTCCAGAAATCATCTCAGAGAGTGTACAATTACTCTTGGTTGTTCTAAAATCAAGTCACTTGACAGTTGAGTTTGTTATCTGATGCAAAATAGGGTATGATTTACACTTGTTAGGTAAATGGGGATATGACTTCAGAATGCACCCCTCAAGGGGATGCTCCTGCTGTCCTCTCTTCTCTAACTTAAGTAACTCACTTCCCATAGTACATAGGGTATATATATATATACTGATTCTAAAGATGACCTGCAAAATTGTAGTCAGTTGTCATTTGACAGTCTATTTGTTATTGTTATTTCTAGAAAAATCTAATTGAATACTGGCTTGTTTTAAGAATATGTAAATGCCACTATGTATCTTAATATGCCATTTACAGATAGATAGAGTTAAATTATCACTCTAAATTTTATAACAGAATTACAAATATGGTAGGAAAAATTTAAGTCATGTGCGGGATTCGAACCCATGTCCATCCACCTCTTTAGCCGGGGTATGCTCTAACCAATTGAGCTAACATGACATGATAAATTTAGAGAATATTTTGATAAGCGAAGTCAGGAAAAAGGTATATGGTATAGAACCATACAAAGCCAGCCTCCTCCAATACCTTGGTGTGTTAAATATAAGTTGAGTAAACAATTTGTTGTCATAGCTCACAGAATACGTTCTGGACACATTCCATCAAAGAAATTTGGATATTTGATGAACAAGGAAATATCACCTAACTGTGAGTCATGTGGAGTGGTAGATGACATATATCATGTCCTTATGGAGTGTGTCCAGAATGCAAGTCAAAGGCATGCGCTAATAACATCCTTAAATATAAATATTTTAGACATAGGAGTGTACATTAATGATTTGGTAGAACCTGCATCGGAGAATGCATTAAAAATATATAAGATGTGTATGAGATAAGGTAAAGTTAAGGTTATGATGGGACTGACATGTCAAGAGACAAAAGTCCCTAAATTAAATAAAGAAAAAAAAAAAAAGAAAACATGACATGACGTCTCAAATCTTTCCTATTATTTTTTAACCATTGTATTGGGATGGAGCGACATCTATAGTACAACTCACATTGTAATACAAAAGAGACCAATTTTGCAATCGGTTTTATACTTGTAAATGATGACAAAACCTTATTATTTTAATATAAGGTTCAAAATTTTATCCTGTGAAATTAACAGTTTTTGACAAAAAAAATATTGAAGTTGTAATTTTAACCTTAACCTGTATTAAATCTTGTCACACATATAATATTGAATATTGACAGGTAGTTACATGAAAAAGCAAATAATGTACAACTTATATTGATTGAATAATGTACAGCCAATTGTATGGTGAATTATATACATTTCATATGCATGGTATGGCCTAACTAATGGATTCAAAATACTTGTCTGGCTGTACCTGACCATAACAATATAGTATTTATTATAAATCGGAGGTGTGTAGGACGACCAGCACTATTCCACATAATAATGCATAGCCAGTAAGTACACTGTGACTGGAAAGTAAGAAGACTAAAGTGATGCGTATCTGCAGCACCAGAACTGTCATATAATTATTTCACCTCTTAAAATACATTTGTTTGATAAACATGACTTTCTACTTAGTGATCCATCCTTTATTGTTCATTCTATTCTGATATAATGTATGTATATGTAATTTTGGACATGTATTATTGATCAAACATTCTGATTACTAAAAACTTCTAGGTTAGCCTGAACAACATCTTCAACCACATCATCACTTACCATCAGGTGAGATTGTGGTCAAAGGCTAACCTATCAGGCATAAAAAAAAGACTAAACACAAATCATAGAGTGGTGGCCATTTTTTGTTGATGTTGCATATGCCTATGCATTCACTCATGAATGCAAATGAGAAGGCAATCATTCAATTAATCAATCAATTGGTTATAGATGAGACAAATTTACTTAGCATTCCATGGAGTCGCCGTGTGGGTGCCTGGTCCATAGCGTTGCAGAGGAAGAGGCTCAAGTCAAGGTGCCTGGGACTTGCAATGTTAAGTGTTAACTTGTAAGGTTAAGGGGCCCCTTTACGATGCTTCAATGCTCCCTTTCACTGCTCGAGCCTCCTCCTCTGCCCAACCAAGTTTGGTACGATCTGACTAATGCCGCCTTACACATTCTAGGATGGAAGTTACGTTTGTTCTTGACAGGCCAAGGTCTTTTAGTAGGTTGTATAGGGATTTTGTTGGTATACCCTTGCTCCAATTTCAACAGCATATAAATTAACCACATAACCATTTTTGATTAATTCATTTGTTAGGTCATAATAGTTTTTATTGTGTGGTCTATAAGTATGTTTGTTTCCCACGGCACAGTAAGTTCTATAAGTACTATGCGTTTTTGACATTTTGAGTATAGAAATATATCTGGTCTGGATGACGAAACGCCAACATCCTCAGCAATTTTGTAGTGTTTTTCATTCATGTCCATCAAAAGAGTCCAATCGGGAGCTGCACCTAAGATGATGTAAGGCTTGGATTTAGATTTTGAAGATGACCCTTCTTTTACAAAAGCAACGTCTCGTTTGTTTGTGGTCAAACCTTTCTTTTCTCTAGGATTATGACTCGTCGCTTCACGTATGATTTCGAGGACTCTTATTATGTAAATCTAAACAGAAACAGTAGAAAGGTGGCCATTTAGTTTGATATTGTTTTGGTGACTTAATACCTTTTCTGCTGCATGCGTTTTCCAATATCCCTTACCTTTAGGTACAGGGTATGTCAAAGTATTTTTCTTATTCCTAATTCCTTATTCTTTGCTTTTAAACATTCATAAAGTGTGGCAATGGGTTGTAAACTTTAGTTTTTAAATAGCCTTATAGGAAAAATTCTTCAGTCCTTAAACCTGGGCTCATCAGTGGACGGTTCATACTTGTTACATCTACTTGGTGACATAAAAATGAACTTTTCAGCAGCCTCTCATATTTGTTAGCCAGATAGTTTTAATGAAGTGGAGGGTAGGACACATGCTTCTCACAACTGTTTAGGGCGACGCGACACTTCTGATTAGTCTAAATTGCACAATTTAGAAAAATCTGTAATTTCAAAATTAATCATGTTTGCAGCTCCAGCAAAAGGGAAGAAGTCAGAAGCAGCAGCAGCGACCCCCACTACTCCAGCTAGGGAAGAGTCAAGGGCCTCCACTCCTGCTGGTGTGTTTGCTTAATAATTTGTATTTTTTTTGTGCCATTTTTATATTATTGCTGTTATGTCAGCCTTCCACCACAATCTCACCTGGTGGTAAGTGATGATGTAGTCAGAGGTGTTAATACGCTTAACTAGAATTACTCGCTCTCAAGAACAACTGTCTGAATACTCCGTTAAGTGCTTGGCAATATATTTTCTACTTGATGATGATCCAGGTCGTAAAATGCCCTTCCACCTTGCAGTCAACACAGTATTGCCACTAAGCCATCACTGCTTTAAAACTACAAGTAATACATGTGAAATTGTTTGCATGTTATTAGGATTTACCTCCACATCATTGTGCGGGTGGCAGGGTCCATTGTATTGCAAGGGAAGATACTAGACGGCATCTGGGACTTGCAATTCAGAATCAGGGTTGAGGTGGCCATGTCCATAATTGCATTGTCAATATTATAGAATAAAATGAGCACAAATAATTATTTGTTCTATGTTGGTGATAAATGTCATTTATAATAGTATAGGACCATGTGAATGTGATCTCAAATCTCAATATTTTTAATGTTTTTTTAAATTTCATTTCCCTAGATTTTCATTTGGCATCTGTAATACATGCAAAATATTGTTGAAAGTAGTTGAGTAGTTGTCGTTTTATGTGAGAACATGTCACTAATTTCTTTAAGGGGGTTGTAACATTTTTGTATGGAGTTTGGGCTTAGTAGGTGCTGTCATCATAATCTATATAATATAGAGGTAATCAATACAAACAATACAGACTCTGTTAAAAAGCTAAAAAGTTAAAGATATTTTACATAAATACCTACTTTACGAATTAAATTTTGTAAAGTGTTGTTAATCTTTGTTTCTTGAGAGCTAGAATCTAATCATGCCACTCCAACAACCGAATCTATTTTGTCTAGCGTCTATTGGATCACAACACTCCCTAGGGCATATACAACAATGAGCCAATACTGTTACTCTTTGGTGGAAAAGCGAACTCTTAGGTGCTGTGCCCTTGTCCACTGTATAGCCTTTGTATTGTGATATAGTGGGCGTAGCATCAAGGAGTACAACCACGCTTTTTTTATTTTATTTTTTTTATTCTTGATAGGTTAGGTTTTGACCACTATCTCACTTGATGGTAAGTAATGATGTGGTCGAAGATGTTGTTCAGGCTAACCTAGGAGACTCTCAAAGACAGCTGCCGAAACACACCGTTACGTGCTTAGCGACAGATTTTCTACTTGAGCGTGGTAGCTAGCCAGGCGGGCAATCGCAAAATGCCCTACTACCATGCAAATCTTTTCTTCCTGATGCTTTCACAGATAACTTTTTTGTTTCATTGACAAAAAGGATTATTTATAATAAAAACAAAGAAATCATAAACGGACAAATGTATTGATAGTAATGTACTTAAAAATATTTAGAATTTTAATATCAACTAACAGACAAATGTGACACTATGAGATTTTGTTACATAGTATTTGTTGATTGTAATAATGTACCCTATATATTCGGGCAAGTATGAAAGGTGGCATCGCAACTAAAAAAAACCTATTGGCCGCCGGTCCTTATTCCTAATGTTACAACCCCTTTATGTCTTATTTGGTATATAATCTTCATCTTCATCAACAGACATAATGTGTGTTGAACAAGTCCTCCTATTGAGGGTGTTTGCTGTAATAACGAAGGCCACATCTGCTTATAATAGATAAATAAGTCACATGTGCCTGTAATTTTACTGGCTCTAAAGGACTGCTGATGGAACACACTGTTAGGAGCTTGGCAACAGGTTTCCTATTTGAGGGTGGTATCTAGCCAGGCGAGCATTCGCAAAAAACCCTTTCACAGTGCAGTGAAGCTCAAGCCGCCACCGGTGGGGATATAATTATATTCCTGCTGCATACAGAGAGAGATGCACATCTATTACTGCTCGGCTATCACTTCTTACATACTTCTGTGGGGATCACAGTATAAAAGCGCAGTTCTTCAGAAAATGCCGCTGCCCACCTGATTGTATCGTCCCTTAGTCACCTCTAAAGGAATTACATAACAAGAATATATGGAGGGGACTGTGAATATCTTACAACTAATATTATGCTAAAATTATATACTATGTCAACCTCTCTTAATTTTGTAACATAAATGCTTGGGCGAACCGATACATTTATAAAATGTTAACAAGTCTGTTTGTTTCATGATTTTGTACTTACCTCTGGCCTGTTTGTTGGTACTATGTTAATAAACCTTTGGACCGTTTGTTGGTACTATGCTAATAATCCTCTGGACCGTTTGTTGGTACTATGCTAATAAACCTCTGGACCGTTTGTTGGTACTATGCTAATAAACCTCTGGACCGTTTGTTGGTACTATGCTAATAAACCTTTGGACCGTTTGTTGGTACTATGCTAATAAACCTCTGGACCGTTTGTTGGTAGTATGCTAATAAACCTTTGGACTGTTTGTTGATACTATGCTAATAAACCTCTGGACCGTTTGTTGGTACTATGCTAATAAACCTCTGGACCGTTTGTTGGCACTATTTGTTGTTACTATGCTAATAAACCTCTGGACCGTTTGTTGGCACTATGCTAATAAACCTCTGGACCGTTTGTTGGTACTATGCTAATAAACCTCTGGACCGTTTGTTGGTACTATGCTAATAAACCTCTGGACCGTTTGTTGGCACTATGCTAATAAACCTTTGGACCGTTTGTTGTTACTATGCTAATAATGATACATGGCTAAAAGGTAGAGTACACGTTTTGTGAAGGTTTCTATTTTATGAGAGTGCATATCACACTGGGATGCCCTATAAGTGATGCTGTTCACGCATGATCGAAAAAAGATTTCATAACAGCAGTGAAATGGGGAGATAATTATATGCAGCCACTGCCAAATTTTTATATAGGATTTTTAACATACATATATAATTATGATTAGTTAGATGTGAGGTATTTTGACCAAATTACATGGGGATGATGGATGATGATTCTGATATTGTTTTAAAATTGAATTCCAGGTAAAGAGGTGGAAGCGACTCCTACCCCGGCTAAGGCAACCAAGACTCAGAGCAAAGATGCACCTACAGACTCTGGCTCTGATCAACCCAAGTAAGTTTTTTATAAATTAACATTTAAGTTTGCACTAGCCATTGACTGGAAAAGCTTACGCAAGGCTTTTTTACTCCTCTAACAGCGCTAACAATATCTTGATACACTTTGTGTTGTTTTTATTGCACTTTGAATAATTGCACTGTGGCAGAAAAACTATACTTTAAAACAATACTAACTATTAATATATGATGAACATGCAATTAAATCTTCCATAGAACATCAATCATTGTTTGTGTTTAAAGTTCCTCTTAGTTTGATAAGGTGGTTGAGTGCGTTAATGGAGAGTGCTTTTCATTCTTTGCAAGATAAATAACGATATCTCTGTATTACTTCTCCTTATTCTGTATTAAAAGTATAAATATATCAATTACATCGATTCTGCATTAAACGACAGCTAGATAGTAAAAACACAAGTGCTATTTAATGTGTATTATCTATCACTATATCATGATATTATCCATCACATAAAACATTATTGACAAATTTCTAAATACGATTACATGCACTATCGCGTGCTAAGCTAAAATCATATTTTAAATATTATTGGAGCACAAAATTTTATGCCCTTCCCGAATCGAACCCGCGTCCCCCGATTTCGCGCCGGATCCCTAAACTACTCGGCCACCTGGGCACGCTATTTCTAGCCGAAATTTCGTGCTCCAATTACGGATGACGGTTAAAGTAATACAATTGGTGAACGAAATTTCGGCTAGAATTAGCGTGCCCAGGTGGCCGATATAATTTGTAAATATGATTTTTAGAATCTGATCATAATTATTATATTGGGTTGCGTAATCGTAAACAAGTTTAAAGCTAATTGCAAAAAATATTTTTGTAAAAAGTACTACGTTGAACTATAGATGTCGCTCCATCCCCATACAATAGTTAATATAAAGGATAAATTAGTTACACATATGGCTTAGCGGTTAGAGCATACCCCGGCTGTAGAGGATGGCGCGGGTTGGAATCTCGCACATGACTATAATTTTTCCTCTCTTTGTAACATTATCCATGGAGCATGCGTTATTGCACTACTTTGTTTGAGAATAAAATATTATATTGGTGCTTCTTTTTATTGGGTTGTGTTTGTGTTATGTATGAGTTCTAACGGCTATTGCTTTAACTAAATTGCTTCATTGGCTGATATTGGTACAGTTTTTGAATGACATAACAGTTAAATGAAGGAAAAGCAAGAACGGAAAATTAGAAACTAATGCTTCGTTCTCAATAAAAGTTTTATAAACGGTGTAAATATGGTCAGTAAGTACTTATGATTTTCTTTTGCAACTCACTGCATGCCAATTTGTATTTATTTTAATATATGATAGTATTATCATAGTTATTTGTTAAGCAAGGCTGCAAAGTTGTCATTTGCTGCTTGTACTTATTTTAAAACCTGAGGAAGCGAAGGATTCTAAAGATTCGAAGGTACGAAACGCAAAGAAACTATGCTGCCGAGCGAAATACACGATTTTTCACCTCACTACAGCTAAGAAAATACTATAAGTGCAAAAAAAATAGATAATAATATGGTAAATTTTGATCAATTATATTCAAAATGAAAAGTAAAATTATTATTATATGTGATATTGAAAGTGATATAATTTTTAAGTACTTTTATAATGACTCGAATTTTAAAATCCTTTTTTACGTTAAAATCACATGCAAGAATGTGAGGTGAAAAAGTAATTTACCATACTGCATGAGTTTGGCTAAGTACCTAAGGAATATTAATGTATTCAGATGTCTTCAATGTATACTTAATTCTAATAATACAATTTTCGAATGGTCCTTACGAATATTCAATATTCAAAAAAATTGGTATTCGAATATTCTATATTTTCCGAGTACTCTCAGAATTATTCGAATAATACTTTTAAAAAACGTTTTGATATATGGATGTATCAATTAGCCGATGTCTTAGTTACAATTAAACTTTGCACAAAAAATGGTGATCCAAAATAAAATAATAGATCTGAATTAAACTTGTTTTAATAACGCATAACAGGCAGTCAAGCTAGTTAAGACAACTCCAAATTCACATGTATGAAAAACCGCTCTACAGCAATGATACAGCACACAAAAAAATAATACAGCACAGTTAATTCTGATGTGTATTGACGTCATGGCGTTTTGTGACCATGCCTGTACGAGAAAAAAATTGAATACGCCTAGAACTCAATTTAGGGGGCATTCTAAAAAGAACAATATGAGGAAACTATTCAATAGAAGACTTACAATGAAATGTTCGTTGAATGTCTACGAGCGTTTCTGTTTTGCATACTTGGCTCAGATATAAATGCTTTGTCAGAACTTTCAAACAGCACCATATGCATTGAGAGGGTTTAATATCTATTACCCTCTGAGGTGCCGGGTTAGAATTGCACCTCCCCATATCATCCCGTGGGTGTCGCAAGAGGCGACTAAGGGAAATATACGGGAAGGTGAGTAGCAGCGCCTTCTTAAAAACTGCCATCTTAGACTGCGATCGCCCAATACGCCTGCCAAGCGTGGGGATTATGGCAAATACCCCCTAAATAGGGGAGGCTGCGTTCAGCAGTGGACGATCCGACTGATACAGTAATATCTATTAGCCGCTAGGGCCTTCTAACTAGACGATTCGGAACTTGGCAGCCTGACGCAAATATCATAAATAATTGCATACGCAATCGCGCCACTGTCTACGCGATATGTGACCCAACCATCCAAGTGTTCCAAACCAAGTGCTTCCGAGTTTTGGCGAATCCTGTCATGTCGACCGCGTAACTCAAACGGAATGTATGGTACAGACGTCGCACCCAATCCTCAAAATTATAAAACGTAATTGTACCTCTCGTAAATTTGTCATTTTGTAATGTAATCCGCAAAACATGTGTTATTGCCAAAAATAAAAATATTAAAATTTCAAAATTGTGTTTCGTACACTTCTGAGTTTAGTGTCAAGAATATGTGGCGAATATTCGAATATCCCAATTTTAGTATTCGAATATTCCTACCAATTAAGTATTCGAATATTCGAATGCAAGCCCTACTTATGAAGCAATAATAACAACCTCTATATTGCGTTCAGTTACAATTTATATGAAAAGCTGTTTTGACAAAAACAAAGATGTCGCTATATTGCAACAGATGTATTCTATATAGAGATATATAGAACACTTAAATTTGCCCTCTTATCTCTACTTTACTCTTTTTGTTACATATATATGTACTCACATACGTAACAGCTAGACTTGTTTTTTCAATAAGTAGTTACCGAGGAATCACTATCTAACTTAGTTTCACGGTAATTGAGGAACGCGAGTAATATCAAATATAAAAACCCAAAACCAACGCGATCAACTGGATCCAGCATATTGTTAAGAATATTAAGAAAAGTTCAAAAAACTTACATAATTTATTAAAAATAACTGACCACTACTCTCTCACACCACACCGTGGATGCAGCTGAACGCGTTGGTTGGGGCAAACTTTTATGCTTAAGTGTATATGAAAAATTTTGCCCTTCATTTTTGTTCACTAAACAGCTGTATTCGTTACAGGAAGAAACGCGGCCGCCTAGACTTATCCATAGAATCGGAGGAGCAATACTTAGCGAAAGTAGAAGTCAAAATTAAACTACCTGATGAACTGAAAGTATGGCTCGTCGATGACTGGGACGTGATCACACGCCAGCAGAAACTGGCACTGCTTCCCGCTAAACTAACCGTCCAACAAATCGTCGATAACTACTTGGGTTTCAAGAAATCAAGCAAATCACACAACCAAGCTAAGGAATCTGTTCTAGTGGGCATAGCCGATGGCATAAAGGAGTATTTCAATGCCACATTAGGCTCGCAGCTGTTGTACAAGTTCGAAAGGCCTCAGTACAGTGAGATTTTGCAAGAGTACCCCGACATGCCTATGTCCCAGATATACGGATCTATACATCTGTTGAGATTGTTCGCTAAAATGGGACCCATGCTAGCATATACGGCGCTCGACGAGAAAGCATTACAGCACATCCTTACACACGTACAAGACTTTCTAAAATACATGGTCACCAACAGGTCGACACTGTTCAATCTACAAGAATATGGAAACGCCACGCCGGAATATCATAGAAAAGTTCAGTAGAGTTATTTTAGTTTGTAAGATTTATTTTGAAAGATTATCTCTTATGTTTAAGTTAGTGAATGACGAATATGACCTGATTATTGCATGTGTGGTTTTATTTTGCAAAGCAGTGATGGCCCAGTGAGAAGAAGAATGAATAGAATTGTATGGAATGCCGCGCAGAAGGACCACGGTTCGGATCTTCCGGGCTCGATCTTCACCACATGGTGGTAGGGCATTTTGCGAAAGCTAGAAAGCTATCTATCGAGTATCAAGAACATATATATAATTTTGGCGTAGGTGGCAATATTTTCTATAATAAACATATTAATGTGACACATATCATATTTTACCTATATATTGCTCTTAAAAGTTTGACAATTGTCATCTGAAATGAAGATCTCGATTAAATTTATTTCTTTAGCCAAGACACTGTCTAAAAGTAACAATTTCGAAGATGTTGGCTCTTAAAATTTAGACTGCTGTCATTTGATATAAAGATCCTAACTAGGTCTATATTTTTAGGCTTGGCATGGCAATTTAATTTCATGCATTTTAAATGAAAATTGTAGTGGGTAAGATAACTTTATTAATTTAGCAGTAATAGTCGTCTAACTTAGGTGTTGGATAAATTTGTACCAAATACAAAATCCTTAGAATAAATCTGTAAAGTGACTAAGATTAAGTAGTTGCTTGTTTGTAACGGGTAGGTAAAGACTTGCATTGAAAAACAAAATCACGAGTTTCACAAAGCTGCTGCTAGATGCCACTGTAACAAATGGGCTCTGAATCGCGCTATCGTTACGTTTTCACTCGAGTACGTATAGATGTCACAAACGAACTTTGTTTAATTTTCGAATTACAATTTAGTGAATTGAAGTAATAACTTGCCAGCAATCGTGCTCTTATTTTTTAGCTTTAGCAGGAAGAAAATGGAAAAGAATAAAGAACAACATACTCGTACTGTATTCTGATAACTGGCTACTACGGAACCCTATACTGTGCATGACCCGACACGCACTTGACTATGTTGATATGTTATGATATGTTAATAAACTCGTTGTTACCTACGGTTTCCGAGATATTGTCCTTAAAAGTTCGGCAGTTCTCTTATGGGATGATTTATATTAGACCGGGCCGTGTCCGGGCCGGGCCGTGGACGGGGCGGGCCCGGGGCGAAGCCCGTCCGTACGTTAGTAGGCGGGCCCGGACGGGACACGGATCAGGCACGGTCTAATATAAATTGCTTCATACAAAAAGTATGTAACGTTTCAAATCCGTGCCCCGTACGGGCCACGTGCACGGCACGCCCCGGGCACGGCCCGCTCTAATATAAATCTACCCTATGTCATTTTAAAATCTGCCACGTCCGACAAAAAGAAATGAAAATAAAATATATCAATATGTCAAATGTGACATGTGTCATAATAATATGTTAATGAATATATTAGGTCCTTACATATGAAATTGGCGTTTTTCGTACTGGCCACTTTAATCACGAATTTCTCCTCTTTGGTAAGGAATTCCAAATTCAAATTTGTACAGCTATAGACTCATGTATTTGTGCTTCGATGATCGTCATTCATTTGTTTTTTTTCTTCTGTTTTTTTCTGTTTGCGTCACTCATTTTACAAAATGGAAAACCTTAAATATCGCATTATTTACGAGTACGAGTTCCGCCGTGGCACTAGTGCTGCGGAAACAACTCGAAGGGTGAATGATGTGTATGGCGGTCGTGTTGCAAAAGAAAACACAGTTCGTTTTTGGTTCCAACGTTTTCGTTCTGGAAATTTCGACCTGCAGAACAAGCCCCGTGGACGGCCTGAGACTCAAGTTGATAATGAAGAGTTGAAGGCTATTGTGGAAGCGGATCCATCGCAAACTACGTCCGAGTTAGCTGCAGGCTGCGATGTTAGTGATAAAACTGTTTTAATTCACTTGAAGCAAATTGGGAAGATTAAAAAGCTTGAAAGGTGGGTACCTCACGAATTGACTGAAACAAACCGGCAAACGCGCGTCGACTGCTGCGTTACATTACTAAACCGGCACAATAATGAAGGTATTTTAAACCGAATCATTACCTGTGATGAAAAATGGGTTCTTTACGATAATCGGAAGCGCTCAGCGCAATGGTTAGATCCTGGCCAGCCAGCCAAATCCTGCCCCAAGCGAAAATTAACCCCAAAAAAGTTACTTGTAAGCGTTTGGTGGACTAGTGCCGGTATTGTTCATTACAGTTTTTTCAAATCTGGCCAGACTATTACGGCTGATGTCTATTGTCAGGAATTGCAAACCATGATGGAAAAGCTAGCGGCTAAACAACCTAGGCTGGTCAATCGCTCCACGCCACTGCTGCTTCACGACAACGCTAGACCACACACTGCGCTACAGACGGCTACTAAATTAGAAGAGCTTCAATTGGAAAGTCTAAGACATCCTCCGTACTCCCCGGACCTTGCTCCAACAGATTACCATTTTTTTCGAAATTTGGATAACTTATTGCAAGGGAAAAAATTCAACTCCGATGGGGCAGTCCAAATCGCCTTCAAAGATTTTATTGATTCCCGTCCGACTGGTTTTTTTAGTAAAGGGATCAATGAACTACCTATGAGATGGCAAAAGTGCATAGAAAATAATGGTTCATACTTTGATTAATTAAATATATTATATTAAAAAATATTCGACTTTTTGTTCCTCCCATACAAAACGCCAATTTCATATGTAAGGACCTAATATAAATGTTATTTAAAAAAGTAGAGTTTTTTTTTCAATAAAATTTCAAATTGTTTATCATTTCTAAATATTTATAATAGTCTTGAAAATTGATTGGTTTTGGATTGATTACAGGTTCGTGCCAGCGAATCCCTAATTTAAAAAGGGGTAAACTTGCATACTTTCATGTTTTTAATAGTGCCAAGCGCCACCTACGCCATAATTTTGTAGCTAATATACAACATCGTATGTACCGAAAGTCCTCGGCAATAAAATAATTATTATGGTAGCTTTTCATAACTGCGTCAGAGCTTTCAAGTCATCTGGAGACATGTCGGAATTTTCTAGAACGTATTACTTACACTGATGTTGTAAACAAAATGGGTTTTTATGATAATGCAAGATTTTTGGCAGCATGAAGTTTCTTGTGTTGTGTTCGTTAAGATAAGTATCCATAGAAAATCAAGTCAATGTTCAGGTGGACCAAGGCTAACGGAAGTACTTTTATTCTTTGTATGGTTAGGTTTTAAAGGAATGATAGCCGAGCGGTAATAGCTATGTACTGCCGTGCCGCAGTTCCATGATCCCTACCGCCGGTTTCACCTTTCAAAAACAAAGACAACAATATTTTAGGAAATATTTGCCTGGCTAGCACACCCTAAACAAGAAAACCTGTGCCAATCACTTTAAACAGTGTGTTCCGGCAGCAGTCCTTGAGAGCCAGTAAAATTACAGGTACATAAGACTCAACAACTGTATGGCTCATGGCGACGGTCACAGTGCAGTTCGTCACTTGTGACGATATCTATGTTATTGTGACAGGACAAGCTCGAGGCCCCACCCGATGTTAAGCGGACGAACCTCTGCCTATAACAGATGCATTTCGTCACAAGTCACGAATTGCACTGCGCCCGTCACCTTGAGACAGTTGTTAAGTCTCATGTGCCTGTAATTTCACTGGCTCTCAAGGCCTGCTGCCGAAAACACCATTAGGTGCTTGGCGACAGATTTTCTAATTGAGGGTGGATGTATCTGTTATAGGCAGAGGTTACCGCTTAAAACCAGGTGAAAACGTAGCGATTATATACTCTTGATCAGGTGAGCTTCGTGCTTGTTACAGAAATCACATTTAAAAAAAATCGTTATAGATACCATACCAATATGCCGCGAAGGGTACACAGAAGTTTCTAGTACCACCAGTGTTATGGCCAGGGGAACGGTGGGTCCGTCACGAAAATACTTTCTGAAGATACGAGTTTGAGCTTGGTACGAGCTGATCTCCACTATCACTAACGAAACGAACTTTTACCTTGTCTTACTTTCGTTGTTTGCCCCCATTACTAATCATTCATCATCATCAGCCGGAAGACGTCCATTGTTGAACAAAAGCCTCCCCCATTGAGCGCCACAAAGAAAGGCTATATTAGCCGCTTGTAACCATTGGCTACCCGCGACTTTCACGATGTCGTCAGTCCACCTAGTGGGAAGCCTACCAACACTACGTCTTCCGGTGTAGTGTGGTAACCACTCGAGAACCTTTTTCCCCATATACCAATCATTACTAAACTAAAATATTCGTACTAATCGAGTGGACGGACAGGACACCCTTTGCTCAAGCATGTGCGTTGCTCTCAAGTATTGCAGAAAATGCCGTTAGAGCCCGAGTGATAAGCGTAGATGCAATATAATAGAGCACACAAACGGAGAAGTCGCGGACCAACTTGGTTACATTAAAGCCTCAGAACACCACGAGGTAGTTGTGTATGAAGACAGAGCAGAAAATCTTAGTTACCTCAAAAAACCCATACACAAATGCAACTGATTGTTGGGGACATCCGATTCCGAGCTCAGTTACCAAAAGTGGTTCAGAAAGACTCCAAGAAAGAGCAGAGGCAGAAAAAAGCCAGGAGTGTAGCCCAAAAAGAGCCGTGGCCGAGTCGCCGCATTCCTGACAGCCTTTGGTACAGCAGTAGGAAGCTTATTCCGACATCCACCTTAACCCCGAATCCCAATGCCCACAAAACCACCACCCCGTGGCAAAGCATCAAAAGTTACCCGGACGAGAGCCGACATGGGACAGGTCAGTCCGCCCCGATATATCCCGGCACAGAAACCAACGAGCGATGCTGCTAATGCCTTCCTAGAGTTTCTAGCCATTACAAGGGTGACCAGAGAGATCAACCATAGAAACTGCACTGCTTGCAGTCCTTCAGGCTAGAAAATGAAAACCTTTTAAATGTGAGACTCGAAGAGGCAGAAGCCGCTATATATAACAACGACACAGCTCAGGTCATTTAGGGGAAAATGTCTGGTAAGTATATGGCGGCATACAATGCAATAGGCGGATTTGTCGGACGAGGGAGCAACAGTGCGACTAGGGAAGGCCTAAATACGCGACACCACAAAATGACCCAATAGTAGTAACGGCCCAGTGCACCAAAATAATGTTAGATGACCGTATCCTCGAAATGGCGAAATCTATTTTGGGAGATTCTGACATCGAAGCATTCTGGAAACACTGGGAAGTACCGAAAATACAATGGGTAAATGAAGTTCCAGGATGTGGCAAAATAACTTGGGTGGTAAGACAATTCGATGTGGACAAGATGTCATCATTATCACAACAACTACAGAAGCAGCGAAAGACCTGAGGGAGAAGCTTGCGCACCGAATCGGAGACTTAGTGAAAACCAAGGTGCGCACAATGTCTTCAGTCCTCGTAAATGGTTTTAATGAAAACATTAATGCCTACACCGATTTTATCTAACGATTGTACGATACCAATCCTATCTACAATGATCGTAAAAGGACAATCGATACGCCTAATGTGCAGCAACAATTCACGCAAATATGTGTAGTGTCATACGGCACATTCTTTCAATAAGCTATATTATAATGAATAATAACAAATATTTTTAAAATATATTAAGAAAACATTAAATTAATATTTTAATAAAACACTTAAAAATATATCTAGTGTCAATTCCGTCTAATTTTCCTGCTAAGCCATATTATTAAGCTATATTATTATTAGGCTAATTGGATTTTACGACATCCGACTGAAGGAGGGATAATACAGTAATCAGGAAGTTAACATCAAAATAATAACCTGTTTTAACAAAATACTACGAACTATATACAACACTACAGCTACTACAATAAAAGCATTTAGATACCCATAAGCCATTGCAGACTCACAGGCAGTGCAAATGCTCCAGCCCACTACCAGTTGGCAGCGTTCCCAGCATGAAGGCAGTATTGCCCCGTTGAATTGCAATGCTTATTCTTTGAGCGAATTAGGTGCCAGCATTTTGATCACGCGTAGATGCGTTTCTACACCAAACGGCTCAAATATGTAACCCATACCGAGGTTAGCATACTTGCGCCGCTTGAGTTGCTAAAACTGTATACTTCGGTTGTCATATTTTTCATAACACAAAGTGGTGTTGGTATGTTTCATACGATTCAAAATGCCATTCAACTAGCACAATCTGATACAATCCGAGCTGCCTTGACTGTCCCTTGAAGTGGTCCTTTTAATTACAAATCTCGTCGGACAGCCGGCAATCTCGCTTGACATGCTGACACAGTTACTGTGGTGATGTGACTCATGCCCATGCTTTGCTGGAAAAACTGGACCGCGCCATAACTCGCAGCCCTGAAGGCCGAGCCACGCAGATACATAGGTTAAGCATAATTTTTGCACCTGCTAATGTGGTGCGGAGAGTTTGGTATGGTGTACCATAAAAATTATGGACTTTGTAAGAAAATTAATAGTCTCGGACGATTTTTATTCTCAGACCATCATTAAAAGAAAGTTTTTTTGTGGAATTTAGAATAATTAAGGTAGGCCGACAGAGGCGCTATGTAACTCATCTGAAACAATTACTTAATGCGTTTTGCTTCTTTATTAACGATGTTACGTCAACACCTGGCGAGGCGTACTAGGGGTACTTAAGTTGGGATTCCAGGCGCATATATTATCTATCCATTCATTCATTACGTTAGTGTTTTCGTAGCTCCATACAAACGTAGTTTCGTCATATTTTAAATACCAAGCGTTCAAACTTGGTGAAATTTTGCATGCATGTCGTTGCGCCTAAATCATAAATAAGGTTTGCTAGTTGTTTAATTATTTAAGTTCCCGTTAAACGTCAAAATAAAAATTTCCATTTAAACGATTTTTTCTTAATAATCTTATGGAAAACTGCCAAACCAGAAGCATAGATTCATGCAAAATTTTACTGTGTTTGAAAACTTGGAATTTAAGATATGACGAAACTATTTTTGCATGGAAACCGACTTGAAAACATTTTTATAAGTAATAATAAAACCGGTCAAGTTCAAGTTGGATTCGCACACCCAGGGTTCCGAACCAATACAGAAAGTATCAACAAATAGTTTTTATCATTCTGTTTGAGATCCTTAGTGTGAATCCGACCGCACTGCGCCTCTGCAGGCTGTGTTTAGCAGTGCACAATCGGACTCATACATAACCTGGTTGTATGCGGATTTGCTTGGGTTCAGTTCAAGGCTATCGTGTGTTGTTATCTTAAAAATTAGCTAGCCAAGTATGAGTTGGTCCTCGTTCATTAAGGGTATTGCATTGCAACTACCAATCAATTTGAAAAGAATGTTGGTTTGATCACAGTTTCAAAATTACATTATGAATCGGCGTTTTCAATATTTCTGGATAAATAGACAATATGATATAATATACAGAAATTTTAGGATTGATGTACCTAAACAAGTAACATTTAATTTTATAATTACTGGCTCTCAAAGATTGCTGCCGGAACACACTGTAAGTGCTTGGCGATAGACTTTCTACTTGAGAGTGCTAACCAGGGTTGCATTAGCAAAATGCCCTTCCAGTCCAGAGTCCCGGTCAGTGAAATTTAGCATGAATGTCCCCTGAGCCTAATATGCTGCTTCTGGTATGCTAGTGTTTATTTTTTATTTTTTACCTGATTGATGAAAGAATTCCCCGATTTACCCGAGTAATTTATAAAATGCATAGTTTTACAGAATACGAAGTAGTTATGATAAGCTACAAATACGCTAACTTTAATATAAAAGTTATGAAATTAACTTTATTGGTAATATTCATTTTGATCATGCTGCCTAGAAATCAAAACGTCAACGCAGCAAAATGCCTAAAATTATTGTCTACAAGGTATATTACTTAAACTGTAAATAGCCTAGAGAATAAAACGTCTACCAAGCTAAATTCCTAAAACGTTTATCATCATATATGTATGTACAGTTAGTTTAGAATTTAGATAATAATGAGCTATAAGCGGAACTGTTTTAAAAGACTTGAAATGATTCATATTCATAACATACAGGATCTTTCAGATCATTTAAAGAGTTTTATAAAACATACTCTATGGTCATAGGGGTCAAATGACAAAAGACCCTAATGAGTGAAATCTACGGTCACAAACAAGTATTGCGATAACAGCCATATGTCACAATTTCTACATTTATGTCGATGGAAAAATCGATATTGTTGACACGTCCTCATAAACCAGGACAAGTGAGAAAAAAATACAATACCAAATTAGTTGACTAAAGACTCACAAGGCTCTTGAACATATGGTCAGCGGTTACAGTTTGAACAAACAAGACCACGACTGCTCGCTATTATGATACCTATTAAGGTAAACCTAAAGGATACTGCATTGTTTATTATTATTAATAATACTATGAATAATATTTTGTATTAATTGCGCAGTGACATTGCAAATTGCATTGGATTGATATCAGTGCAGTGGCGGCCAAGAAATGTGGCACGTCAGTTATATGAAATGACTATGTAATAATGAGTAACAATAGACGGAATTATTTGCCCTGAAACTCGGGTATAAATCGAAACAGTAATTAATATTCTGTTGACTAAAAGTGCACCAATGCATGCAAGTGAACCCTTTGCTATTTTTATGTCATAAATTCCCAGCAGGTACCTAATATTCTGAATTCTGGAGCTATGACAGACCCGATGCATTTCTGGCGAAATATGGGTGTTATGAATATCTGCTTTCCCTTTCAGATAATACAGCTGTGACAGTATGTATATCTATGGAACGACCATTTGACAATACCTGTTGAGAAGTTAGTTGTAGGTAGTTCCGTTAAGCCCAAAACATGGGACAAGTTTGCACAAGACCGCGATCCATTTTATCAACTGTGATATACCTATATCTTCCATCACTTAATGAGATGATCAATCAAAATATTCTCATGCTCTTACCTTGCCAAAGAATTTCTTAAAGATCTCCATCATGACTTCTCATGTCATATATCTTGTCAGTGAGTGTGCAAGTGTACTTGCAACGATCAGGGTCTGCGAGTGCCTTGTATGGAAGTAAATGTTGCGGACAGCGTGAGGCCGGCGACACGACGCCACCGATAATGCACATTATTGCAACACTTGTCAGTTGTATGGTGGCCAGCTGCCAATGAATATTGTCATAAGGTTGATTAGACGTGATGAGACTGATAAGCTATTTTTTATTTATAGCTGATAGGCCAGCCTCTGATCACTATCTCACCTAATGGGACGTGATGATGTGTTCAAAGATATTGTTTAGGTTAAGCTAGAATTACTGGCTCTTGAGGACATCTGCGGAACAAACCGTTTTGGGGCGACAAATTTTCCCCAGATGCTAGCCACGCAAACTGCCATACCACCATGATATAACGACTGCCATCCTAAGATAGTAACTAGGACCGATCCAAGGCCGGAAGCGCTCAGTAGTAATGGCACGAACAATCACACAAGTCATTACCGCAGTGGATGTTGCTTCACGGTACTGATCGGTTAAGAACTACTAAGCTAGCTTAGCTTCGAGCGCTCCAAAATTATATCTAGTCTTAGGCCATTACTATCTGTCATGGATATAGGATCACAAGTCCTAAGTCAAGGCAGGAACAGGTAGAAGTTGATCTAACAAAACCTGAGAGACGAAAGCTTTAAACTGAGACAATTCACACGAGAACTGAGAACCCAATTAGCCTGGATCATTAACACGTTTTTACTAGGTTGGCCTGAATGACCTGTAATTAAATCCAAGGAATTGAACCTAACCCATTACTAACTCGTAGTATTATCCTACTTGCCAATTATATTTAGGTACTTCTCATGACGATAAATTATTTTGTATATCTCTCTATCAGTTGGTTTTATGATAGATATGAGATAGATCAACACATCGAGTTTTGGCCCTTTTTTATATGTTTAATTATTACTAAAACCTCTACCACTAGTAAGACTGGCATCGTCCATACCTAATTAAACTTGCGGTTTCTTAAGAGAAAAAGTAACTTTTTTTTTTATGCCTGATAGGTTAGCCTTTGACCACTATCTCACCTGATGGTAAGTGATGATGTGGTCGAAGATGTTGTTCAGGCTAACCTAGAAGTACTGGCTCTCAAGGAAAGCTGCCGGAACACACCGTCAGGTGCTTGGCGACAGATTTTCTACTTGAGGGTGGTAGCTAGCCATCATAATGTCTGCATATATCCCCAAAGAAGAAAGCAGAGCATAATCTAAAATAATGTTTCGAGGTGTGGCTATTTTACTTCAAGAACAAAGGTCCCAAAACGTCGATCTGTACGTCTATCGGTATGTCACGGGTCTCTACACAAACCATTTTTGTTTATTTTGTGTATAAAGTTGACCCAAAGCTGAATATTGGAATAGATATTATACCTATTCATCAGAGATCGTACATCAATTATTATTCAGAGGGGTTCCAATACAAGAAAATATATATTTTTTGTATAAAAGAGCTGATTTAGTAGATCACTTCTATTATTTTTATATTTAAAAAGATGGATGCCGTTACTTTGGCAATTTAAGATCGTTTTAGTTACGGTTGTCAATCTTAAAAAGTAATCTAGGTAGGAATCTGAAATTTCGGTTTGTTATGTATCTGCTGCGATCATAATCAACTGATATTTTCTGAATTACGGGCTGTCGCAATACGGACCCGAAAAGGGGAGTCTTTAATTTCAGCCGATTCACAGTTGGTCAGTTTTTTTCATCGTGAAGATATAAATATAGTTTAATTAAGTATGTAAATGGGTGAAGGTGGGTATACTTGTCTATCCTTTTTATCATACATAACATGTTGTATTCCAAGGGCAATCTTCTTCATTGTTCTACAATTAACGAATTTAGAGGTATGTAGAAACTCTTATATACTTATCAATTTCCACAAGGCTCTCAGCAAACCGGTTCCCTTCGACCTTTGATAAACAAATTCCGAAAACACGGAGCAGGCGATATTTCATCCACTTTCTACATGTATGTTTGTTCCGTCGAATTGGTAGTTACGACATCCGAGAATTGCCAATACTATCGTTGTATACATTACACTCTATATGGATAATTATATATACATATATTTTTTTGTACATATTTATATACATATATGTTTATGTTATTGAGACGGAACAAGCTCGAGGCCCACCTGATGTTAAGCGGACTAACCTCTGCCTATAACAGATGCACTTCGTCACAACTCATGAATTGCACTGCGCCCGTCACCATGAGACGGAGTTGTTAAGTCTCATGTGCCTGTAATTTCACTGGTTCTCAAGGACTGCTGCCGGAACACACCATTAGGTGCTTGGCGACACGATGCGGGTTCCGGTGTTCCACAGGGGTCTGTTCTGGGACCGCTCCTGTGGAACATCGGATTCGACTGGCTCCTGCGAGGAAGTCTCCTCTGTGGCACGAGTGTCATCTGCTATGCGGATGACACTCTCCTCACCGCCCGGGGGAGGGACTTTAGAGAGGCGGCCAGTCTAGCCTCGCTGGCGGATCCCTGGTTGCGGGTAGGATCCGCCACTTAGGATTGAAAGTGGCGCTACAAAAGACCGAGGCCGTATTCTTCCACAGGCCTCGGCAGCGCATTCCACCTGACGCCCACATTGTCGTGGAAGGCGTCAGGATCGAGGTGAAGGCCCAGATGAAATATCTGGGCCTAGTGTTGGACAGCAGGTGGCGCTTTGGCCCGCACTTTAGCGGGCTGTCGACGCGCCTGCTGAAGGTCGCGGGCGCACTCTCTTGGCTCCTTCCAAACAAGGGGGGGCCCAGAGGACGGTGCCGGCATTTGTATGCTGGCATATTGAAAAGTATGGCCCTCTACGGGGCGCCTATATGGGCTGACTCCCTCCGTAGGAGGGAGAACGCTACTGCTCTCCGCAGGCCCCAAAGGGCCATAGCACTGCGGGTAGTGAGGGCCTACCGCTCAGTGGGATTTGCGGCGGCCTGCGCTCTGGCTGGCACCCCTCCTTGGGAGCTCGAGGCGGGAGTGCTAGCCAAAGTGTACGACTGGATGTCGGGGCGTAAGGCTCTCGGAGAGTCCATCGCCCTGAAAGAGCGGGAGTCCGTACGGCGTGAGGCGAGGGAAGCTGTCGTCCAGCATTGGACGGAGGACCTCGCCTCCGCCACTTTTGGCCGCCGTACATTGGATGCAGTTGGGCCAGTCCTGCAGGATTGGCTAGGGCGGTCCCATGGGTTCCTCTCGTTTCGTCTGGTGCAGGTATTATCCGGGCATGGATGCTTCGGATCATACCTGCACCGGATCGGAAGGGAGGAATCACCGGCGTGTCACGATTGTGGCGCCGCAGAGGACACGGCGCAGCACACGCTGGAGGTGTGCCCTACGTGGTCCGACTTGCGCCGCAGTTTGGTCGCAGTAGTCGGGCCGGACCTCTCGCTCCCCAGCGTGGTCAATGCCATGTTGGAGGGCGAGGTGGCCTGGGCAGCGGTCGCCTCCTTTTGCGAGGAAGTGATTTCCCAAAAGGAGGCGGCAGAGCGCGCAAGGGAGGAAGACCCCCTTGCGGCGCCACTGCGTAGGCGAAGAAGGGGTGGGAGAAGACGAGTTCTCCCTCCCGGTGGTGAATAGCGAGAGACAGGCGCGGGGGTGCCTTCTCTCGCATTGCACTTATTCACCACCTCCGTCGGGCGGGAATGACCGAGCATTCCTGGTCATTCCCGGGCCTCTCCTGCTGGGAGGGGCGTGTGGGCCCCGCTGTAAAGGCGGGCGGTCGTCGGCGGAGGACTGGACGTAAAGGCTCTGCCAGTCTCCCAGTCCTCCTCCATACAGGCGAAGCTGGAATGCCGCTGGGTCGTTTAGTGGGTATACCGGTCTCTCACCGGGGAGTCCCACATAACCCTCCCATCCCCCGACGGGAGGGTATGCGTAACGCATTTTTCCCAGCGAGGAAAAAAAAAAAAAAAAGGTGCTTGGCGACAGATTTTCTACTTGAGGGTGGTCGCTAGCCAGGCGGGCATTCGCAAAATGCCCTTCCACCATGCGTTGAAGCTCAAGCCCGCGGCGGGATTCGAACCATGGACTGCAAATTCTTGTATTAACAATAACGGTATTATTATGTGGCAGCATAAAAATCGTTTGTAGAGATAAAAATCGTTCTTTACCAGTTCAGTTCTTGTACGGGAACCATGTCAGCAAATTAGAAACCCTCTTCTAGTATATCTCTTATAGAGACTGCGAAGAAAGCGAGCAAACGATATTTCTATTTGCACGAACGACTGTTATCCAGGATACGTAAAACATACGAGTACATAAATTTAAGTCGTTAAAGTTATTTGTGGGTTTTCTCTGCCTGCCAAACTATGGTATTCGTGAACTGATCTGGGTCTATAAAAATTATATTGGTGTCACCTATAAATGATCCTGGGATATAATAACAACATTCTTACGTTCTTATGTAACTGGTTATTTCACATGACTTTTACTGTAAAGAAATTAAGGCAGATCGAGCCCAAGTTGATAACCTACTAACAAAATTCCGATGCACATAAGTCATCTTCGCTGATGCAAGTATATGTTGCAACTAGGATTCTCGTAAATGTGTACCGGTAACAAAGTATGAAAATAAAATGTAAAGAAGCAGCATCTGTGACGACACCGAGTTATTTCAGACTTGTGAGCACAAGCACGTTGCCTGCACAGAAATAGCCGGGTCAGCGTTCGTGTGCGCCCGATCTTAGTGAACATAAAACTCGTAGCTCGATATTTCGTTGTGCGTCGATCAGACTGAATGAGAGTACTATAAAACGGCTGAATAAGTAAAGCGGATTATTTGTAGAGTGCACGTTAAAAGTAAATGCGGAAGGCGAAGATATTTGATATGGCGGTGATCTGAAACAACCTCATTTTTGTCTCACCTTCTTCCTACCTCACCTCAGAGGTCTTTCGCCAATCAAACATGCTTATAATAGTGCAGATAGGCTTCAGATTTATATATAAGGGTAGGCAGTATGGGATAGCGTCTTGCATGCTCGCCTTTAGTGTTTTTCTACTTGAGTGTGGTAGGTAGCTGTTTTGCTAATTATAAAAGCATTCGTCAATAACCTGAGGTCTTTTTAGGGTTCTGTACCTCAAAAGGAAAAAACGGAACCCTTATAGGATCACTTTTTTGTGCGTCTGTCTGTCAAGACCCTTTTTCTCAGTAACGCGTGGAGGTATCAAGCTGAAATTCACATCAAATATTCCTGTGAAAAAATCAAACTTCTAAGCCAACGCAATCAAGAGATACCGTTTATGCCGCAAATTTTGACACTCGCAAGGGAATCAAAACCTACTGGGTACTTCCCGTGAACTCTGAATCTTGAAATTTGGTACGAAGCAACGTCTTATAGCACAGATAAAGAAAAAAATTGCGAAAAGCATAAATTTTTTATTACATCATATGATAAAAATATTTTTAAAATGTTATGGAATTCATTTAGCAATAAATATACCATAACTTTTACTTATAAATATACCTACAGGTTTGTACGGAACTCTCGGTGCGCGAGTCCGAATCGCACTTGGCCGCTTTTTATAGTAGTCTGTCACTCGCATTCTTCTTCTAGCCTGATTAGAACACATCTTTGCATGTGATATATTAGTCAGAGGTTAGCGTATGCGTACATTAGTAACAAAAAAAACATTTCTCAATACCAACTCTTATGTATCCGACTCATTTTTCCTATACATGGTGAATAATACCTACACACTTTCGAAGGTTTATTGACTTCCGCGATGTGAAAAAAATGCGTATTCAATTTTGTATCCTTGTGATTCATTTCAAAAAGATTTCCCTCACATAACGTGTTCTTCATTCAATTGGGACGAGCTCAGCGGAGAATAATTCTAATCTTGTGTAATGTTTCTACGAAATTAATATTCAAAGTTTGCGATCACGCCTTTGTCGCTATTTTTAACTGTAATTATTTATTCCTATAGCGCCGATCTTATGGGTAAATCGTAGTACTACTTGCTCAGTGGGATGTTGAATGTGATTTGCCAAGAGTAAATTATTCAAAAGGTATATCATAAAATTGACCAGCTTTAAGTGTTTGATTAATGTTGAAGAGATAAAAACTTATTTCTTTCCTTTTTTAGGTATCACATAGTTTGTGCGTGTACTATCTAAATAACTTTTTCACTTTTTGTTTATTTTTGTGTTTCATTGCGATATACTGTACAAAATTGTAAAAAACATCTGCAGGCTTCAATCCGGAACATAGCCATGCAAACTGACTACTAAATCCTCCAATCTGGAATACAGCAATGAAAAATATGTATAGAACAAAGTAATGCAATCTGGCCAATGTATTGCTTAGTCTGTGACCCAGAACTGCAAATAGTAACCGAGACCGTTAATCCGTAAATCAATTATTATTTATTAATGCTCCAATCTGAAGTACAGCGATGCCAACTGGCTACACTATCCTCCAATCTGAAATACCGCAATGCAAACTCGCTCCAATATCATCCAATCTAATATAAAGCAGTGCAAACTGGTTACACTATCCTCAAATCTGAAAAACATTGATGCAAAAAGGCTACATTATCCTCCAATCTTAAATACCGTAATGCAAATTGACTAAACTTTAATCCTATCTCAAATACATCATTTCAAACTGATTAAACTATCTTCCAATCTGAAATGGAGCCATGCAAACTGGCTACACTATCCCCCAATCCGAAGTAACGTAATGTGTAATATCCACCAATCTCAAAAATAGCTATGCAAACTGGCTACGCTATCCTCCAATCTGAAATATAAATACAGCAATGCAAACTAACTACACTATTCTCCAATCTGAAATACCGCAATGCAAGTTGGGTACACTATCCCCAAATATGAAATACTGATATGCAAACTGGCTACGCTATCATCCAATTTGAAGTACAGCCATGCAAATTGGCTACAATATCCTCCAATCGGAAGTACAGCCATACAAACTAATTTCCGAATTGCAATCCTGCAATCTCTGCTATCTTTCAATTCTAAATATAGAAATATGCAATGCAATGTTCTTCAATTCGGACACACAGTGATGCAAACTGACCACCATCTTCCTCAAGCCGGAAAACTGCAATGCAAACTAACTTCTAAGTATATATAGGTACTTTGGTACTATTATTCGTAATCATGTGACATCAGGTCTGATATATGAACCTATTTAATTACTTGTAAAACTTTTAGTCGTGTTAAAATTGTGTTTAAAAAGTCAGAAAAAGAAATACCTTTGTGTAAAGGTACCTACAACTGTTAGCATGCAGAATAGGTCCATTGTCCATTCGCTTTGCCAATAAAATTGTCTGTCTATCCTGACGGAAATGCGGCGTCTTCGGATGCATTTACACAATTTTCAGCTTCACTTGACATCACAGAGGTTTTATCTCATCATATTTCTTTGATATATAAATCTTAAAATTTTACAAAATCAACAAGTCCATGAGTTTGATTTTTAGACAGGGATGAACTTTTTTGTAATACTTGCATCCAACTAACTTTGCTCCTAAGTCTCAAGTAACACAAGCCACAGTAGGGAAAACCAGACTTCATAAATCGATTAATTGATAACAAATCTAGATTAATGGTTTTATTTAGTTAATTTTTATCGGAAATCTTATCCACCACCAAATTATTACCGAACTGAACTTAAAACTGGGCCAATTACAAGTTTTCGCATGGTGGTAGGACGTTTTGCGAATGCCCGCCTGGTTAGCTACCACCCTCAAGTAGGAAATCTGTCGCCAAGCATCTAACGGTGTGTTCCGGTAGTTGTCCTTCAGAGCCATTAATTCTAGGTTACCCTGAACAACACCTTCGACCACATCATCTCTTACCATCAGGTGAGATAGTGGTCAAAGGCTAAGCTTTCAAGCATATAATAAAAAAAGTATACGATTGTTTACAGCCTCACTAATGACACCAATGCATAAAGGCAAGAAAGTTATGAACGTAATATCATTACGTAGTTGTTACGTTTGATGGAATCACAAGTTGTTTTTGTATCGAGCATAGATATAATCGTGAGAACGAGTAGAGCGAGAATTCGCTCCAATTTATATGTGGACTGACTTCATGACAATAATAGCATTTGTTTGTGAATGCTAGGTTTTGTCTTGCAATGGGTTAACGATTGCCAAGTCTGCAAATGAACGCTCTGCACTGATTATTATTAGTATTGCAGATAGGTATGCAATGAACATTTATGATACTCGTAGCTGTAAGCGTTTTCTTTTACAGGGTTATATGCTAATTACCTATTAGGGTTGACTTCTGCTAGTCCTAACAAACATTTTGAGAAATATTTTTTTAGGGTTCTGTACCCAAAGGGTAAAAACGGGACCCTATTACTAAGACTTCGTTGTCCGTCCGTCCGTCTGTCACCAGGCTGAATCTCAATAACGGTGATAGCTAGACAGTTGAAACTTTCACAGATGATGTATTTCTATTGCCGCTATAACAACAAATACTAAAAATAAAATTAAATAAATATTTAAGGGGGGGAAAAATAATTAAGGGAGCTCCCATACAATAGTCCGTACCTATCCAGCTATATTTTTACGTGGGATAGTGCTGTTACGCTTTGCCGTCTACGGGGGGGAGGGGGGTAGTATGATGGACTCGGCTAAAGGCGCCCATACCGTCTAAAACCCCATGGTGTTCCAGCGTCTTCCACTGATGACGGTGGGCGCGGGACCGCATTTTTCTACTGCAGCCCCCGTCGACGCCGCTGCGGGCTAGGTTAGCCCCCCTCCGTGACCGCGCTCTCCGGAGCGGAAGAGAGTGAGGGTCTCTCTCCCTCTCACGCTCCGCCGCCTCCCTCCGTGAGACAATAATCTCTCGCAGAAGGAGGTTACTGCCTCCCAACATCTCTCAACGGAGACCATCCTGGCTAGGATGGTCGGCAATGAGAGATCCGTCCCTACGACCGCGACCAGAGCCTGTCGCGGTTCATCCTCTCCAGGCCATTCCTCCAGTGCGTGCTGGGCAGTGTCAGGCCGGGGAGGCTTCTCGTCGGGCGATGCGATGCAGGTAACTCCTGAAACGACCATGTCCTTAGAGCACCTGCGTCAGCCTAAACGAGAGCTTCCCATGTCTCCGATTGATCCACTCTGGGAGAACGGGCTGGATAGCGTCGAGGAGTCGTCGACTACTATCCCCCTTTGAGTGGACCCTTCAAGGAGCCATCCCTCCCACCTCGCGAGAGCCTACGCCCTAGCGTTGTTGCGCCAATGCGCTAACTCTCGCGGCAGCTCAATGAGGCACTGCGATAAGTGTCTGTAATTTGCAAGATTAGGTTACAGATAATGGTCTTCGTGCGCGAGTCCCACTCGCACTTGGCCGTATTTTTTTTTTGTTTTTGACGGAATAAGCACGAGACCTACAGATGGTAAAAGTCTCTTGTGCCTTTAATTGATATAAATATATCGCGTTGGGATCCCTTTGAATAGAATTGTGAATATTTACAAAGTTTTTTAGAAGAGAAAAAACCTACTCCAAAAAAACAGGTACTCAATTAGATTGTAGGGTTTTTTTGCTTGTTAAGTGATTACTCCGCCAATCATAAATACTACATGGATTTCATAATTCTTTTCTTTTGTTTGATAGGTTTCAGTCTTCAATCTATTAGTTCTATTGCTGTGTGAAATCAGTAAAAATAAACAGAAACATTCTTGTATATAATTACTATAGAAAACTATACATAAATACTCTCGGAAAAATATCGCCAGCCTCGCCATTGCCTCGCCATCCACCATAAACAATAAAAACCAATACAATGAAATATTTTATTACACTTTACTCAGTGAATTATTTGTATCAACTGTTCACAGTTTATTGTCATTTATGGTCACAAGCGTGAAACGACTATAATTTCCCTAAACACCGGTCTTACCCAGCGCCCATTATTTGGATAACAATCAACAAGTGATTATTACAAGTACAAGTGAAGTGTAAGTACACAGATAAATAGGTGCTATGACCATATCTACGGTTGGATAATTGTAGGTAGGTACAGACCCACCAACTTATCTGTTCAGGTGGCAGAAAAAAGAACTACAACATTCCTTCAAATTGTGACAGTTTGTAGTTGATTTCCATGACCAGTAGCGCCCTCGAAAACTGCACAGTTAAGTTGGTTGTACTATACTTGATCTAAAGCCTGGCGAGCACCTTAAATGAACCATCTGGGTCAACTGTTTACTTAAATGACACGCACTGTTGAGTCATCGGGGCGATGAAGCGTTTATTTCGAAATTATAATCGCTCATGTATTTGCGTCATTGAAATACCTTTGAACACATCGAGATTTTTGGAATCCGCTTGACGGTGTTTTAATTAGAACTATTGTTATGACAATTTCTAAGAGAGACCATGGCACATTAAATGCCTGCGCAGCGTGTGGTTACTTATATCAATGTTACTGGTGTCGTAAAGTTCCCTGAATGACGTTTAATTATACTTTTATAGGTAAAATAAATTATGGTTTCATTATAACCTACTTTAATTCATTGAAGTTTTATTTATGACTAATTGGAGTTGGTATTTTCTTAAAGGATAACATTAATAATGTTATCCAAAAATCCAATATTGTTCATTAATGTCCACTGAAGGTAGTGATGGCTCAGTGGCATTGGCTATGGACTGCCGCGCAGCAGGTCCATGGTTCGAATCCCGCCCAGAGCTTGAGCTTCACCGCATGGTGGAAGGGCATTTTGCGAATGCCCGCCTGGCTAGCGACCACCCTCAAGTAGAAAATCTGTCGCCAAGCACCTAACGGTGTGTTCCGGCAGCAGTCCTTGAGAGCCAGTGAAATAACAGACAAAAATGAGACTTAATAGGTATGTCTCAAGGTGATGGGCGCAGTGCAGTTCGTCACTTGTGATGAAATGCATCTGTTATAGGCAGAGGATACCGCTTAACATCAGGTGGGCCTCGCGCTTGTTCCTTCACAATAACATAAAAAAAAAACCGAAATTAAAATATCACGTAGTACGAGTCAATCTCTAGGTATAACATTACATACATACATACATGCACAAAATCACGCCTCTTTCCCTTAGGGTAGGCAGAGACCACCGATTTCCACTTACTACGATCCTTACTTATCTCTTTCGCTTCATCTACTCTCATCAATCCTTTCATACATAAGCGTCGGCTTAGGGTACTCTTGACCTGGCTTTTTTTCAGAACGTCTTCAATCTGATTTCGGAACGTTCGCCTAGGTCTTTCCCTTCCAACACTTCCGTTCACCTGTCCGATGTATACCGGTTTTGTCATTCTCATTTCATTCATTCTCTCCACATGTCCAAACCATCTTAACACACCTTTCTCGATATTTGTCACGACATCCTCATTCACACCACATCGTTCCCTTATCACACTATTCCTTATCCTGTCACTCCAATTTCAACTGAATTTATTCGTCTATACAAATATAAAATTAAATGGTAATTTATGCCTTTTCTACGATTTTATGAATTTTCATGTTCTTTTTACACGACTGCTCAAAAAAGACAGTTATGTTTTCAGGATTCACGTATGTTTGTGAGTTTCTAAATTCCACCATAACTTCTAAACGGGTGAACCGATTTTAATGTAAGAGATATCGTTCGATTCGTCTTGATAAAGAAGTCTGTACCGCTATGTCACCTTTTCGGTGATACTAGGTACATGAAAAAATTAGTACTGGCGGATTATCAAAAATTAAAAAAAAAAACCATCGAGTGGGGTTTCAAAATGAAGGATTTAAAAAAAGAATTCTGTTTAAATAGGTAGGTATATAACTTTCAGTTTTAATTTTAATGGAACGATAAAACGTTTAACGAAAATAAATAATTGACAGGCGGGTTTTAACTTTTTAATTATTTTATACTTGTTTATTAACTAGAAGGAAGTCAATAAATGTAGATAGATAAAGCGGGGAGGTGAGTCATCTACTCCATCGATTACTATTTTAAACTACATGCAAGGTTGTTTATAGGTCGAAGGCGTAGGATAGTATAGATAACTTACGCTCAGGTTTAAACACTTACTTTTCATCCCTAATTCCAGAAATTACGATAATTTTACAATACAGTACTACATTGATAAGTGTGAAAGTTGAGGATGTAAAAGTTTGGAATCTCATTTTCTATCGAGTAACACATGTGCTTTACACAGATACTTACATGTGTACATACAAGGAAAAAACACCACCAGAAGACATTTCGAGTGGATATCAAACAAAAGTTAAATATTAAGATAAATGATAAAACAATGAGTAATCCACGCTCGTAAATTCTTTGTTTTTAATTTTAAACTAATATTTGAAAAGGCTAAAATACTTTTACGGACGTGGGGAAAAATACATTTTGTCTTTTGGCACTATGTACACCTATATTAACACATATTAAAATTATTAACTAGGGTTAGGTGTTTATTACCCAAAATTAAAAGAAAAAAAAAATATGTTTATGCCCTGACGTTCATGGTATCATTATTTATTTTCCTTGCATGGATGGATGTTGTATAATCATATAATATATTATAATAAATTAATGCAGCAAGCAAATTGCTTTACAATCTTAAAACATTTTTTTTACATACAAGTGTTAGTATAATTTTGTTTTAGATGTTTGGACTCTGTTCTCCACACTAGGATTCCCTGTGTTGTGGAGATATAGATATACATTTTATATATTAAGATGAACCTATATAATATACATTTTACTTGTCCCTTATTTGTATACAGCAATGAATGATGAAAGTACAGTTTCCCATTAATAAAATAAAACCTTTCTGTGCAGGTGTGTATTATTGTTTCTAAATATGATTACAAGCACTATCGCGTGTTAAGTGAAAATAATATTTTTACAAATTGGAGCACAAAATGCCCCGGGCGGGAATCGAACCCGCGTCCTCCGATTTCGCGCCGGATGCCTCAACCACTCTGCCACCACTACTAACACCACTCTATTATAGTTACTTAGTATGACATCTCGTGTTCGTGTTCAACACAGATACAAACTTATAAAAAACAAAAAAAAAGGCTATTGTTTTTGCTAGGCTAATGCGCTTTCCATACAAACGTAGTTACCATATTTTAAATTTCAAGTGTTTTAACTTGTTGAAAGTTTGCATGCATGTCCTTGAGTATAAAATCTATGCTTCTAATTTATAATTTTTCGGTAAAAATGTTTATTGTTTAAATTATTTGGATAAATAGTTTAGTACCTATAGACATTATTATTTTCACATTCAGAAATGAAATAAAAATAAAATGGAAAACTAGCAAACCCGAAGCATAGATTTTAAGCTCAAAGACATGCATGCAAAATTTCAACGAATTTGGACATTTGGTAATTAAAATATGCCAAAACTAAGTTTGTATTGAAAGAGCTACAAAGATAGATAGATATAGCCTTTATTCACTGACCAGAATATGTTTTTTTTTTTCAACTTAATAGTGCTAAAAGTAAAGTATAATTAGAGGTATTATATCTAAGTAATTTTTCAGCAACCAGTTTATTTGTCAGGTTGTCCTTCGACATAGGCCTACCCTAGCTCCTTCCAAACTTTCCTATCGTAAGCTAATCTTCTCCATCCCTTTATTTGACGTCCTTTTTGTCTTTTCCCGTTTCTGGGGTACCATTCCATGATATCTTTCGTCCATTTTCCTCTGTTTGTCCTCATAATGTGTCCGGTCCCAGTCCCATTTCAGTTTTTTAATTTTTATGGAGACATCAATCACTTTAGTTTTTTTCCTTATTCTTGAAATGGTCCACCGGTCTTGCTGCTTTATATTTAACATACTTCGCTCCATGTGACGTTGGCTATTGATAAGTTTTTGGTTGTTTTTGTTTGTAGCAGGCCAAGTTTGACACCCATAAGTAAGACATGGGAGAATACATATGTTGTATAATATGCTTTTTACTGACCCGGGCATGGTTTTGTTTTTAAATATTTCTTTTAGAGACCAGTAGCGTAGCTACAAAGATACACTGGTCTAAAAGAGTAAAAAACCTCTCTGCTAATATATGATCTACATTGGACACTACTACTTGAACTGATATTTCTCGCCAGAGCTTGTCATTTTTGATTTTGGATTATCTTCCCTCTCACTTTCAAATACTCAATCTGCAATGCCTCAAACTGCAACAACCCTCTTCTTAGGTAGGTTTCTTAGGTTTCTTTATAGCATTCAATAAAGGCGGTCTTGACTTACTAAAATATAACAAAATTATATTTCTTATATGAGCTGTTAGCTACAGCTCCTCTCATGCCTTAGAAATGCCTTAGTCCGAGAGCAATTGAAAGTAATAATAATATATTCCTAGAATAATAATAATAATAATAAATCTTTATTTCAGGTAACAGACATTATAAATAAATTTATAAATGTACGGACCCATAGAACATAAATACCTTAATCTAAAATATATATATCAAAAAATATATTATTCGATGACACTACATAACAGGTTGACTCTGCTTCCTCTCCCTGAACAAACGGTATACCACCCCTGCAGGCCAAAAGTCCGGTGTCAGGAACATCTTGGATTGAGCTGCTGGGACCTGAAGGATATATGACCTAAAGTCTGTATAGCCCTAATCTGCTCCAACCGCATCAAAATCAGTGATTTGCTCCTCACACCGGCCCTTCAGTCTCCCCTGGACATAACGCAGGATATCTTCTCCTTTTGTCTCTTTGTCCAGTCGAGGAAGGTATATTTTAACGGTCGGTGCTACGACCCGTAGTGTAAAGGTCGTAGCAATAGCTGTTCCGCGATGATTGCGGTTCTGCCGAGGTAGACGGCTATAATAATATTTAAAAAGCTAAATAAGTGTCGGAAGCCGATAAATCGAATCTTTTGTGTGAATCCTACCATCCATTAGAAGATCACCAATCTCCAAACGGCCGTATCGTTCCTGCAGCTGTCCAGCCTGATAGAATGTAATGTTTTTCAATCGCGGCCATCGCCAGTGATCCAAAACTAAAAAATGCTATAGATAATAATTAACTAGATCTACCATTGAGATAGCTTTACATCTCTCTGCTTTTGATAGTAGATAAACTTCATATAGGCAGATAGCCAGTTTCTAGTTCTAACCTGCTTGACATATTAGTCCACTTAATTTAGTCACTAATCAACTACAAAGGGATCATATGTAATAATAACAAATATTTTTAAAATATTTTACGAAAACATCAAATTAATATTTTAATAAAACACTTAAAAAATATAAAAATATATGTAGTGACAATTCCGCCTAATTTTCCTGCTAAGCCGACGTGACGTCACAAACGCCACGCAGCCAAACCGGAAGAATTTTCGACGCGTTTCGCTTCTACACGTAGCATCCTCAGGAGGTCTTGACTCTACGAGCGCACGATCGAGAAAGGATTCTTGTCGATCGTGCGCTCGTAGAGCGAATTTGATGTTTTCGTAAAATATTTTAAAAATATTTGTTATTATATGAATTTCCGCAAAGTAACGCCTGAATCTATTCATGATCATATTTTTACAACGGTAAACAATGATCTTCCATAAATTAATAAAATAATTAATGTTGAGCCTGCAATAGTCATTAAGTTTTTTAATTCGTTGGAATAATCAATTCGACTTAATTAATCAAAACTTCCTCATGGGCTGCCGGGTTAGAGTTCCACCCCCTATATTTTACGAAAGGAAAAATTCTAGATGGAGGGCAGTAGCGTTTCAGAAGAACGGCCATCTTACACAGTGATTCCCAAGCGTGGGGATTATACAAAGCCTGTTGTGGGAAACCTTTGTTAAACGGTGTACGTAATCGCTGTTGAACTGATGTGATTAAGATAGTCATCAAAATCAAGATTACAATAAGGCAAGTAACGAGGAGCTAAGTCAGATTATTTTCAGTTCTCGGAGTAATAATACAGAATCTATTTTTGAAGCATGGCTCAGTGGCATTTGCTATGGACTGCTGTGCAGCAGGTCCATGGTTTGAATCCCGCCGCGGGCTTGATCTTTAACGCATGGTGGAAGGGCATTTTTGTGAATGCCCGCCTGGCTAGCGACTCAAGTAGAAAATCTGTCGCCAAGCACCTAACAGTGTGTTCCGGCAGACGTCCTTGAGAGCCAGTAAAATTTCAGGCACATGAGGCTAACAACTGTACCTCTCAAGGCACATGAACCCTAATAACTGTACGTCTCAGTGTGACGGGTACAGTGCCATTCGTTGTTGAAGAAACCATCGACAAGTCCACTTAACATCAGGTGGACCTCGGGCTTGTTCCGTCACAATAACATAAAAAAAACTAAAATTGAAAGAAATCAATTTCAAACTGAAAACAAAATCAATTAAATTGGCTTCATAAGAAATTTGTAGGCTTAAACTTATAATTAAACATTCTAAATCGGCTGTGAGTATAATCACAAGCGTTAATCTGATGAGGAAGCCCTATAGCCTTATGAAACTCTAAGAGAATCCTAAGGTATCTAATTTTTCTCTAATGTAAAAAATTGTATTTAAGCGGCACTTGCCTAGTGAAAAATTACGCAAAGAAAGTCAATAAGTGTTCTTCAATAGTAGAAAGCGGCATAAAACATTTAAGTAACCAACTTGAATAACACATCAACACCTTCATGGTGAAATAATCTACGATAAGGTTTGGCTTAATATTATTACTTAATTCAACACGAATGGAAAACAGCAATAAAACAACATCAGAATTCTTAATTTTCTGACCATCTGTCAGTCGAAGGGATAAAGATCCTTTTATTCTTGAAAATTGTTGGTTTACTGAAGGATGGAGACTCGGTTAGCAGCAGCGGGGCGGACGCTGCCGGCCATCTCCTTTCGCGGCGGTAAGGCGACACCGAGCGATCTACCGAGCTTCTCGCCAGTCGCACCACAGCCCGCGTCGACTCGACATGTAAGTAACCGCTCCTTCAGTGCCATATAGTGTCAGTGAAAAAAAAAACAAGTGAATTTTTATAATATTAAGGTGCATTGGTCTTGATAACCATTCGGTAAGTAGGGTGCGGTTAAAAGTGCAGTGAGGATCAAGGTGATTTCACGGATTGTAGGACATCGCGTATTATTTTTCAGTTCAGATTATTTTTTGTATGAAATTAAGATTATTTTACGTGCTCAACTAAATTCATATATTTATCGATTTATTTAATGTTTTTAAAGATCACCTATTTTAATTCAAGAATTGTAATGGATTTCAAACTAATTTGTTTATCTTCACGATAATTTCTTGTTAGAAACCGTGCCAGTAACTTTGGAAACGCATCTCTCGAATCTATTTTTGAATATCGCGGTGCTCGGTTACAATTTCGGCGGCCAATAGAATACGTCTATTCTGAAGTTTTCCCGCGCTTTTGGCTAGTTGCCAGCGTTTGACCAATCGCTAGATACACGAGACGTGGGGGCGGTCGACGTAAGAGCAGATACGCATGCGGCCTGTATTTTTTTCTTTTCTTCAGCGATATATATAGACGGCGTTTCAGCCAGCTGGTTTTCCATTAACTGAATCTTAGAGTTTAGGAATGTTAAACATGGTCGACTTACGGGCGACAGAAATAAATTATATCCAACATACCCAGCATTGTAAATATTTTAACAATAAATTTCAATACTTAACACTTGTCTTGAAATACCGGAAAATTGGTACCCACCTTGAAACCGTATCAACTGTAAAGAAAGCCAAGGCTATGACAAATTAAAGTAATAAATATGTCTGTAAGTCAATTTAAATTGTTGACTTACGAGTTTTTGGGTTAACTATGTAATTAAAACGAAGGATATGTTCAAATCGACCTTATTTCACGATTTTTAAACCAAGAATGTGAGTGTAAAACTGGATAAAAGTTAGACATTTAAAATTTTCCGTGACTAATAAATATACGTATAGTACCACCAACTTAACTGTGCAGTTTTCGAGGGCGCTACTGGTCAAGGAAATCAACTACAAACTGTCACAATTTGAATGAATGTTGTAGTTCATTTTTTTGCCGCCTGAACAGATAAGTTGGTGGGACTGTACGTGTCGTATCTTTGATCATCTATTATTTAGTTTATCAATTAAATATTATGCATTGAATGCGTGCCAATAATTGACAGGCGTCTGACGTCACAATTCTAATGGAACAATAGACCACTGAATACCCAATTATTTTGCATACAATGCGTACTTAATATTTTTAAATCAGTGCCACCAATGGCTTCTTGTTATTTGTTCAATTTTAATGATTAATAATGGACATGATTAGATATACGTAAGATAGTAATACAATGCTATAGTTATGTAGAAAGGTATATAGATACTTTTTTTTTTTTTTTTTTTATGCTTGATAGGTAAGCCTTTGACCACAATCTCACCTGATGGTAAGTGATGATTTGGTCGAAGATGTTGTTCAGGCTAACCTAGAAGTACTGGCTCTCAAGGACAGCTGCCGGAACACACCGTTAGGTGCTTGGCGACAGATTTTCTACTTGAGGGTGGGTAGCTAGCCAGACGGGCATTCGCAAAATGCCCTACCACCATGCTATAACGACTGCCATCCTAAGACGACAACCGGGACCGACGGCTTAACGTGCCCTCCGAAGCACGGAAACGCTCAGTAGTAATGTCACTAGCGGTCACCCATCCAACTCATGACCGCGGGCGACGTTGCTTAACTTTGCTGATCGGTTGAGAACAGCTAAGTAAACTTCGCTACGAGCGCTTCAAAAACTATTACGGAACTACCTAAATCCTTTGTTAAGGTTAATAAGTATCCATACAAACGTTGTTTCGTAGTTTATGAAATACCTGTACTGTCCTATAACAGCCGGATCTTCCACTGCTGAACACTGCCTCCCCGTTAAGGGGATACATTAAGGGCTACAATTGTTTAGTTTTTGTGGAAGGAAAAATACCCATATATAAAGTTGACAAATGTAACTGAAGCCCCGATTGTAAACAACATTTGACTCGCAGAACAATAGGTGTTGAAATTGAAATACCATAGAAACCAGTAACTGGTGCCAACAAACATGATACATGCTCAATCGTGGCTGAAGTATTCAGTTCAAGACACAGTTAAGACTACGAGTATGAAACCACCTAAATTAGAACTGCCAGATGCCTTCAGAATTAAAAGAAAAGGTGTCTAGACTTCAAACTTCAAACAATTCATAAAGATAGATGGTATATGTTTTGAGTCAGTTTGCTTGTGATCGTGGCGCTAGTAACAGTGTGTATCGGAATTTCATACCTAATTGTTGGTAAATATCTCCACAATTAACTAGGATCAAACTTCTTCATAAATTTATACAATTTTAAATATAGCTACCTACTTAATGTATTTATTAGTATTAGGGCCTGTTTCAGAATGTTCGAGTAAGTTCCGGTTATACTACCCAGAACATAGAATAACTGAATGATAAAAATGACAGTTAACATGCAGCGCGTTTCAAACTTTAACCGATGGATAGGCTAAATCGATGACTGTGAAACGCAAAGATAGTGTTTTGGTTATTAAATATGTTCTGGGTAGTATAACCGGGACTTACTCGAACATTCGGAAACAGGCCCTTAATAAAACATATTAGCAAAGGAGTACAGATCAATTTATAAACAATTGAAAACTAAATCCGTGAAAACACAGCTGCTACAGCTTTACAGTTTTGTTCCAATGGTGTCCCATCGTTCACAGCTATAGTTTAGCTTTTTGATAAACAGGACCAAACCTGATGGGTTACCTGTACCTATATAGAACGCATTTTTTTTAATTTATAGGTAAAGGTACGAGTAAATAGGAATAAGATGCATTGCCATATCCGTCTTCGGATAATTCACAAAACTTTTCGGTATTTGCCCGTGCAAAACCTCGTAGAACACCTGGGTGTCGTTGGGTCGTTAGGGCGTTCTGCGGGCAATAACTCAATTTTAATAATATTTTTGTAATGGCGTAATTAAGTGTTCAATTGAATCGTCTTGTGTTCAACAACCAAAAGATCAACGATTTTAAATGTTTGGGTCGTGGAACACCTACGACAGATTATGTAGTTAATATATATTCCTATATATTTCTCTTGTTACTATGTGTTTAAACGGTGTTCCACCGGCTCTAAGAGTATCTACCTACTTACAATTAGTATTATTTTTATGAGCACAACACAATAACCGAACAAGTAGGAATTATAATGGTTATTACCTATTTTTATTCTCCTCTATTTCCTCTGCATTCAAAGGTTGCCTGGAAGAGATCGTTAGTGATAGGGCCGCCCATTGTAACACTTGACTGTAATCCTTTGTATTTTGTTTTATTATAATGTAGTGGTGTGTACAATAAAGAGTTATCTATCCTTATATCTAGACACTAATAAACAAAGTTTTTATCGGTCTTGTTCAAATTAATGTGAGAAGAGCATCAAAAACAAGAGGTTGTTAAATAAAATTCAATTTCGTGAAATTCGAAATTCTATACCAGACAACAACAAATACAATAAAATGTCAGTTTTAATTATTATTAAATTACTTACAATTAGTATTATTTTATAAGCGCAACACAATTACCGAACAAAGTAGAAATTATAATGTTTATTATCCTCATATCTACACGTTAATAAACAATTTTTTAATCGGTCTTGTTCATATTGATATAAGAATAGCATGAAAAGAAAGAGGCTGCTAAATAAACTTCAATTTCGTGGAAATCTATAACAACAAATACAATCAAATATTTGTTTAATTATTATTAAAATACAATAAACTTACAAATAGTAAATGATAGGCTAGGATAATAAATAACTAAGTACTGACGTGATTACAGTACTCCTACAATAGCAGTTTTAAGAAATACCTACATAATGTACCTATTGTGTTTACTCATTCAACATTAGTTTTATGACGTGCCTATACATTTAATGTTGCATATAAAAACCAAGGTTTTTTTTATGCTTAGATTAGCCTTTGACCATTATCTCACCTGATGGTAAGTGATGATGTGGTCGAAGATGTTGTTCATCTAACCTAGAAGTACTGGCTCTCAAGGACAGCTGCCGGAACACACCGTTAGGTGCTTGGCGACAGATTTTTCTACTTGAGGGTGGTAGCTAGTCAGGCGGGCATTCGCAAAATGCCCTACAACCATGCTATAACGACTGCCACCCTAAGACAACAACCGCGACCACAGCACGGAAACGCTCAGTAGTAAGGTCACTAGCGGTCACCCATCCAACTACTGACCACGCGCGACGTTGCTTAACTTTGCTGATCGGTTGAGAACAGCTAAGTAAACTTCGCTACTAGCGCTTCAAAGGTATCTATATCGGTATATATATATATATATATATACCGAGTCGGTTTATGTCAACGCACAGGCAAGAATGCGAATGATATGCATTTATTTGTTTAGCGAATCATCGCGAGTGCATCCATGGTCGCCAGTTATGATGTAGAGATGAACATTATTTAAATATTTGAATGTTATTGCGTAGTCTGTTAGATACGTATATTGTGATGACAGTAACTAAAACAGAATGCGTTACGTGCGATAACTGAAAATAATTTATGAAATAAACTCAGCGTTATCAAAGCACTGATGTTTCACTCTATGATACCTACCTGTAGTGAAATTTGAATGCCCGAGTGTTTTACTTCTGTATCAAGAGTAGAAAGAAATAGCAAATGTAATTCTATGATTTTACTTTTAAATATATGTACATAAAATAAAAATGGAACTGAATTCAATACTCAAATGTGTGAAATAACTTGTTGAAGTCGGTACCATGATGATTCAAAAGTACCCATTATCACAATATTGTGCGCATGGTACCGACTTCGACAAGTTATTTCACATACTTGAGGGTAGAAGTCGGTTAAATTTTTTTACACCCTTTTTAGTGACCCATGCTACTTAGATATAGGATCGATTGTCATTCACTGTCAATGACAAGATAGGAAAATACTTTTCAAAGTTAATAGAGTGTAACTCAAAAACGGCTTGACCGACTTTGATGAAATTTGAATGGGACCACACGGCAAGCATCAGTTTTCAAACAAAATAAGAATCATCTAAATCGGTTAACCCACTCAAAAGTTCTGAGGTTACAAACATAAAAAAAGATACAGACGAATTGAATACGTCCTCCTTTTTTTGAAGTCGGTAATTATAAACACAACACAGTTTAATTTAAATAATAGTGGAATATAAACTTACATGAAGACATTTTGAAATAAACAAACGTACTTAGTTCCTACCAGAATCAGCCCACAGATGCAGTTTTAGGCTTCTCAAGCTATTGTTTGGAAAGCTAAAAAAACATTCTTATTTGCATCACATACTATTTTGTTTCAAACAGGTATCTCCGAAACATTACTATAACTCACCCTCAGGTAAATAAAGATGTTTAGATGGATCATGGCGCATGATACAAGTAAAGCAAAAAAAGAAACATGCTTATATCATGCTATTCTTTTCAACAGCAGCGTGGCAAAACCGAGGAGCGTAACAGGGAGCATGTTTTTTTGTTTTAATTTGAATTATAAAATTCCAACCTGTAAGAAGATAATGGATTAAATTTTGACTACATTTCTAAGAAAGGTTTATCATTCTCTGACAGTAATCGATACTTAGCATACCTTGCAATAAATCTAAGTTGAAATATCCGAACAATGTCCGCGTATTGACCGCTCGTACCCAGACCCTTGGATATGTTCGCCAGATATGACTCATGGTGTGGAATGTATCCTTTGATTCATCCGCAATGCCTCCACGGTACTGCGACGCATGTTTCACGCTTTCTTTGCATAAGTCTTTGTTAAATCATTGTCCTCAGAGCAAATAAGTAAAAAAGTGTTCCCGGATTTATCACTCGACCATTCACTATTGAAGTCTAAAGATGCACCATGAACAATTAAAATAAGAGGCTTATTGGCTTATGCACATTATTATGTTTTTTTTTGTTCAGTAAGGTTTATAAAGAACACTTACTTGTCGTATATACGTTGATAGAGCATATATAGAATAAGATTTTTTAGTTTTTTGGGACATAAACCAATTTAAAAAAAAATAATATTATTATATAATTTAAAACTGGTAGCTTAATACCCACTCGAATTCAGGCATTTATGAATGATATCCAAGTTCTCCAATCTATGGGTCGCAATGATTCCATCAACATCGTCTATTTCAGCTTTCATTTTATTACCGGTTCAAAATACAATATAGAAATAATGCTTACAGGAACGAATTGTCTACCTTTAGACTGATTTAACCTAATATATTGTAATTTAAAATAATAATTAAAATAATATTATATTTCCATACATATTTGGGTGTTATCTATATCTAAGTATACTAATATTATAAAGAGGAAAGATTAGTATTATTAAATTTGATATGGAAATAGTTAGAGACCCCGGGAAGGACATAGGACAGTTTTTATCCATCTGCCTAAAAATAGGTTAATTGTTTTGCGCTATAATGACATACGCGCGGGCGAAGACGCAGCCGGAAAGCTAGTCATTCATATGACCACAGCGTCTTTCAGAAATCAAACATGGTACCTTCTAAAATAAGATTGAAATCAATTGAAAAAAAATATCATCTCAGCTAGGTACTTATAATTACATATTATGAATTTATTATGATTAAATTAAAATTCAAGCAAATGGTAAATGGTGCATTACCTTGGTTTGGAAACATTTTTTTTAAATTAATAAATAACAATAACAACAAATTTATATTGTAGAAAAATATATAACTCGATAGTGCTCTCGAAGAATCACCTTCTGAAGATGCTTGGTGTAGAATCTAAACGCGTCGAAAACTATTACTTTAACTCCGTGGCATTTCTGGCGCTACGTTCCCGTCGGCTTTGTTATAAAATTAGGCGGATGTGACACATTTTTTAAATCCCTGAATATTAATATAATAATTCTGTCAGTATTTTTTATTATTTATCATTAATAATAATAATAATAATTAATTTTAATTTAAATATTAATAAAGTTAGTATAAAATGTTGTCAGTATTTTACTAAGAAATATGAATTTGACAAGATTCTAACCTCTCTGTGAATCTGTACAAAGCTGCGAATAAATTATTTATTCGTAGGTATAAAGGCTCAAAAGACTATGTGACCATTAATTTATTGTAACTCGTAACGCTTTACATTACACGATACACAAGCTAGTAAACCGTAACGTGACAATGAGCGTTAGTAGACCACGACAGGATCGACTTACAGAATTTAAAGTAGACGCACTTGACTTTTGGATGGGGACGACGACCTCCTTTAATGGACTTATCTAATTGGACATCGCCATAAACATAGCTACTTCCCCAATGGTACTTGAAAAGCACTTAATCTTTAAAGGTATCTCATTAAAATTATATGTTATTTTGATACAGTTACCAAACGAGCAGGCGACTTACACGATGTTTAGCTTTCTAATTTTCTGATATAAATACGTATAGGTTCCTCAGAATGTGTAGAGTATTCGGGTAAAGTATTTTGTTATTTATTTATATAGTACATACTTATAATTTAACTAGGTTACCATGACAATAAAAATGCTGCTTTTAAAGTTAATTAATAGTTAGGGCTGTGGTATGCTTCAGACGCGTTCTTTTTTTTAGATTTATTGGTTAGACTTTTATCACTATATTGACAGATCAAGAAAATACTTTTCTGTGTTTTCATAAATATATAGAATAGTCTTCACTACAAAGTAGTAACAACAGGTTACAACCATTAGAGCAGCGGTTCCCAACCAGTGGTCCGCAAACCACCGGTGGTCCGCAGGTGTCAAAATTTGGTCCACGAACAAAGGCGAGAGCGCGTGTGGATTGGACCAAGAAGTGGAGAACGGAGTGACAGACCTCTTCAAATGTCGATTGATGAATTCAATCGTCACTTCTCAGAATATTTCCAAACAGAAACAAAGTTGATCAAAAACTAATTTTGACCATTTAGCACGGATTCTAGTGAAGTTGCTGAAGAAATCCAGGAAGAACTAATTGATTTAAAAATGATGTAATATCGCATTTGGATCTAATTCGCTTGAGAAGTTTTGGTATAAAAAAGCATTTTGGTGAAATAAATTTACAACAAAACTCGAGAGTTTTGCCTTGGGTAGTTTTTTCTTTAGTGTTTTCTCAATCACTTATATTATATGTTAACAAGGGTTTAGTTAGTGATTAAAAACAAGGTCAGAAATCGATAGAAAATAAGTGATGATTTTCGTTTAGCTTTGGACAATAATATTCGTACCAGGATTAAGTTAATGATGAAGATGCTAGCTCAAAAATTACATTGATTCAAAATTTACCTATGTAGCTTTCTACAAAAGAAAAAATATTTAAGTTATTTTTGCATAATGTGGTCTGTGTGCTGCCAAATATAAAACGAAATTGGTCCCTGGTCAATAAAAGGTTGGGAACCACTGCATTAGAGGCTTTTAACCTTTGTGAGGTGTCGGAATTATCAGAAAAACGTTAATCTCACTTAGCTCGTTCAATAAATTGTACGTTAAAGGAAAAATAGTTGTTTCTCAGTGAATTACTGGCCGTTTACTTGTCGTAAAGGCTTTAACAAAGTTCTTGTGGTTGAATGTGGTGATGAATGAATATGGACTAAAAAGAGAAAAAATTATGAGGTTTAAGTAAATTAAAATGTACAACATAATAATAGGCTAATACTATAAAATATACTGAATATAAAATACAATTTACAGTAATTAAAATTTAAACTGGTTTTTACTGCCGCTACCAATTTTTATGTGTCGTTCTTTGATTCATGCGTTTTTGTTGAGTTTGCGTATATACCATTGGTTTTTGAGATCATTGCACCTTTTTCCTCCCATTACTTATCTAAGTACAAATCGTGTTATTAAGAAAATTATGCTTTCGCCAGCCAATACATAGGTACTGGTGAAATATTGTCCATAAAAAAGACATCAACGCGATACTTGTTTCTTTTTTCTAATTTGACCATAATTGGGAAAGACTAGACAAATGTTCTTTCTATGTTAGAGGTAGTAAAGTACAATCACACGAGAACCTCTGTATATCCCCGGTTGGGTGGGCAGAGGTGTGTGAACGCCCAGATATCGCACTTATATTTTGAGATTGCAGGCAAGCAATTGGGGGTCAGTCTGTTCTCATTTGGCAATAACACATATTGAGAACGAGCCAAGGCTTAACTGATTTAGGCCTTAAAATCTTTCCCGTATAGTTAAGAACATCTACGTGAACTAACATTGAAATCTTTCTTCCAGATTTTCATCTAGGGGAGTAGAAAAAACAAACCAGCCAAAATGGACGCGATCAAAAAGAAGATGCAGGCGATGAAGCTGGAGAAGGACAACGCGCTTGACCGCGCCGCCATGTGCGAGCAGCAGGCCAAGGACGCCAACCTCCGCGCTGAGAAGGTAAATGGCCTTAATTTTTCCTTATGTTGGCACTATAATCGCACATAATGATAATGAGGATCCAAACTTTTTGAACAGAACTACGATTCCCAATAGTTTTCGTACAGAGGTTTGCTTTTTACCGTATTCTTTTCTAAGTATATAATTTCGTTATTACAGTCAAATGTTATAGTTTAACGGTTATACTGATACTACCCTACTCCTCCAACCACCCAATACTTTAAACTATACATACACAATCGTAAATTCAAAATTCGAAGCCGCGGTAATGCTCCTTGAAACGGTCGAGAGAGCAAAACCTTGACCACGATGAAGGCTAAGGCCGCCAACCTTACAAAGTAGGTTCTAAGCCTGCATGTACGCTTACATACCTGGCTGGAAACTATGCAAATGAAATAAAAAAATACGCAAGAGGGGTGAGGGCTGGTAAGCGCGGTGTATGGGTGATGTTGAGTCATTGGTCTAGCGTAGCAATTGTAGTCTCTTTGATCATTGGTAATTAAATATTTTAGACAACGAAATTTAAGCTTTTGAGTAACCTAGGGATGTATTCATAATTTCTTAAAAAAAAAAAAACATTTTTGTCCTTATGGAATGGACCCACAAATAGGTTAGATATTGCTTTGGATGCAAAATTCAACCTTAAAATTATCTGTACTGGAACTTATTTAAGTAAAAGAAATGGGTACCTAAGCAAATATCAGGTCAGGACGCATGCAGGATGTAACAAATACACTATCTAAAGACGTTATTAGATATATATAACAACTTAAGTGCTAATAGAATTTTATTGTATATCTAGTATGTTCTGATCTAGTTTCATATCTAAGATTATAAAACTTTAATTAGTTTTCGTAGCTAGTAGAGCATAACTTTGTAGAGATGGAGAGAAGTGCATAATCATGGAAAAGTTGATTACAGGCTTTCAGATTGTAACTTTTAATAATAAAATATTCATGTCTAACACGAAAGTTTTTATGGCCCTTTGGCAATAGCTATGGACTGGCACGGAGGGGTCCGTGATTTGAATCCCGCCTTTTTACTGCACGTTGATAGGGCATTCTGTAAATGCTCGCCTGGTTAGTTCAGATCATCAAGTAGAAAATCTGTCGGTAAGCACTCAAACTCCGGCAGATAATGCCATTAGGTCGTTACCTAATTTAGCTGTTCAAAGAGACTGCTACTGGTTGATAAAAACAACCAGCAATTGTCACAATGTGAGGGAAATGCGCAGGTACTGTAACCTGAGCTGATAAACATATATTTAAATTATAAAGTGAATTCTTATTGTGACAGGCGGAAGAGGAGGCAAGACAGCTCCAGAAGAAGATCCAGACCATTGAGAACGACCTTGACCAGACACAGGAAGGCCTCATGCAAGTCAACGCCAAGCTCGAAGAGAAGGAGAAGGCTCTGCAGAACGTAAGTACCCACATTATTGTCGCTGTTCTGAGTTTTTTACTAGGAGAGTTACTTCTTACATAGTCCTTGATTGTCTGCTCGTGACACGTCGTGACTGTCTATGAAACTTAATCAAGCGCAATGCAGTGTCAAGCAGAACTAAGACTGTGACACTGCAGCTGTAACGAACAGTGATGAAGCTTACAATCAGACGAACGACTACTTCGTCACATCGTAATAAAAAAAACTAACATTTCATAAGCAGTTCCTATCGTGATAAATTTCCTTCGACTAAGTGTTCGAAATGCAAAAATCGTAAAAATTGTACCAATTAAAATTCTGCTAAACGGAAATTCTGCATTAGCAAATTATTTTTCAACAAAATTTTAATATTCTCGTTCAGTATGCGTAAATGCGTAATAAATAATTATAAATCGTAAAGCAAATATTATTTCTTGGAATTATTGTTAATAGTGGGCAAAATGTCGTATCAACTAAAAACACGTGTTTTCAGGTACTATGGTATAAAAATACTTTTTTTTAGTTAGATTGTTAGAAACACTTTATTGAAACACCTTAAATAAAAATAGTTAAAACAGAAGCACAATTAAAAATAAGGTAACAATTGGCGGTCTTATAGCTGAAAGCGATCTCTTCCAGACAACCATTGGAAGAAGATAAATAACTGAAGAGAACCAAGTGATGGCGTTGATCTAGATATATGTATTGATATTTTTACTCTTATCTCGGGATTTGGAATCGCACGCCTTGTATTGTACATAGATATAGTCTTATGTGCCAAATTTGGTCGGAGAAATGTAGGTCGTCCAGAGACAAGGTGAAGAAAGAATTGTGGTCGTGAAAATAATATTGGGGAATGTTTGTAGTACTGAGGGATCAAGGCCTTAGATCAATGGGCAATAACCGGCTGTTGAGGACGATCATGTGAGATATTTACTTCAAGATATAAAAATATATATGAAAACATACAAAACTACTTGATTGTAAATGATACGCCTTTTGTAGCAGTAGATCTCTGTGCGAGTTTGTCCGGGGATGTACTGCCACCATACCTATTTCTACGGCCAAGCTGTGATATTCGCTTTACTGTGTTCCGGTTTGAATGAAATGGGTGCCAGTGAAATGAAAGGCACATAAGACATAAAAAATAATATGTATTTGTTCTCCACTTATGACGAACTGCATCTGTTAAAGGAAGAGGTTACCGATTAACACCAGGTGGTCTTCGTGCTTGTTTCGGGTTATTCCTTTTGTCCCCTAACTCTTCGCCCCCACGGATGCGGACAGGAATTTATTTCCTCTTGTCCCCTATGATAGCATAACAATGTTTTTATATTATCCAGAGTGTCAGAGTTCGTAAATTGCCTGGAATTAAAACACTACCCTTATGCTGCCTATATCTTTGGAGAGTCAATAGTCGATTGCAAAATCAAGTAACCGTCGTGTGTTATTTGACCAAGCGAAGCGAGGTCTCTGTGGGAAGTTGTGGGCTTGAGAATGTATATATATTTGTTAGACGATAACTATTCAACGCCTAATTTGATGTGGATGAAGTTTTGTAGAAATATGAAGAGAAGAAGAAGAGCCTATATAAAAAAATAACTGTTTTAGTTTTTCTAATCTGAGCTAAAGCTATCGAGGGGAAATATGTAAGGTCTGTAAAAGAGGCAACCCTCTTGCCAACACTGACAAAAATATTTACCCCTGTTCAAATGGGGTAACATCTACGAATAAATAATGTATTCATTCGTAGGGTAACACCTTGTTAAATTGTAAAATATATTTTCAAAACGTTTAAAAGAATGGCCCCGATTTTCTTGCCCGTTCTTCTCGCAGTGGCCCTATACAATTGTTTTTGCTGAACGTGGCAGTACAATGTAGAATATTTTAATACTAACATTTGTAATTGACCTTCATAAGAGCGTTGCAGACGCCTAAATTGAGTAAATGGTTTTGACATTGATACATATGGTAGAACTTTATTTGTCCCATAAAACACATTTTTTTTGTTTAAATTTACAAGTCATAGTTTTATTATAAGCTAAAATTAATAAATTTCAGTACGCGTCCCAGTCCACGGCGTAATATTATGTAATCTGTGGCAATCGTTTGTTCTATTCTGTTAATCGTCCCTTTTTGAACGGCTTGTTTTGTTGTAACGTTTGCTTTTGTTTTTATTGTACGCCATAGAATCGGCAAGAAGCCTGTTACCTGCTGTTTTTATTTTATTATGTTGTTTTCAAATATTTTATTATAAGGAAGTCATCATTGTATATGTATATAGCCGATGGAAATTGGCTTCATCAGTCTTCACGCCTATTTAAGTCGGTTCTTGTTTACCCAAATCGTAAAATGAAAAAAATGTAATGTTTCTGGTGGCAAGGAGAACACGAACAGTTGTGCAAATATTTGCTTTTATGTGAATACCGAGACAGGATATAATGTGTAAACAGTAGGTGTAGGTGAGAGGTCCAAGTTTTAGCAAAATACTTGTAAAACTGTTTGCATGACTGTGCGACAACGATGACGATAAGACTCATACGACGACGTGTAATTTTTACACGACTGTCCAAAAAGGAGTGTTATGTTTTCAGGGTTCATGTAATGTATGTTTGGGAGTTTCTTTATTCCACCATAACTTTTAAACGACTTAACCGATTTTAATGTTTGAGATATTATTAGATTTGTCTTGATAGCGCGAGTAACACTAGGTATATAAAAATAGTAATAATAAATAAACTTGCGGATTTTAGACGCCATATTGTGTATTTTTTTTCTTACTGGGTTTCGAGTGGTATATCAAAATGAAGGGCTTTAAAAAACGATACCATAAATATAACTTGCAGATTTAATTTAATGAAACGAAAAAACTATAAATAATTAAATAATATGCAGTCGGGTTTTTTACTCTTTTTAATGAATTTATACTTGGTGGGAAATGTTATTATAGTTTGCATCTGAAAGAATTCGGCTGAAGCCGAGCGCTGTAACAATTACAAGTCAGCTCATTCCACAAGACGTTATTATTACGTCTAATTCTTATAAATTGAAATTATTATATCTGCTACTGCACTACTCCATAAATACCTATTTAAACTCAATTATTCTCGCACACAAAGATTTGAACGCAGAATTTTTGGCGCCAAAGTGTCAAAACTCAAGTCTCTTCATTTGGTCCAGAAAGTATTTAAGCCAAAGAGGCCTTCTGATAAACATTAAACAATACAAATGTATTTAGTTAGCTATCTATTGGTGCGTTGATAAGTAATAATTACACTTTTTGTTGAATTGTTATATTGTCATAAAAACTTAAGCTCAATGCAGAATTCTCCATAAAGCCAACTTTTATTGTTCTAACCACTGACAATTCTCACGGAGTCATAGCTCGCGGTCTATTTTATTAATGCTATGTTCTATTGCATGACAACCTGATAGTGCAAAATGGTATTACTTAATTGAGTAGATATTTCCATATTGTATCTTTTATGTTCCCGCATTGAGAAAGGTCTGTTCTACAGGGTTATCGTTAACATGCTAACAACCTTTTAGGGTTGACTTTTGCTAGTCCTAACAAACATTTTGAGATGAAATTTGCTTTTTATTAAGAATTAATAAAAAAATATATTTTTTTGTTGTTTGTTTATCAATATATGACGGAATAAGCACGAGGACTACCTGATGTTAAAAGTCTCTTGTGCCTGTAATTTATTATTCCCCAACGCTGGCTTGAGCGGTGAACGCATGGTGGAAGGGCATTTTGCGAATGCTCGCCTGAATCGTTACCACCCTCAAGTAGAAAATCTCTCACCAAGAACCTAATAGTCTGTTCCGGCAGCTGTCATTGAGAGCCAGTAAGTAATTATGAAATTACAGGCACACGATACTTAACAACTGTATGTCTCAGGGTGACAAGCGCATTGCAGTTTGTCATTTGAGACGTAATGCTTCTGTATTAGGTAGTGAGAGGCCTCGTGCGTGTACCGTCATAATCCCATCATATAACATGTTAAAGGTAGGACAAGATGATGAGTGTACGTGTATAAAAATAAAAATATCAAGCCCGAGTTCAGGTGATCTCATCAATGTAATTAATCACGTTAAAGAAATTAATACACAATGTGTGTCAGTCTTAAATAATCTTCGATAGCTGCATAGTCTTCCCGTATTAACTAGTGTGGGGACCACCGCTGCGTCAACATAATACAGCTAATGAACTAATTAGTCTGTCAGCGAATTAATCAGAACTATGACTAGTATATAAGTTATGTTATAATAATTATAACTCATGCTGTTTGTTAGGTTATTTTCTCTCCGTCAGTCAACAGGCGTTACGACACGACAATATGGGCCTGTTTCAGAATATTCGAGTAAGTTCAGGGTATACTACCCAGAACATAAAATAACTGAATGATAAAAATGACAGTTAACATGCAGCGCGTTTCAAGCTTTAACCGATGGATAGGCTAAATCGATGACTGTGAAACGCAAAGATAGTGTTTTATTTATTAAATATGTTCTGGGTAGTATAACCGGAACTTACTCGAACAGTCTGAAATAGACCCTTAGTCTTCTATATATGTAAAGTATTGTTAGGTTTAATTTTTTTACCCAGCTTTTTCCGATTTCTTGCATTTATTTTATGTTTTTAAGCCATAGCTTATACTTAGTGTAGGGTTACGTCTCATAGTATGATTCAAATTTGTCGTTGATAATGATAGAAGTTTAACTAGAAGTCACGCAGACTGTTTTAATTATTTTTTACACGACTGCCCAAAAAAAAGGAGATTTAAGTATGTTTTCAGGGTTCATGTATATACGAAATGGTTCAATCGATTTTAACGCTTGAGATATCGTTAGATTTGTCTTGATAACGCAAGTGACACTAGTTACATAAAAAAAAGAAACTGATAGATTTTAGGCGCCATATGCGAAATAAATGTTTTTTTCATCCAAACCCACCGAGTGTGATATCAAAATGAAGGGCTTTAAAGAACGATACCATAAATATATATATATAACTTGCAGTTTCAATTTCATTGCAACGATAAAATGTATAGTGAAAATAAATCATTTGCAGGCGGGTTTTTTTACTTTTTTAATTCATTTATACTTGTTTTTTAAGTGCCTTAGCTTGCTGACAGTTATATATTTCTACATTTAATTAATAGAATTCTTTTATAAAGTAAAATAATACAATCTTCTTAGTATGTAGGTACTAAATTCACCTTATCACCTGTGGTGTGTTATAAATTATAATGTTGATTTTAGGGCATGTTGTATTGTAACTGTGCGAATATATCCCCTAAAGATCGAGCTTACAAATAACATGCGGAAGTAGATGTACTTACGTGCAACAGGTGTCCGAATTCGCACGCTCGATCTTTAGAGGGTATTGGATAAGAATCTAAGTCAGTTTGTTTGCTAATTTGAAATCGCATAATAACTGTGTTGAAACTAAGATCGTATAGATTCGTTTGTTTACATTATATATGACGTCACAGCTGGCAGCTTGCAAGAAGCTCAACACGTAACGGTGGGTGCGTAGGTACGTCGGAATGTTGCGCTGTAGGGGGCTGCGTTCCTCCGGAGCGGCTATTCTGGGCGCCGACACCTAATATGGCCCCAGTGCCCGGTGTACCGGCAAAAATAGATCCGGGAACGAACGCGTCACCGCTTTACAAACTTTCCGCACCAAGCTGGAGCAATTTACTTTATTGTTGACTCTATTGTAGGTATAATCTATCGATTACTAGTAGTTCGCGGTGAACTGGGACCCGCTCTGAATTTTGATCATTTAGTCTTATAGAAATAATGAGGAATGAATAAAAATATTTTAAAAATCTTTTCAAATGTACAAATAAAGTTCTTTTATATTGCTCGTATTATTATGACAGAAATAAATTGTTTTTAGGTAGGCATAGGTACATAACATGTTACCTTCTGACAAAATTTCATGAAAATCAAAAAGCATCTGGCATTCAAAAGTTATCACCGAACCCACACGCACATACATTTAAAAGCCTATAACTTGCCTCAGGGACCTCGCTTCGTATGTCAAATCATGTTTATTGTCTCTACGATACTTTATTAACTATTGAATCGAATGAACGTATGACTATGAATAAAATAAAACTGACTAAGCCAGAGGAGAATTCAAAACTTCCCGCATTCCTCAAACAATGAATCAGTCGGTAAAGCAGACTAAAAACAAAGATGGAGGCGAGTGAGGCGCGACTGCAGCGCCACCACGTTGTTTGGCTCCGCGAGATGCATGACAGGCACTAGAGGCAGTCAATATGGCCGCCGGCGCTGCGCGGCCGGACGGACCGCGAGCGCGCGGAGTGTAGTGATGTCCGCGTCCGCGCCCCACGCCCACGGGCGCACCCCCGTGCGGCGCAGGGGGCACCAACACCACCCGCGCCTGCGGGGAAACCGCCAGCCCGCCCCCACTGGCCCTCAAAACACAGATCCGTCCAAACAAGTGACCTTACTTACTCAAACAGACGATGTTGTGCCTTGTGTCAATAGTGTTAGTGAATCTCAACAAGTGACAAGGACAAATAGTGACGATGCACTTTCGAATCTGAATGCGGTTGAGGACGATGCGAATATTTATGAAGAAATCGAAGCTGATATTAGAATTAAGGATACGGACTCGCTAGATGCGTCGGATGATGATTTTTCGTTTAGGGAAGAGAGGTCGGCTGGAGACGGGGCCGAATTTACGCCTGTTCCTTCGGAAACGATATCCGACGATGACCCTGAGACGGCTGAACTGGCGAAACTCAGGTGCACGAGCGAGTGCACGGAGGTGTTAGCGGAACGGGAGAGCAGACGGAGAAGAAGATGTGCAGATTATCCGGGCTTGGCGTTCGGAAGTTCCATATTCTCCTCAGACACAATGATGAAATTTGCGTTGATCAAAAACGAGTTGCAGAACATAAAGAACACGGCACTAAGAAGGGTAAATGTCCTTAGTTATTTGAGCTAGCGTTTGTTTGTGTGAGTGAAGCAGGCGTGTGGCCAAACGCGCTGAGAACTATTTTTAATCGTGTTAAGACGGCTGGTGTTGATATTGAGCACAGGCTCTGGGAAACATCGCGCGTGGCGATCAGCTGAGCCACTGACATGACAACGCTTTGACATGTTTACTCGCACGATCGCACTCTGAGCCGATAGATGTCGTTGGTGGCGGGTGGAGTACTGCATGTGGCCCTAAACCCCTTTTTTATTTCAAATTTCGTTTGCGCTATTGTATCAGTTTAGATGATGAATTATTATTTATTAATGTAGCCAATATTATGATGTATTCTATAAAATCTATAGCAGGTTTATATTATGGAACCAGGCCTATGTCTGTGTGGCTTACGTTGTCAACAGATAATTTTATCTTGTTGGCTTTATCTCGACCGTACGTTTACCTATTTATTTGTAATAATAATGCTGCACTGATAGCGATAAAGAGATTCATCTTACTACATCCTACTACAAATTTCGTGTAAAGGTCAAAAAAAGGAAATTCTTAGTTTTAATAATAAAATAATAACGACTTGAGGCGGACAAAAAAGGGTTAAACATTACAATAGCAATATTTTTTATTGACTGTTCCTACTGTGGGTGTTGTAGACTACTTTCTAAAAAAGAACAGCTATTGCCGGTGACGTACAATAATTATATTATCCTAGCGTTTCAAGATCTTTTATTAATAATAGCAACAAGTTTTCGCATGGTAGGTGTTTTGCGAATGCCTGCCAGGCTAGCTACCACCTCCATCAAGTCGAAAATCTGTCGCCAAGCACCTAACGGTGTGTTCCGGTAGCTGTCATTGAGGGCCAGTAATTCTAGGTTAGCCTGAACAACATCTTCGGCCACATCATCACTTAGTTCAGGTGAGATAGTGCTCAAAGGCTAGCCTGTCAGCTATAAATAAAAACAAGTTGAAACATTACTAACAAACAAAAAGAATTAGCTATCGATATTATATCTATATCGTGTTAAATAGAAACTTCAAAGTCTCACGTAACAGAGAACTGGCTGGCTGGAACACACTTGCTACATATTTGGTAAACTAAACGTGATTTGATTAACTAACAAATCAAAAAAAGTTATTGCTGCCACTGCAGTGTTATGTGATATAGGAATACGTATCCGTGAATGTAGTTTATACGGATATCAATTGTATGTTTATCACTTGATGTTTGTGTCGCAACTACATCGCCAGACATTATGAGAAGATGTGCTGAGTATCCGATTTGACAGTTGATCGATTTGACATATCGATTTGACTTCTTAGATGACTAGACATGAGGTAATTATTTTATGATGCACGTAGGTAAAGGATAAATTATAATAGAAGGGACCTTTGAATCGTAGTCATGTAAGTAATAAACTCATATAATCAAGAAGAAATATATAGTTTACAATCAACACGACAAGAATTAAATCACATTAAGAGCGAAAAACCAAATAATTACGAAATCGTAATAGAAGATAATTAAATTTTTTATAAAATAAATACCGGCTTGAAATATAAAATACGCATTATTAGGATAACTCAGATACTAATTGTCAGATCTCACTCAAATTTAAATGAGACCACAAGAAAAGCACCAGCTTTCGAATGTAAAAATAATCATCAAAATTGGCACACCATGTAAAGAGTTATGCATAAAACAACACACAAAAAAATACAGTCAAATTGAGAAACTCCTCCTTTTTTTTTAAGTCAGTTCAAAACGTTCTTTAAAATGGTAAAGGTGTTAAAAGAGTCTTACAGGGTCGGCAACGCATTGGTAACGCCCCTGGTGTTGCAAATGTCCATAGGCGACGGTAACCGCTTACAATCAGGTGGACCGTCTGCTTGTTTGTTTCAATCCATTACATACAAAAATAAAATCGCGTTTATTATTACGAGTCTAACGGAAACCCACGAATTTTGATGTTAGATACTATCAATAGAGGTCCAGTTAAATTCCTCGAATTATTGAAGCAATAGAGCGTAATACCAATAAAAAAAAACAGACATCGTTGATGTACATGACCGAATGGAATCGAATGGAAATGATGAAACTAAAATAACTGCCAGACAATGGTCTATTATAAACATTAGTTCTTAACTCACTCGATGCTACCGTTCTTAATCGATTTGCATATTTGCAATTGTTCCTTTTAGAATTTGATTTGGTCATGATACATTGGTTCTACTCGTGTGTACTTTCTTGCTATTATGCTCTAGTATGAAATATGTTTTGCTATGTATGTAAGACATGTTAAGTAGGCCATTGCTGATGCTATTGAGGTCGTTGTTTGTCGTATGTTGTTTTACATTCTTTATTTAATTATAAACTTTTTCATAGAAACTATTTCGAAATCGATTCTAATGACTCGAATGTATTCGTAAGAACTGAATACTCATGCAATTCTCGTAAGAGTGTTACAATTACGTTAGTCACGTAAAATCATATAAGTTAAGTATACAAAAAACTACTACGTGAATTACTTTAACAAATTATTTACCTAGTGGTTCTGTGAGCTACTGTTTTTTTTACGTTACAAAACCCCATTTTCCGCCGTTTTTAAAAAATCCATTGCAACGACAAAATAAAAGGAACAAATTGTCGAACCTGTTCATTAAATTTGACGACAGAGAAATGCGATTTGTGGAGAGTGAAGAGGACAACCCAAAACATTTTTTCCAAGCTGAAACGGAGACGCTTCGCTCGTCGTTATCTCTCGCTCGGGCAAAAAATAAAACTAATAAAATTTGAAATTAATCAAAAAGAGTTTCTTGGTCAGGTCACAACACAACAAACCAATGTACCGAAATTTGAATAGATCGCAATATATGAGAGCTATCTCACCAACCATCAATCCATCGTTACTGCTCCGGCCCAGACCTCATAATTATAGAAAGACCAAGAGGTTTGATAAAACAACTCAAATTTCCCATGTTTAGAATTTTCAAATATTGCTCAATGTGTAAGTTTTCTTTGCGATATTTCTATTAGTAGTTGTTGAAATAATTGTAGTAGATCTGCACAAATATCTCGCTCTGGGCATGTCAGTAGTATGATTGAACCATGGATTGCTGCATTGTGACGGATGTCGCATAAGATATTCCCGCAACATACCATGAATAGTTGCATTGTAACGTAACGTCGCATAAGATGCGCCTCTACTCCTGCCTTGCCATGACAGCGCCGCGCCATATCAATCATATTCGTCTTTTAATATATTTATTTCACTTCGTGCCGCAATGATTCCATTAGATCATTGCACATTAGCTCACACGTCACCTATCGCCAGATGGCCGTTTTTGGGGTATGCTGTTGATATATATACTTTTAAAGGTGATCACTCATTATCGTCGTCGCAATCGTGACCAATCGTTATACCTAACTACATGGTTAGTTATTGCATGGAAGAATTATGTCCAACCTTTTATGGAAAAGCTTTGAACTCACCATATGGTGTACAGATAGCATAATATTAAATACCTACATAGTACCTACATATAATTATCAGGTACACATAGAATCTGATGTCTTATGAAGTTACACAAGATACTAATCTATCATGTAAAATAATGTATATGTAAAATAATAACGAAGTGCAAATATGGTTATCCTCTGAAATATCTGCTGCATAATATATTGTAAAATAATAACTTATTAATATACTTATAAAAATAAATCATGATTTAACAATATATAAAAATTCAAAAATAACATAAAAATAAATTGGTAAGCTTACTTCTTTATTTTAGTATGACAATATAAAAAATAAAAGAGCTTGCTGTGTTGGGAGTGCATTAATTTTACGTAATCATTATTTTGGTCTAATGAAAGAAGTAGATACAATTTAAAAATAGGTGATTTACGCCAACTAAAATGCAATGGCAAAGTAAACAAAATGAGTGCACAATTTTTGTCTGTTCTGAATTTCCAGTGTAAATTGAAATGAGTCAACTACCTATACAGAGGTGAGTGCTCAGATAATGTTGTTCGAGGCCACAATGATAAAAAATGTACTAAAAACTACAATACGAGCGTAGTGGTGAATCAAATAGGAAAATTTAAGCATTCGAACTTGCATTCAAACATCAAAAATGTTGATGACCAAATTTAGACTTTCGAAACAAGTATAATAATGTTATGACAATAGCAATTTAACAATGCGAAGATAGATTAATATTCCCGATATTAATTTTTACAATTTAAATAATGAGTCATTACTTCACATTCTCTGAATTCTTTGTTAAATGTTCATTTAATAATATGTACGACAGGTTTCTTCTGTTTTACAGTATAACATAAGACAAGAAAATTTTAGCCGTCCGCGTATTGTATACTCATGAGACTATACAGCTATGCATATACGATCCATCTACATACTGGAATTTAAAACAGGCAGACAAGTTGCATACTTTCCAAATGACGTCATAATAAATTCGGTGATTCTTGTAACTCGTGCTCGTTTGAGTGCTGTGCTGCCTCTCAATGACTTGGCATTTGGATGGGGCGGTGTAATGTACGTTTTGTAGTGTTGAGCTGTAAAGATAGATGGCGTTGAATCAAAGCTAGCTGCAGTTTGGGAAAAAAATGTTTCGGCGATTTGGTTTTTCCTCTGTGAAAGTATAATATATTTCATCTTTAAATAAATATTAAGCATTGCTTAAATAATTATAAATTCAAATAATGACGTGAATAGTTTTGAAATGTCATTTGAGCACTAAATTCCCATGACTTTTCATCTACATAATTATATTCTAACACAATGAACGGTTATAGCCCTTCACTGAATTCGACCTCTACTTCCGTAGTAGCCTATTCACAATCACTCTACCGTTTCGACTATCCCATATTTTGGGCTTCTTTTGCAGCATCGCTTTGACCCTACTCTACAGGATGTAGGTTCAATCGAGTGGGGACAGGTGGAGCCACCAGTCCTGCAGAAGGTTTCGATAGTGCTTATCGTGAGCCGAACGTGTGACGTTTGTGTCGTCTCTCGCTGTCAAAGTCATTCCAAAATAGTATTATAGCGTATTGATAGCGTGAAATATTATTTTTATCATTCATACAAATATCTCTACCATCTTTGATCGTTTCTAAGTACTAATATTACGAAAGTGTGTGCAATAAGGGGCAGTATAAGTGAAGTGGAAGCATTAAGTTCGTGGCGGCCATTTTATTCGCCGGCTGTGTTCATTCGTGCCGAGCCCATCACAGCGATACTGAGTTGTAACGAACGGGCAGTCAGTTGGCATTTTCGCGAGTAGGGTGAACGTGTTACTAGTTTTTATAGTTTAGGAAATCAATTTAAACATAAAAGTGCATTAAAATGACGACAAATATGCAGCAAGGAACGATTCTAGACGTTCTCAAGAAGAAAATGCGCCAAACAAAAGAGGAAATGGAGAAATATAAGGATGAATGTGAGGAGTATCACAAACGATTACAAGTGGAAATTATGCGGAGAGAAGAAGTAAGGAAACGTGTTTATTAATTGTGTTGTGTGCTTTGTGAAATATAAGTTCTGATGTGTACCTGTGCTTGGAAATAACGGGTCAAAATATGGGAGTTATCAGTCTCGCGCTATCTACCTATATTAGTGAGTAATGTCCGGCCATACTTAGGTGTGCAGGCAACGTACGCATATTCACGTCTCTTTCGGATTCATCTCGCCGTCATCTTTTAGAAAGAGACAGCGAATAATAATTCTTTTCATGGGGTACCTCGCTCTTTTGATCTAAATGTGTAGTTTTAAAAAAAGGTGTCCTCGATCGGTATTCCGTAAAGGATTGCATGAAAAGGGTTATTATTGGGATCTGGGTGGGTGATGGTCGAGCGCCGCCGGTTCGTGTTACACGTAACAGGTTTGGTTGCGTTGGAGGTCGAGTACGGTACCGGTCTCAAGCGGCACATGTAGAGCGAGGTCTGGAGTGGAGCTGGCTCCCTCCACACCAGTACATTCCTGGCGCGGACGTCCTAGAAGCACCGCGCTGTCATCGCCGCAAGGCGTGTCCCGCACACTACACCCGTTATCGTCACATGACGTAATTCATTAGTGTATGAACGTTCAGATTATAAACACCTGTAAAATAGTAATATCACCTAAATAACAATATTCTCTATAATTGCATTGAACATGAAAAGTTGATTCATATTTTCGCTAATGAGCGGAGTATAATCTATGCCCTGTTACTAATATCTGAAAAAACATCGCATGTCTTATCTTTTGACTTGTATCAGAGTTGAGAGCGATAAGACGTCCTACCTATTCAAAGGTAGATTATACCACAGTATAAGGAAGATACCAAAGCATATTGTTATTATTATTTATCATTGAAGACGACTGTGACGTTAAACATTATTTTGGACGATAGAGATATTTTAAAAGATCCCAATTGATGAATCTACTGAATTCAACGGAACAAATTGGATTGTGGGCGTGTATAAATATTAGCAGTCGACATGATGTTCAAACAGAGATTGTTGAGGTCAACTTTAAACATGTCATTTGTAGTCAAAGGAAACAGTTATCTACTTGAAGGTACCTAAATAGAAAACGGTAAATGTCGAACTCGGCACTACCTAATTGAAACAATTAAATACCTATGTCTGAACTGAGACGATAACTACAGGTGTTTGTATAACAATGTAGTCCATTTCAAATTGATCTTAACAATATAAAATAAGAACATTTTCATTATAAAATTGTCATGTAACTTAAATAAAAAGTAATTTATAAAAGAATAACGACAGCGAAACATGTAACTTGGCTATCGTCTTAGAATCAAAAGAAAATGTTTGTATTTTACAAAATTAGATATACCAGTTTTACTGGTATAAGAGGTGCATATGCCATAAAATTTTAGTGTGCCTTCGCGTGACCAGTATTGTATTACAATTTATTGGAATAGCTAGGGCTCGCTTTTGTGCACGGCCATTGAATCGGACACAATGCTCCCGCCCTAGCCGATCCCACAAAAATTAAACAATGTGCGTTTACTCGGCGAAAGTACAGGTGCAACAAAAGCCCACGTACCTATGTACCTCTAAATGTGGAATGGCCACAAAGGAAGTAAACTACGTCTTTTTTGTTACAACCGAAATCCTCCAGGTAAAGGTCTTTGACCTGCCATAAGAGGCTTAACTCATAACTTGGGTATAGCCTTAAACCTCAGTCAAATCATGTTCAAATAGTTCAAGGTGATTACGCGCAGACGCTATAAATCATGCATCTACCTAACGAGTTATGTGACAAAAAACCTCCATTACATTTCATGATTTAATTACTACCTCTTTGAAGAAATTGTGGTCGTTTTGTGAGAGTGTAACACCTAGTGGTCGAGTTAATTGCCGCAATGTGTTCTCAAAGAATTTATTACGGCCGCTGTGATTAGAGTCTAGAGTCCCGTCACGGCTATTATTAGCATTCATGCTCGCTGGCGATGACGACACAGGATAAAAGGATCAGAAACTGGGACTAGCGAGCGCTTCCTCGCAAGGCCGCCTGATGTCATCGACATGTGCACGGCAAATAAACTAATCGAACGTTGATATTCAGTTAACGTCAAACCTTCACAGTCCACACGAATCTTTTTAACATATTCGGACCAACACGGTACCTTAATTGTGTCCTATCGTGTAACTGTCTACAGCAGCGGGTGTACATATAAAGTAAATATCGATAAAATAACGGGAATGTAATGCATTGCGCACATCACTAATTTTCGGTCAACCGCCCGAGGCGATTCGTCGTTCAGTTACCTGTCTGGTATATCCGTGTCCTGCTGAGTCTCATTCTTATCTAATAACTGTGAATACATGTTGAAATCAAGTTTTTTTTCTTCGTCTTACAGGAGTTTCAATCTCCGTTCTAGTCCATTGGGTAGCCACAATAAATCGTTGAACATTTTATGGGTTGTACGTTTAGTTGTTATTGCTTCTCTGTGATTTCTTCCCAAGCATATACCATGACCATAAGAAGCATTTTACCTCTTTTACGGCATATTAACGATTTCGATTTTACGCTCACGCTGCGAGGCCTCGCTTCATGTGTTGTTAGTATCTCATGTATCTGAGTACTATAAGGACATCGTTAATTTTTAGCGTAGACTTATTAACATGCCGAACTCGATCGTAACACTATTTGGTGCTAAAATTCCAGAGAACAATACCTTTTATTGGAAGATTTTGGTATAGATATTCAATAGACATTCAAGGCGTGTTTTGAGCAGGTATTATATTTTTTGGGTATCTTTTCTATCACATTTAATTTTGTGTCAGGTCCCTCTTAGTGGTATTTATTATGGTTTTTTGCTTGGACCCACGTAAGTAGTATTTTCAAAAGTATTGGTTGGCCATTAAGAGTTTTTTTAATCGGCCCCTTATCAAACATAGGTTGGTATATAGCCAAAGTTTATTTGATTTCGTACGGCTGGAGACGTTTCCATTAACCACGTTGGGATATCCATTATTTGGCTAGCCTAGGGCCTATCATACGTAAAAAAAACATGAGACCAAAGGTACGTTTACACATTGAGCCATTGTACTTCACTCGTAGATTTTGAATATAATATAACCCTCGAATTGAAGAGTGCGGTATCGTAAGCCCTTATTGTTGCTACCAGACACTTAACACATTAGGCGGAACAATATCAAATCAGTGGAGTCCGTAACTCTGTACAAAAATATTCGTGTGCTAAGATGCGGTAGCCACAGTGCTTTAGGCAAGCAGATAATAGATAATACTGCGACACGAACAAAATAGTCAAATAAAAATACGAGTTATACCGAGAAGAATCGGAAAGAAGGTTCTAAAAACTCCCGATTGGGAGTATCACGCTCAATTATTGCGTAATATGGCAACATTTCTGCGACGGTGTATTTAGGGACGTTCGCCTCACGATGTGTACCTCGAAGAATTAAAAAAACTTCATCTGTGAGGACAGTGATCTTTATTGATGAGACAGAGTAACACGAGGTCATATTGAGGCCCGTTTCGGAGCAGAATTAATATCTGATTATTGACGATAACAGACAACTTTACCTATAACGTTAATTTTAGGCTAACCTAGATACGGGATCAAAATGAAAGTGATAAAGATGACATAATATTTACGTTAATCTTTATCTATTTTTAACACAATTGGTAATCTTTGGAATAGCTTGGTTTTTGTGTGGCAACGCATCCTTACCAAGTTTGTTGGAAATTACACGAGTCTTTATCGCAGTCCACTCTATTTTGTATCAAAATGCTTCATTGAATACTAGTACTTATACAATATCCACATCGTTGTGGCGGCAACCGTGTGGTGTTCCTTCATATCAAAAATGTTTATATGGTATTAGGTTTATACCCCCTTTCTTCTCCTCGGATTATCGTCGTGACGGGCGCAGTGCAATTCGTGACTTGTGACGAAATGCATCTGTTATAGGCAGAGGTTAGTCCGCTTAACATCAGGTTGGCTTTGAGCTTGCTCCGTCACAATAACATTAAAAAAAAACCTAACTGGCTCTTGGTTAAACTGGTATTATTTCTGTTATTGTCATATTTTTTATATCGTTTAGCCCTTCAGTATTTTTTTTACAGGCAACTCTAAATTACATTTAACACATATAACTACTTAAATAATTCTAATTAAGTAGGTCTATGTAAATAATTGATTAAAATTTTATAATCGTAACATTTTTACACTTAATATAGTTATATAATTTACAGTTAAGCTTAAATTAAACTGTATAGCAGATCGCGATAGACAGTGCTGAACGACAGTTGTCTCTTTCCTCAGGCCGAGTCCGAAGTGGCTGCTCTCAACCGACGCATCCAGCTGTTGGAGGAGGACCTCGAGAGGTCCGAGGAGCGCCTCGCCACCGCCACCGCCAAGCTCTCCGAAGCTAGCCAGGCCGCCGATGAGTCCGAACGGTGAGTCTGCGCCAGTTTATTTTGGGAACCCTTGAACAATAAAGTAGAAAGTACAGTCTAGAAGTAATTCAGAAACACCGTGGCGCTTCTTTAGGATCAGGTTAGGTACTGATGGTATGAACTTCATATTATTTTATTAGTGAAGTGCTCGTAGCGAAGTTTACTTAGCTGTTCTTAACCGATCAGCAAAGTTAAGCAACGTCGCCCGCAGTCATGAGTTGGATGGGTGACCGCTAGTGACATTACTACTGAGCGCTTCCGTGCTTCGGAGGGCACGTTAAGGCGTCGGTCCCGGTTGTTATCTTAAGATGGCAGTAGTTATAGCATGGTGGTAGGGCAATTTGCGAATGCCCGCCTGGCTAGCTACCACCCTCAAGTAGAAAATTTGTCGCCAAACACCTATCGGTGTGTTCCGGCAGCTGTCCTTGAGAGTCAGTTATTCTAGGTTAGTCTGAACAATATCTTAGACCATTTCATCACTTACCATCAGGTGAGATAGTGGTAAAAGGATAACTTATCAGATATAAAAAAAAAATGTATTATATATTTATTCAAAGTCACAGAACAATCCTAGTCGTCTGGAATGCCAATTGGCAGCTTGTGAATTCTCCACAAAAAGTTTGATGTGACAAACTTGATTGATAGACGGGGACATGGTATGATTGCTAATATGTAGATTATTTTTTGGGAGGCGTACGAAATTCAATGACATTTAAATAGATACATAAAAAACGCTCCTTCTGATCTTGAAAATTATTTTACTCACTAAATTATCACATATACTGAGTAAAATACTTGGCTTGAGTAATTTCGTGGAATAAGGTATATACTTAGTATCCGGGAGATAATAAAGTTTGAATAAGATGTCTTTTGCAAGTCTTTAGCCACATTACAAGTTTCCATATAAATTAAACAACTTTAAACGGTTTAAATCGCGTATATTTATCATTATTTTTGTCCCGACGTTTCAAACACTTTGCAGTGATCGTGGTCACCCCGTGACCAAGTAAGTTTAAAGTTGTTTAATTACTATGTGTAATAATCGCGAAAACCTAAGACAACATTAAGTTTCCATAGAGTTATGTTGATCGGTATACAATATGTTGGGCAGGTATAAGTCATACCTAAGCAAATGCTTTGCTGTACGCATTATGAACACTGAACTCAAACGCGTCCGTACTTGTAAGACAAGTATTGTATGGTTAGCGTAATGTGGCCGAACTGACTCGCATTAAAAACAATTTATTATAAGTGGAATTTGAAGGAACCTGTTTTTATCATGCTATTTATTATACTTAAACTATTATAAATTATATTAACTGCTTACACAAGATAACGCGTGTCCTGCCTTTACCGAGATTGCTCCATTTAGACTTGGCATTGAGACTGTATTACAAATATGGCTTCTTCAAATTCAACGGTAAATTGGATTACTTCATACTTTTTGAGATAATATTACTTTGATATTTTCTATTTTATTAACAGTGTGCATGAATGTTTATTTTTTTTTCATATTTTTGCCCTTAACCACCATATTTTTAGACTTTATTCTCGTTTTCTGTGTAACATTATTATATCTTCTTAATCAGTTTATTGTGTTATATCTTCGCCTGTTCGATGCGTACTGAGAAAGTACGATTAATTATATTTGGACAGGTGAAAGATGCTAGCTGTTTTCATTTGAATATAGCCACAATAGTCCAAAGATAACGCAAGTCATAACTCCTCCCAGCTCTTTAGATCGTCATAAAGCCTTGTTTGCTTCTGTTCATTACTCAAATGAGAAATCAGTACCAATGTAGTAGTAGTACCAGTATTGAATACCTTTCTATCTGTATTATGTAGTATGTTGCATCTTCTGAGCAACTTGGAAGATCGAATGAAAAGCTGCGCAGATTGAATTATCAAGCAAAATAACTGCAATTGCCAAAATTACAAACTGATAATGTCGTCTACGGTCAAAGAGCTGGGTAAGTGACGATTCGCGGTATCGATAGTGTTCTTCGTTTTATCTATGTTTATAACACGCATGTGTTTGGCCCCGCACTAACCAGAATACGCAAGGCGTTGGAGAACAGAACCAATATGGAGGACGACCGCGTCGCCATCTTGGAAACTCAGCTGTCACAGGCCAAACTCATCGCCGAGGAGTCGGACAAGAAATACGAAGAGGTGACAGCTTGTTTATGACGTCATTGATAGGTTTCTGTGGCCGGATGATAAGGCACGTCGAGAAGATGAAAAGAATGATTTAGCATAACAATTGAACTTTGCAGTTTCGGATTAAGTTTTCCCTGCTTTTCTATACAAACAGCTTCAAAATAAATTCTTCTTTTCTTCTATGCGATGTGTGTTATCCATTTTCGGGCAACATTCGTGCTGTTACGGGGGGTTAAAGGTATAAAGTATCTCTTAGCATGGGCAGTGCATGAGACATAGACCATAGTCTTTTGTGTAAACGAACCATTACTGTGCCAATGTTCCCATATCAGAGGATATTTATATATGATCGTTCAGTCTCTTTCATAACATCGTTACTGAGTCGTAAACTCTACCAGCTTTAAGCAAACACAAACAGGTTATTAGTTAAACAAATTTGAGTTTGAATTCGTTTGGCCATTAATATCTACATTTACATTATATTTCCAATAAATCCTCGTGACAGCAACGACTGCATTAGATTTAACGAGTCAAAAACCTGAAAGTCCAGTTTCGCTATCATCCGAAATTCTGCTTGACTTATGTCATTTATGTCAAAGTCTGGACTGTTACGTTTTTGGCCCATTCGAGAAGTTGCACAAACGCAAATTCAACAAAATCTAGACGAAAAGTTAAGAATAGTTCAATTTCTTAATTATAATAGATGAGACCATATGAACACTCGTGTACGTTGTGCAATTTCAAGAATGTATTATACTAACGATAGTACTATTAAGAAGCAAATTAAAAAGCGGAATCCATTTAGTTTCGCTTTTGTTTCTCTTAACTTACGCGTTCGGAACCACCGAAATGCATTAGTAAAGCATTACAATGTAATTAGTGCATTAGTGGTATCAAATGCGGTTCTCTCCACAGTAACGGGATCCGGCGGGACGAGTTTGTCGCTTTTGTGTGTTCCTTGCGATTGTAGCGTGTCCGTACGTTGCATGTGTTCTAACCGTGGGTCACCCTTGACGAAACTAGTTTGTCGTACAAATACTAAAGTGAGATGTTGTGGCGCGCAGTGCCCGCAAGGTGCTCGAGAACAGGTCGCTGGCCGATGAGGAGCGCATGGATGCGCTCGAGAACCAACTCAAGGAGGCCAGGTTCCTCGCCGAGGAAGCCGACAAGAAATACGATGAGGTCTTTATAAAGAGTGTCGATGTCGTTTGGTTTGCCCGCTTTCTATCCTTTTCCTAATGATAAACGCATTCTTCGTCATGTGTTTGCAAGCGATTGTTCCGTTTATCACGGAAGCGTGTTGTATTATCGTATTATAACTCTCGTGGATCCGGAATGCGGATTACGGGCTTAACGATATTTACAGTTGTGAAAATGTTTGCCCTTTCCAATTGACATCTCTTAACATACCTTTCGAATACCTGAATGACTGACTCGAGTTATCCGAAATCCCACTAATATTATAAATTCTAAATATTGATTTCTATATCTAACTATCCATGAGTTGAATAACGAATGTAAGCTTCTAAATAATTGAATGAAAGAACTGTCTTAATGTATTCAAAACGCTTCACTGCTGCGATGATTCTTGAATCTTGACGAAGCATTATCGCATCAAGATTAGATATCACCTTATGCATCAAGGCATTCGTCATATATAATAAAAAATATGATAGTACCTTCGATACCATATGGTTCTACAATAATAATGCCCTAATTCCCCTGACATATGACCCTGCGCAGTGAAGGCAGTTGTAAAAGTCAGCGTCCCAAGAAGGAGTCGCGCCGGGCCCGATCTTGGTCTGTTCGCCTTTTACGGCGCGCGGTCTCCTTCGTACACGGCGTTACATAAGTACCCTGCCTTATACGCGGTCGGCGAGTACGTCGAACGTTTAACTTGATGTTGATGTTTTATGTGTCGGTCGACTAACGTTGGTGTGGTGTGTCCAGGTCGCTCGTAAGCTGGCCATGGTCGAGGCTGATCTGGAGCGCGCGGAGGAGCGTGCCGAGTCCGGCGAATCGTAGGTGTCACACGTATACTGTCGAAGGATCGTCGCTCGACTCGCTATTGACCCTCGCCACCGACTTACTGCGAATGGCATTAACTTCGAACGTGAAAGCGACTTGGTCGGCTTTCGATTAGTGACGGTCAAAAATGATCCTTAGAGCGACGATCTGGAGACCTCATTTAGCTAGTTTCCGCCACCGTTCTGCATGATCGTTCATTTGCATTCTTAACATTGCTGCACAGTAACCCGATTTACCTACATAGGTATTTCTAACATCGGTTCCCGTCATTTTGTTTTGCATGTTCGATTCTAGGTCGCCGTGTCACGATGCAGCAGAAGTCTTAGTTGTAATAGTTTTATTTTCATTTGCCATTTTATTAATAAAACATTGTCGGTTCAATACATTTGAATCGATAATATTTTTAGTGTAAGTGAAAAGGATAGCGTCACTTACGACTTTTCTTTCAAGTAAGTGCCGCTATCCTCCTGTCGTCAGACTAAAACAAGGGTTGCCCCATCTCATGGATATTTCTTATGTAAATGTTAACTATCATGTCCATGTGCCGACTAAACTTCTGTCCTAAGTGTATGTGATATGACGTGGCTATAGCTAGGCTGTCAGGAAATATGTGTGGTATAGGGCAATTTTCGTTTTCAGATATGCACCGCATTACACCAGAATTACTGGCCGTATGCGTGCCGCACATATGCAACCGCACACATCACATAACGATTATGATAATGCACTAGATCGCACTTAGATAATAATAAAATTTTCTTTGCAACAAAAGTAACTTGTAGAACTAAAATGTTTTGGGACAACCCTCGTTTATATTTTTAATTAATGTGAGTTCTGACGCCGCCCTCGACCACCCTGCTTTGTGTTCCTGAACCGTTGTTTGTGTTTTTGTTGCTTTTGACTGCTTTGTTGCAATATTCCTTTTTATGTCACCAGCAATAATGTCTGCACTGAAACTGCAGCACTAAACGTTGCACAAAAACATGAAACACGCAACATTATTTCGAAAAGTATACATTCACCGAGTACCAGTTCTGCCTCCATCATATCCTCCTTATTCACAATATTAGATTTAATTACATCCTGTACACTATCCCATTCCTTACCTTAGAAATGCACAATCCGTGGCGTAGCGTGCCCAGCTAAGTCCAAGCACGGCACGAGCGAAGCGAGCGGTCGAGCGCGGAGTGAGGGCGGTAGGTTAGTGTGTGTTGTGTGTGTGTATGCGTGTGGGCGTGTACTAACGCTCGGCCGGCGGTAGGTGGCGCGGAAACTGGTGCTCATGGAGCAGGACCTCGAACGCGCAGAGGAGCGAGCTGAGCAAAGCGATTGGTGAGTACTTACCCATTCAGTAACTGGAGATCTTGCATATCTATGAAAGATTCACAAGCGAATGCCAAACTAAGTAGTGATACCAAACTTTAGTTAAAATAAAGTATTTACACATTCACGGAACTTGCAGTCTCATTTAATTATGTCACTCCGACTATCAATATTAATAGTAGACCGTAAAAGGCAACGTACTTGCTTTTCTACCAAATTAAACTATGTTTCGTCGATTACAAAATTACAAATTTACTAGAGAAAAATGTAATCCGCTGAGCAGGCGTTATTGCAAACATAATAAAAATATGTTTCGTCGAGTTACTTTTCCGGTTAATACTAAAAATTATCAAGTAAATTTTTCGTGTCCTGCTGCAACCTTTTTCTTTTCATGAATCTTCAATATAAAATTAGTTTTCCCCTTTTCTTTGAACCCATTTATATTCTCCAGTTACAAAATGTATGAGTATAAGTTCATATGTTCACATAATTTTAAGACTAATATTTATAACATTAAGGGGCTGTTTTGTGAACTTTAGTTTTCAATCAGTCAAGAACATGACCTCAAATATTAAAAAAAATAAACCAGTTTAAGTTATTGGAACTTGGCAAAAACAAAGGAACCAGTTTCAGAGTTAACTGTAATTTATACGGTTTAAAAAGTTCATAATATGGCCCCTTCGATACTTCGAATTGAGCATTTACGGAGCATGATATCGCGTGTGTTAGTGAAAATGTGAAAGCCTGTGTGGTGTTTAATTGCAAATGTAAATCTTATATGTAGTTACTATAATTTCCGCTGATACACGCTGATTATTGTACATCGAGTTGCTTTGACAATAATATATTTAGGTACCCGATAAGGATTAAAGTAAAATCTATAAGCTACACATTTCAATTAATCTGTAACTTGAAATAAAAACCATGCAATGTTATTTACATTGGGTATACTTATCTGTCTTATTACACAACCAATGCCTACTGAAGAAACCGTAAATCACTTGGTATCCAGGTGTTTTTTTTTAAACAAATCGAAATGTGTGCACTTGATATATTTAAATATCTGTCAAAGCAGCTTGCAAGCATTAATTAACGTCGTTAGTCGCTTGTTTACTTTTGTTATGATATTACCTAGATTTTTCTGACATACCGTTGAAGAATATGTAATTTGAGTGAAGGTACTTTTAACTAGCACCAATATATAACCAAACAGCACTATAGTACTAAGTCCAATTGTTCCTAAGCCCAAATATGTCGGTCATTGATAAATACTTGGCAATTTAATTGATATAGATTGAAAGCTCTTTATTTTCTTAAGTAGAAGTACTCGGTAACTACATTCCAAGACGTAATTATTATTATGAATCGAAGCCATCACAAATTCACTTTACGAATTGACGAACTCAGGTCAAATAGATTGAAGTCATGGCTGTATTTGTATTCATAAACTTGTTAACAATGATCGTACTATACCCATATTCTAATAACTGACATTGATGCTTTCAACAATAATTTACCATGAAAAATAAACACAAATGAATTTAGATACAGGGAACCGAAAACTAAATGATTGAATGTCCAGTAGAAATTGATTGGTCTCCTTAACCATTTTTCAGCAAAATCGTCGAGCTTGAGGAGGAGCTCCGCGTCGTCGGCAACAACCTGAAGTCCCTTGAAGTCTCTGAGGAGAAGGTATGTGTCACACCATCTACAACTGTACTTCTTACTTCTCTCATTTACATCATGGAATTTATAATTTTGTCGTGAAATAGACTGAGTACAATAAAAAGCATCACTTTCGATGCTTTCTGAAGTTGTAATCTGATCACAAACTGATGAAGTGAAATGCTTATGAGACTTGACGTATCTTGTGAAGAGACTTAAGTCAGCGTGATTACTATGAATATTACTAGGTCTACATCAGGTGGACCATCATACGTTATAGCAGAATCCTTGAAATTAATTACCAGCCATGTTTACCAGCCCAAGAATGATGCACCAACCATGTGAGAAAATTTAAAGATTGCATATGATAGCGTAGAAAATCTTAGGAAATGATGATTATTTTGTCTTTTATTTATTATTGAGTAGTAACCAAGTGTGTACCATTTCACACAGGCCAACCAACGCGAAGAGGAGTACAAAAACCAAATCAAAACCCTCACCACCCGCCTAAAGGAGGTGTGAATTGACGAGATTGGTTTTACTTGCGAGTGTGTCCGTTCGCTTGCCTAACTGCATCTACCGCACAGATACTTTACCTATTCTATGCCTGATTTACTACAAACGAATAAATGGTAAAAACGGCACAGTAGCGTTCTGTAACTCGGCGTGTTTTCTCCTCGTACCCGACTTAACATTGTCTGTTGTGTTGTTTACCTGTTTACAAAATGTAACATAGTTTTTCTTAACAGAGCTGTCGACGAAATAACTCGTGACAGCGCTGTTCCGCATGAATTTACCGTTTTCGCTGTTGTGTTTATTATTTTTCTTTTTCGTTAACAAAATAATCGCAGGCGACACAAAGAGAAGAAACGTATGAGGGCCAAGTAAAACTGCTGGACGCACAACTCAAAGAGGTAAAAGTGACAGCGAAGCGGAGGCAACTAGTAGATAGCGCTCGGTTACGGCTGTAGACTCATGCTCATCGCCATTTGTGTTTGGGGATAGTGTTGTGCCCGACAGTATCGATATAAGAATTGTAAATATACTTAGTCGATATCACGTGGAGGGTATGGCTTTTCGTTAATAAGCTACATCCGTTGGTGTAGGTCCCTATAGAGCTGACGGCGGTTGGTGCTTCATCTATTTATCTATGATGTCTATCTATCCTCTCTGTACATGTGTAATAATTGTTTCTTCTATGTATTATTTGTATTTTGCCGTCTGTGTTGTGACTGTACGCTATATGTTAATGATATTAAAGATTTCATATTTGTTTTCCAACTCTTGAATCCATAAGTTTCCTCAATTTCACATTGACAAATTGGTTTTTAATTAACAGTTCTCTTAATTCATTAATTGAATATATTCTGTACTCATTTCAAACGGTATAAATTTAATGTTCTCCTGTATTGAAATTAGCATGATATCACTATCTTACAAACAGTATTAAGTACGTATTCTTGTTTAAAAACTTACTTCAATTGAAACATACATGATCTATTTTTAGTTTTCATACAAGAATATGTACTTACTTTCTTTTTGTAAGATAGTGATATCAAGTTAATTTCAATGTAAACAATTCACTTACAAGTTCTCCGTTGAGTATATCAACATTTTCATATTTACGTTTGATGACCTTTTTTGTATTAAAATACTTATGATTTTATAATCATTTTTTCACTGGAATTAAATCATTGTTTCTTTTTCTGGATTCAAAACATTAACTTTATATTTTCCTTTTGCCTAGTACTTAGTAAACAATACGAAAAGATCCGAATAAAGATGTAATACCATTTATCCATACGGTATTAATTCTTTCGTTTTAAATTGGTAGTTGGATCCGCCCGATTGAAGGCAGTATCAACCTACTATGCCATTCATAATTCTCATATATCGTCCTTACTTATTAGAATTAGAAATACTTATTTGTATACTTCTTGAATATTGTTGAAAATATTTCAATATATTTCTTAGTATCTGTCGTCCCCTGACAAAGCGCAAAATACCCAGTTGAAACATGAATATTGTAAAAATATATGCGTACATTCACTACACGGCGACATAGCGGCATGTCGCTTGCCGTAAGTAATGGCTCGTGTGTGGTTAGGCGATGGCGACCCAAGAGCACGTCGAGGATAAGATCCACACTCTCTCGCAGAAATTGACGCAAGTAAGTTGTGCTCACATCACGGGGGCTCTCATCGATTGCTTAAAATAACCTGTATTCAAAGGAGAACTAGGTTCCTGTTGATTTTATTTAAAATTTGTCAGTTGATAGTTTAAACAGCGCCATCTAGTTTCATTTAGCAGCAACTACTGCTAGCATAGTGATGCGGCACTCGTAGAACCACATTGATGTACTCGTATATCGATCTTAATCTCTTTTAATTATCTCAAACAAATCGAGTTTCATAAATCATTCGCAAGTTTGCAATTTGAAACGGAGTTACCAGATTACAGAAGGAAATGTCCACACAATGGCAGCCAATTTGTATAACAGATTAAATTAATATATTCGAGGCATCGATCAGAGCTCCCCGCCGTATATTGTTCACTCTCATTCTTTAGTAAATTTATCTAGCTTGGGTAACGGTATTATGTTAGTGTTGTAGTGTCGCCACACAGCACTTAGCAGCTTTCGGTGAAGGTAAATTGCATGCTTGTGTCGCTTTAAATGTGTAACCTAGTTTGGTGTTCATTTTATTTTTGTTATTTTTTAATATATTATCTGTTTTTGTCATCTATAAAGTTTATAAATTTATCAATGATTTAAAATGAAATAATATTAGATTTTTTATAATGAGTAAAATCACTAAAATCGAATTGCATGTTATTGTCCCTAAAACAGTCTATTTTCTGTCACCAATTTTCAATCGGAATATTCTTTGAAGTTTTGTAACATACGAGAACAATTTTATGAATTACTTTTACACCGTTTAACGTTCGATGAAAATACAGAAAATAGGCTGTTTATTACAAGAACAGAAATTAATACATTATTATAACAATTACAGGCTGAGGCGCGCGCTGAGTTTGCTGAGCGCTCCGTGCAGAAACTCCAGAAGGAGGTCGACAGGCTTGAAGGTAATATAACATTACTACCATATAAACATAAAAAAAATAAATTAATTATACAGGTAATGAAAATAAAGTTCTAGCTAGAACTACCAAAATATAGGAATACATATTTTCTCAATGATAATAATGTAATTTTTTGATGCTAGATATGAAGGACCTGATATATTTACATCGTACAGCAAGCTTGGTTACAGTATATGTCCAAATATCTCTGAAGTCAAGTATACAATAACAACGTTTGAGAATTAACCAAAGCTTTGACACTCAGTTGCACAATAATTCATCTCAGCCGTCATCAGAAGTGGCTTATTGAGTTTGATGCTGTACTATAGAATTGAAAGCTTTCGTTTCTTTTATTTTCGCTAAAGTTAAAGCTTATTTTTTATTCTTTATTTCATTGTAACAGTTTTTCTGCCTAGATTTATATTTTGCAAGATCACAGAATTGATCAAAGTGTTAAGTTTTAAGGAAACATTGAAGTTATAAAAAAAAACACTAGATATTTATTCTGATGTCAGTTCTGTGATTTTCTTTGTACTCTGTCATTGTTGGCATGTTTTATAATGTGTCCCACTAGACTGCTCGATCCTTCGATGTTTTTTCGTTGTTTTAGCATGTTTTTGTTTTGCCTGTACTGATCGATACAACATTCCGATATCAGTGACTATATAAAAAAAAATATATAAAAAAGATTTAATGTTATAATATACATACCTTCTTTTTGAGAGTTAGGTACCAGTTAGAAAACCAACATTTATTTACTTTTGTAGCTTAGGCCATGTGACTATTGTTGAGGGATTTATAAAGTAAATGTTACATAAAATAATATAGATTTTTAACATTAATACAATTGAGCACATTACTAAACATAATTTGTAATTTTAATAACAATTTTGGTGGTAAATTATGTTATCACGTTTCTATGACATTGCAGGGATTAGCCTGATGATTTTTATATTGCTAATATTAATTAGCAATATTAATTAGCAATGTTCTAATGCCACACATTTTATGCTCATTTACAATAGTTACCAAACCTAGCTGCAAAAGGGAAACATCTTACGCGTTTTTCGTTAAAATATATTCCGCTTATTATTAAATATTCACTGAAGAAGCAGTGTTGTATCGGTTAGCATGTCGATGTGTGTGAGACTGACCGCGGCCACGTCCGACCTTGCAGACGATCTGGTGTCCGAGCGCGAAAAGAGCAAACTTCTGCAGGAAGAGATGGAGGCCACTCTCCACGACATCCAGAATATGTGAACACCTCGCCCAACCCTATCCCACACGCTCGCCCGCTCGCCTCACGCACTAGTCGCCTCTATCGATATAGGAATTTATCTAACTCTATCGATATATTACTTTACTACTCAACTGTCAATAGAGTTGCTACCCGAAAAAAGTAAAACGAAAAAAATATATTTATTTCCTGACATTGAATATTGTAATTGCGACAGAAACTGAGACGAGCGGGCTATTAGATGTTATTAGTTTTAGAGTAATTGCCAGCCGCTTATTTTTCTTAATGTAACTTCAAATCAAGTGTTCGCTATGACAACACTGCCATGTGCAATTTTTTAATTTTGATACACGAACTATATTCTCTCGTACAATTGTCGAGATATGTATTTGTCCTCAGTTGTGTTAGTCATTATTTAATGAGTGAGTCTGTTTATATCGATATCGATAATGTATGCAGCTTAGTAGCACTTTTTAGCTTAGGACACAATGTCTACATTCCATGTTGGGGACCAAAATGCTTTTGCATTTATTTACTCAAAATAAAAGACATTTAGCACTAGATATTGTAATATTGCACATTTTTTTTGATTCAATGTAATATGCCAAGATATCACGTTCTGCTTTTGCAATCCACGAACGGTTTTCTTTACGTCTTAAAGAGCGCAATTTATGCAATATTGAACTCCTTATTTACTTAATTATTAGATGAGAGATTAGATATTTTTATTTAATGAGTGATGGCAACAAATAATGATATTTATAAGAATATACTTACTATGAAGTATTCCATATTCTATTTAATTTCAAGTATACCTATATTTTTTTCGTGTCATAATTTGAGTTTGTTGTTATTTATTTAAATTAATCGATGAGTAAATCACAGCCATTCAATCGCGATGGTGAAATTTTGTTTCACTTAGTCAATTAATTTTTACTGCTGGCAATTATGTGTCGACGAATTGCGTCGCGTCGCGTTCTGTTGCATTGCCGTTATAGGCGCAGCCTGGCGTGACGTCACATCGCTGCTACGCGGCGTGGCATGCTCCATGCGTGTGACGAATGTAGTGTGCTTGCAAACAACAAACTAACCTACTGTAAAATGAAAACTTTCGAACGAATGATGGATTTCCTTCTTTTTTATATTGTTGTCGATTAATAATATGGTAGATACCTAAGTATGTTCGTGAGGAATAAATTAATGATTTTTAAGATTATTCTAACAAGTGTTTATAAAATATAATATTATTATTTTTAACTGGTGTGTTCTTCATTTACTAATCCGAGTGTTCCTCTTCGTCCCTATTCGCTAACATCATCCGTCGATTCTATCAGCTATCACATGAAATTACGTGTCCATACGTAAATCATTACCATAAATACCCTAATTCGATCGTTCGTTGCGCAAACATTTTATTATGAGAAACAAAATTAACGGAAGCGAACGATAGAAAACTGAGAATATACCGCACTGTACATAACCATCGTCGAAGCACGCCGGGCATGAGAAGAATCCTGCACAGCCCTCCCGTAGAGTAGCGACCGTGGCGGCCCCGGCCCGGCGACGTGGTAACGCATGCGGCATGTCCCCGCGGAGAGCCGCCAGCGCCGACTGACCCCGCCGCCTGACGCAGATGACCTGATCGGCGAGATCGAGCGGTTCAACGACATCGGCGACGACATCGATGACTCGTTCGTGGAGCTCATCCCCGGCGCCGACCCTACGGCGAGACAGATCGAGGCTGCGCGCAAGGAGTGGGAACGCAAGCACCCGCCCAAAAAGCCCTCACCTCCACCCAAGGCGCCCACGCCGCCGCCCAAGGAGCCCACTCCTCCTCCACCCCCCGCGCCCGAGCCCACTCCCGAAGCGATCGCTCCTCCCGCCGATGGTGCTCTCCCGGCTGACGGAGCCGCTCCTCCGGCTGACGGAGCTGTGCCGCCCGCAGACGGTGTCGTGCCGCCCGCAGACGGTGTCGTGCCGCCCGCACCACCCGTCGACGGAGCTGCACCTCCTGCGGAAGGTGTAGTGCCCCCGGTTGACGGTGCTGCACCGCCAGCTGATGGCACCGCACCGGCCGCTCCGCCAGCCGACGGTGCCGCCCCACCCGCTCCCGTTGAGGGTGCACCGCCTGCGGCTGATGGTGTGGTACCGCCGGCTCCGGCTGCTGACGGTGCCGCACCCGCTGCTCCTCCAGCTGAAGGGGTTCCCGTAGCCCCTCCAGCTGAAGGAGCCCCGGCACCCGCAGCGGATGCTGTCCCTGCGCCAGCGGCACCGGTACCGGCCGACGCGGCCGCGCCCGCACCTGTAGAATCTGCCCCAGCCCCAGCCCCGGCTCCCGGCCCTGAGGCCGCTCCCCCCGCCCCCGCAGCTGAACCCGCACCCGCCCCTGCACCGGCTCCCGCCGCAGAACCCACACCCGCTCCCGCCGAATCGGCTCCTCCTTCTTAATTCGATGATACTGGCGGCTCGCGTTCCGGAAAGACACTCAAATGATCGGACTGACGAAAAGGAATAATATAATGCACCTATGTATATTTTTTAACTTATAAATAAATAATGTCAAACATAGCTGATGGAATAGTATTTCAATTAGAGCGTGCGATAAACACATTCGTGTCTAACGTGAGTGAGGAGAGTATGGCGCATGCCCGCGAGTAGGTACCTACATAGCACTTACACTTATTGGAGGAGGAGATATAGCGCACTGACGGGCCGGTTTCCGCAGACGATCTGATCGCCGGCAAGGAGTTGTTCCACGAGATCGGCGGGGAGCTGAACAGCGCGTTCGAAGACATGGGCTTGCAGCCGGCACCGGCGCCGCTCGGCCGCACCTGCGAACGATGCACCTGCTGCCACTGACAGACAACGCGAACCGCGCTTCGCTTGCATTTAACTAGTCCTGTATACTTAGTGATCCGCTGCCGACGTGTACAAGTGACCACGAATGGCTTTCTAACTGAAACCGCATGCTAAACTAAATTAAACCAGGCACAATCTTAAAACAAACTTATCATTTACACTGCGACAAAACGAGCTTTAAGGTAACACCGAGTCGAGGCATGGCTTCAGAATAACCAGGATCGCAACATGTAAGCATTTATTAATTATTTTTTTACACCACGATGCGGTTACAGACGTCACCAAGTTGATTGCTTGACTATAGTGCTTTATTGTAACTTGGCACGTCTGTTTCTGTCATCACGCTGAAGCACTAATTTACTTGACTTGAAGGAGAAATATCAACAAATTGTAGTAGATAAAAATATTTAAGTAGGCACAATAGTTACTTCTATATTAAGATTAGTAACAGCTCTATTATAGGTGGTCAATGTTATAAAACTACTTATGCGGACTATAAGGCCACGCACTTAAATTGACATCCTAGTTTACAAAAAGGGGCCTACATGAGGAAGATAGATCTGCCACAAAGATCTGCAGGCTCTTCATGGTGGAAACATTTCAGCAGACTTACTAACTACCAATAGTCGTAGACAAGACATTTTCTACTGTCATAACATCTTCAAACTTTTTCTCAAAAATGTATCTCGATGGGAACTATTGGTAAAGAGTAAATTTCAACTTTATAATTAATTTGAATACCTACTCTAGTGTCTCGATCTTGTGGGGTTATGTTTGCCGTGATCCAACTAAAATTTATTTCTTAATATGAAAAGGATGTTTTCCCCTTGGTCCATAAAAAAAGTTGGACGATGGAAAACTGATCTTCGCTCCTATTCGCACAATAATTATATCTGGATACTTACAACAAAATTCAGAACTTTTTCGTCAGTGCAGTTAGCCTAGCCAGTAGCGCTTATTATTTTCAAATATGAATGTAGATAATGTTTACTCAGTTTTCACATGAATTTAAATTATCAGAAATTTGAAGTTGTAGACACATGCCATAACCCATGTCAAATGTACAGACGAGCTGGTGGCCGAGAAGGAGAAGTACAAGGACATCGGAGACGACCTCGACACCGCCTTCGTCGAGCTCATCCTCAAGGAATAACTTCTTCCGGACGTTCTGTGGCCCATTCCATACGGCGTCGTCACCAGCCATGCGATTCACCACAAGCTATCCGAATTCACGTATTAATAATAATTTTATACTTTCGGTTTAATTTATTACTTGATATCCATAGCTTTATGGTCGTATTTATTTCGAATAATATAATATATTAATTTATAACGTATTGTAGTTTTTTTTTGTTATTGCATCTCCTTCCTACTCTCAACTTAGGTAGGTAAGTCTTTCTTAGTTAACTAAGTAATTATATAGGTACCATTAGAAATTGTGATTTGAAACTATCAACGTTTTTCAAATTATAAAGTGTATGGTAGTTTCTTCTATGATAATACTGGCTGGATTGTTAAGAAAGGGTAGTAAGTGATGGCAGATAGGCCGTTTTGTAGCTATTGGTATCTACTAAAAGTTCTTATGATCCAGATTTTAGTGAAAATATACTTTCAGTATGTAAATGCTGTAAGCATTTCTTCTTTATATTCTGAAGCAGTGATGGCTCAGTGGCATTGGCTATGGACTGGCGCGCAGCAGGTCCATGGTTCGAATCCCGCCCAGAGCTTGAGCTTCACCGCATGGTGGAAGGGCATTTTGCGAATGCCCGCCTGGCAAGCGACCACCCTCAAGTAGAAAATCTGTCGCCAAGCACCTAACGGTGTGTTCCGGCAGCAGTCCTTGAGAGCCAGTGAAATAACAGGCAAAATTAAGACTTAACTGTCTCAATGTGATGGGCGCAGTGCAGTTCGTCACTTGTGATGAAATGAATCTGTTATAGGCAGAGGATACCGCTTAACAACAGGTGGGCCTCGCGCTTGTTCCATCACAATAACATAAAATAAAATAAAAAATAAATTCAATTTACAAAAAGCCTTTTTGACGACCATCGATACTGTTTCTTATAACGATCAATAGACTATAAAAGTACGAGAATTGTCAGAAATGATCTACTAGATTGTTATATAAGGGTTGAAAGGAAATAATTCCTTTCAACCTCAATTAAAGCCTAAATTAAGGGTTGAAAGGAATTATTTCCTTTCAACCCTTAATTTAGGCTATAGCCCGAGTAGGAATTGATGGCTCTTTCACCCGTGTTAAGCAATCTAGATTCAGATCATTTATTGCTTACATAAGTAGTACATACAAGTTGTTACAATAAATAGGAGTACAAAGTCATATTATGGACCCCGTCGGGCACAGCAACATAGAAGAGAGGAGGATTTTATATTAATTTTAAATTCAAATCTATGTATTGTATATAATAAATTTCAGAAATAAGTAGATCTAATTAGTCATTTTTTATATAAGAATTCGTCACTTGAGCCATATGCTATTTTAATAAAAACCTGTTTAATTTTTTAAATAAAAATATCGTAATTTTCTTCACGCAGTAGATCTCTCGGTAACTTGTTATACCTAAATGTTTACAGACATAGGTAATGTGTTAGACGAGTTCATTTCCAGTCGCGTCACTGGTAACAATAAGCGGTTTCCATGACGAAGTGTGTAGTTTGTATTTCAATCTTGACGTTTTTTTATAAAAATTTGGATTATTATTACGTATACGAATTTGCATATTTCGAAGATGTACGAAACACGCCAAGGTTAGGATTTTCTATTTTACAAAATAAGGTTTGCAACTTTCAATCTGTTCTATATTCGCTAAGATACGGATGAGTTTTTTCTGCATAATAAATATATCGCTCGCAGTGTTCCCTCTATCTTTCATGTCGACTTTATTCTTTACTCATCTTTTTTTCATGTCGACTTTAAGGAGAGTAAGAAAAGTATACTTTGTGTTTTCAAAAATATTTATTGACAATAACTTAGTATACCTATTTACAATTATTTGAGAAGTTGTAAAAGTAGAAACAATATGTGAAATGTAAAGTAATATTTTGTATGGTATAATTATTTGTTTTTATTTAATTAACTTGATTATACAAAGAGCTTACAACGCCAATGCCGTGATCGTTCTAAGGCATATGACTGATCTGTAAACTTTTAAAATACGGTACTTATTCGTCAAAAATATCTGAATCTTATAAAATTAATCTGTCATACAGCCTACAGAGGGTTGCAATGAATAGCGATACATCTTCTGGGTCTTTGATAAAAATTGGAGTTCCGCAAGGTTACATTTTAGGACCTTTTCTGTTTGTAAACAAAATTGGATTTCCGCATGGTTACATTTTAGGACCTTTTCTGTTTATAACGATTATTAATTACATAGTCTAACATAGTTAAAGATCTCTGCGATGTTATTTTATTTGCAGAAGATACCTCTTCAAGTTTATAGAAGAATTAAGATATAAAAGATAGGTAGCTAATCCAAGTAAATAATGCGTTATCTATTATCTCTAAATGGTTCAGCGTTTAATCTTCTCCTGAATTAGAAACGTTTTTTTTACCAAATTAAGCTATGTTAAGGCTAATATTAGGCAAACTTGACCTAGATAAACACATAACACTCGATTAAAACATAACAGTCATCCCGGGAGTAAAAATAGATTCAAATTTACAATGAATGAAAAACACATGATCTATATGAAATATTGAATTCTGCTGCATATGTATTCCGCCCCTGATCTCACCTGATGGTGAGTCATGATGTGGTCCAAGAAAATATTCAGGGTAACCTATAGGATATATAGCTACAGGAAAAAATTAAGTGTAACAGCAAAACAATATTAAAAACTGGCAAAGTACCTAATGGTCGGATCGGCTTAGGATCCCTAACATAGAAAAATAATTTTCTTGGTTTCCATGCGTCTGCTTCCAGGTTTCCGGTATGTGGCATGACAGTAAGGCATTTCGCGAATGCCCGGCAGGCTAGCACCTAACGATGTGTATCCTTGAGAGCCAGTTATTCTAGGTTAGCATAAAAAACAGTTAGAAGCTTGAAATATTAATACAATCCTATCATAAGTGCTGTAGTTATTAATTAAATTAGATAATAGGCGTTAAAAGTAAGTATGAAGTTGCCGTTTTATACTAGATAGGTACCGACAAGGTTGGATATGAGTTCTGATATGGTAACATGAATAGGAACGACTTACGAACGCATTGCATTTCTGGTTTAATACTGGTTAAAACGTGTAGAAGACCAGCCAATAAATTAGCATGAGTTAAAAGTAATAGTGGAAGCCGATCATTATCAAAGCAAAGAAATTAGTGTCATGCGTTTACGGTTACGCAAATCAATAAATGGTAGGCACCCTTATGCACCACATTTGTAAAATAAAAAAACAAAGAGAATTGTATGCTCTGTGATCGAACTGATTGCCTTGCTTTGATATTAGGTACCTTTTTTATCCCTGATAGGTTAGCCTTTGACCACTATCTCACCTGATGGTAAGTGATGATGTGGTCGAAGATGTTGTTCAGGCTAACTTAAAATTACTGCCTCTCAAAAACCTACAGAACCTACAGAAATGAAGGGTTTATGGGGCAGAACATAGCAGAACATCGCAAGACGTATGATGAATAGTGTAGGTATTATGTACGTTCATCGCCAGCAAAAACGCACTGGTTGAGATCCAGGCCACTTTTTTTAACAGTGCCACGAAGCAATACTGTTTCAACAAAAATAAACTTTATTTTCTGGTGGTCACTTCATGGCGTAATTCACTATAATTTATTGAGATCAGGTGTACCAATAACAGCAAATGTCTGCCGTGAAAAGTAGCGAAAGATGATTATTGCTGACGAGAAACAACCCCGAATCGTCAATAGACCTTCGTCATTATCGCACTAGGATAACGCAGTCCTTACACAGCTCGACCAACCTTTCTAGCACTATGTAAAAACCATGAGAGATCCTCCGACAGACCTATCTCTATTCGATTATGTACCATTATTCTGTAATTTTGACTAGGTACTTTCTGCAAGGAAAATGATAATCTCCTTAGAAAGCGATACAAAATGCGCCAATAGAAGTATCGTAACGCCGTACATGATTTTTCCCTCGAGATGCCTCATACTCGTATTATGTAGGTATAGAGTTGGTACTTATAGACGGTATAAATACAAATTAAAATTTTACATAAAACAAGATTGGGTACAAATAAGAGGCACATGGCAATAAATATTTTTATATCTCAAGGTAATGGCTGCAGTTAATTTCGTTAATTTCAAGGGACTTTATCTTGTTCAGTAACGTAATAAAAGAAGATTATATTTTTTTAAATAAAGAGTTTATTAAATGGAAATTGTTACTTTGACCCTTAATATAAATTATAATTTGATATTTGCCGTTCCAAATAGGCATATACTATAAACAACAACGGCTTACAAAAATATTATAAATTAAACCCTATTAAATCTTATTAAATAAATTAAATGTGTGAAACTCACGAGAATTTCAATTCAAAAATGGGTAACAAAAAGATAAATTGACTTGGTACTGATAATGTTATATAATATACTTAAAGAATACAGATAACCTATATATATATATAAATACCTAAATATATATATATATATACCTAGCTTGTTTATATATATATATATAAACAAGCTAGGTAGAGAGTAACAAAGTTTTTACTTTGTCGCAATTATAAAGCACAGACTATGCATGCACCTACTGCACTGTTGCACTCGGAAAGTTTGCCAGATAAATAGTATTTTCACTGGTTGATAAAGTAGCTGTTTTCGTGTGTTCGCTTGTAGCCTTAGTAGTTGTAGAGCTTTTTTTTGTACATAGGTATTATACATAATTTTAGTTGCTAAAGTTGCGTAGAGTATACGATCAATCTAAATTATATACCAGCGGTATGCCTTTATTAACAAAATACTACGAACTATATACAACATTTCAGCCCTCATAGCAATTAAACGGCTTAAATCGCGTATAAAATTGTTTAATTACTATGTGTAATCGAAAACCTATATCAACATTACAGCTACTACTTACAATGAAAGTATTTAGACCACCTACAAGTCATTGCAGACTCGCAGGCAGTCCAAATGCTCCAGCCCACTACCAGTTGGTAGTGTGCCCAGCATGCTGGCAGCATTCTCCCGTAGAATGGCAATGCTTATTCGCTAATCCAAATAGATGCCAGCATTATTAGCTGCGAGTAAATTTAAGAATCCATATTACATACCTAATTTAATTAGGTCTTTTCCGACGCAAATATTATAAATATACTCGTACCATATACCGGATAAACCAGAACTTAAATAATATCGGTTTGTGTCGTTCGTGGATAGATATAAATCGTATCACCCGGCTCTCACAGACGCTGTGTATTTGTAAGTATGGCTTTCTTAACCTGACCAGGGTGACATTTTCAAGTGAGCTTAATTACGTGGCTTAACGCTTACTCAGGAAAAAAGGAAAAGAAGCGCAAACACCTCCCGCGGTTAATTTCAACGAAATCTTAACTTACATCATTAAGGGTGAACTGGCCGGCCCGTTCTCCATACAAACGTCGTAGGGTGATTATTCCCTTATTTGATCAAAAATAAAGCATAATACCGATTGATCTCGTCCTTATCTAAGCTTGTATGATGCCGAAATTTTAATAAAATAATTAACTTGAGAATTATGAGCCTCGGAACATTTTTATATAAAGTTTTCGAGGCTCATAACTTACAACTTAATTATCTTTTTAAATTTTTGGCATCATACAAGCCTAGATAATGACGATATCGGTATTATGCTTAAGTCAGGACCTAAAATCTCAAATAAGGGAGTGATCACCCTACTACGTTTGTATGGAGAAGTGACCGGCCAGTTCAACCTTAAGATTCAAGATTCTTTATCGCTTCCATACAGTACAAGATGTTATAAACGTATAGGTACATAGTCCGATGTACCTTGTCAGGCACAGCAACATTAGAAGAGAGGATTACATTATTCAGATAAGTTATCGTATAACTAATCACAAAGATTTTTATAATATTTTTATTGCTGATAGGTAAGCCTTTGACCACAATCTCACCTGATGGTAAGAGATGATGAGGTCGACGGTGTTAACAGGCTTAACCTAGAATTACTGGCTCTCAAGGACACGCTGGAACACACCGTTAGGTGCTTAGCGACAAATTTTCTGCTTAACCGAACTCGACATTAATCGCAGACAATCAAACATTGTTTAAATTTAACCTTAAATGTAAAAATAAGAATAAGAAGTACCGTACTAAACGATTCAGATTTTTATATCACAAAATTTTACAGAAAACCTTGAGCCCAGATATATTTGTCTCGTGAGACATTACCGTACCATGGCAATGCGATATTTCACAGAGCTTGAACACTAATTTAAAATATGACAAAACAGTGTTTGTATGATATAATTATCACATAATGTATGATATTATATGTAATGTATCATAGTACATCGGCAAATCACCACCTATATGTAATATTTCTATCACCATAATAAAATAGCAGTTACATTGTTTTTTTGGCAACGAAGCAAGGATGCTTTTATTAATAGAAAATTTCATTAAGAAATAAATTATTTTAAGGAATTTAAGGGCCATTTAAGAAATAAAAAAGAAATACTGTTTGCTATTTGTCTACATGTTTAGCTATCAAGTGGGACATGTTATGTGTTTCTAGGGCCTCTACATGGCTGTCCATGGATCCATACATCCCGACAAATGGCTATCCATGTAGAGGCCCTAGAAACACATAACATGTCTCACTTGATAGCTAAATATGTAGACAAATAGCAAACAGTATTTCTTAAATGGCCCTTAAATTCCTTAAAATAATTAATTTCTTAATGAAATTTTCTTTTCATTACTAAATATTTTTATTGTTTTTACTACCTTTTAAGAAATCTTTTTATATTTAAAAAACAATCTATACTGTCAAACTACACATTAAGTTTCTAAACCGTAGTACAGGATGTTTACCAAATAAAGGATAAAGGAAAAATTTAACATCTTAGCTCTACGTGAAGTTGTGAAGTAGTATAGATTGAATATGTCTTCTTATCATTAAGTATAGGGTGCCTAATCCAGCAGTAGAGTAAAAAATTCAACAAAATTGATAGGTAATTAATTATTATGACTTAATTCCACAATATGTACACTACTAAGGAGATCATTCTGAACAAATACCACACAAAATTTAGGTCCACTAATTTGCATACTACACAACTTTTGCTAACGGTTAGACCATAATTGACAAGCGAGCCTCTGAGCCTGCACAATTCAGTTAAACTTAATTGATTAGCTGATGCTGTACCTAATACAAAATTTTTGGAACATATAATATATCCATTAACCAACTAACATCCCTGACAGATGAGGTGGTGGAAGAGCGCAGTAAATACAAGGCCATCGCTGAGGAAGTGGACCAGACGTTTGCAGATCTTTCCGGATACTAACTCTGAAAAAAATATAGTGACCGCTATTTTCACGCGGCCAATAACTTGGGAAAATGGCGGGAAAATGTATTGTGTGCGCAGTGATCGCAGCCAGTGAATGTTCTTCGCTTGAAAACTCCTTTGCACGTCTGAATATGGACACTAAGCTTCGAATTTTGAATTGTTGTAAATGGCCAGCTTCAATGATTAGACTGGAAAATTAACGCTATGTAGGTAAGTGTACCTAATGATACCTGCATGATTAGTAGTGGCTAATCATCAGTCATAGCTTAGGTAAGTAGGTATAGTTGTTTACAATAACAATAAACAACTATTTCAAAGATCTTTATCTCAAAACGTCAACGAATATAGGAAGTAAGCCGATGCAAGAAGCTGTGCAAGAACATTTCGTACTTAAACCAAATTAATTTACTAGTAAGTGCACAGGCACTAACATCAAGAGGGGCTGAAGAGGCTACTTGAATTGTAGCACGTGCTCAGTTGCATCAAATAATATTCTTATAAACAATATATGCCAAAAACGTTTCAGGTATGGTCGTGACGCCAACTGAGCATATGCTAAAATTCAAGGAGCTTCCACAGCTTCTTGCATTGGTGAACCCTTTCCGAATTAGTATACCTACCGAGTTATAGCTATAAGTAGGTAGAGTGCGCGTACTAAGAGAAGAAAATTAACCATCATCAATGGTTCATACCTAATCCACAGATCAATAGGTACTTTGTATTTCAGGAATGTTAACATAGTATGTTAATTGTGCAATGCTCTGGTTGAAATTTCTCTAACCAAACCAGCTTCTGGTATTTTTTCTTTAGTTGCCTCTTTCAACACGCATTGGAAAATATTGGGAAAGGGGTGTCCGGGGTAGGGGTGTACTCTAGCCCGGCACCCTATGGGAAAAAAATTATAAAACGTAGTTATTATGATATAATTTTAAAATAACGTGACGAACGTAGTTTAGATTTCGAAAACAAAAATGGTACCCGTTATTTCTAGTAGGTATTTTCATAATCCTAAAATACATTGCCAGACGGTTTAGGACCTGAAAATTCTGAAAATAGAACTGCTTGGCCCCGCCTTTATGATGGGTGCGTAAGGGCTTACTACCATTAGAAGTTTTCCAATCGCAACGACAACGCAATGTGGCGCTGCCGGTGCTGGGCGAACTTATAACTCAGTACCTACAAGGAAGTGGAAAATACTGTGTTACACATACGCTAGGGTTTCTCATATCAGGTTTTATACATTTATTAAAACCGGCCGCCTTGTGAACTGTTTGAAATCTTGTTCAGTTCTTGTAAAACTATCGCCTGGAATAAGAGCCCAGGAATAATCGAATACTGTAGTATATTTTAAGAACTTTTTTGTAAAATTGATTTTTACATTATGTACTTATATTTTTTTCTGTAGTCATCACAACTAACCCATTTATCTAATTTATTTGTGGCGCTATCCTACTTGCCTCAGAAACATTGCTAAAGCTTTGATAAAACTCACTTTACTGGGATGTTAACAAAAGTACTTACATAAAATTAATCTAAATTATTTTTGAGACAGGTATAGAAAATGTGTAAAAACTATAGATATAACCACCTATTAATTGTAAAGAAAATAAGTTTACTGCTACCTAAGTAGGTTGCAGTAAACCACCGTTTTGAAAGTAGAAATTTCAATGAACCTTATATACATTGTTTAGCAATAATAAATTGTCTCTATCGATAAAAAATACGTGTTTAAACTTTAAAGGTTCACCTTCCCAAGGGAAATTTTATACTAACAAGTATATTTGACATTGCCAGGTTAATTTTAGTCGTATATGATTGCGATGAATTTAAAAGACATATTGTGTATAAATAATATATATATATATATATATGTGTCACTGTATTATATATATATATATATATATATATATATATATATATATATATATATAATGATATGTATTACATATCGTTGTCGCTCCACAATAAAATTGGGTTCTGCGGAAGTCTACTACTCAATGCATTTAGTATTATAGGAGACCTGGGAATATAGAAAACAAATTTTGATAAGAAAACGTTCTGAAGATATATGTGATGGCCATAGGAAAATTCGATATGTTACTACTGATAATCATATATGTGATTTCAGCTTTATTACTTATTGATTGTAAGAGAAAAACAATCTTATGAACATTTGTAACGAGTTATGTTGGTCTCTTATGCTATTGCAAAAAGTTTTGCCAAGTTTTGTATGTACTTTATTGGACTTATTTAGCCATAGATTTTGTACGTTTTGATTAGTGTATTTTATAACAGTCTACTCAATACCAGCAGTGCTTGCCGAAAATGTAACACATTGGAAATATATTCTAAGTAAATTGTTTTAAATAATAAGTCATTACGAATGTACTGTTGACGAAGTCAAATTTGAAATACCAATCTACATACAATATGACAATTTTCTTGAACTCTGAAAAGAAGGCTTTCAGATATCGCACCAATAATTATTACCTATGTACTTAACACTGTCTTTTCTCGGATGTGCTATACTTACGGCCACGCATTGGAATTTTCCGTATGTATCTACTACATCTAATCCGAATCTTCTTTACTATAAAACATTGCTTTACTGATCTAGCCACCCTAGTCCGGGACTTATTACAACGCTTTATGTATTGTTCTACAATCTTAAGAAATAAATTTATATTGAAAATTATTAACAGAGGCTTTCATTTTCTTCCATTTTCCATGAAGAGAGTTGTTGTAAAAGTAATTTCTGTTTGTTCTCTATGTTTTTAATACATTATATCGAGATACCCATCTGGTACCCGAAAATCACAACCAGTATCTTAATCATTTATTATAAACATATTAATTAAAAGGTGGTACATCGCATTTTGTTTAGCATGGCTTTTCTAATTATATAACGTGAAAATGCGTACATAATTTTTATCTATAACTTCACCAGACTATTAGTGCTCCTATTATCTTGTGAACAAAATATTTATCGTGATCCAGTATTTATACGTTTCGCTAAATACTGTACTGTATCAGCCGGATTGTCCACTGCTGAACACAGCCTAAGTAAGTTAAGTGGGTTTGTTTGTTTAGTTAAGCGGGGTTTTCCATAATCTCCATGCTTGGCAGGCTTCTTGGGGACAGTTTACTATATCAGTTCCTCAGAAGGCACTGCTGCTTACCTTCTGTTATTTTACCTTCAGTAGCCTCCGACGACTACGACAGCCACAGGTTGATATGGGGGGTGACATTCTAACCCGGCACCGCACGGGGTTTTGCTAAATATAGAAATAAAATATAAATGCACTTACTCTCATTATGGACACTAGAGGGCACTAATAGAGCCCCCATACCTTAAGATATATATTGTTTTTATTAGTTTTATTTATTAGGTTTTCCAAAAAACACATGAGTAAAACAACATAATATAAAATTTAAAATCTTAGTGCAAATCCACTAACAGGAAAACACAACATGCAGAATTTTGAATTAATAGGAGGTCTTCTGTGGGGAGTGTGCCACGTGTAAGCGTCACTGAGGAACAACAAAGTGACGTGTTCACATGAGCCGCACTTACAATGACTTACTTACTTCAATACAAATTATACATATCTGAAATAGTAATGGCATCAGAAAATTTAAAAAGTTAAACGTTATATTACATGTAGATATAGATTAATGCTAAATAAGACGAAATAAGCATGCAATAGACTTTATACATAATTTTCAAACATATTCGGAGGCGGTTGGTGGCATTGCTTTTTGTTCACATACAAAGCTCGATATCCATAGATCCGAATCCTTACAGGTTCAAATATTAGATCCTAAATAAGTTTGTAAACTACTCGTATTTCCAACGTTAAGCCTTTCGGAATGCGAGTTACGATAATTATCATGTTGTAAAGAGAAAATAACAAAATGTTTCAGCAGTGATAAAAAAACTATATAACTTAACTAACCAATTAGAGTATAATAACAAGAAACTATTTAATTTTGACAATGTCTAAAACACACCAGTCGTAGGCTTTAATATCACTACGCATTTTGACAATTCATATTGTGAAATATGCTCGAAATGAATTAATGTATTGTACAATTGTACAATATATCTGTACTGTCGTTATTTATGTCCAGTCGTAGATTCATGTTAACTATATTATGTAATTATCGTATCTTTTTCAGTGACGGTTTATTGCAGTATGGTATTCTTTTACTTTCGGAAGATCATTTACATAAACAATTATGAAAAGAACTGGACCAAGAACACTTCCCCGTGGGACATCAACATTTATATACTTTCTATTCCCGTAAAAACATGTTTAGGTTAGGTATCTTTTTGATAGAATACATATAATTTTAAATATGATAGTAGTCTGTTTGGGGCTAGTTATAGGTAAGTTACTTAGAGACCATAATAAAAAAATAAGAGCTTTTCTTATGTGTAATAGTAAATAGTATTATTATGTAATAGTAGTCCATTAAAAGTGCACAAGCTAGTATCCTGTTACCCACTTTAGACTTTATTATAAGTAAACATATATTTATTGTAAATAATAGTTTTACTTCTGAATCCTATTGGTTCTACTGCAACGAAATGATTACCTACTTTTAACATACCTTGAAAAAAAACAGAAAAAGGTGACAGTGAATACCTAAAAAGTAATCTTTTGGTCCCGACACCAAAGCAATACATGTAGTGGCAGTTAGATTACAAATATTCTTAGCTTTTAGTTAAAGTTGGTAAGTAGGTTTTAAGATATATTAGACTTAAATTATCATAATAAACTTTTAAATAATATTTTTGAATAAATTGTCTTGGCACGGTAACTTCTTATGGCACTCAATTAGCCTCTCGTTCTCGCATCCATCTTAAAATCGGGTCACACAAGCGTAAATTCCGATGATTATCGCGATAATCGTTCATGAGGTAGTACAAGCGTTGATAATATATAATTAGAAAGAACTTACCCCTTGATTTAATAACGCGATTATCATCAGAATTTTAGTGTCCGGCTATAAAGCATTAATAATTGCTGCTGTAATGCACATTATACGCAGTTTTAAATTACAATAAAACCTATACATAATCTAAACAATTCCATACAAAACACAAGATAGCACTTACAACTTACAACGATGTTTATACGATGAAAGCTTTGCTTCATCAATGAACTCAGACATTGCTCTAAATATAGTGAAGATCACTAACAACTTGCCACCGGATGTGATTAGAAACTCGAGAATGTTGATACAGAAACGAGTTTGGCTCAGTTTTCCATTGCCTGACGTCGGGTTGAGGGTTGATATTTTTTTCACAGAAAGGTTACATTATTATAAGCACACACGCAAAGTTTCAAAATCAGAAAATGCGTAGTTTTTGAGAAAAAAAATATTGAAATTTTAATTATTTTGCAATATTAATGCTAAATAATATAGAATTCTCGCCAAAGAACGTTTCGTTTTATGAACGGTTAAAGGCGTATTCCACTTGACGCTAATTTAGATATTGTCGATAATTTTGCGTCTATGGTTCCACATTTAATATAAACCATAGATACAAAATGTGGTAAAAATAATCGAAAATAACGGCGATAATAATTGGCGTCAAGTGGAATACGTTCGGTAACGTTTTATATAAAAAAAACAGGTTAGGTTAGGTTGAAACTGCGACAACACAACGCGCGAGCCGAGCGAGCGTAGCGAGCGTGCAGCGGCAGCGGCCGGCGAAGCGCTAAAAAATCTGTTACACATCCAACAAAACAATAAATTTGATCAGTGAAGTGTTACAAAAAGTGAGGTGATGATTTTACAAATATATGCATAACTCGAAAACTATGCATTACCTTGTAATAAAAGTGGTGGGAAAGGGAAGAGATGACCCTCCCCTTCCACTGCCCTCCTTAATGGCAATCGATTTTAAAATTATTATTTTAATTTTAATCCAGAAAATGAGGAAAATTTAAAATAAGTAAAAAAGGGGGGGGATGCGGGACTTTTCCTTTGAAGAGGGGGGAGTGGTACCCCTCCCCCCCTCTCCCCACCCCCTCTACCCCCTGGATTCGACGGACGTCAATGGAAAGTCGTACCACGAGTTTCATATATGTAGAGAAAGAAACGCCTAGCTGTAAGGGCTACGTAGATATGCGTGTAAGTTACTGCATCTGATTTAGTCGGCATTGACAGCAGTGTTTTGATATCATCGACCCGCTGATTGAAGAGGCAACATCCGCGGCGCCCGCGCCACTGCTGAGTTTGCGAAATGCACGGTCGAAAGACGCGTGCGAGCGTGACGGGTGGCGATCGCCGAGTTGCGATTGTGATCACAACGGGTTTGGAATCCTGGATTTTTGGCACCGAAAATAGTCGGGCGGGCGCGCGGTTTGGCCCCGAAGGCGGGCGGCGCGCAGTGCGTGTCGCTCCGCCGTTCGAACAGCCCGCTCGTGAGGTGAGTGAAGCGCCCGCGCACCGCCCGCGCCTTAAGCTTGGATACTCCACGGACCTCGGGAACGCCACCGTCGGACCTCCACCGGACTGCAAACAGTGTTCCGTGAATAAAGTGACACGTGATGTGGAGTATCCAAGCTGCTGGAAGCTCCACCAGCATATTTGGTGATATCATTTTGTGTTAACAGCCCATGGATGATTTGTGATGAATGCGTAATTAAAGTTGACTCGGTGATATATCCATAGTAGATTAAAAGTGCAGATTTTGGAAGTGAGATGGTTTGAAAGTTTTAGCGCGCGCTTCGGAGTTTTCTATGGTTATGACTCGGGTTTCAGTAATCGCACGTCCTCGCTGAAAATAGTGGTCGCCCGCGCCGCCCACGGCCCGCGCGCCGCTGCCCGCCCTCGCCGCACCGCCCGCGCTCGCGTCTAACCTATTTGCGGCGTGCTCGAACATCAGTATTTATTTAGCAAGATGAGGAAACTCGTCTCATTTTTTATTTAGACTGAGACGTGGCCCATATTTCACGTAATTAGGACGTTGCTACGTGGGATGCCCGATGTATGATCGGTCTCCAGTTACAACTTATTGAATTTCGACATACATCTTATTTTACAATTGATTTCATAAAGCTATTGACATCACAATACGACATTTATTTTTTTACACACTCACCTTGCAGCATCTAGAAAAAGATAATAACTAAATTAATTTTATAATGCCTGTGCTGTGTGCCTATTTATTTAAATTAAAAACATTTTTATCAAGTATACACGAAGAAATTACATTAATAAAAATTTTGCAGGCAATAAATCTTTCGTCTCAAAGAAATTCACAGTTTAGGCATCCTGCATTCATGTAGCTTACAAATACCTAGGTAGTAGGTACCTACATTATACCTGGGAATGTTGGCACACCTTCAAAGCTCGGTCTTTAGCATACGGAGCGAGACTAACCAACATAAATATTTAGAGCAGATGTAGAGAAATGATGTTAAATATGTAGGCGACTCTCAACTTCCTGTAATATAACTACTACAACGCCTTATAAAAATGGATCTTTCTTAAAATATTTCTTAAAAAACTAAATTGCCAGAAGTATCATTAATTCTTATAAAGTTTGACTAAAACATGCATAAGGAATTAAGAGCTTTTATAAAGCCAACGAGTTTTAGAGTTGTTCGATGTGTAAAGCCTGAATACTTTGATTAGAAGCCCTGCCCTATAGCTTAATGTTGAATAAGGTTTTGAACATGGAAATGACGTTTTATGAAGAATTGCAACTAACCTATGTTGTAACTCCCCATCTATCTATATAATAATATCATTGATCGGGAAGCTATTCTGCGTTATAAAAAGTGACTTACAGATTTATTTAACAGTTATTTCAAATAATAATTATTTCAAAGCAATCATATTACAAATTTAATTAAAAAATCCTTTTAAAAGACACCAACGCGCGCCCCTCTCGGAAAGTTTAACTAGACTGATTGATCGATTGACATTGGAAGAGGGTTGATTGAAAATCTGAGTCTAGTTCAAGGTAAACCAGTGATTGATACTCCGACTAAATACACATTGAACAGTTCAATTCAGCTTCAATATATTATATTTTATAATTAACTTATATAAAATACGTTTTAAATATAATGATAAAGCCGCAAGGCCTTTATCTATACAATACTTAAAAAACAGTTTAATTTAATAAAACTTTAATGTTGTCTTAGGTTTTCGCGATTATTACACATAGTAATTAAACAACTTTAAACGGTTTAAATCGCGTATATTTATCATTATTTTTGTCCCGACGTTTCAAACACTTTGCAGTGATCACTGAAACCGTGAAACGTCGGGACAAAAATAATGATAAATATACGCGATTTAAACCGTTTAAAGTTGTTTAATTACTATTAATAAAACTTTACTTAGTTATTCTGTAGTATAAATCAGAACTTTTTCAAATCTAACTTTTAATGCTTGCTGGCATTATTTCGCTCAACAGTGAACATAACGTGCTGGGTCCACTGTCAAATGGAACTATCTGTCTGTAATGTGGTATCTGATCTGATAGGCCTGTAACGGCTGACGTGTTGCTTATCTGTTCTCCAATGAAAACCGCAGTTACTTAATAATCATATGTAATAGTCATTATAATAACTAACAGTAAGCTGTTGTAGTGTTTTGAATGTATTAGATAACAACTCACTGGGTGCAATAAATAACCTGACGGAATTCTTACTGCTTGAATAAAACAGTTTCTTCGTTGTTCTCATTTAGAGATCAATTAGTTAACATTATATTTAGCAAACTGGCTGCGCAACAGCCGCTAGGAAAATTGTGAAAAGCAGTTTATTTCCGAACAATATATCGGCAAGAGTTGACTAGCGGCCAGAAATATCCACCCACCATCGCGTCATAGCAGGAGCGTTATTTTCGCGTAGCTGGCCGAAAAACACCGGGTCAGTTACATTTTACTGCAATTTTATAGTTCCAGAGAAACAGACACGTTTTTATAACGCATAAAATTTACCCTTTATGGCTGGTACACAAATGTTAACGATATCATATTCGCTTGATGTAGCAGATCGTCCGCGTCGGGCCAAACAAATGTTTGCGACGTACTTACGGCCGTTTCGCACGCAAACAGAATGTTAGATCAGTTTTGAAATAAAAGGCTTTTATCGGAATTGGTATCTTAATTCTTATTATATTTTTATATTTCTATTATTTTGTCTGAAAACATTGTCTGTGGAAGATCTATTATTTTGCCTAAAATGGTTGTCCGTTGAAGATCAATTATTCTATTCAAATTCGGATGCCTATTTTATTAGTCTTTAGTATTGTATGAAGTATATTACAAAAAACAATATATCTATCTATTATTTGGAAATGCTAAGTAGATAGCTTACAAAAGGAACGAATGTCAAATGGCATTCTCTTCATTTATATCTTACAGTAGCCAGCTTGGACAGTAAGTAGCCCATGAGGAAGATTTTCAGTAGGTACTTTTATGTTTATACGAAGCTAATAGGAACCATGGCATACTGCTAGATATTTTTTAGAAATTATAAATGCTTTGGATAATTTTAAAAACTGATAGTACTGACATGTGAAATGTATACAGCAATAAGGTTTATAGGTTTTGTGAGTCGATTTGTGTAAAAATATGGCAATAAAATGTACAGTACGTCATAGCTCCGCGTGTATATTGATCAAATAACGAACATGTTTGCCTCTTAGAATGTCAATCAACAAATCAAAAATAGCTCATGTGCAAGTCGATGTAAACAGTTCAAGGTCTTGGAATGCTTTAGACGATAATTTTTTTGGTAACTTCTCATTTTGATATTTTAGATAGTGATCTTTGTGAATTGTTTATTTTTATGAAACGAGACTGGCTTTATTTATCTAAAAATAATTAAACCCATCTCATGTTTGTGTCACATTTTGTTGAACAGTTAGGTAAATATATAAACTATTTTCCTACCTTTAGCACATAATTTTCAATGACAAAAATTAATCACTAAAACATGAAAAATATATGGAAAATATATATACTAGCAAGAAAGGGTCACATTCTTAATTTATAATAAATGTACTTAACTTTTTTTATGTTTGTTACCTCAGAACTTGACTGGGTGAACCGATTTTGATGATTCTTTTTTAATTGAAAGCTGATGCTTGCCGTGTGGTCCATTTAAATTTCATCAAATCGATCAAGCCCTTTTTTGAGTTACACTCCAATAAATGAAAAGTATTTTCCTATCTATAGTCATTGAAAGTGAATGACATTCGATCCCATAAGTAGCAAGGGTCACCAAAACGAGTAAAAAACTTTTTTACCAAAAAAATGAACCGAATTCAACACTTGAATGTGTGAAATAACTTTTTGAAGTCGGTACCATGCGCACAATATTGTGATAACAGGTACTTTTGAACCATCATGGTACGGACTCCAACAAGTTATTTCACAGATTTGATTGTTGAAGTCGGTTCCATTTTTTGGTAATTGATTTTTTTATTTTTAATGTGTTTATGTCGTATCAAGCACGAAGCTCACTTGATCTATGAGTATCATAATCACTTACGTTTGCACCTGATTTTAAGCGGTAATCCCTACCTATAATAGATGCATGTCGTGAACTCACACATATGAGTGCTGAAATCAGTTCCATTATTTGGTATTTTTTTATTTCACAGTACCACTTACAGTCATTCACCTGAATAGTAAAAATACTCACCCTCTTTTGAAATTACGCTATATGAGTGACCAATACATATCAACCAGTTTGTTAAAATAACCTGCGTATGAACATAACTGAAAAAAATAAAAATGGACTGATATGGGTGTGTGTATGCTCTGTAAAAAAAGTAAAATAAAGCATGTATTGACCTTTGCTCGAAAATGTGGAATTGGTGATTCCAACTGCCACACGTGCACATCAATGAATCATAGGGAGAACGTAAAGTGACCGCTTTATGGGGTGGAATTTCCATGATTTAGATGGGCAACGCTAGGCTTTGAATTACAAAATGATAGTCATGATAATGAAGCACTTTAACCGCCATCTAACATACTCGTTTTTGATCATCTACTATGACTCCTACGGTGTGACTTGTTTTAAACCGAATCATGTACATCATGTAAATAACTTAACACTTACTTAACTTTTTTAACACAGTCTCACGATTTTACATTCCCGAAGAGGTAGGTAGAGGCATTAAAGACCGACCGATTTCACAAGATATGCTTTGGGCACATGTATACGGGACGAGCATATTGCCATCTATCGGAAACTGTTCCAGGCTTACCTGTTACTGGGAATTTCTTTACAGAATAGTCCTGAATAACTGTCCTACTCTGGACCGAATCTAAGACTTCAAGATTCCAAAGCGATATTTACACCACTCAACCAATGACGCATTGAAATACGTATTAACTGCACATGGAATTCTCACAACCCTTATATATCATAGCTACTATCTTAATTCCTTCTATACATACATACATATAATCACGCCTGAATTCCCGAAGGGGGTATTCAGTGATGCGGAAACACCCACGTTTCACCAATTGGGTTTTGGTCTCATGTAATAGGGGGCGAGCCTATCGCCATTCAGCGGGTACAGTTTGAGGGTGATACAAAATGTTTTCTCTACACACTGGACGAAGCACAAGCGTTATTACGAATAATATGTTTACGCTAACAACATATAAGACACGAACACAAGAACATATTATATGAAACCCTGGCAGGGCATTAGGATGGTATGCAGCCCTGTTGTGCGTCTAATGCCCACAACACCCTACTCACATCCACGTGAGAAGTGACATGCTGCTCATTTGGCGCACTTTTCTCTTAGCCTCTAACAACACCCATGGGAAGAAATATGGAGGTGAGTTCTAATCCGGCAACCCACGGGGTTACTTTTTCAAAATACATATTGAAACTAAATTTGATAGCATCAGATTCAAAATCCGCTGGCGTTATTTCAGTTTTATGTGATGTTACACATTTGTACGTCATTTGCCCGGCTATTTTAAACATTTGCTGGTGCAGTTTGTTCGATGTTCTCATCGATATTAAGTCATAAATATTTGGGAGAATACAGAATTGGATATAAGGACGTATTTAAAAATATACGAAAGTCAGTTTTTCAAGGTTAAACGAGCATTCACTATTAAGTATTATCTGCACGATAAACTGTGAATCGTTTGCAATTAGATTATTTAGGAAAGCCTTTTTATGTTATAGAGGAAACATGAAGTTTTATCAAAATCATGTTGAAAGAACCTAGTGTTTTTTAGCTGCAACATTTTCCGGTATTATTACTAAGTATGGTATTATATAGTAGGAAGTACTAGTATGTAGGACTATTACATTCATTCAATAGATACACCAGATATGAGATTAAAATGTGAACTAAAGTTATTTTTGAATTATATATTTTCTTTCTAGCGACATTTTCTACATAAACTAAAAAGAAATGTACAACAAGGGAGTGGTGTTACCCACTTAATATAAGAGGAAATTAAGCACAACAGCGCCTATAAATCTTATGATGGTTCTATTGCAGGCTCGCGATTTCATTTCTAATTACTTTGTCAAAGTCGAAAGAAATTTTTCAATATATCCTCGATGCTACGACGCTCCCACGTTTCGTAGACGTCGTAGTAGTCGTAGCGCGCGTATGTCAATTCAAACTTAAATATTATATGTGTTATAAGAGCCACTGCGAGGAGAACCGGCAAGAAACAGTACATATGGGCCTACCACACTCTTTCTACTATTATCCCACTTATATGAGTCAGTATACAATTACTTTCTCGTTAACAACAACACAATACATAGGTGAAGAGTTTTCGTTGGTATTATTTTATTTAATACTAACTCTTCATACTGGTATCTAATTCATAACAATAGAAATGTATTGTTATCTTGCGAATATATTCACCACTAATCCTCAGCAGTTAAATGAGTTTCAGTAACAGTATAACATTTAATCGTTACTTATATGTAGTTAAATTCAAATCAAACGCTGCTGCATCTGTATCGAAGGTTCGATACCTTTCGATAAATAAATATAAACGATTCATAAGAAAAATATACGAATACATTTACATCATCGCATCTTCTTTATCCTTCACTGAGAAAAACGACTTTGGAGCTTAAATTAAATTTGAACTTTTACCGTTGAATTGTAACCACATAAGATAAATTCACAACTCTTAAGATGATTTTCACCAATCAATAAAAATGTACTATGTTTTATAATAAACACAACCGTTAAAAAACGCCTTGCGTAAAGTATTTTCAGAATTGAACTTGTTATACGATAATAATTGAAGTATTGACCATAAAATATACCTTACTTTTACGGCGGTTTATATACGGGGATTATCACTATAACGTACGACTTAATCAGCCTCATCGAAAAGTCAATATTTAAGAAAGACCACAAAATACACCTTAAATGAAGACTAAAAGAAACATTCGCTTTCACTGACCTTGTTTAACGCCTTCTAGGTGGAAGGCGTTTTTAAACGTATTTACGTTTGGTCAGTTTTTTTGCCTTCATACCATATAAATTGGCCGTCATTAGGGCGCTTTTGACTTTAGATTTTTCTCAGTGTTGTCATCACCCATTATACCACGCAAATTCAAGAAAGATACAATTATTACAATACAAATAAAACAATTAAAATCAGTACAAACACTAATAAATTAAATTGGACAATGAGCAGCCTTATCGCCAAAGCTATTTCTCACAAGCAACCAAACCTCCATTACCTTCTTTAACAAGTATACAGGGTTATTGGAAAAATTCTAACAACATCTTAGGGTTGACTTCTGCTAGTCCAAACATTTTTTTTTGTCTTTATTTATGTCTATTTGTCGGAATAAGCACGAGGACTACCGGATGTTAACCTTAATAGGGCATGGCTAAACTGTGGATGTTTGCAAAAGTTTCAAAGCTAGTATGTTATTAGTGAAGCATACAGATTTAGGATTTCATATCAGTATTTTTTTACGTGTTTTCAGTTTTTCAGGAAACGATGTGGGAAAATAATTCCTGTTGAGCGATTACAAATGTAAAATGTGTACCATTGACCGTTTAAACTGTGAAATTCATTGTGGGAATAATGTTCATGTTGCCTTATTAAGGGTTAAAAGTCTATTGTGCCTGTAATTTATTATTTCATATTTTTTATTATCTACTTTGCTGGATGTAAATATACAAAACTCTATTTAAAGGGAGCGCAGCGCTGTCCAGAGTTGCCGCGGCGAGCGCTCTTGGCTCGGAGTAGGCATTGTCTTTTACTACGAGACGAACTTAATACAATATTTTTTTCTAGTAATGTGTGACATTTTTTAAGTTTAGTGTTCAGCCTTTAGTATTTTATGCTGTTTATTTAGCAACGAAAACAAAATTATTACATAAGGCCTCACCTCAAAATAGGTACAAGCCCATCCAGTGAAAGGATTGTAGGTTTACCGACGAATACCCTTCATAAGTCATAATTAGTCGCGTTGACGTCAACCAACGTATCACAGAAGTATATTTTATTTCGTTGACGAAATACTTACGATAAGCAGCAGGTAGAGGACCAATATTACAAAGAAAAAGTATTCTAGGTTAAAGCCAATGAGTTCTTGAGTTTATCCGTAGTAGAATCTACAGGAGAAGTCGTCTTTGAAAAATGTTAGACTGAGGGGGTAGGACGGAGAGACCTCATTTCGCATAGCAAAGCAGAACTACGCAATATATAATAAGAGTTATTATACGTTATTTTTTAAATAAATTCGAATAACAATTTGCCTTTTAATAACGGAAAAATCTTTCAGCTACGCGGTCACCACGCATCACGCGGTTGCTACATAATAATAAGAATAACGATTTACTGTATATACACAAGATTTAATCAAGCGAAATTGTAGAGCTTTATTCATGTTTTTTTTCTATTGAGTAGAATATATGGGATCTTGTTTTTGGATCAGGCTTAGTATTTTATATATCCTCTAGAATATTACCTACATATTTTATTTATATATTCAAAGCCTAAATTCTTTCTAAAACGAAATCAAAATTTTCCTCTTGATGACTAACTTTGCCTTTAGGTACCTAAGTATTTGTAGTTAGGAACTACATTATTTGGCAGATTCAATTATACGAGTACATACCCCGCCTAACTTTTACAGCTAACGAAACGGGCAAAAACAAGGATCTATTCCTGTAGCGAACAACATTGAACTATCCCGAAAAGTTGTTAATTCTTCAATTAAGTACATCCCGATGAACCGGCTGTATTTCAGCTGCCGGCTATTGAAACAGCTACAATGTTGCTCTCGCCTTCTAATATTGCTTTACTTACAAATGAACTGTTTAATATGCATAGGAATTTGACTAACTATGAAGGACTTTAACGCTATTAAAAAATTTTTTAACGACATATCGTTCTGCTGTGGAGCTCTGAGTACCTAACTAAATTAATGTGAACTCACATTCCACAAAAGAAGGTATTTGTCAAGAATATTGTATGTCAGATGTGGGTATTGAAATAAGAGCCTTTCATCTCTTTAGATGTATATCATGTTATTCCGACTCTATATAGGAACATGCTAGAAAAAAGGAAAGCATTTTATACACAAAACAAAGGGGAAATTAGAATGATAATTTTTGCATTCCTGTACTGTACAGTATCATTCGGATTGCTAACTGATGAACATGGTCTTGTTTTTTTTCTAGATTTGCCATAATTTCTACGATTGGTAGGTGGCTTAGGGATCACAATTTATGATGGCCGTATTTCAGAAGGCGCTGCTACCCACCTTGTGGAATTTTTTCCTTTAGTCGCCTCTAACGACTCCCACGAGAAGATATGGGGTGTGGAATTCTAATATATATTTATTGGGACAAGGGTAGGAAAATGTTAATGTTACTTAAACCTATTGGCTCATATCCAATACTATTAAACGAGGGACTTTTTACTAAATTGGTAGCCATTCCAATCGTTACCTAATGTTACATATTTATAAGACCTCAAATAACTTGTACTCTAATCGCTTTCTTAAGAAATAGCCCTAACGATAGCTATAAAATGAAAGTTGCATATACCTACATAGTTGTAGGCATAGATATAACACGAGTGAAATATCAATACGGCTAGGTCCCGTCTCTGGAAAATTTTGTCTCCCAAGTAGGTATGTAGACAGGATGTGTACTGTACTAGCAAATATATATTTAATAGCTACGCTATGCGATACTAACACAATACGAGTGACATCAATACAACGCATACCAAGCAAATGTATCATGTCTCAAACAGTCGCCAATAAATATGATTCTAAAATTAATTGGGTTGAAATATAAATCAGCTTCATGACCCCAGTTATGCATCTCCATCTGGCAACTGGCAGCGAGCCAAGTCTAAACCGGATAACTACGTATGAGCCCGAATAGTTTGTAAAGCTTTTGTTCACACGCCCATATTAGAACACAAAAACAAAAGAGTTTTCTGAGCTATTTTTTACTTTGCTTTCTTACTTGTCCTAAGGACTTCTTACCAGCAAAACTAATCTTCTTAACCAGACAATTAAATTTAGTAAATCAAACTTAGTACCTACATAAAATAGAGCAGTAAATTCTGGTGTGCATTACGGAGTAGCTTTATAAGGTAGAGTTAAGTATGTAGCTTTGATTGTTTTTATGAATAACAAAAGCTTCTGCGTCACGACTGTGTACCAAAGCAGAAAATTTTGGAGAAATTATAGCTAAATGTATTTAAATATTTTTAATTCCTATTTATTAATAGAATTGTTAATGTGGATTTCCACACTGTAGTGCCTGAATATAATATTTAATCGTTCATAGTTTCGCTTTATATAAAGGGTCTCTACATATAGCCTGAATCAAGAGACTTATATTATTACAATATAATGCCGAAAGTTAGTTTTTGGGTTAGGTAATAAAGAGAGTTTGAAGGGCGACGAAGGGCGGATGCTGGAAACAACCCGTGTATAATGCCGTGTATCCAGATGATTGTTGTACCGTGTTGTTTGTGTGATGGCTGACAAACTGACAATAAGGTGCAAAATAAGTTCTCCTAGAGCACTTAGGTATAATTTATAAAAAAAAACATTATCTCGTCTATACGTCCCCAAGTACGCCCGTGGGTTGCCGGGTTAGAATTGCACCTCCCCATATCATCCCGTGGGTGTCGTAAGAGGCGACTAAGGGAAATATACTGGATGGTGGGCAGCAGCACCTTCTAAAGAACTGCCATCTTACACTACGATCCCCAAGCCGCCTGCCAAGCGTGGAGATTATGGCAAATACCCCCTTAATAGGGGAGGCTGTGTTCAGCAGTGGACGAGTCGGCTGTTACAGTACGTCCCCAAGGTTGTACCAATGGTTCACATTTTTTTTCGTAATCAGCAAAAGATGCTTTGGACTCATCCAAAGTCTGTCCGCTGTAGATAGCGCAGTGGCTTGTATGAAAGGGACTATCTCATTTCGTATAAAAAAATGTAAAGCGTGAAACGATTTTCTCACTGGATAACTAGGATATCGGAGTTGTGTGTATGTTCTACGATAATTTTGAACGATTGTTTCTTTTATTGAAATTAGGCAGGTATTTATGGGTTATATTAATAAAATTTGAGAAAGTCGGTACAGTTCTTGTTTTTATTCTGTAGTTCGGAGCGAAATTGCATAAAACTCCCCGTCTTAGTAAAAATGGCTTATATAATACATGCTCAGAAGTAATTAATCTGTGGCTCTGATCTCTTTTCTGATAATACCTACCTACTTGTATACTACCTACTGTAGTACCTACTCAAGAAGTAGGTACATTGGTACATAAATCACAGAATTTCACTAAATTTCCACTCAAATTCTTGGGAAAATTTTATGTTGTTTCAGCGTGATGTGTGTGAAGAGAGGTTTACGTTTGTTTTTCATCTCGATAGCGGGAGGATGGAGTAAAATTATTAGCGAATGAAGGGCGTGTGTTGTTTCGTCTGGGATGAAAACGGGATGTTTGCGGAGTTGAACGTTCAGTGAATGACGTAGCAGATATTTTTAAGCAAATGCCTGACACAATATTTCACGAGATTAAAATATAACAATTCGTTGCTTATGCTTTGCTAATATCTGTAGAGATCTACAATACATAAAAACTTCAAACAATAAAAAAGTTATTTAATGGTACCTAAAGACTTGTTAAGAGGTGCATAAATTTACTCTTTTAAATAAATACATGTACTACTGTTAAGTACGTAAATTTGAACCTAAATATTTTTTTAAGCCATAAAAAAAAATGGATAAAAATATACTCCAGAATTACATGCAGTTAGATAAACCCACACAGAAAAGTAATACAGTTTACTGTACTGTATTATTTTACTGTATTACTTTTCGGAATGTCCAATATATATCAATTCCTCAGAAGGCGATGGTGCCCACCTTTCAGTATTTTTAACCTTTAGTCACCTCTTACGACACCAACTGTTAGCAATGGAAGGTGATATTCTAGCCCGGCACCCCACGGGGCTTATACAGTTATACAATAATTACACTCAGATACATTATATGTGTGATTGATTTAGTCCTAACTCCTGATGCTTAAGTTACTTATTGGTATGTGTAGGTAAGTCGGGAGTTAATACTCAAATTTACTAAAACATATACGTGTATATAATGAATGATTGACGTAATATGTTTCAAAATGTCAATACTTAAGATGTACCTATAGAGATAAATCTTGATACTTTCAGGCCGTAAGTGGCGTATTTATTCGACCGGACCGTAAAGACAAAAAACCGCCACCATGGACGCGATTAAGAAGAAGATGCAGGCGATGAAGCTGGAGAAGGACAATGCCATGGACAAGGCTGACACCTGCGAACAGCAGGCCAGAGACGCCAACCTCCGCGCCGAGAAGGTAAATACTTAAAACACATTTGAAATTCAGTACTAAGTTGACATATACTTAATCTACAATAGTTGATAAAGTACACAATTAAAGGTAAACTATATTTAAGTCCGAAGAGTCTCCACCAAAATCTTTAATGATTAGAAATTTTTGCTTCGGATTGTGGGATGCAAGCACAAGTCCACGTAACGTTTAATAGTTTCACATTCATGTTTGGATTATTAGATATGGTAGAATTTATATGTAAAGATCAAAAATATTATACTTATTATGATATTTTTCCTTGCATTCACCTATATAATGACACCAATAAAAAGTCTTAAATAAATAAAAAACATCTGTGAGGAATATGTGTCACGCTCTTGAAAATTTGTATCTCTGTTGATGGGGCAAAAAATATCAAAATTGGTTCAGTGGTGGTAGCGTAGTAAGTAACAAATAGACAGACAACTCCACTTTTAATAATATTTAATCAAGCATTAGCATTAATGATGCAAAAATACAAGAATATTTGTAAGGACTAAAATTAGAATAGCTTCGATGTCTTTATGTGCTACATTTTTAGTCTACCAAAAACTGCAAATTCACTCATAATTAAAACAACACTCGTTCCAGGTGAACGAGGAAGTCCGTGAGCTCCAGAAGAAGCTTGCTCAAGTTGAGGAAGACTTGATCGTCAACAAGAACAAGCTCGAACAGGCCAACAAGGACCTGGAAGAGAAGGAGAAGCTGCTCACCGCCACCGAGGCTGAAGTCGCTGCCATGAACAGGAAGGTCCAGCAGATTGAGGAGGACCTTGAGAAGTCAGAGGAGAGGTCCGGCACTGCCCAGCAGAAACTGCTCGAGGCCCAGCAGTCTGCTGATGAGAACAACCGGTCAGTTACTTTTGAGTTTTAACACATTACTTTTGTTTAGCAGCTGACCGCCAAATAGGCTGATGTCACCTTCATGTGAACTGTAATGCGTTATACTACATAAATATAAAAATAAGTTACTCCCATTACAACCGTGAAAACCAGAAAGCAGGCACAATAAAACTACAGTTCGAGTTTCCAAGAAGGAAATATCAAAAATAAAAAAGAATTCAAAAGTATCAACAAACCAGCAACGCACCAGTGTTGCTTTTAGTAGAACCTACCTTAAGCAGATTTATGTATCCTGGTGGTCTTTGCCTATAGCATAAAATAATGAATTATTCTGTTCTTAAAACCAACATATGTTAATGTTTCAGTATGTGCAAAGTATTAGAGAACAGAGCGCAGCAAGATGAGGAGCGCATGGACCAACTCACCAACCAGCTGAAGGAAGCCCGTCTCTTGGCTGAGGATGCCGATGGCAAATCCGATGAGGTAACCGTTCACCACCAACATCTGCCTCTGAGATTCAGTTCATATACTAAGTCTAGCCTTCTTACATGTTCACCCACCTCGTAAATAAATAACATAATATATGGGAAAGTGGTTAAAGACAGACGATTAGTAATAAAAATAACCAATAATTAGATCCTTTTGAACGGATCATGATATTTGATTGTAACGGGGATATATTATAAAAAGATGTGCTGTCAGATCATGGGGTTGACACGAACGCGGATATTGCAGAACTCTCTACAGTAAATTGCTTTTTTAATAGTTCAGACTCAAATTTATGTAATTTGGAAAAATAATTATTCATCACGTATACTTTGCCTTTCTAACTGTGGTACGGATCATTGTTTTATTTTAATTAACTAAGTTAGCTGTTAAACTCCATTTTTATCTCTTGTTTCAAAGGGTCTTGTAAGGTCAGCAGTATAAACCTTATCTACATGCATTATATTACGCAGGTATCACGCAAACTGGCCTTCGTTGAAGACGAACTCGAAGTAGCTGAAGACCGTGTAAAGTCTGGTGACGCTAAGATCTCAGAACTTGAAGAGGAATTGAAGGTAAAATATTTAAGAATGTTTTTATTCTCACTCCACTTACACTTTTCCAATAAAAATACAATTATTTCTGCCATGGACACCCACACGTGGCGATCAGTTATTAGATTTAAAAGAAAATTGGAGGGATCAACGTACACCGTTGCCTTTTTGTTCCATTCATGGTATTAATGGTGTTGTTGATGTATAGTAACAACAAATATTGAGGCACGGGTTTCCTTCTTTAGGTCGTAGGTAACTCCCTCAAATCCCTGGAAGTATCAGAAGAGAAAGCCAACCAGCGCGTAGAAGAGTTCAAAAAGCAACTGAAGACCCTCACCAGCAAACTGAAGGAAGCCGAAGCCCGCGCTGAATTCGCAGAGAAGACTGTTAAGAAATTGCAGAAGGAAGTCGACAGGCTCGAAGGTATGACCTTGTGGCAATCCACTCTAAAATCTAATGATCTTTTGAATAATTAGATAATAAAATTTTTATTCATCCTTAAATTAAAGTTACAATTAAACGAATGAACTTATTGCCGAATGGATATAATATTATTACTTACAAAGCATTAATATTATTTACAAAGCATTTATTTCAAGTACATATTATAATTTTATTATCCCTTGCGCAGAGGTTAACTAGTAACCAAAGCTATTTTTTAATATACATTTTCTGAAGATATTTATTAATATGAATATCATACAAAATTGTAATTGGATAAAAAAAGTATTATAAAGTTTGATAATTTATTTAAGAGTATGCTCTAAATTAATACATTTTCAGTTGTGTATTTACTTTCAATAAGTTCGTTGGTTTAATTCATTCGCAATGAATCTAAAAATGACTCTTCATTAAATAATAACATAATCTTCTAAAATTTAACAGAAAGAGAATACTATGGCTTCTCTCTGCAAAGCTTTTTAATCTCTAAGCGAACTATAAACAAGACCCGGGACGATTTAATTCTTAAGTTACTAAGTATCTAATGACAAAATTTTACAGACGCGTTATTCAACGAGAAGGAGAAATACAAGGCGATATGCGATGACTTGGATGGCACTTTCGCCGAGCTGACAGGATACTAACCGACCCTAGCAGCACCTAATTTAAGACAATACCGTCCGTTTCACTATTTCCATAAAGTCCATTTTGTACTTATAAATCCTTGTCGACATACACCACGCTCATGGTCTTGTCGATTCTCTGACCTCAGCCATCTCCAAAAATATTAAAATAAACAATGACCACATCCATTGTATTCAAAGTTTCTGTTGTAAATCTATGTTTCTATCGATGACTGTTCTAAACCGCCCCCAGTTCACGATGAACATTACGTCTACCTTGTACTTCATTAACGCATTCTAACCTATAACCGATATTTAGGGGATTGTCACTAAACAGTAGACTAATTGGCTGGCGATCCTTTAGATTTCGTAGTATTAAGCCCTGCTTTTTGTGTTGTGTTTAACAAGTCTTACGCTTTGCTGCTACAATGGCGGACCAATGCTTTCAAGGTACTATTTGTTTTAATCTTTCACTAGATTTAACTTAATTTTCCATCTAAGTATTTCAGTTAAAGCATTCGCTTCTGCAATAAATTTGGTTTTAAAACAATAAGAGATAACTATTAATCGCATTCTTTAAATTAGCAAAATTTATAGTTGTAAGAACTGCCTTCAAACCTTTCATTGACAACAAATTCTCTACAATATCCAATGAAATTCTACATTATCAATTAAGTAAGTTTGTGTGCTAATTTAGGCTGCGCATAGAATCCCAGAATGTTATTCTGAAAAGTTACTAGTTTTTGAACATATTTATAATTAATGACTTCAGATATTTGTATTAACGTAATCCTAATCAAGAGAAGTTATTGTTTTCTTGTAGCATTTCCTATTTGAAACATACCATTTATAGATTTTAATTAAATGCTGGAAAAATCTTTGTAATATTTGCTTATTCTTCTTCAGTATATTTTTCTTCTATGATACCTATAATATTTCACATTGTTTATCGAAGTCAGAATATTCAGAATTGTCGTGTTGCCAATCTTAGCAGACTCTGCATTAGAGGTTTTCTTTCTTATAGTGGCAATTCTTCGGTTTGTATTTATGTACATCATCCCAGATTAGGAAATATCTTTGTCTCCGTTGCACAGGATTTGTAAGTAACTGTGATTGTGTGGCATGTTCTCAGATGAGCTCGGCATCAACAAGGACAGATACAAGAGCTTGGCCGACGAGATGGACTCCACCTTCGCTGAGCTGGCTGGCTACTAGACCCGCACTCCCACGTAACATTCACACACATACACTCTACAAACACGTTTATACATGCAGCCCCACGCTGCCACCATCGCAACAACACTATACACTAGGCAAATACGTTTGTACACGTGATGTAATATTTATTAATATTTTATGTAAATTTATTTACGATTTTCAATAAAAATTAATTTATAATAACTTATTGCTATTATTTTATTATATTCGGAACGTGAAAATGTCCTGCTGAGTTTATGCTATAAACCTATATGTCACAACACAGGGATATATTTAAGCTTGCCTGATGGCCAGCGTATTAATTACAGTTTCAGTGCATCGTTCTCGTCCTGTTGACACTGCACTGCGCTCATCACACGAAGGCGTTCACTTCACGCCTAAATACTGCTCTAAGGCAGAACATCTGACACGGTGGTACCCACCAAGGCGTATTATTGATAACAAGTACAAATTAAATATATTTAATTATAATTAAAAAAGTAAAAAACCAGACTGCAATTTATTTATTTTCGTACGTTTTATCGTTCCATTGAAAATAAAACTGTAAGTTATATATATTAATGGAATCGTGTTTTAAAGCCCTACATTTTGATATTCCACTCCATAGGTTTGGAGGAAAAAAACTTTTTTATCCCAAATAAAGCGTCAAAAATGAACCAGTTTTGTATTTATTTGTTTTTTTGTACCAAATGCGCTAAGAAGACGAATCTAAAGGTCTCTATTATGGTGGAATAAAGAAACTCACAAAAATACATACACTAACCCTGAAAACATAACTCTCCTTTTTTGAGCAGTCGTGTAAAAAGACCTATCATCGAAAAAATAAACAAAAATATGAACTATTTTTCTATAGCTTACCCTTTGATCACTATCTCACCTGATGGTAAGTGATGATGTGGTCTAAGATGTAGTTCAGGCTTACCGAGAACTACTGGCTCACATAAAAACTTTTACTACCTAATTCCTTTTAAAATGAACGGTTAATACAAGTCAAATTGTACGTATATCATTTTTTTTTTCTTTAATTTAATATAACATCTGCTCATACTAGGGTTTCTCCTGTACCAGATATATTTGTTCTCACGAAATTATTATTCTCTAAGGAGTGATTATTTTTAATTGTAATGAACATGATTACATTATGTTACCCAAGAGATAAATTACACAGCATGCCATAGTTTGACCGTTAGACCAAGATTACCAAGTTTTTGAAGCAGTGATGGCTCAGTGGTATTGGCTATGGACTGCCGCGCAGTAGGTCCATGGTTCGAATCCCGCCGCTGGCTTGAGCTTCACCGCATGGTGGAAGGGCATTTTGCGAATGCCCGCCTGGCTAGCGACCACCCTCAAGTAGAAAATCTGTCGCCAAGCACCTAACGGTGTGTTCCGGCAGCAGTCCTTGAGAGCCAGTGAAATTATAGACACATGAGACTAAATAACTACGTCTCAAGGTGACGGGCGCAGTGCAATTCGTGACATGTGATGAAATGCATCTGTTATAGGCAGAGGTAAGTCTGCTTAACATCAGGTAAAGGTAACGTGTTCGGTCACAATCACATAAAAAAATAATTAAATGCTGGATGGCAAATTGAACATGACACCACTTCAACAAAAGTTAAAAACCTTAGCTTTCGCTGAGCTGAATATTTCACGAGTTTTGAAGGCGAAACTGCAAACAAAACCCGATTTTTTATTTTTTTCTGAAACTGGCGGAAACTTTTATTACCATACTTTTGATTGGACTAAGAAATTATGTTCGGTGAAACTGTATATAATATTTATGATAATTTTAGTTTTTGTCGATTGTGATAACTCTTTATTGTACATACATTACAATAAAACAAAATACGAAAGATTACAGCCAAGTGTTACAATGGGCGACCTTATTACTAACAGCGATCTCTTCCAGGCAGCCTTTGAGTGGAGAGGAAATAGAGGAGAAATAAGACGCGGGTGCATTATATTAATATTAAAAGTCCGGTTGAACAAAGTACTAATTTAAAATTTAAACAGACATAAATCTTCCATACAAAATAAACGGAGATGATTGACATATTTTATGATTTTAACTTCTTAGAAATTGGCTCTTGCGCCGAGTGACTGATTATTATGACTAATACTTATAACCAAATAATATTATTACGCCTTTTCCAATATCTGTGTGACATTTCACTCTGCCCATGAAATTGTATAGAGAACTACAGAGAACCTAGCTATATGTTATTTTAGCTTCATATTACTTTCAAAATTTACACACTTTCTACAGCGCAAGAGGTACAATAACGGTTACAAATAATATTACACCAAACACTCGGACTGATGACGTCCGGGAAGTGCTAAAAACGTTGTAAAAGACCATTAACAAAATGTAACTCTCATTACCATTAAGGGTAGATCCTCATCAAATTAGTCATAGGAAAATTGAGCCGACACGTGACATATTTAATAAAAACCGGAAGTTGTTAAACTGCTTGTCAAATGACGATCTTCCGTTCCAAAATGGCGGTGTCAGCAAAGAGCATGCGCGGAAAATAAGGGCGAACGCATGCGCGACTACCCTCGACCCTCAATCGATAATGCAATGTAGAAACAGCCTGTTGGGCTCCGCGATATTTTCTCCTGATTTCGTATAATTTGTGAGATCTTTCGCGTTATATTGTGAAGTAATTTGTCACGGTGTCGGTGTCAAGTAGCGTACTGCCCGGAGCCATCACGGTGAAGATGTTGATCTCCCACGAGGGACCAGACATATCTCCAGTAGAGTCCTGTAAGTACAACAACAATTTGTCCGTGATGGAACCTAATTACGCACAATTTAGATGAAAATTAATGAGATGTTAAAGTCTCATGGATAACTTACGTCAAGGCTAATTACAAAAAGAATTAAAAAGAGTGAAAACGGATAGAATTACTTCGTTTAGTAAATCTAATCATTGTGCAATTTTAGAGCTGCAGAGATCACGCTTGACAATTTTGCTCAGAGAAAGAAAATCATTAAGGCTTTTTGATTAGGAAGTAGGATTAAGCCCGTTCTAATATTTTCTGCCCGCTAATGAAAAGAAGGTCAAAGTACATAGAAAAAATATACCTGTCATCTACCTAAGTCTATTTTTATGACATATATGTATCCCCATATCCTTAAACAGCGCGTTAAGAACGCAAATTGTAGTAACAAGTATAAATAGTGTTTAATATAATGTAAATAAAAATATGGATCGATGGAAAAATAAAAAAAGTATTTTTTTTGGGCCCAATTATTTGAGTACATATATTTTACCATATTACACACTACTGGCAGGGTATTTCGATGTTTTTGCATTGAATTTAACATAATACATACGATAGCCTTACATATTTGTATGTGTCAGAAAAATATTTTGGCCATAGTGGAACCTGACGGACTGCGTTTGGAAAAACTGGTATAATCAATAATCACACAGTGTTTACCTCTGAAGACTGATATTACCATGTTTGTGCTTGTTAAATTGACGCCGATGTCGGCTCAGCATCGGCAATGTACCTACATACGTACTATTTCTAGCGCATCAGTATTCTGTCGAGCAATTACCAGTACCGTATTCCTGTCATTCAATCATCAGTTGGCCTATATATGTACGAAGCCTATAAAGGTCAATTATAAGATTTTTTACTACTAGTAAATATCCCCCTTGGGGTGCCGGGTTAGGGTTAATCGGGCCATATCATCCCGTGGGTGTCGTAAAAGGCGATTAAGAGACAAATACTGGAAAGTGGGCAGCAGCACCTTCTAAAGAACTGCCATCTTACACTGCGATCCCCTAGCTGCCTGTCAAGCGTGGGGATTATAGTAAATACCCCCTTAATAGGGGAGGGTGTGTTCAGCAGTGAATGAGTCGGCTGTTACAGTAAATATCCCAATAAGGAACTACTAAGAGGAGGAAGACCCCTGTGGGGTACTATATCAGCCGGATTGTCCACTGCTGAACACAGCCTCCCCCATTGGGGGGTATGCTATAAACCACACGCTTGCCGTCTTGGGTATCGCAGTATAAGATATCAGTTCCAAAACAAACAGAAGGTAGCAGCAGTTACTGAAGAACAGCCTTCTTATACTGCGATCCTCAGCGAGAAAGATATTGAGTTTTAGTCGATGCTGTTGCTTTGTATAAAGGCCCCAAAATACATACAAATTGCTAGTTAAGGCTTATCTCAACCTGATAAAAAAGTGTGGCACTCGAGATAACTACCTGGACATGGTCGAAACGATGTCATTAACAATATATATTAGAAATCCTCTTGATAAATGATTTTATTGGAAATATTTTTGTGTTACAAACGGTACAAGTAGATTATCATCATTATCTTTTACCCTTATCTTACTCGTGTGGCGTCGGTACAATCATATTCTCTAACAACATAAAGGACAACACAAGAACATATAAAAAATAATTAACAGATTCACGCGTTACTTAGCCCTGTGGGGTGCTGGGATAGAATGTCACCCCCCTCTCTACTGCTTGGTGTCGTAAGAGGCGACTAAGGGTAACACACCAGAAGGTAGTCAGCGGCGTGTTCTGAGGAACTGATATCTCACACTGCGATCCCCAAGACGCCTGCCAAGCGTGAGGCAATGTCAAATCAGATGACGTCTCCTGATTGAGTCTCAGTAGTATGCGTGTACACATCATCACTTAAGGTTGAACTGGCCGTACAATTCTCCATACAAACGCCGTAGGGTAATCTCTCCCTTATTTGAGATTTTAGGTATAGAATTAAGCATAATATCGATTGAACTCGTCATTCTAGGTTTGTATTGTGAGGAAATTTTAAAAAGATAATTAATTTGAAACGTATGAGGCTTGAAAATTTTATATGAAAATGTTTCGAGGATCATCACTCTCAACTTAATTATCTATTAAAAATTTCGTTACGATACAAACCTAGATAATGACAAGTTCAATCGATATCGTGCTTTGTTTTGGACCTAAATCCTCAAATAAGGGAGTGATTACCCTACGACGTTTGTATGGAGAACTGACCTGCCAGTTCACCCTTAACATCAGGTGAGATAGTGGTGAAGTGCTACCCAATTCGGTAAAAAAAAGCTATGAGGTCGATTCACATACAAACGGGCACACAGACAACGAAACCCTTAGGCTTCGATTTGTATTTTGGTATTCTAAAAAGTTAAAACGTCTGCTATATATAGTTTTTAACCGTAAGTTCTTTTATAGAAGATATACTTTAATTTTTTAAAATACATGGCATCCTTAAGATTCTTCCCAGAAGCAAGAGCTCTATGGTCTGGTAAATAGAACACTACTTATTTGGGTCTGGTGGCATAATTGTATGTCTCTTATTCCTCTAAAACCTGTAAAAGCAGGCTATTTTGCATTTTCAGCAATCATGATCTCTATAAATGAGTATCTTGTAAGTATTTAATTTGCTTCCGATATTTTTATGGTATCTATTTTGTTTTCTGAAACTTGTTAAATGTTCCTACGAACTAATTGGATTGGTTACATATCATATAGATATACAATCAAACACTAAAGTTATAAACATATATACACTCAGCAAAAAGAAGCCAAATAGAATCGTAGATTCAAAGAAATCGTGAAACGAATACCTGCAAAATCTCTGGCCAACAAATTAAAATGTTGATTTAGAAACGTAGCCCAGTAATTGAAATGGAGGTGACTTGTTGTCGAGGACTTTGTGAAACCTTTTGAATAGGTAGGTTCTTTTTTTGTACTTTGAGTCTTTGAGATATTCATTTGTCAGCTTGGCGACAAATGAATATCTCAATGATGATGATATTATTCAATTTGCAGTTTTTCTCATATATTATGCATCATGTTTACTGTCCAAAACCAGTTATAATAAGAAACGAATTAATAAAGGTTTAGGCGTTACTTTTCGGCAATTATTAATATTAACATAGTTAATAGCGATTCAACGGGGCAATGCTGCCAGCATGCTGGGCACACTGTCTACTGGTAGTGGGCTGGAGCATTTGGACTGCCTGTGAGTCTGCAATGGTTTATAGGTTGTTTAAATGCTATTATTGTTGTAGCTGTAGTATTGTATATAGTTCGTAGTATTTTATTAAAAAAGGCGTACAGCACAATTTATTATTAATATATCACAATTTAACAAATTTTAAAAAACCACACACAATCGAGATTTTTTGGAATCTTTCTCGATCATGCGCCCAAGAGTCGAGATATCCTGAAGACGCTTCATGACCAATAGAAATTCATTGAAAACTATGAATTCAGCAATATTCAACGCGTGCTGCTCTGTGCATACCAGTCAAATCATAAGGCAACCATTTTTAAAGTATGTGAAACCATGTTGCGTATTCTTTGGTAGTTTGATATCGATATCCACCATCACCTTCAATTCATCCTTAATTACTTACTAGCCGATCTTCATCGTGGTTCATTCATCATTTCGAAGTTTCTGCCAGGAAAGCTGCCTCACCAATAACGCTCGGTGCGTTCGTTAGCCGCATCTTCGCCAAACTCAGCGTTTCCCTCACTCCCTGGCCGGGATTCGTATTCGAATAATAATATAATCTGATTTTTTGTGTGTCCATCTTTACGTTAAAACCTTAGACAACAGAACTAACAACTATAACAACATCGAACCTTTTTAAAAATTTAGAATGTATTTTTCTAAAGAACTTTGAAATGAGACACAATACAAGTTTAATTAGTATTCAAAGATAAAAATATTAATACGGCAACTTCATGTTTAAAACCTTATTATTTTCAATTACCTAAGTTTACCTAGAAGTATTATGAAGATAAAGGTTCGTAATGAATATATTCAGGCGTTAGTTTGCGGTAATCAATATTTAATACTAACAAATATTTGAAAAGTATTTTAAGAAAAACTAAATCAATATATTAATAAAACACTTAAAAAATATAATAATTAATTTTGCGAGCCAGTCCTTCTAGGTTAGCCTGTACAACATCTTCGACCACATCATCACTTACCATCAGGTGAGAAAGTGGTCAAAGGCGAACCAATCAGGGATAAAAAAAATATAAATAATATATATCATGTCCATTTCACCTAATTTTCCTGTTAAGTTAATGTGACGTCACAAATGTCACGCAGTCAAACCCAAAGAATTTTCGACGCGTTTCGCTTCTACTGCTTCTACTACATCCTCAGGAGGTCTTGACTCTACGAGCGCACGATCGAGACAATGTCAGGTGAATTTGGCGGAATTGTCACTAGATATATACCTATTTAAAAGTTTTACATTGATTTAGTTTTTTCTTAGAAAACTTTTTAAATATTTTTCATTATTATAAAGGTTCAAAGTTAAAACACTGTAAAATATACCTTCTTTAGTAGTTTGACTAATATTTGCGTAAAAAGAATAAATATATAAGGATATTTCGATATTATTCGCCTACTTTATGTAGAAAAAGTGTCACAGAGAACCTTAGAATATTTTCCAGCCTTTAAGAGCCAACACCTTTGACCACATTATCACATATATGACTCACAAACTTTTTGTTGTCAAAGCTGACTAACAACAATAAAAAAAAAATGTCGCGACCTCCTGACCGCAGATATTGATAGCTATCTCGATATTACTGTGATATCGATTTGAACTTCTCCGGCGGAGTTGAACGGCTGACTTGAAAAGGTTAACAAAGGATGGTGCATATTACAGTCGCAAGTCGTTCAAGTTTTAACAAGCTGCAACCACCGTTGTTCGTTAGTAGACACTCCACTGCTGAATACCAGTGTTTACCCGTCCTGTTCAATTATTAGTTAGGGTATGTATGTTAGCTACAGTCAGAAATGCGAGTTTGATGCTATGCGTATGTAACATCATACGTATGTACTCATCAAGAAGCGCATTCGAAGCGCTCGTAGCGAAGTTTGCTTAGCCGTTCTTAACCGATAAGCAAAGTTAAGCAACGTCAGACGCAGTCATGACTTGGATGGGTGACCGCTAGTGACATTACTTCTGAGCGCTTCCGTGCTTCGGGCCGTCGGTCCCCGTTGTTGTCTTAGGATGGCAGTCGTTATAGCATGGTGGTAGGGAATTTTTCGAATGCTTGCTTGGCTAGCTACCACCCTCAAGTAGAAAACCTGTCGCCAAGCACTTCCGTCAGCTGTCCTTGAGATCCAGTAATTCTGGGTTAGCCTGAACAACATCTTCGACCACATCATCACTTACTATCAGGTGAGATAGATGTCAAAGGTTAACCTATTACAAAAAAGCTCTCTAGGTTGAGTAACTAATAAATCTGTACCTAGTATTATATGTGAATTGTCGATATAACCTTTCTCCTTCCTAGTCCATCTTCCAATGGTAATTTTTTGTAATGTATTTTCTTTATTTGTATTAAATAGTCTTATTTTTATTGATAGCCTTTGCCACTATCTCACTTGAAAGTGAGCGATGATGTCAAAGATAAAGTTCAGGCTATCCTAGAATTACTGGCCACTAGCGGTCACGCCTCCATGTAATGACCGCAGCGGACTTTGCTTAACCTAGTTGATCGGTTAATAACGACTAGGCAAGCTCCGTTACGAGCGCTTAAAAATATGTTACTTTGTTTAAATTCTTAAACAAATTATTTTAGTCATTAACATAATTTGTTTAAGCCTAAGGCTAGGCCTAAGCCTTATCAACTACAACTCAATGCTAACAATAGCGTACTCAGTTCGAAGTAGTTGAAAAGGGCTTTGTCGGCTCCAAGCCTTACCCACGTCAGATTCAAAAGGCCCTCTTAAATCATACACTGGTTCAGAAGGGAAGGATTTAACTTACACACGCCATGTACAAGTATAATTTTGCAGAAACGAAGAATTAAGTTATTCAGGAATTCATCGTAGAGCTTCTTTACGAGATGATCACGTAGCGTCGTAGCAGCTACGACGTAAATAGGTAATGTCGTAGTGAAAAAACTGGAACATTTTTTATAAATTTTATTTTGTTGCTACTCGGATATATTGTTTATTTAAAAATAATAACGACCAAGGATAAAGGAACGCCTACTCAATTACAAATAAAGGAACAATAATCCGCAAAAACAGATTTTCTGAAAGATATCAAAAGAGCATTATCCAACCCAATTTAAAATAAATTAACTTTTCTATTATTATTGACTAAATTTTCCTCGTCTTGTTTTTGTTTTCACAGAAAATAAACTTGTTATTGTAATTTGAAACCCACGCAATCAGCAACGCAGCGGCATTCGTATATTTATGAAAGGGTTATTATTGTCTACCAGCTTCTCCCTGCGGCTTCGCCCGCGTGTGATCCAGTATCGCGCTTCTACGGGAACTTATTAAGAAAATCAGGACAAAAATATTTCATATGTTATTTCGATCTGTATATTTATCTATATACAACGTTTCATCCTTATTTATTTTTTATACGATTGGTAGAATACATATATTTACAAACATTCTCTTTTATTAGACAGGAAAAAGATTGAAAAGGCTTTATTGTAACTCTACGTTTCTCAGGTTCCCATTAGCAAGGCGGTAGAGCATTTTGAGAAAGCCCGCTAGGCTAGCTACCACTCTCAAGTAGGAAATCAGTCGCCAAGCACGTGACGATGTATACACTTGTTACACGTTGAGTTAAGACTACTGCAGCAGCTGTCCTTGCAGTCTGTTCTACTACACGCAGCCATTTCATATTCTAGGTTAAGCCTAATTAACCCCATCGACCACATCATCCCTTACCATCGGTTGGGATTGTAGCTACTCGGCTAGCCAATCAGGTATAAAAATATTGGATATTATTAATCTTTATGTATGTAGGTATAAATGTTCAAGCATTGTTTTTGTTCGGGATACATCCTAGTTATTTTTATATTCTTTTCGAACAGTCGGTACAGACAGCTTATGTTTTTTCTGCCACGTGACAGATGTTCAGAGGTTGTCAGGCCTAAAACTTGTAGGAAAGTTTTCATTACCTACTGGTAGTGGTGGTATTATTGACAGACGATATATGCGATTGGAATTGGAAAACTTAATTGCACACAAAGTTAGAATAGATAAGGGTAGGATGATTTTTATGACCGAACAAGTCAAACAGTATAATGTGTATGGTAAAATGCCTTACCTACTTTGTCATCGTTATAAAAACTAATAATTATCGCGAGAACTATAAATGACGTTAAGTATTAGCTCACAAAAATTGTACTACTATTTTTATCGATTTGTTGTTTGAGGGAGTAAGAATGTGAGGATATGTATGTGTGTGTGCATATGTGTACAGATCAAACCTGGCTCTACGAGATTTGAGGAAAAATGCTTTATATGGCTTTTTTTTCAAATCAAATCAAGATGGCAAACAAGCGTGCGTGATGTTAAGTGGTTACCGCGGCCAATAGACGCCTGCAACGCCAGGGCCATCAGTCTCTCGTTGTGGGCTTTTCAAATACTTGACATTCCACCTCTCGAAGAAACCCATACAGTAGTCGCTAGAGAAAAACTCGACAGACAGCTCGTTTCGTAATCGGAATGTTCGCGAAAGGAAATCGCACGGTGCATGAACATGGCTCCACGGTGTAAAGATGGTATCTTTGACGCTGGCGAGCAGTATTTCTGAATAAATCAGTACTTTTACTACTGAGCAACTTACTTCCGGAATTAGGTTTCCACTTAGGTTTCCAAGGATATGATGACCCTTGGATTAGTTTCTCGTTCTTGAGTCTCCTACTCCATGCAGCAAAATAGGAAAGACATTAATTAAGGCCAAGAGGAAATGGGGACTAAATTGTTGCCAGTCATCTTCGGTCCCATATCCATATTTGTTTATTTTTATTTATTCATTAAAAATGGAGCCTTCAATGTCTAGTTCCACTGACTTCATTGGACAAGCTTTGTGAGGTTGAGACAATTGGGAACATAATACTTCGTGTGGCACAACGGTATACCTATTCAGAAGTATCATGGTAAAGTTTCATGATATTAATTCCGAGGCTGGACTCGGGACCGGCACGTGACCGTCACGGTACGTTTCAGGAGTTTCCAGGCCGTATTTCAGCGGGGGCTGTGGGTTTGCTTTACGAGGAAGTTTTACACAACTTTTCCATTACGTTGGACATGTCCACTTCTTGTAAGTTGGCCGTATGTAGGGCGGTCACACTTTGTAGATAGCATGTAGATATCAGTTTATGTAATGAATGTTTCTTATGTTATAATAAAAGCACGCTTGTTTAAAGTTAAAGGAGTAGAAAGAGTAGAAAGTAAAGCAAATTAGAATTTTTTAAAGGGTTGAAGTCCATTAAAACGTCTAACTGTTTGAAAATTAATTATCAGAAGACCTCAAACACTTGTCTAGTCGCGGGATGGAATTTGAAAGAATTTGACACTGGGTCTTGGGTGGCACAGACATAACGTTAATACTACAGGATCGAAGGGAAATAATTGGGTTAGTTTTTTATATGGTCGAGGTAGTTCATAGACGTGGTAGAAATAATATATGTGTATCTTATTTATATTTTATCTACGTAATGTGTGTTTGTGTGAATGTGGGAGGAAATGTGTGCGCACATGCGAGTGTTTGTAACGGGGTGAAGGGGGGTGTAAAAGGTGAGTGGTATCACTCACGGTAAGAGCTGAATGTATTTGAACTTGGTACTCTGTATCAAGGTTTTCAGTTCACGCCTAAATGTTCTAACCCGTATAAGATTAAGTTTACCCATGTTCTATTAATCTTTAATGTATACCGTACTACCCGTCACGGGTACAAAACCCGTTTCTAGTATCGATTTTTATGAACACGTGGAGGGCAGAAATGACAGAATAAAGACAAAATAAATGCTCACCACGTGGCCTGAATTAACCTGAACATGCCCTTCTCATGTGCATAAAACCTTTAGTCGAACGAGCCGTTGTGAACAGTGCTCAAATGTGGACACTGGAGAATGCTTACTGTTATGTACTAGGTGTGAGCTTACTCAAGGCATTTGTTCGTCATCTTTTACTGTTACGCTTCACTGTAGGGGGTTCACTATGGTGGAAGCTCATGTCTGTAGCAGGTAGTTCAATAGTTACACAGTTTTGTTAATTACCCTGTTATTGCAATAAAAGCTCATTGAATGATGAGCTTCCGGTGCCCACGGACCCTACACCAAACGGCCCTCACGTTGGCTTCATAAAGATGCGACGGCGCTAAAGTGTACGCATTTAGCGTCCCACACTAATGGCCGCCCTAACTTCTACGAAAAAATAATTAAATATGCTTATTTAATAAGAACTGTCCGTATCGTTATGCGACTGAGGGAAATTTCAATGAGGATCATGCCTTCGCTAATGTCGATGTGTGGTGACGGTGTATATTTGGCGTTGCTGTGGCATGAAATTACCTTTTCGGCTTAACACCAAAAAGCTTAATTCTAGGTTTGTCTGAATAACATATTTTTTTAAAATGTACTTTTGTGTTGTACTATGTGTTGTCAGAGAATACATATTGTACCGACCTAATGTGTAAAGTAAGTTAAGAAGATGAAAATAACTAAACAACCAACGTCGTGAACTTAATTTTTCCTTTATCGATACCGAAATTGAAGTGGCAGTACATAAGTAGGGAAGGTTTATGATGACACGACCTCTTTCAAGTGATATTACCAATTCAAGTTAGATTACATCAAAATTCATATATTCCGCTTTGCCTTTATTGACTTCGATAAGGCGAGGCTGAAGAACATAGGCCGTATTGACGAGAAAACTTATTTTAGTATGTTAATAGTTATTGGAAATAGCGGGTTATTTTTTTTCGAGTATTTATTTTGCCATACTTCTTTTTCCAACCTTATTCCACGGTTCAGCGTCTGTTCTTAGTTGTGTAGCTTTTTTCTATAAATATTCAAATATATATTTCGTATTGTTCGATATTCATTTGAATGGTTATTCATTATAGCTTATTTATTTTTTATACAGGGTTATTGGTAAATGCTAACAACCTCTTAGGGTTGACTGCTGCTAGTTAGAAGAAATAATTTAAGAAGTTTTTTTTTTTTTTCATTTTTATTAATTATTTTTTCGTGTTTTTTTATATGTTTTTGACTGAATAAGCTCGAGGACCACCTGAGGTCAAAACTATCTTGTGACTGTATTATTTAATATATTTTATTACTTTGCTCGATGTAAATATTCAAAACTCTATTCAAAGGGACCACTGCGCTGTGCTGTGTTGCTCCAGTGTCGCTTTTGGCTCGGAGTAGGCATTAAAACAAAAATAATCTTAAAAAAAAAATTCAAACCAAAATCCCATTATGATTGTAAATTATATTTGGTTTGTTATTCAATAACATATATATTGTGTTGGTACAGAACTCTCAGTATGCAAGTCCGAGCTACACTTTAGATTGTTTATTTGCTGTTTTATTAGGGGCACGCTTGCATGTATTACGTTATTAAGCAAAAGCTAAAAACGCCGGTGAAAATACGTTTTTTGTATTTAAACCCCCTTAAGTATCCAAGTAATCAAACCCGCTATAGCAACGTGCTATCACACGTTCATACATTCTCTGAACTTACTTATATTTAAACTTTTAACTACTTCTTTACTCTTAAAATCAGTTCAACTTAAAAATAAAGCCAGTAGGTACCAATAAACCAATATTATTAAATAATCATAGCTATACGAGTGATTTAATATGAATTTCTACGTAAAGTAAAACGGGGATTATTATACGTAGAAATTTGTATGCAACAATGGAAGCGTAACATACAATTTTCCATGCATCATGGTTTTTGTTTTGTTTTTATGGTTATTTTGTTATCAACATTGATGTTGTGGCGGAAAGTTCAAAATTTAAACAGTTTTACGCGCTTGTAGGTATTTGGTTAACAATTCTACATAATGATGGTATTCGCGACTTAAAATAATATGTACTACACTTTGGTTTTGAAAAATTATCATCATGATTCCACCCGTACTTTTACGTACCCGTGCGTTTACCCGTAACAAATGTAATCAATGCAACAAATATTCAAGAAAAATCATAAAAAAGATAATTGCGTATCACGTGGTCAAGTACATGCAATAGACTGCATAGAAACAAAACAAAAAGTATTTCTCGCCGTTGCCAAACCGTTCTTAGAGGTTTAAAACGTACAATTATTGTACTATGTCGAATCGACGGACAGGTTGGCTTCCTTTCTTTTACGGAACCCTGATAAGTAACAAACTTAGACGATAATGTGGGAAACATAATTTTACTACATCACCCATTGAAACTATATAAAAAGAACAACAACACAAAAATGAGTAAATATTGTTACTAAACGGATTTTCAACAAGAACTTCGTTTTATAAAACAAAATAAAGCAAATAATTTAGATGAAGATGATTCAAATTTCTATTGTATTACGAAGAGAAAAGTTTGGCAATCATGAATGAAAAATGATATCCGGCAAATGTCCACCACGAGCACGCTGACAGATGTCGATTCCTTCACCAAAGTTTTTAATCAGTTTTTGGCAAAATGGCGGGTCTTTATACGGACCCTATATATCTATCTATCAACTAGAAATTGTATAGATAACATTGTGAGCTCCATTTCCAACCACGAGGCAATCATATGTGGAAAACAGAGCTCAGCTCACTGTCCACTAGCAATAATAGTTCTAACCATCTGTCAGTTCATATGATCATAAACAACCTTCAAAATAGTGTATAGTAATAACTTGCAGTGTCGATATCAATATAAATATAATTTAATGCGAAAGTACGAATTATTCTAATACTAAATTATACCGTACTGACAAAGCCCAGTGACATTCCATTACAAAGTTTATCCTATTATACCAAAACACTGGCAGCTTACATAATTCGTAAAGGATGCCTAAGCGGATTAGTTTCGCCGACTTGCTTGTGAAGAGGCTTCCTAAAGTATTACTACGTCAGTATTCATTCTTCTTGCCTTTGGAAGTTACTTTTTAAGGGAATAATATATATATCTCAACTGCGCATTTTTACTATCTAATATATTTTTCTTATTGGATTTTCTTTGTGCGATAAAATACGGGACATAATAATGAGAAATTCAAATTTTATATATTTTTCGGTTTTATCGTCTCGTATTATCTGAATCTGTTGCATTATATACAGCCTGGGCAAAAGGAAAAAGATAAACCAAAACTAAGAAAAATATATTAGACAGTAAAAATGCGCAGTAAACGTGAACGCATAATTTTTGTACCGCACCGAACACGTCTGATCTGATCTGTTAGCTGGGTTTTCGTTGTTTAAAATGACGTTGAAAACCAAGCTATATAACTTGTGACGAAATGCATCTGTTATAGGCATAACTAAAATCAGATGAGCCTCGTGGTTCCGTCACTCATCACTTAAAAAAAAGGAAGATTTTAAAGTGATTATGACGTAACAAGCACCAGACCCACCTGATTTTAAGTGGACTAATCTCTACCTATAACCATTTCGTTACAACTCTGAAGTGACGAATTGCACAGCACCCACCATGCGGCATACAGTTGTTACGGGCCTGTAATTTTACTGACTCTCTAGGACTGTCTCCGGAACACACTGTTAGACGCTTGGCAACAGATTGTCTACTAGCTATATCCACGCGAGCATTCGCAAAATGCCCTTCCACCATGCTGTTAAGCTCAAGCCGTCGGAGGGGATCGAACCACAGACCTGCGGCACGGCGGCAGTCCATATATAGCTATTACTGCTCCGCACTTATTGCTTCAAAACTACGAGTATATCTGCTGTTTACGAACTGCGATTTGGACGAATTGCGTCTACGACTTGGACGAATTGCGTCTAAGCGGCTCAATATAATATTAAGCGATAAAGCAAGTGTGCCCGATCTAATTAAGGTGTCAATTTAGCAAAAGGATCATGATAGGTGGTTGAGATAGACGAGGATATCTCTGACCTATTAAAACTTGCATTAAATCGGATTTCCCGAAACACGAGCCGGTATGAATACATAATCCCTTACCCAGATGACGGGCTCAGTTGAGACGTGACTTTGCTTTCACCTTGTACAAACTTATCCTATCGTATTTATTACAAACAACTTTGTACGTACTGTATCATTAATATATAGAACAACAGCAATTAGCTAATAGGCATCAACTTTTTGAAAGAGATGGCTCAGTGGCATTGGCTATGGACTGCCGCGCAGCAGGTCCATGGTTCGAATCCTGCCCAGAGCTTGAGCTTCAACGCATGGTGGAAGGGCATTTTGCGAATGCCCGCCTGGCTAGAGACCACCCTCAAGTAGAACATCTGTCGCCAAGCACCTAACGGTGTGTTCCGGCAGCAGTCCTTGAGAGCCAGTGAAATAACAGGCAAAAATGAGACTTAACAACTATGTCTCAAGGTGATGGATGCAGTGCAGTTCGTCACTTGTGATGAAATGCATCTGTTATAGGCAGAGGATACCGCTTAACATCAGGTGGGCCTCGCGCTTGTTCCTTCACAATAACATAAAAAAAAAAAAAAATAGGTACTTGCTGTCACACACTCATTGGGGGAAAATAAATCCGACCGGGTCATGACATTTTGCACTTGAATACATATTTTATAACCTCACGGAATTTTCTTCATTCGATCACACGCTTTTGGGAATTACGTGTGGTGTTTGAAAATATGAAAATATCCTAAATCCGATTCTGTTCTACTGTCTTTGTGTTAATCGATATTCAGTTTTTTAGGCGAGAAGAAGTAACAAACAATTATAAATATTATATTTTTAGGTAACCGTGTGATGTATGAAGGTGAATTTTTTTTTTTATATTGATCAGGATGCCGTTGCAGCTCTAACGGAAGTTTCGTGATTATGCACACGCTTGGCACGGGTTTCACACGATTGTCTTAGAAATTGTTTGAACTTCGGTACAAATTGAAGTTGTATACTCTTGTTGTAGGTATTAGGATACTTTACTAGAAACGGGGCTTTAGCAGAGGCTTAGTCTAACCTTTAAAGGGAAACTAAAATATTTGGAACCGTGATTGGCAGTTCGTTTAATTTTTCACAGAATATGAATTATTACTTATAATTATAATATATTTTTGAAGTTACTTAGCTGTTCTCAACCGATCAGCAAAGTTAAGCAACGTCACGCGCGGTCATGAGTTGGATGGGTGACCGCTAGTGACATTACTACTTGCGTTTCCGTGCTTCGGAGTGCACGTTAAGCCGTCGGTCCCGGAGTCGTCTTAGGATGACAGTCATTATAGCATGGTGGTAGGGCATTTTGCGAATGCCCGCCTGGCTAGCTATCACCCTCAAGTAGAAAACCTGTCGCCAAGCACCTAACGGTGTGTTCCGGCATCTGTCCTTGAAAGCCAGTACTTCTAGGTTAGCCTGAACAACATCTTCGACCACATCATCACTTACCATCAGGTGAGATAGTGGTCAAAGGCTAACCTATCATGCATAAATAAATAAATAAACATCTTTTTTACATGTATTTCATGCACTAAATAATTTGATTTGTAATGGTTTACTGGTTGCGTAACAAATAATTATATTTGAATGTATATAATTTTATTTTTAAACCGGCGGTATGTTTTTATAAATATACTACGAATTATATACAACACTACAGCCCCTACAATGAAAGCAAACTACAAGTCATTGCTTACTCACAGGCAGTCCAAATTTTAATGCTCCAGCCCACTACCAGTTGGCTGCGTGCCCAGCATGCTAGCAGCATTGCCCCGTTGAATTGAAATTATATAATTGTATTGCATTGCGTTATATAGATATTATTTTAATAATACACTATTATCATATAATAATTAACAAAAAGAGGACCCCATATAAGAAACGTGATTTGTTAACGTTTGTTGTTTTGCTCTATCGTCGAAACGGTGTAATACAAGTGTTAAACTTGATATGAGTATAGTCATATTTAAACTATAACATCAGGTAATAAAACCCGGATAGCTGCATGAAATCTAGATCTGTGCCCTATAGGTGCATGACTATATGTTATTTATCTGTTGTTCTGTGGATAGATTACGTTCTCAAAGGGATTCTCAGAGGACCTAACCCATCAGGGTCAGGTCCTCACGAGGTAAACATCTCCCACTGGGGGCATCCCACGAGGCGGTAGAGAGGAGAATTCCCCGGAGCATAGGCCCACCCTCAGATCAGGAAAGATCTATTACTTTTATCTGTGGGTCCGCCTAAGCGGGCAGCGACGTTGGTGGGGGCTGAGGATGAGTGCGAAGGCGACCCCGCAGCCCCTGCCATTAGTAGACGATGGCGAAACACCGTGGGGTTTTTAGTCGATCTATCAGTCGGTCTATCGGTAGCTCTATCGACTCCGAGCCCGACATCACCTAACTGTTCCCCAGCGGAAGGGTATGCGTAAAAGCATTTTCTTCATCATGATATAAAAAAAAGGTTCTCAAAGGATAGTCATACAAATGCAAAATGTCATAAGTAGGTATTTACCAAATATTATTTAGGTTGTGAATAGACTTTTTAGTGAAGTATTTTTATTAGTTCTATAAATCATTTAGATCCTGGATAGAAACAAAGGATACTTTTAAAGAAACAGCGATATTATATTTCCAAAGTCCTCTATATATATATTATTTTCAAGCACCGACGCAAAAGGAAACCTCATAACAAATTCGATCTATTACTTTCTAGAACCTTCCAATGTACGAGACTCGATAAATTTCTCAAAGGTTTCTTTCGCGAAATTACGTTTTCGAGGAATTCCTGTAAAGGAATATTGCTTCGAAAAAGACGTACTTATAGGCACCTAGTATTTACTGTTCGTAATGAAAAACCTTAACATCGCTCGGAGGGATGAATCAAATGAAAGAAATACAAATACTTACTTACTCAGCGATCAAAAAAAACTATGTATTTCATTTCACGCATAATACGAGTATATACTAGGAGCATAGCATTTCGTAGAGCTTGTAAACGTAGTTATTAACTTAATTTTCTATAACAACAAATAAATAAATAATCGCCCTAGTGTAAGCCCGGCCAAGCTCTATTAGGGTTTCATATCGCAATGACCCAACAACCCACCTTGATTTATTTTGAGAACAGCTACAGTTTTTTGAAGCGCCTGTAGCGAAGTTTGCTTAGCCGATCAGCTAAGTTAAGCAACGTCCGCCGCGCAGTCATGACTTGGATAGGTGACCGCTATTGACATTACTACTGAGCGCTTCCGTGCTTCGGAGGGCACGTTAAGCCGTCAGTCCCGATTGTTGTTGATGGCAGTCTGCCAAATGCCATCATTTTGCCAATGTCTGGCTAGCTACCACCCTATAGTAATCTGTCGCCAAGCGCCTTATGGTGTGTTCCGGCAGCTGTCCATAAGGGCCAGTTACTCTAGGTTATCCTGAACAAAATCTTCAACCACATCATCACTTACCATCGGGTGAGATATTTGTTATGTCGAAACAGCCGTTCAATTGAAATCACTCTTTTATTGGTTAGCACTCGGGTACCAATTTTATTAAGACTCTCGTCTCTTCATGTGGTATTTGTTTACCATCGTTGAGAAAACTAGGTTCATTTAAAAGACTTCTCCCATGTAGTGACCTTCTTGGATGTCGAGTGCCGAGGTCAAGAACGCTTCAATACCAAGGGCGCTCTTATATAGGCTTTCACATAAAAGAGTGTGTTGAGATTAACGATAAGTCTACATTTACATTGTATATTTTGAATGGAATTTTTATTGTGTCAATAATATTATTGAACTGCCGTGCAGGAGGTACATGGATTGAGTTCTGGGCTGAAGTTAGCTGAAAGTTATCATCAGGCTAACCTATCGCTTAAAAAATAATTTGTTTCTTTCAAAGGATTTTTTTCAGCCGTGGAACAACGTGTTATTCAGTCTACGCAAATATTTATGAGTAAATGGCGCTAGGTGCTGTAACTCTTATCAGAATCATCTTCTGTCATCAGAATCTTCTTTATCTTTACCACTTCCCACTTTAGATGAGGCCGGCCTCCTAATCTTCTTGTGTTAAGACAATCTATCTTGGTTTGTCGTTTTAGTTATTTGGCCTTTATGGCTTGATTAATCAATTTTGACATGCTGGTCCACTATTTCACTAGGGGGCGCTATATTCCTTTCTGGCCTTTCGGGAAAGCCAGAACAGTTCGGAACACATGTGTTTAGTCTTGTCTTATCACGTAGCCATGCCACCTTAGACGTTTTTCTGTTTGTTTCTGATTGACGGGAGCTACTTTAAAACTGCCTACCACAATCATTTTGAATTGTGTATAACCTCGTAACCCTACCTGACCTTCTGAATTTCAGTATTTTTTGTCAGCCACCTGCAGCTTTTAGGTGTGCTTCTTTTTCACTGTCCAACACTCAGCACCACAGGGTAAAACTGATCTTACTGCCGTTTTATACACTTCCTTTGTTGCGTATTGGCATACTGGCATCATATTCCGGTAAGTGAACTCCACTTCTGCCATATACAATGATCAACACTTGATAACGGCATTCCGTCTGGACAGCATACAGCAGAAGTAAGAGCAGTACTACTGTAATGACATTTTAGGTGTTCTGTTTTTGCTCCACTCACAATGAGCTTGGAGGTTTCCAGTGCGGTTACTCATGATATCTAGGTCATTTTCAATTCTTCAGCATTTCTAGCCACCAGCACAATATCATCGCCGTATAAAATACTGTTTCCCCTTGGGGATTGGTTGGGTTATTGCCCGTTGGGTGCCGGGTTTGAATTGCACCTCCCCATATCATCCCGTGGGTGTCGTAAGAGGCGACTAAGGGAATTATACTGGAAGGTGGGCAGCAGCGCCTTCTAAAGAACTATCCTATCTAACTTTCTTACCCTGCGATCCCCAAGCCGCCTGCCAAGCGTGGGGATTATGGCAAATACCCCCTTAATAGGGGAGGCTGTTTTCAGCAGTGGACGATCCGGCTGATACAGTACAGTATAGAATACTGTATGGTAGTGCCCCTTGACTTGCTCGTGTAATATATATTATGCTGGGTTAAAGAGTTAAACATTAAATTCTTTGCAAAAACCCACATGGCTTTTGACTCTTGTGCGGATGTTGTTATACATATCCTGAACAAAGCCATCATAATGTTCAGGCAGTTCTTGAAATCCTATAGCTTGCCACACTAGTCTACTTGGCACGCGGTCGAAACATTTTTTTTCCAGGTGTATAAAAATGAAATGTAAGTCTTTGTTATTCAAACGATGTTTTTCCACCTATTATACTCACTGCCTTTATAGGGTTGGTTGTTTTAGATTCAAATTGATTTGGTGTTTTAGTGGTAAAGTCTTGGATGCATTTATTAACTACTCTTTTAATATCACTTTTAAAAAAGTTTCAATGTTTAGAGGTTAACTTAATACCTCTGTAATAACCTCATCGTGTCATGACCCATTAATTTTTATAGAAGGGTACAAAGTAGCTATGCTGCCATAACACAGGAATAAGCTTACGGAATGTTCATATTTTTTGTCAGTAGTTTTTTTAAATCCTCGTATAACCTTTAAAGTTTAGCATAAATTAATTAATAAAGCTGAGTTTCTTAGTTAGAAAATTAATATTTTTGTTTCGTTTTCAACATTGTTCTCTCTAAAGCCTCTAAAACTTAATTCTAAGGCCTCCAGAGTTTGTTCGATGCCTTTAGTTAAAAACTTTTTTCTTTGGGACGCTTTTACTCATTAATATGGTACCTTTGGGTAATACGGTTCGGTCTACGTAATTTCAGATAGTTTCTAATCATTTTTAGTAGTAAAAATAGATATCTACGTCGGCCAGTGCAGCTTCACAATTTAGCTATTAGCTAAGGCAGATGTAAATTTGTATTATCTAATAACCAAAACATTTACTTGACAGCGAATCCATTATTTTTGATATGGGTCGTATATTCAGGGCTATACTATGCGGTACCATTACCTCAAGCTAGGTGTTTCTTTATTAAATCAACTAACGCTACGCTACCTATCAAAATAATTTAAGTTTTTTTTATGCATTTTTGGTTATCCTATGGCCACTATCTCACCTGATGGTAAGTGATGATGTGATCGAAGATGTTGTTCAGGCTAACCTATAGAATTACTGGCTCTCAAAAATCCAATCTAACTACCTATATCTCAAGCTATTAAATTGGATTGTGAGTTGAAAGGAACATCTACAAATGCATTATTTGTATTAACTTGGATGGACAGCCGCAGTGCTTTAAAACCCAAGCCTTTGATCAGTACTGTGTACAACAGATGTATTAATGAATACGGGCCACATTGCTATATGGCCAATGGATAAAAAGATATATATTATACAATAGCGCCATTTCCCGAAAAGTTCGTTCATAGTGTGGTTAATTTTACGATTTGCCTACGACAAACTCACTATTTCATTAGACTAGAGACTACAAAGAGAACACTAAAAACAGTCTCAATGGCTATAGTTACTGCACAGGACAAATTGTACTAAACACCGAACACCAATCAATACATTTTTTGGTCTCAGCTCATAGAAATCACTAGTCACATTTTAAAAGTAGTTCACAATAGTCTTTTCATTTATTGTACAAATCGCCATTTTCTGAAAATAATATACATATTTTTTCTTACAAAACATCTTTTGTATTTCCGCATACGTACAAAGCAAGTAAAATAAGATGAATTTTTCTTCATCACATCTGTAGACGAGAAGATTTCTATAATCCAGAAAACATATCGACGTGAAAACGTAATGGAAACTCGTCGTCGACGTGCGAACGACGTACTTCTGAGATCAAAATAGATTCTGCGTAAGCTCCCGTATTGTGTTACATACGATGCGATATGCATTGGGCGTCTTTGTATGGGCTATTCGAATTTTTTAACATTGTTTTACTACTCGCATCTATATAGATGAACTGAGTAAAGTTTATTGTTTGCATATATTAATCTTAATTCGATGTAACGCGGGCATAAAGTGATGTGACTTGCGCTATCATGGAGGAAATATGTGACTTCTTATCTTATCAGAGAGAACAAAGAGATGCAAATATATATTTACTGTATCAACCGGATTGTCCACTGCTAAACACAGCCTCCCCTATTATGTATGGTATTTGCCATTATCCCCTCGCTTGGCAGGCGGCTTGGGGATCACAGAATAAAATGGCAGTTCTTTAGAAGGCGCTGCTGTTCACCTTCCAGTATTTTTCCCTTAGTCGCCTCTTACGACACCCACGGAATGATATGGGGGGTTGCAAATCTAACCCAGCACCCCACGGGGAATATCTATTTAATGGAAGTTTATTTCGTATAGAGTATATAAAAAGAATATAAACTAATATAATATGAAATATCAGCATAGACTGCTGATATTTTCCATTGTGATAGGCTATCACCAAATCTCACTTGATGGTAAGTTATGATGTGGTCGAAAGTTGTAAACAGGCATAACTAGAATGGTACTACAACGCCTGAAAACACTTAAAGTGCTTGGCGATAGATTTTCAAATTAGGTACAACTGTTATCCTAAGACAAAAACCGGGACCAGACCTTAGGCGTTATCCCGGTAACAATGTTGAGCTAGATTTTATTAAAATTATTCGTAGAACCCATTGGTCAATAGTGTAAGTTGCATTTGGAAATTCAATATTTGGATGAATACTTTATACTACAATATGATGTATTAATTAATTAACATAATATTACTGTTATTATATTATAATGTTATTGTATATATTATTACTAGTATTATTATTATGTACTTTATATGTACATGCAAAACATCTTGAATATGTGACATTTGAGCTGGGCACAACCACTGAAAGTAGGTTTCATCTATGGAGAACCTAAATAAATAAATAAAAGATCAGAATAAAGAGTAAATAATTGTATTTGAATATAGAAACACACTCCAACCACATCTTTCCATGAGCTGAATTAAAAAAAATAACGAGCAAGCATGAACTGGACATGCGTAATAATTTGCTTTATTTCTTCATTCAGTTTGAAATTCTTAGCTCAAGTCGCACTTAGCTGGTATTTTTATCGCTTGTGTACGTATTACTTAGGTACTTCTTAATAAGATAGAGCGCATACAAATATCACTATAAATAAAACGATTTGTTTTGTCGCTACCGTACCGCTATCGCTTTATAAGCGCCAATAAACCACGTAGTTTTAGAATTTTTGTAGAGTAATTTGATACTAATTAATGCTAATTGCTAGTCGATTCCGTTTTATAAAAAAATGGTGGCAGAGATAACCTATTAAACTAGCTGCCCATTAGTGGTGTTAGCATGGGAATTGGTGAAGAATGAGGTAATGTTACGTGTTTTTTGTTATAGTTGATAGGCTAGCCTTTTGACCACCATCTCACCTGATGGTAAGTGAAGATGTACTAAGATGTTGTTCAGGCTAGCCTAGAATTACTGGCTCTCAAGGACAGCTGCCGGAACACACCGTTAGGTGCTTGGAGACAGATTTTCTATTTGAGGGTGGTAGCTGGAGGCGGGCAATCGCAAAATGCCCTACCACCATGCTGTAACGACTGCCATCGTAAGACAACAACCGGGACCGACGGCTTAACGTGCCCACTGAAGCACGGAAGCGCTCAGTAGTAATGTCACTAGCGGTCACCCATCCAACTCATGACAGCGGCGGACGTTGCTTAACTTAGCTGATCGATTAAGAACGGCTAAGCAAACTCCGCTACGAGCGCTTATGTCATTGTGGAGTAGGCCTAAGGCTTAACTATGAACTATAGCATGCGCTGTGATTCTCTATGACGTTAATCCTGGCGTTATGCCTTTATCACTTAGACCTGCTTTCCTTCTACCCTTGGACTCAGTTTCTTGTTATAATATTTGCTATCATATTCTTATTCTAATTGGGGGCGATATGTCCTGCACTGACGTCTCGCTTAGGGTGTTTTTTGCCAGTGTTTTTTGCTATCATATATTAATGTGTACTTTGTTGCAGCTGGCGAATGGCACAGTCCAGCGTTTTGGGTGTTCGTGTGCGGTGCCGTGGTCCTGGTGTCCCTGGGATTGGCAGCCGTCGCGTGCTGGCTCGGACGGCGCAGGAACTCGCTCGCACACAAACTTGGTTAGTACTACACATTACCGACACTTGAGCCAGTCCTTACGTCTGGTTGTTGTCTTAGGATAACAGTCAATGGTAGAGGAAACAACGGTAGGGCGTTTTGCGAATGCCCGCCTGGCTAACTACCATCTTCAAGTAGAAAATCTATCGCCAAGCATCGAAAGGTGTGTTCCGGCACAGGTTCCGGCAGCTGTTCTTGAGAGCCAATAATTCTAGGTTGGCCTGAACAACATCTTCGACTACATCGTCACATGGTGTACATTCTCCATCAGGTGTGATAGTGGTCAAAGGCTAGCCTATCAGTTATAAATAAAAATGCCCCTGGATCTGGCCAATAGTGCCAGAAATGACACAGGAACTCGCTTGCACACAAACATGTTTAACAAGTATCTACTCCATATTCAACTAGACACTGAACAAATATAAAGCGTTTTGGACGTTTGTGTTTCATTCGTTCTTTAAGTAGGATCAAACTAATATTGCTTGACGCGATTGTGGGTCAGTAATAGTGTCTACCAATGATTATTTTAAGCAGGAAACACAACTCTATTTTTTTATGATGGGTTGGTAAAAGGCGGTAGTTGGCCTCATGGCGTCCTACGGTCAAGCGGCCGTCACGTGCGAAAGCAAAGAATCTTGCTTACCCTTAAACTTTATCAGTATTTCATTGTAGATTTACGACACAAGTCATAGAAATGTATGAAAAGTAGTGTTTTAGAACTTACAACTGCGTGACTTTCGTCTCAGTATGCGGCTTTTTGACTTAATTGAAATATTTACAAGCTGTATGACCACAAACTATGCAGTAGTACAAAGTTTTGACCTTTGCTCAATTGAAAACACTTTCATTGGGCTAAATAAGAGCCAGAATATTGATCAATCTTCCCATCGATCAAGTGTTTTGATAAGTTTGTAAAATATTAGAAATATCCCAAGGGATCAAACGTATGAACACCAAACTGTTCAAGAAGAAAAAATACCTTATCATTATATAAAGCGTAGTTTCCGAGTGGATATCCAAGCAAACCCCTCACGGATTTAGTCAAAAGTGGGTCAATTTAAGCGATAGTGTATACATAAGATAATTAACATATTATTTTCAACCACTCAGGGAACAAGCGAGGCCCCGATAAAGCCCTGGTATTCCAGCCTCCTCGTCGCGCCACCGCCGTCCGCTCCCCCGGCTCTGCAACTCACTACTTGAGGAAGTCTCCGTCACCAACCGCACCGGTGCCACCAACCGCTACTACCCCTCCGCAGCCGCAACCACCACAGAACCCGGTAACTATACAACAAAAAAAAACCAAAGAATGGAACCGACTTCAACACTCAAATGTTTGAAATAACTTGTAGAAGTCGGTACCATGCGCATAATATTGTGATAATAGGTACTTTTGAATCATCATGGTACCGGCTTCAACAAGTTATTTCAATTGAGTGTTGAAGTTGGTTCCATTTTTTGGTTAAAATATTTTTTCACTATTTTTAGTGACCCTTGCTACTTATGGGATCGATTGTCTTTCACTGTCAATGACTATATCATCTAGATGGGAAAATAATTTTCAGTTATTGGAGTGTAACTCAAAAACAGCTAGACCTATTTTGATTTTAAATTTGACGGCACGGCAAACATTAGCTTTCAAAAAAAAAATAAGTATCATCAAAATCGGTTTACCCAGTCAAAAGTTCTAAGGTAATATGACTCCAGGCTCAATGAAATGAGTACTACGGGAAGCACAGAAAAAATGTGCCACTCTAGTACTCATTAGCACCTCAGTACTCATTCACTCTCACCTGAAGCAGACACTATTACCCAATAAATCATCATCATTATCAGCTGGAAGACTTCTAATGTTGAAAAATCGCTTGCCCCCATCAAACGCTACAATGAACGGCAATTTGTATAATACTTGTAACCATTGGCCACACTCAACATTTACGATGTCGTCAATCTTATCTATCGCCAAGCACCTAACGGTGTGTTCCGGCAGCTGTCCTTGAGAGCCAATAAGGTGAGATAGTGGTCAAAGGCTAACCAATCAGGAATAAAATAAAAAGAAATCACTTAGTTGGGGGGGCTACAAACTCTACGTCGTCAGCTGCAATGTGGTAACTACACGAGAACCAATAAACACAATAATATAACGAGTTCTTAACTATTTTAATAAATTTTTATCGCTCTAGTCTAAGAAAATACAGATTGTCTTACAGTCTTTCTTTTTTCGTCCTAATAAACCAACGATTTAACTTTACACAATGACTGTATTTACATTTTTAACTTAAATTTGTCTGCTTTTGCTTCCAGTTTCCATACCAATTCGTACATATCTTTCACATGCTAATACACTTAGCTAATACACATTTGTTTGTAAACCAGCCATCAGTGCAGACCAGCCCGAACACTCCGACAGCTCCCGAGCCAGCACCACTGAGCAAAGAGCTTGCTGACGCCAACGCCACCGAGAAGACCAAACCATTAGAACCAGAACCGACCAATGATGGGAAACTTGGAGATCTACATTTCAAACTACGGTATGTAATGTAGTTATTAGATATAATTTGTAATTCACTCTCTTGTTTTAAGATGACAGTTTCTGGAGAATAAGTATATTGGGAAAACATCTGTGGGTATTGATTTAAGTGTGCTAGTTTAATATTTGTTTGTAACGGTTGTCCGAAATATGGCGTCAGGCTGAATAAAGAGTTTTGTATTTCTCTATTTATCTATAGTATATAGTGACTCGTGGGATGCCGGGCTTGAATGTAACCTCTTCATTCCTGAGGCTGTTCTGAGAACGATGAAGGGAAAATTACGAGACGGTGAGAAGTGCCGTCTGAAAAACTGTCATCTATCCTCAAGATGCCTGCCAAGCGTGGAGATTATGGCAAATAATTCGGAGGTGGCCGCTTGCAGATGATAATGATACAAGTATTGAAATTAAACTTAATAGTTAAGTATAGTGCCATCATGCCGTACCTACTACTTATTAATTGGAGGTAGCATTGTTTTCATGTCGGTCGAGTGCAACTAAGCACCTCTTTGAAAATTCACAGCAATATGCTCGCCTCTTTTACGTGAGTTTTATAAACTACCGTAGCATGGGTCTAGTGTCTAGGTAGAACAACCTATGTCCTCAATAAACAAACGTATTGGTTTCTTTAATAATACTTTTTATAATGTAAAAACTGTGCGTTTCACAAAACCTCTTAATAGTGATTTATAACAATCGTAGGACACACAAAACTAGTTGTAATAGTAATAAAAATATATCGTAGGTATTTATTTTCATGGTGACAAAATCCCTGGGCGTAATTTCTATATCCGATTACGTGTGACATCATACATTTTGTTTCACATTGAAACATCCCTACCTACCTTCTGTGTACATAAGTGTGAACATTAGGGCAGATTAGCCGACTAATGACCTAATACGGATTATTACGTCCACTGCCGCTGTGTGTGGCTTGATAAAATTATGAGGTAATTACTCTCGACCTCGCACCCACTCATCATAACCAAAAGTTTTCTGCAGAACAAAATCGTACTAACGTAAACAACCCTCTATAAACTAATGATGATGTTTATTAGGAAAAAATAACTTGGCTATGTACTTACAAAAATATAACATTGGAAGTATGGTATTTATAATTATTATTCGACAAATGTAAGTTTATTGCTGATCACTGAGTCTCAGATTAGTCTCAGTGTTGTGAGATTCAGTCTTGCAAAGTAACTTGAAAATAGTTTTAATTCTCTACTATAATTACGGCCCGTAGAGTGCCGGCCTAAATAGCCCCTGATTTCTTCACGTGAGTGGCGGAATAAGAGATGCCTAAGGTAAAAAAACCGGAAGGTGAACAGAAGCATCTTAACTGCTATCTTTCTATGCATTCCCCAAGATGCCTGCTCAGCGGGATTAAGAAGAGTTTGGCCCCTCAATGGAGGCTGTGTTAAGTTGTGGATGTAACACACAAATACGCTGAAATTTGTTAGAGCAGTAAGCAAATGTTTTACTGCACAGGAAGTGTATGAATACGAAAAATGGCCCCGTTTTTGACTATTTGTGCAAATTTTGGGATGCTTGTTGCATTAATTGTGACAACCTTTATTTATTTTGTAGCATAATAGATGTTTTATCCTTCTAAAATTCCAAAATATTGTTTCCATCTTAAACCGTTTAGGAAATATTACTGTGTGACCACCAAATTTGAACTTCGATGAGGATTACCATGAGCTGCACACAATTTGTTTTGGAAAAAAATGGGAATGTATCAAAGAATTGCAACAGGATTTTTTTGGCTTTAGATCTTAGACTCACGTACCGCGACGACGGTCGTTTTAAAAGAACCCAAGTGAAAGAAATTGGTGACCCCCGTTCTAGATTATTCCTGTGCCACTTTGACCGCGTTATCACTAACCTTTTCTGTTTAATTATCATCACAATTGCCACTTATATTCATCTGATTTATTTATTTACTGTCTACGAATAAATATTTATTCGTAGGTTATTTTGGAGTCTTCTTATTATAGAAAATTACATATTCATTACACAATTTATTAAAGGACTTTACTCAATAGAAAAATAGTTCAAAGATAAAGATAAATATACGGCGAAAACTTTGTAAATTTACTTTTTTATGTGATGAAATGATGAGATATACTTGTCATATGGATAACCTATGGTTTCCTAAACACTCGTAGCATATGAAAATTCATAGGTAGATACTAGGGGTTCAGTAGGAATTGCCTACGTGTTTACGTGCAGTCCGTCATTACGTCTCTGTAATTGGTGCTGTGGAGTGACGCCACGTTTCTGCGGTGAACCCTCGGACGGTCAACCACAACAATCGATTTTGACGTTCGTCCTTTGTCTATAAATGTACCTACCACATAATGAATGTACTTCTACCAAGCAGGATGTTTTACATAAACATTTTCTTCTCTAGTTATCGGGACAAATATTTTGTAAATACTATTTGCTCAAATTACTTGTACGTACTCGCACCTATATTATATGTATAAAGTATTGTTATAGGTATGGTCCTCCGTATAACAGGTATTATTCACGTAATATATATAGGTACCTGCGTTTTGTAATTGAGAGTGCTTTGCTATTGAGTCTTTGGTTCTGTAGAAGTTTAACCCCCTTACTTATAAAAACATCGCTATGTAGTTGCTAAGTAATGGATAACTAAACAGTGTTTAAGTAATGCTTAAATATTTCTTACTTATAAACGCTACATAGCACCTGTTTAGCTAAGCAATGGATAATGAGGTCGAACGTATTTTAAACTGACAACATTGTACTAAAAAGTATTATGAATGACCGAAATGGCCAAATAGCATGTATCTAGTGCTAAATATCTTGAAATTAAGGAATGTTGTAGTTCTTTTTTCTGCCACCTGAACAGATAAGTTGGTGGGTCTGTAACTAAATCAGCTGATCAGAAATATGGGCGCCATCTTGTTACTTAAAATTTAAATAAGGGTGGGACGGTGTTTAAATTGACAGCTGATTTAAGCAGTGCTTAGGTACTGGATAAAGTTATGTAGCGTTTATGAGTAAGAAATTTTGCTAATCAGCGGCTAAGTAATGTTTAAAATTTAGGTAGCGTTTATAAGTAAGGCTGTTAATGTTTAAGCGAAGCGTTAATACCGGGAAGTTTGCCCGGTTCTAAATGAAACTTAAGCAAACTTTCGTTAAGTTATTCAGAAGTTTTAATTGTTGTAGGTAGTCCCTATAACTTGTGCGCACAGATCAATACCTAGTATAATAATACTTTTTTCAACACCCTTGCTCGTAAAGTGAGCTTTATGATATCCTTCTTACGGCCATAAACCGAACTATAACACCCTCGTGCATAATAATATTTTACACTAGTGCGTAATAGAATTATTCCTATAAAGTGAAGTTAGTACCTAACTGCAAATTATATGCGAGTAAACAGAGCATTTTCAATTTAACCGGGTAATACAGATTTGTAATATCAAAGAGGTTTATATGTAATCAATCAACATACAATTGCCACGCGCAAAAAAAAACTTGCGCGCTATTTTCCATTATGTTGTTTGTATCGCATTTGTGCAACATATATTTTTTTTCCTCGCAAGTGTGTTGAAAAAGTGCGTATGAAACTCGAAAGCGACTTGCCTCGCCTACGGCTCGCGCTGCAACACACAGCCTCGTGTATAATGAGCAACTTAGCTCACTTGTATCATAATCTACTATTCTAATATTGGAGACATTGTATGGAACTTTATTAGCAGATTGCAGTCAATTTATTCTTCAACTAATGTCGTTCTAGTATGGGAGTACCTTAGCAGGTACATAAACAGCCCACGGGTAAAGGGGGAAATGTACCCCCCTGTACAGTTCTAACCCGATTCTAATCGATCTGGGTGGTAATCTAATAATAATAGACAATGTTACTCGTGTAACAATGTCCACTACGATATTTCGTACTATTCATGTATCTCTAATATTCTTAGTATGTACGTCTTTTAGACAGTCATCAACTTTGAACGTGGTCTAACAAACAAAATAGAATTTAATTTCAATTAAAGACAATCTTTTACGATGTTAGTAGTTAACTAGATGTTTTTAATTAACCTTATTATATTATTAGTATATTATTCTCGATAGAATACCTAAGGAAAAAGCGTATCTATATATAGCAAAAATATTATTGCTATTGACATTATTATTATATGCGTAGTATTATACGCTTTATTTAATGTAAAACTATGGACTATGTCTGAAATAAAATGAATTGAATTGAATTGAAAATGTATTAATATAAGTTTCTTACTTATGCCCATTAATAGTGTCCTAACAAACACAGGAATAAAATAGTCAAGTCCACTATTCAGTGAATAGGATATGGCTGATATGATTTTTTATGTAATAGATATATTACGGTGTATTAGATACTTAGAGACGGATAAATACAATGTAACCACTTTGTTAGGTACTATCATTGATTGTGAGGCTGTCTGAAAATAGTAAGGTCGAGTACCTAACAGTCGTACTAGGTACCTTTATTTACAAAGATCGCTCTACTATATATAATATAGCCATAGGCTTATGAGCGTAGCGAAAAAATCCTACGTCTATGGATATAGCCATAGGCTTATGAGCGTAGCGAACAAATCCTACGTCTATGGATATAGCCATAGGCTTATTGAGCGTAGCGAAAAAATCCTACGTCTATGGATATAGCATTTACCATTCTGCTAAAGAGATGGAATTATTATTTTATGATTATACTGAATCACTTTAAGCGTGAGGATCTTGGAAAATATTTCTAGTCTTTAGTACCTACGATATTAAAGAGTTAGAAAATAGGTAGATACTAAGAAGAGAAAAGTTTGCGAATAGGTCGTGCTTAGCAATGTTCCGCAGTTTGGCTTTGTTCGCGATAATTTCCAATATTATTCTTGTGTGAAACAAAATATTTATGTTCTTCACTGAGTACGCCGTTATCATAAGAGTGTTGTTGTTTATGAAGAAAACGTCATAATACCTAGAATTGAAATGAAAACGGGATGTCTTTATGACCGACTTCAAGAAAAGAAGAGTTTCTTAATGTTACAAAATCACAAATATACGATAGGAAAAATTTAAGTCATGTGCGGATTTCTTAATGTTGTTGATATTTTTTTGTATATTTGTACATCATAAGTCCGTCATTATTATGAACGAAATTGTTTTTTTTTTTATATTAAATGATTCTTATCATTAGTCAGTGGTTTAGATTTTTAAATCAAAATAACTTGTAAAAATACTTATGTCCTAGTATAGGTATATGTAAAACGAAATTTAACGTTCTTGAAGTCAGATTTTTAACCACTTTAAAAAAAGGTGTAGGTTTTCAAGTCGTCTGTCCTTGTTTTTGTGTGCCTCATAACATAACTCTTTACCGAGTGTGTGTACCGATTTTGATGATGTTTTTATATTCGAAAGCTGGTGCTTGTCATTTGGTCTCATTTAAATTTGAGTGAGATCTGACCATAAGTTTTGAGTTATCCCTAATAATACGTAATTTTATGTTTGAAGTCGGTTGTATTTTGATAAAAAATATGTTCCATTAAAAAAATGGAATGTTTTTAATACTAAATCTCATAGAACTTAGTGTATTATATATAGTATATATTGGAAACTATAAAGGAACACAACAGATACCAAAACCTATTTTTCGTAGGCATGCGTTATTAAAGTAAACATTATTCTATATAAAAACGAATTTTTCGTGAACATTTTGACATGAGAATCTGCGTAATGTCGAGAGAATGCGCATGTTTTCATAAAGTTTATGACTTATGATGTAATGGTAGGATATTATATAAATACTCGCCTTTAGTTTTTTCGATATTAATGTTGGTTAATATGAATAAATGGCAGATGAAGGCTGAATTGGATGTGAACAGACTGCGTGAAGAATTATTAAAAGCAGCAAAACCGAGACGTAACCTCTCCTCAGAAGACATTGGAGTAGCTGGACCAATACGCAAGATCTTCATTAATGAGCATTTGACGAAGGCAAATCGATTGTTATTTCGTGATGCAAGGCTCAAATCAAGAGACAGTGGCTTCAAATTTTGTTGGATCAATAACGGACTTATCCATATCAGGAAACAAGAAGGAAGACCTGCAATCACAATCCGAAGCAAGGAAGACCTTGACAGACTACTGGGATCTACATCAGCACCAACCCCTTTTGCCTAGTTATATTCACCTTCTTAGCATAGATAATTATTTTATAACGGAATTCAGTATCATATTATATATATTATTCATTGTAAACTTAATACGAGTAGCGTTAATCATGTTAATAAATATAGCACATACGTCAACTTCTTCACCACTTCGTGGTTGGTTGCACCATTATTATGAAGCATGTATTTTAAGAATATTCACGTGTTCCCTATACTCACATATCCACAAAAACAATAAAACATATATCTGTGGACATCCATATGCAAGCATTTTCAACACAAACAAACTACATAAATTCACTTGTCTCGCAGTCTCTACACTTTGTTATATTTACCGACACAAACTAGTTTTCAATCTAAGAAACATTCTAAATACTTGTTCTTTTCGTAAACAACCCTGGTACTTATATTATAATTTATGTGCAAAGCTCCTAATCTATGACAATCGTAGATCATACAGAAGAATAATGCTCTCAACTTACCACAGTTACATTCACTTGATAAGCCGGTACGAAAAGGTACCAATGGATAATAACTTGTTCTATATTATCAATGGATGACGAAGCTCTCTTGGTAGATATTGACCAGACTATAGAAATCGAATGCTTAACTTGCGAACAAGTGGAACAATGTGAAGAGGTTCTTCGGCTATTTAACTTCAAAATTCTCTCCTATAATATAAGAAGTATTTGGTGTAATTTTGATAAGCTACTTGTTGTCCTTAAACGTACCAACTTAAGCTTTGACGCAATTGTGCTTACTGAATGTTGGTTACGCCCTGACACACCGATACGCCAGCTGCCAGGATATAACTCTTACAACACTACAAAATTCATAAATAAAAACGGAGGGGTCGTACTATATATCAAAGACGTATGGTCTGCTCACGTCTTAGAACCAGATTTTGAAGAAGCAAATTGCTTAACTGCCACCATCGCTAATAATATTTCACTTCTTGGAATTTATCGCTCGCCTTCCTTTAAAAATACAGAAAGTTTTCTAGATTCACTTGATGTCAACCTTCAAAATCTCAGTTTCCAAAAGAGGATCATAGTTGCAGGCGACATAAATATTAACCTGATAGATAATGCCCTAAACAGCGATAGCATACCTTACCTTTGCCTTATGTCAGAGCACGGTTTACTGCCTGCTATAAAAAAACCCACTAGAATAAAATCATGTCTCGACCACATTTTTATTAAGTCCGAAAATCTATCCAAAGGCGTTATTAGCAAATGTTCTATAACAGATCATGACCTAACTATGGCCGGTACAAATATTAGGCAAAAGCATAAGAAAAGTAGAGTAGTAAGAAAAACTGACTTTGCGGCTATAAGTAATGATATATTACACGAAGACTGGTCGAAGATTATGACAGAAAAGGATGTCAATAAAGCGGTAGTAACTTTTCAAACACATTGATGAACTTAGTTAAAAAACATTCAACAGTGAGCAAAATTAGTCGATCGAAATACCACTTAAAGCCTTGGATCACCCCGGGTTTGATGAAATGCATGCGACATCGAGACCATCTTCATTTGCAAACACGAGAACAACCCAAAAATAAAACCCTCAAAACAACATATACTCGCTACAAAAATTTTTGTAACAACCTTTTACACAAGCTCAAATCGGAATATCAGAGTAATATGCTAAAAAGCAACCTTAAGAATACCAAAAGGCTATGGAAATCAATCAAAGAAATATGCGAAATAACAAGCAAAACTAATGATTCACAGGATATCATGAATGCACATTTAAGCACCCAGAATGCAGTAAATTTGTACAATTCACACTTTGCATCTGCAGGTGAAATTTTAGCCCAAAACATCATGACAAATAATGCCACCACGCAGGAAAGCCTCTGCAAAATGGTAAAGACAAATAGCAGATGCTTAAAATCTCTTTTCCTTTACCCAACTGACCCTCAAGAGATTGATAGCATAATTACAGGCATGAAACCTCATAGCGCACCAGGCCTAGATGCAATAGGTGCGAAACTTTTAAAACACATCAAAAAAGCAATCCTATTGCCTCTGACATACATCTGCAATCTAAGTATGGAGTCAGGTATTTTCCCCGAAACTTGGAAAGTTGCGCTAATAATTCCCATATATAAAAGCGGTAACAAAGAATCACCAGATAATTATCGACCTATATCACTTCTGAGCATTGTGTCCAAAATATTAGAAAAAGTAGTGAATAAGCGTTTAGTGGGATTTCTGTCCAAACACAAATTAATCTCAAGTAACCAGTTTGGTTTTCAAAAAGGTAGGTCTACTGAGGACGCCGTAAGGCTCCTCACTGAAATTGTAACAGGAAACCTAGATAACGGTAAGCGCTGTGTCGGAGTCTTCTTGGACCTAGCAAAGGCATTCGACTCCATCTCGCCCATGCTACTCGTAAAAAAACTAGAAAACTTTGGCATTAGAGGTAATGTTTTGGACTGGTTTAGGAGTTATCTGGCTAACAGAAGACAGCGAATCAAGATAGGAGAATACATTGGTGATGAACTTAGTAATGGCTTTGGTGTTCCCCAAGGAAGCATTTTGGCACCAACACTCTTCACAATATATATGGATGACATACTCAGGCTCGAGGTCCCAAACGCTAATCTTATATGTTACGCGGATGATACCGTAGCTTTGTTCAGTGGCTCAAGCTGGAACGAAGCGTTTAAGGCGACAGAGCTAGGAATGCAGAGTATAGCCCTCTGGCTTGAGGCAAACCTGCTTACTTTAAACTTAACCAAAACAAGCTTCGTCGGTTTTCACATCAACTACCGAACCAAGCCTAAGAGAACAGAGATTAGAATCCACAAAGCAAAGTGTAACCTCTCTATAGGCAACACGCAATCATGTGACTGTCAACACATCAGTAGAGCGAAATCGGTTAAATACCTTGGTGTAATAATCGACGATACTCTTAACTTTAAAGAACACATCACAAGAACAGCAAAGATAGTAAGAAAACTAATCTACATAATGAAACTGTTACGATGCGGATCAAGTTTATCGGTCCGTAGGCTTGTCTACATTGCACTGTGCCAAAGTATTATACAATACTGCATTGGTATATGGGGTGGAGCTCTAAAATCTCACATGATTGAATTAGAAAGAGCTCAGAGAACGATCCTTAAAGTAATGACAGGTAAACCTAGGAGGTACTCTACTGAGCTCCTCTACAAAGACGTGTCAGTTCTCACCGTTCGTCAAATATTCGTTCTACACTCATGCCTAAGAACCCACAAGCCAAAAAGCTACTGCACTAACAAACGTAAGCGACCTATCAAACTACCTCTTCCCAATAATAATACTGGACTTGCTCGCAGGATGCCCATGTACCTATATCCATATATTTATAATAGAGTTCTCAACTACTGTGACATCACCACATATTCATCAAACGAAGCTAAGAAGAAACTCCGTGCATGGCTCTACTCAGCCTCATATGATGAGACTGAAAGATTATTAGTTCCAGTATCATAATATAAAGTACAGATTGAACATGCATATAAATAACACACAACTCTAAAACATAATCCACCAATCTGCTTACCTCCCTACACATAGGTACACTCCCCACACTCAAATACTCTCTCTCTCTCTATAGCCTCCTCACCACTACATCGAATGAAGCTTAAATATAGGCATGGACAGTACACGTAGGATGTTCTTTAACTTGTAATTATATTAAGTAAGAAATTAACAAATTGTACAATGGGAGGATATAAAATTTTCAACACTTTAAGGGTTACCAAGATACAGGCTGCGCCTAGTTTGGAACCCATTGTCTGAACATACATAGATATATATTGTGTTTATTAGAATAAGATTAGTAACTAGGTATATTGTAATTATGTATGTATTTGTTAACACTGTTTTAAATAATAATAAACAATAAACAATAAACAATTAGTATGTATGTAAGATGCGAGTACTGATTGTAGAATGAATTGTAGAAAGATACTTGTTACGTCAACCCCACAAAGCAAAGAATAAAGACATGAAGAAGTTTTGTTTTTGTTACAATAGGATTTCTATTTACTGTTTTTTTATTTTTCATGTTATTATAACTTCAATTGTTTATGTTTTTGTGACAAAACATACTCGAGGACGGAACATATTTCGTCACAAGTGACGAATTGCACTGCGTCCTTCGCGTTTGAAGCAATGATGGCCGAGCGGTAATAGCTATGGACTGCCGTGCCGCAGGTTCCTGGCTCGATCCCTTGAGCTTCCCCGCATGGTGGAAGGGCATTTTGAGATTGCCCGCCTGGCTAGCTACCTCCTTCAAGTAGAAAATCTGTCGTCAAGCACCTAACGGTGTGTTCCGGCTGCTGCCGGCCTCTCCTTGAGAGCCAGTGAAATTATAGATACATGACACTTAACAAGTATGGCTCAAGGTGATGGGCGCAGTGCAATTCTTCACTTGTGATAAAATGCATCTGTTCCAGGCAGAGGTTAGTCCGCTTAACATCAGGTGGGCCTCGAGCTTGTTCCGTCACAATAACATAAAAAAAACCTTGAGACATAGTTGTTAGGTCTCATGTGCCTGTAATTTCACTGGCCCTCAAAGACTGCTGATTATTTTATGACTGACTATTTTACAGCAAATCAGTCAGCCACCTGGTTCCTTAGGAGTTATAAAAGCGAAATATTAATAAATGTGGCCATGTTTTTGTTCCAAACCGAATGAGTGCCAATCTCGAAGCATTTTTAGTGCTTTTTAATAAGTCGTTAGGGCGTCTGGTGCAGGCAATAAAGCGAATACCTATTTACTCGATACAGAAGTACACTTTATAGCCTTGGCATTGAGGGAGGGGCCTTGGCAGCAAGCTGAGCGAAAAACATAAAGGCTATTATGTCCCTGACAAGTAGAAAATATCAGGTACATGTTGGAGGATTTTTATGAATAGAACGAATACTACCTAATATCTCGCTGAACTAGAGCGGATTTTAATATTTTTTTTTGTTTTTGCATATAGGGCAATGTCGGATATATATGTTGGATATATACAGGGTTATTTGTAATACGTTAACAACCTCTTACTTCTGCTAGTACTAAGATTTTTTTTTTTAATGTTTTGAAAAATAATAATTATATATATATTGTTTTGTGTTTTTATATGAATAAGCACGAGGACCACCCGATGTTAAAGGTCTCTTGTGCCTGTGATGTTTTATTCCATATTTTTGAATACTTTCCTCGATGTAAATATTCAAAACTCTATTCAAAGGGACCACGGCGCGGTCCAGTGTTGCCGCGGCGGGCGCTCTTGGCTCGGAATAGGCATTAAAACACAAATAAAATTAGACCCCCTCTATGAATAGGAACTTGCGATCCCCCCCCCCCCTTTCCGAAATATGATTTTTTTAAATTTATAACCTGACTATTGTCAGCCATTAGGGGGCGATATCAGGTGGGGCTGGCGGTGTGGAGGAAGGGTGACCACCCTGTGAAAGGGAAGTTGTGACTCCCGCCTTTCTAAGATAAATTGTTTTTAAATTTCTTATCTCACTATTGTCATAAAAATATTCCTTTTTTAATTGTTAAATTTGACCCTTTTATAGGCTCACGCCAGAACTCTCGCTATACCCCTTTTTACTCTGTAGCGTATCACACAATTTTTCCCTTCACTGCAACGCACAGAGCAAAATACTAGGTGCAAGAAAAATAGCTTAAATAATATAGTTTACAAACCGTTCGGGTACAGATATTGGAGTGCGCACTAGCTTTACTCTGGATTACATTAGACTCCTTCCTTATACCCGGTGTTTGTTGTCCGTGACGTAAGATGCTGCGCCTTGGTTCTTAATGTACTATTTTGTTATCTTCTCTGACGATGGCCTTGACAAAAATTCAATTAAATCCCCATTATTGCTAGATACTTTCTAGGATGAAATCTTCTTGACGCATTGTCCGTGGTCAACTCGATTTTCGAGTGAGATATTTTGGTGTCGTCTCCATTTTTTTTTGCTGTTAGGTAAGCCTTTGATTACAATCTCACCTGATGGTAAGTGATGGTGTGGTCGAAGGTGTGAACAGGTTTAACCTAGAATTACCGGCTCTCAAGGACAGCTGTCGAAACACACCGTTAGGTGCTTGGCGACAGGTTTTCTTCTCTACGGTTAGTTTTGACTTTTTAGGGTTCCGTAGTACCTACAAGGAACCCTTATAGTTTCGTCATGTCCGTCTGTCTGTCCGTCTGTCCGAGGTTTTGTTAAGAGACCGTTTGTACTAGAAAGCTGCAATTTTGTACGGATATGTAAACTTACCACGCCGACAAAGTGGTAAAATAAATTTTTGAAAAATATATTTTTTTAGAGTAGCTCCCATACAAGTGTTGTGGGTATGATTTGTTTTTTCGTCGTCTATCCCATCCAATAGGGTATCATTGAATAGGTATTTTAAAATGATTTAGGGGTTGCTAATATTATTTTTCGATTTAATGCTCCATTTACGAAATATTCAACTTTAAAGTGAAACTTTTTGTTCCAGTAGGGCGTCCCCCCCCCTCTAAAACCTAAACTGCTGGCTTGAAAAGTCTGAAAAAATTTATTATGATAGTGCAGTTCATGAACTTTTAAGGAAAATTATAGCGGTTAAGATAACTGTATTACTTTAGCAGTAATAGTCGTTGAACTTAGGTATTAGATAATTTTGCACCAAATACAAAATTCTCAGAATAAATCCTTTAAAGTTACTAAGATGAAGTACGTAAGGAAGGACTAGAATCGGTATAGATAGTTATGTACTATAGGAAGGGGTGGAGGGTGGAGGGGGGAGAGGGGGGGGGGGGTTGTATCATCCCCCCAGAGGAGTGGGGGATTACGGACACTATTTTTTTTGTAATAATAATAATTACAAAAAAATGTGTTTCTACATACATTAGAAGGACTTTAGGTATGGTATATATGTATATATTTTTTGCAATGGGGAGGGGAAAAGAGGGCGGAATATTCCCCATTGATGGGAGAGGGTTACAGAAACCTATAGTTTTTTTTAATACTTATGAAATTTCCCAAAATTAGCTTCTTCTTCATGAAAATATTTCAAATCATAAATCACAAGCACGAAAACGTCAACAAAAAATGGTTAGGCTTACAGACAAATGTCTTATTAGAAGTGAAGTAATTCTATGACAGCTCCGGCGCTGTGGGTATGCAGCTTTAGTCTTCTCGCGTCTCTGGCTTATAAAAAACACTCTAGGGGTAGGGCAGACAAGACTGTTTGGAAGATTGGTGCTCCAAAAACAGCAAGTGATCCAGTAGATATTAGTTGCAATTACTCGAATCACTTCCAATCAGTATTTGCACTCTCTACTGTTACCGACGGTTATAATGCAGATAATGAATTTTATATTTCTGAAGATAACAATAGGTCAGATTTAATTATCAGTGATGTTTGTTTTACTATAATCAAATGTATATCAAATCGGAAAACGTAGGCTCGATCCAACTAAAGGCGCTGGAGTTAATAATGTTTCACCATAAGTTCTTAAATACAGCGCTGACACCATTTGTTTTCCAGTCCACAATATATTCAACCTAAGGGTTATTTAAAGTTCTAGCAAACTATCGCCCAATCTCAATTTTGCCCGCCTTATCGAAGCTTTACTGAAATATTTAAAACGTAGACAATAACAAACATACAAACAGTGTGTTTACTAAAAAATATTTTAAGTGTTTTAAATTGCTATTACATGCAGATGACCTGAAAATGTATCATTCTATAAATACTTATCAAGACCACTTAAAATTCCAAAAGGATCTGGGCAGATTTTTATTGTATTTTATTAAAAATAATTTTACTCCTAAGACAATATCAAATAATTTTATACAAAAACAAATTAATTTTATTCCTCCTTATTGTGATACATTTATGATGAGTCTATGAAAACTAGGCTGGTGGCCTGTATCTCAAGAGCCAGGTCCTTCCTGGCTTTAGAGAATCTGTAACACTTCTTATTTCTTCTTTTATATATACTATTTAGTAACAATTCAAAATTGAACCAATACATTGAAACATATAGGAAAAATATTTTACGAAATTATTTTTATTCGAAATTAACGTCATTTTGTATATTTTTTATAATTAATATTTACGTGTATTCATTACTCTGTGGTGTAGTATTGGTGTACGAGCTTAAGTGAATGTTTGTGAGGAATTTGAAAGGTGTATGTGTCGGTGCGTGTTTTTTATGTTTGAGTATACGTGCATGTAAAGGGTATGTGATTTGAAATGTGTAATTTTACATACTTACCATGTATTATGGGATTCTAACTTTGATGAAGTTCAAGTCATAAAGGATTAAGGAATAATATTAGATAATAAATTAATCGTTATTGTAAATATTTAAAATAATATAATAATAGCACATGGTTTAAAAATATTTAATATTGTCATAAGGTCCTCTAGTAACTTCAACAACGAATTAACGTATTTATTGCATAATATTGATAAGTTGGCATCGGACTGGACCACTATGGCCAATTTATGAATGAAATTCTATTGTTATAATTATCGCCGATGCCAATGGGTTAAACCATTATGAAGAGCTGCTAAACATATATAAATTATTGCAATTAAATTCTAGGAGGCAACAACTAGATATTATGCTTCTGTATGACCTATAGATAGATAGATAGATAAACCCTTTATTGAACACCTTAAACTAAACTATAATTAAAAATATTTGACATAAAAATAGTGAACAATTGGCGGCCTTATCGCTCAAAGCGATCTCTTCCAGATAACCGTTGAATGAAAAGGAGCAAGTTTTGAAAAGGGATGGCGGTGTACAATATATTTATTAGTATTTACACACATCTACAAAACAATATAAATACATACAAATACTATACATATACATACATATACACCTACACACATGAATAAACATACATATATAATATATAAATATAATATTTAAATGTATGGAGTTTATGCTAGCACGACAGATAAAGAGCTTTGACTTGGTCTTTAAAAACATTTGAGGATGGAGCTCGCTTGGTATCAAGTGGCAATGCATTCCAGAGTCTGACGGCCTCAACCGAAAAAGAACGATCATAAAACGAGGTAGTGTGTAGGGGGAACTTAAGCATAAGATTCTCTGCTGAACGTAAGCAAAGAGAATTAGACGCATCAAGATATTCAAAACGCTCTTTAAGTTAATGGTGTGTAGAAAGGTTAAACAAAATATTGTAGAGAAGAGATAGGATGTGAGCATTCCGGCGATGTCGTATAGGAAGCCACTTGAACTTGGTACGAAATTCAAAAACGTAGTCGTATTTGCGCAAGCCAAATATGAACCTTATTGAAAGTTTTGAAGACGCTCAAGTTTGTTTAGCTGGTCCTCCGTAAGGTCTAAATAGCAGGCGTCAGCGTAATCAAGAATCCGTAACAAAAGAGACTGTGCAAGTGCAACTTTAGTGGCTGTTGGAAAAATGTTTCTCAATCTTCTGAGTGAACCTGTGGCAGCAAACGTTTTACTACTAACAGTATCCAATTATGGGGTCTAGGTAAGGCATTCATCAAAAATAATCCTAAGATTTTTAACTTTTACCGTACAGCAGTACGGTATTTTCACACCCTCCAAGAAAATGTTTGGTAAAGTATCCCAATCTATTTTACAAATAGTCCGTGAACTGCCTAAAATGATAACCTGGGTTTTGAGTGGATTTACTCTTAGACCGTATAATTTGCTCCAGTCCGAAATGTAACGTAGATCATTATTTACAATATTTACCGCTACATCTAAACAGTTAAGGGGGCTTTGCAGTAAATTTGGAGATCGTCTGCATAGAGGTGGTAGGAAGAAGTAAGAAGTAAGATATAGTGTTTATAAAAATTGCGAAAAGAAGAGGAGATAAAACGCCGCCTTGAGGCACACCGACAGTGATTTTACACCAGGAGGAGACAGACTCATCAAGGCGAACCCACTGTCGGCGGCGAGACAGATAACTGTGAAACCAGTCAATTGCCGTTGGAGATATGTTAATGGAGCGAAGTAGAACGAGAAGGACATCAAAGTCAACGGAATTGAATGCGTTGCTGAAGTCAAGAAGTCAGCAATGTTAACTCTCTGTTTTCCATTCTAAAACGAATGTCCTCCGTAATTTTAACTAAAGCTTTACTTGTACTATGTCCAGGTCGAAATCCAGATTGGAAAGGTTTAAGGAGTTGGTGATGAATGAGGAATGAGTTTAATTGTTAGTGAACTAGACGCTCGAGGACTTTGGATAGAAAAGGAAGTATAGATATTGGACGGTATTCAGAAAAGGATTTAGGATTGAGTTTCTTCGGTAAGGGAATAATTTGTGTTTTCTTCCATATTGAAGGGACTGTAGCATTTGATATGGAATTGTTAAAGATATAGCAAAGGATTGGAAGTATATCATAAGTCATAACAGATATGACTGTACAGAGTTTATCAATTAGCTTCGGTATAAGGTACTTTGTAGACCTCATCCTCGCCGTCTCATAATTATTATTATAACTAAGAATAATTTTTCATAAGGAAGAAAAAAGTTTGTGAGCTACTAAGAAACGTATAGATAATCCATGATTCCTACTTAATAGTCACGGTCAACAACAGTCTACACGTGCAAGCAATCACAATTTATAAAAAAAAGAACAAATTGCTTAGAAAGTTATAGTACCTATAACATTCTAAGCAATTTGTTCTTTTGTTAGAGAGATAAAAAGAAAAAGAACAACAGAATTATTCTATATTAAGATAACGCGCTACTACGGAACCCTACATTGCGCGTGGCCCGACACGCGCTTGACCGTTTATTTACATATTCATTTTACCATATTGACCAAGGCCGTCTTATCGAGTAACAAACGATCTTTCAAAACTATGCCCAATATGGAGGTCGAATTTCAATACGAACATCATTTTCATTACCATTCGGCCCATTTTCATAAGGCCCAGTGCTTTTTAAACCTCCGATTATTATCACCTCAAATTAATACATTATGTACTAAAGAACTTCTGCAGTATAACATCATTGCCCAACTAAGTCCATATAGACTAAAGCAACTAAGTTTAGGTGACGGTTATATAATAAGTAATATGAAATTTTCGAACAGGTGATGCTATAAAATAAATTAAATTATTCTACTCCATACAGAGACTGGGTTTCAAAGGCTTTCAACCTAAAATGTGTGATTTCAGTGCTGATTATTCCGGGATCGTTCGAGAATGACGCACCTACACAAACCCAGGCTTTACCATTTTATTTAGGTGTCTGTATGTATCTACGAATAAATAATGTATATTCGTAGGTATGTATGTACCTAATGTACTTAAATAACCTTCCGTATATACCAATAAAGCATCTCTAGAATGCCTAGAGGTTCAAATGTCGTGCGTGTGGTGACCCTTTTACATTTAAGTCGGAGGTTGGACATTTTCTTTGGATGGGAATTCCACGTTTCAAGTTCAATATTTTTCTGGAATGTGCGGACCTATATTCCTTGTTTCAGTTGCTCGCTCTACTAGCTTTATGGTATTTCTGAATTGAAGTTAAGATTAGTTTACATACCTTAACTCAATCTATACATCAATGACTCAAATGTATATTATATACAAGACATTTTTAAATTTGTCTTTGCGTTATGTACCTAACTCAATTTTACTTAAATTCTTGCGAATTTACAGACATAACACTGTGCATTGAAGGAAGGATTAGACACAGTAAAGAAAATGAAAATGGGTTAGTTAATTTTTTTTTATTTTTTTTTTATGCCTGATAGGTTTGCTTTTGACCACTATCTCACCTGATGGGAAATGATGATGTGGTCGAAGATGTTGTTCAGGCTAACCTAGAAGTACTGGCTCTCAAGGACAGCTGCCGGAACACACCGTTAGGTGCTTGGCGACAGACTTTCTACTTGAGGGTGGTAGCTAGCCAGGCGGGCATTCGCAAAATGCCCTACCACCATGCTATAACGACTGCCATCCTAAGACGACAACCGGGACCGACGGCTTAACGTGCCCTCCGAAGCACGGAAACGCTCAGTAGTAATGTCACTAGCGGTCACCCATCCAACTCCTGACCGCGCGTGACGATGCTTAACTTTGCTGATCGGTTGAGATCAGCTAAGTAAACTTCGCTACGAGCGCTTCAAAAGTTAATGCTCTAAAAATTCGAAACCGCAATGGTACTCAAATAATATTTTGCATCATAAGATAAGACCGAGTGAGACATTGCGGTCATAATCAATCAAAATGAATTAGAACTGCCATTCAACGGGCTAATGCTGCCAGCCTTTTGGGGACTCTACCCGTGGACCTGAGCTCTGTTTTCTACGTATGATTGCCTCTTGGTAGGAAATATAACTCACAATTTTTATGTATAACATTTTTAGATCATAAATATAGTTACATAATTTAATTATTATGTGTTGCTTTTTGTTTAATTTAAAAATAGCCATTGATTACAACACAACGTTCATAATAAGTACATTCACTGGTAACCTATTAAGTTGAAACTAAGTAAAATTAGACCGTACGAGTTCGACAAAGTCCCTAATCCCTTCCCAAATAGCCTATCAAGGGTAACGGGTGTTGACTATTAAACGTGACCTGGTTCCTAGCAATTATACTGGGTCTGGTACTCTCGATCGCCACATGGTTTTCTACTATACCTATCTATGATAAGCAAATAATTACTGACATCTCTTAAAAAAAAAAAAAAAAAATTATTGCTTAAGTGTATGGTACAAATGAAGTAAATGAGACTTACCAAAATCTTAAAATTAAAGATATAAGCCTTTTTTAGTAATTTGGTACATAACAACTAACTTAAGTGCTAAGAAGTATGGTAACAGTCCAAACAGTGTTGTTTGCAAACATTCATTAGGTAATTAACTTATATTTTTTCAGTATGTAAAATCTTTTTAAAAGGGTTTTGAATACTTTAGGTTTCTGTTTATTTATTTTTGCTATTATTGTTCTGGGTAAGGTATTTAATAGTATAGATAATAAGCATGTCTGAACCCTTCTCCCATAATTATTGTTTGGGTATTTTGAACAATGGAATATTAGGCAAGTTTCGTAGATTGCATGGTCTTCTGCATGTTTCCAAATTTTTTATATTAATATAATTTTCAGTTATAAAAGCGAATAAAAGTATGACGATGACAAAATGGTAATAGTTTTAAAGGACGCTTTAACATCACGACAGTATAATATGGAGAAAATTTAACACTAGCATATAATGCATACAGGTACACTTCCGTTGTATATGATACGTTTTAATCATTGATAACGACAGAAAGACAAGCATGTAGTAGACGCACATACGCACACTACTGAGTCTCAATTAGGAGACGTGGCCTGATTTTGGCATGTTAGGCCATGCCACGTAGTCAGGTATATATACGTGTGCCGTTTCTCCCGTTTTTTATAAGTTCAATGGCAGAACATATCCACCAGGATTTGAGTATCGCAATTTAGAATCATTTGACGAATTTTTTATCCGCGGTATGCCTTTATTAACAAAATACTACGAACTATATACAACACTACAGCTACTACAATAAAAGCATTTAGATCGCTATAAATAAATCCTAATAATAATAATCCTTTACATCTACAATATTATAAAGCAGAAAGATTTGTATATGTTTATGTAACGAATAAATTTAAACCGTCACATCTGGACCGATTTGAAAAAATCTTTCAGCATTAGAATCCTAAATTATCCTTGATGAACATAATCTATAGATATTTTTTAAAATTGTTTTTGTTTTAAAATTTTTGTTAAATACCGACGCAAAGCCGAGCCGAGCTGTTGGTAAATTTTATTCGAATAATTCAAAATAAATGATAATGTTCAACAGGACCTCGCTGGTGTATGTATAACTGTTGCTTTGGAATTTCTAGGACCTGGGTTCAATTCTCGAGTAAGACATGTAAGGTTTTTGTCAAAAATAAATTTTCATTAACATTCCTTAGTCTGAAACCTTTTTAAGGTAGATAGCCATAGGCTCACCATCTATTTTAATATGAGGTTTGCCTGAGCCAACACGTCTGAGACGTGTTAAGACACATTTGCGATATGTTTTTTTATGTAAAGAACTGATGGAGCTTAACGAAACAATTTATTGCCGGAAAATAACATTAAGCTAATTCCCAATGCCCATACCCATTCGTCACATTGTTATGACAGTAAAATTCGGACATATTCGTGTCATGTCAGTCCTTCCATTCGTATAAAATGCTCGAAAAATGTAAGTCCCCGTGGACCGCTGGAGCTGGATTTATGTACAATTTTGCATATTTGACGAGAGACTGCGATGCTCCTGCCTTAATATCATAAATTTTGTACAACCTCTCGCGTAGGCGAAACACTGAAACCCTTAATATAGGCGCTTGGGATTTACTTACCTGCAGCACAGATTTAACAATAGTTATTTCTACAAAAGTTTACGAAGCAATGTCGTCTACGGAGTATGTTCCCACCTCATCAAAGTTAGCTATCTCGCGAGCAGCCTATTAATCAGTTATGATAATCACACCAATCATCTTTATATTAACATATTATCTTTGTAATCTTTCGTTATTGAAATGTTATTATCGAGGAGTCTAAAAAGAATAACGCCGTAAAGCAGTTGCCCAAACTTCAGTATGATTAAATATCCAATCAAATCAATATTTTATTTGCGAGAATACAGTACAATATCGTAACATTAACAAGATTTTACAATTTGTCAGGTAGGTACAGCATTCAGCCTACAAGCAGATGTGCAAATATTGAAATTCATTTCTGAAGTTATAATTTAAATATTCCTTAATACCATAAAAACATTTAGTTATGAGCCAATCACGTTATTGTTTTTAAAATTATTTCCTTCTAACATTTTGATTGTATTTGGTAAATTATTATAAATTTATATACACATGTTGTTTAATTTTTTTTTATAAATGTCTCTGCGGCACGGGTTGGTATAATAAATTTTCATATTGTGATCTTTTTTGTGTCATAATGACGTCGCTACGTTTAAAAATACAATCTGGATGGGCTTTGATAAACAAAAAAATATCCTTGATGTACATGCAAGGCAGCGGAAGAATGTTCCAGGCTTTAAAAAGTGGTATGCAGCTGTTCAGAAACCAGGCCTTGTTCATAACACGAATATGAATCAGTAGGTATGCCTGCAATGTCAGTAGCTAGCTATATAGTCGCCAATTAAGATTGTTTAATATTTTCTAGAATGAACATCTCTATCGTATAACTAGGTGAAATAGCGCAAACAAACATACTGAAAAAAGAAGCCTTATATTTCGATTGCTTAGGTAAGTCCAGAACATTCGGAATGACCTCTGTTCTGACCTTTGTTTCTAGGCGTTATATCAGACTAGTCTCGGGTTACAAGAATCTTTTTTCTATTTAATGAGTTTGTAGGTATATACATGTTTATAACCTCGCACAAGGCGTCTTCTTTATAGATAGATATCTTTCCTTGAAACTGTGGGTGTCGTACACGAGTTTCTAACTGTTGTAACAAAAAGGACATTCTGAGAATAATTGGTAATTGGGTTATATAATACGATGATATCCAAAATATAACCTTATATTCAAGGGCTTAGATAAGCTCCAGACTTCGATCGTATCATGTTATTACATTTTGCTATAAAGTTTTATCATAATTGCATAGAAGTATGAAGTTATAGTAGGTAGGGCCGGGTAGCAAATGGTAACAAGCGGCTAATAGCCGTTCTTTGTGGCGTTCTATGGCGGAGGAGTTTGTTTAACAGTGGACATCTTTTGGCTGATGATGATGGTGATATAATAATAAAAGTAGTATTGGAGTACATTTTCTTTTTTTTACTGCGGATAGTAAGCCACAATCTCACCTGATGGTAAATGGTGATGTGGTCGAAGGTGTTAACAGGGTTATCCTAGAATTACTGGTTCCCAGGACAGCTGCCTGAACACATCGTTAGGCGCTTGGCGACAGATTTTCTACTTGACGGTGGTCGCTAGCCAGGCGGGCATTCGCAAAAGCCCCTTCCACCATGCGGTGAAGCTCAAGCCCGCGACGGGATTCGAACCATGGATATGCTGCGCGACAGTCCATAGCCAATGCCACTGAGCCATCACTGCATCAAAACATGACCTCCGATTTTACGCACCGGGTGCTTGACTTCATCTGATCAAAAGAAGTGCTCGTTCAAACACTTAACTCTCGTAATGATGTCGCTACCCGGTAAAAGCTAAGGCAATGGACTGCCGTGCCGCAGGTCCCTGGTTCGATCTCCACCGCCGGCTTGAGCTTCACCGCATGACTGACGTGACTTGTGATGAAATGCATCTGTTATAGGCAGAGGTTAGTCTGCTTAACATCAGGTGGGCCTCGAGCTTGTTCCGTCACAATAACATAAACAAAAAAACTTAATATGATTACAAGCACCATCGCGTGCTATGTGAAAATTATTATTTTCTTGTTTAGAGTAAAAAAAATCTCACTTTGAGTGGGAATCGAACCCACCTTTAAACGTCAACTCTCTAAATGGTTATCCGCTAATATTTAATTTACTATTAAATTCGAAAAATAACAAATGTATAAAGTTTTTATTACCCAATGTTAGTTGTGTACAACCCAACATTGAACTTGATCCAGTTTAACTTGCAATTGATAAAGCAATAGTATTCTTGGGAATTAAAATCCATTAGTTAAAATATACAGTGGGGTCCTCATCCGAATTATCTCTCGGAGTTAAATTATACGGCGAGCACCTTAATTACAACACAGGGAAAAATAAACTAGCGATTCCAGGTTTTAGGATAGCAAAGACAAATAAAAATTCCTTCTCAGGTAATTATTTAGGAATTCTATGATTAAAATCCTAAATAATTACTAATATATTACAAAAATTGTTTCTATTACAATTTTTGCGCTCACAAAAGGAAAATTCAAGCTAAATGTATAAAAGATTTGAATTAAAAAAGCGTAGGTATTATAAAATTGCTGATTATTAAAAGACAAAAGTGCTTGGTATCCCAACCATTCCACCACTGCCAGTCACCTATATAAAAATATGTATTATAATAAGTTTATAATAAACTTAGACCCCCATGGGGTGCCGGGTTAGAATTCAACCTCCCCATATCTTCCCGTGGGTGTCGTGAGAGGCGACTAAGGGAAAAATACTGGAAGGTTGGCAGCAGAGCCTTCTAAAGAAGTGTCATCTTACACTGCGATCCCTAAGACGCCTGCCAAGCGTGGGGATTATGGCAAATACCCCTATTATAGGGGAGGCTGTGTTCAGCAGTGGACGAGTCGGCTGATACAGACTTATAAATTGTTAAAGAGTAAAGCCACATAAAAAAACAATGGCCTCGAATTTCAAAAAGTACAAATATTGATTAGGTACTTATTTTTAATGCGGATCAGCTTTTGACTTTTGTTAGTGATAGATAATGGTCGAAGATTTCAACAGGCATAGCCTAGAATTGCTGGATTTTCAGCAATACACCGCTAGCTGCTTGGCGACAGATTTTCTACTTAAGATAGCTATCCAGATAGGCATACCCTATATACAAACATCCAATACCAACCAAAAAACAAGCAATTTCTTTTTCTAGCAGTTTGTTGCGATGCGGATGCACTTACAAGCCTGGCTCGTTTGGTTTCTTTCGTTGTTTAATCTAAAATCAAATATTTTTTTAGTAATGTTGTTCTCTCTATATTTGGTTCCGTAGGTTTACCATACTAAGCTGTCTGCCCATCCGTCCAAATTTGGAGGGATATTGTACCATTATAGTCCAGGAGCTGTTTGAACACGAAAGGCTCTACGATGTTCTACGAATCAACCGCTTGAATATTCATGTCGGAGAGGCATCTAGCGAACCAAGAGCGTAACTTCTTCTATCGTGACTGTTGATTTTGAATTATGAAATACTACCTTTTCACCGCAGCTCCGCTTGCGCGTACGTCGGTTATCGCGCAAAACCATTAACCTCTTTTTGCGCAGTTGGATAAAAACTATCCTATGTCCTTCTCCGAGTTTCAAACTATTTCCATACCAAATAACATCCAAATCAGTCCAGTAGTTGTAAAAGTTTATTCGTTGCATACAAAAATACAAATCTGTCCCCCTTTACAATATTAGTGTAGAAGTGTAGATAATAGAATGTTTTAGAATATAAGGACTATTTCAAATCTTCCTATTGTATGTCCTAAGAGGACGTATTCTTTCGCTTAATTTAAAGGGAAATAATGCGCGAAATGTGAACATTGCCACCATTCACGTCAATTGTTCTGAGTGGTTTGTGCTGCATGGCAATATGCATAATATGCTATGGCGGTAGTATGGCGGCCATAAAACCAAAGTAAACTTGGATTATTTTTAATAGCATTGACGCATGCTAAGCGAAAACATAGAAATTATTACGCATGGAAAAAGACGTGTATTCAAACGGATGGAGAATTTTCGACTGTCCAGCACCCGCTTCCATAGCATAATTGGTAATGCACCAGGACGGTATTCTGGGGGTTGCGGGTTCAAGTCCCAAAGTAAACTTCTTGCAATTATGATGTTCTCGTCTTGTCCTAATTGTAAGTGTAAGATGGTAAATCTTCAGAAGGCGCTGATGTCCATCTTCATGTATTTTACCCTTATACACCTCATAAAAAGAAAAATGGAGGGGGGGGGGGGGGCGGGGATTTCAGTAATTCTAACCTAGCACCCTGTATGGGGTGTGTTTTTAGAAAATACATATTGTACCCCACAAGAGAGTATAAGAGAAGGAATTAATTTAAATGATATAAGGTTTACATTGATTCTACTTCGACGTAGCTGCAGCTACGTCTTAAGGTTGAACTGGCCGGTCACTTATCCATACAAACGTTGTAGGGTGATCACTCCCTTATTTGAGATTTTAAGTCCTGACTTAAGCATAATACCGATTGATATCGTCATTATCTAGGCTTGTATGATACCAAAATTTTAAAAAGATAATCAATTTGTAAGTTATGAGCCTCGAAAACTTTATATGAAAATGTTTCGAGGCTAATAATTCTCAAGTTAATTATTTTATTAATATTTCGGCATCACACAAGCCTAGATAATGACGAGATCAATCGGTATTATGCTTTATTTTGGACCTAAATCTTCAAATAAGGGAGTGATCACCCTACGACGTTTGTATGGAAAACGGGCCGGCCAGTTCACCCTTAAAGTATAATATTTAGGATACCTTTACACGTATTTTTTCGAGGAAGCTAAAGATATCGCTGGGCAGAAGGTAGTAATAATGAAAATATTAATTCTAAGCACTTTATATTGTACCTCTCCAGCTATGAAAACGAGAAGAGCGCCCTGGTGGTGTCGGTGGTCTCCTGCCAGGGGCTGCCGGGCCGCGAGCCAGCTGGACCCGATCCTTACGTCAAGCTGCAGCTGCTGCCCGATAAACAGCATAAAGTGAAGACCAGGTCAGTACTACAACATTATCTGATTTATTGCCTTTAATCCATACTACCTGGATGTTGTTTTTTATTAATTTGAATGTGACTTACCATGAATGAGACCCACCCGATGTAAAGCGGGAACCCCTGCCTATAACATATGCATGATGCATTACGTCAGAAGAGCTGAACTGCACTGCGTACATCACCCAAAGACGAGCTGTGAAGTCGGACTGATATCGGAACACACCATTAGATGATATTGGACACAGATTTTCTACTTGAAGGTGGTGCTTAGCCAAGCGAGCATTCGCAAAATGTCCTTTCACCACGCGGTGAAGCTCAAGCCGGCGGTGGGGCTAGCACTGTTTCGAAAGGGTGTATGGTAAGATGGTACTATATTAAACATAAAATAGCCATTTTGACACATAACCTGGTCACCAGATCATACAGATAGGTGCCTGTTGCCAGGATTTCTATTTAAGGGTTAGGGATTTAGACATTTACCATTCAAGAAAGTGTCTAAATCAATTCGTAGACCGCCTACGCATCAACTTGAGTTACGACTAAGCTCTTATAAGTGTACCTTTATGTAATCGGGGCCTTTCACAGAAATGTTTTAAGAATTCTCCCTTATGAAGATGAATCGAGAAGATGAATAATACATGAAATAATATTTTCAAAGCCAGACGGGAAGGCAAAGAATTAAAAATGACTTCTCGCTACGAAATATTATACTCCTTGAAATTTCAAAGTATTTTGAGAAGCTTAGGTAAGCTGGAAACATTGCCTACTGGATTTAGTACTGTGTATATAATATCTACTGGCTTGAGATTATAAGAACATTCGTTGTGGATTATATAGTAATGATTTTGACACTGCAATGTGGTTTTTAGTTGTGGGATTATTAAAGAAGCTTAGATTCAATATCCTTCAGAAACAATAACATACACAACGTTTCGTGGAGAGAGCTATGCTTGGAGTGTCTTTGCCGATAGGATCTCAAATTAGGGATATCGCTGACAAATCATATTATTGTATCTAAAGTAATATAATAAAGAGGAAAGATTTTATTGTTTGTTTGTTTGCATTGAATAGGCTTTGAAACTACTGGACGGATTAGGATGAAATTTGGTGTGGAAATAGTTTAAAACATGGGGAAGGACATAGAATAGTTTTTATCCAACTACAAAAAAAGAGGTTAATGGTTTTGTGCGATAACCGATCTACTGGACCGAATAGGATGAAATTTGATATGGAAATAGTTTGAGACACGGGGAAGAACATAGGATAGTTTTTAACTGCGCAAAACGAGGTTAATGATTTTGCGCGATAATTGATATACCCGCGGGCGGAGCTATATAACAAAGCTAGTACTATATAACATTAAAATACTGTATGAGAATAAGTTTTAAGTACTTTAACTATAACAAGATACAGGCTTCACCTAGTTTGGGGCCCATTGTTAAATCGTAATAAATGTACTAATTAAATATAATTAAGTTACCTCATGTTAGATTTCTAAGTATGTAACTGAACAAACTGGCTTCTCACTAGACTGAAAACTTAAAACCGCACTTAGGTCTTCATACTGCTGTTTTACCATTGAGGCTATGATTGACATAAGAACATAGAGACATAGTCCGGTCAATTTAGACCAAAAAATGAGAGTGAAGTTACATAAAGTCCCAACAAGCTGAATTTCTGTGAAATTGTTCAAAACATAATTATAAGCAATGTCTAGAAGTTCCCCATCATTCCCGTGTATGGAATTTTTTTTATTCAAGGTCAAAGGTCAAACAAATGAGTGCTTCGCGATTTTCAGCAAAACGGTAAGTTTTATCATAAAAGCACTTCATACAAAAATTGTACACATAAAATTATCTATAAAAAATGTATCAATACTTTTTTTCTTACGAGCCACCGTTTCTGAGATATAACGATTCAAAAAGTTATAAAAGTTGTTATCGTCATAATATGCATGAGTACGCCACGTATATACACCTAGAGTTGTTATATTTTATATAATATATATATATATATATATATTAGCATATCGACATAATAACTTGTTCCTTGACCGAATTTTATAGAACAGTAGTACATGATGCTTGCTATATTAGATATAAATAAATATGTGATTGTTTTTAATGTATAAATAATAATTTTTGACTTTTAATATTGATAATGACATTTTAATAATATATTTTTTAAGTTTCATGTATATAGCGCCTTAGAAAATTAATTCTGTAATGCTGTATATGTATAAGTGTGTAAATAAATAAAAAATAAAAATAAAAGAAATAAATATATATATTATATATTAAATGTTTAAATATTTTTCTATTGGTCATTGTAACTTATACTTACACAACTTATACTTACTCTATCAGATATATATTCATCAAATAGTTTATTTACTTTTGTAAAGTTTCAAGATCATGTACTATTTTTACACGCAATAACTGGCTGTGATACGACATCTGCATTTTACAGGAGGGGTAAAAAATGTTTGAAAAACAAGATTTAATTCAATGTGCTGAAGTTTTTAAAAAGAGTAATTCAACTCAACAAGAAGTTATTACCAACGGCATCCGCTTCCTTCTTTCTATGTACGGAGCTCCTAAAAAAACGATCTGTTTAAATAAGCATCGATACGCATGTTTCGTTAAAAATACTAAAAATAAAAAACAAGTTCAATTAGCTTGTCTTCCTCCAACCTCAGTTGCTGCTCACCAACATCTTTTTCGAGTATATTACCAAGTTCAAGTGTGGCTTGGTTATCAGCTAGACCCTACAGACTGGGGTTGGAAGTTGGTAAACAATATATTAGAGCCAGTTCAAACTTTACATCCACCTGCGCCGGAAAAACTGCAGAACACTATTTTTTGCAACTGCAAAAAGGGATGCAGTGCTAAATGTGGTTGCAAAAAAGTCGGACTGTTTTGTTCTTTGGCATGCACAAATTGTCAAGGCCGGTCGTGCTCTAATATTGAATCACAAACAATGGAGAATTCGTTTGACTCCGACGAAGTATCATGCGATACATCGCTATTGACGCAATTTACTTGCATCCAAAATGAAGATGAAGAAGAAGCAGGAGAAGAAGAACAAGAAGAAGAACAAGAATTTGAAACTTACGAATAAGACGAATGAACTTCAACACTTTTTTTTTAATTTACATCGCTTTTATCTTTTCCACTATTTGAAAATTTCCGTTATTTTACAATAGTTTTACATTAAACAGGATCACAACTGACCCGTGAAGTAGGCCTACTGGGGAAACCACGTTAAAAAAAACACCTCATAGGTGGCGTGGAAACGTGTGCATATTATGACGATAACAACTTTTATAACTTTTTGAATCGTTATATCTCAGAAACGGTGGCTCGTAAGAAAAAAAGTATTGAGACATTATTTATAGATAATTTTATTATCTACAATTTTTGTCTCATGTACTTTTATGAAAAAATTTTCGTTTTGCTGAAAATCGCGAAAAACTAATTTTTATGACCTTGAATAAAAAAAAATCCATACACGGGAATGATCGGGAACTTCTAGACATTGTTTATAATTATGTTTTGAACAATTTCACAGAAATTCAGCTTGTTGGGACATTATGTAACTTCGAATGTCTAAATTGACCGGACTAGACAAGTAATACACCGGAAAGATAAGAACAAAAAGTTCTAACTTTGCTAAACCTAAACCCAAATTCAGAAAATACAGATAGGTACCCATAATTATTAATGTAATCCATAATTATTTATGTCAATAGAGGTGTCGAATCTATATTAAGCAAAAGTTTGTGTGATGCCGGCTGATAAAACAAAACACTTTGTATTTTACATTTCTGTTTATGCTAATTGAGGTAAATCTAAGTTCTCGTTATTTGATTTTTTATTGACAGGGTTGTACGCAAGACTCGCTGCCCGGTCTACGATGAGGATTTCACGTTTTACGGAATCGCTCCACATCAGATTTCAGCCATCACCCTCCACTTCGTCGTGCTCAGCTTTGACAGGTAAACACATCTATATTTGTCATGTATTACAAACAATTTTTATTTTGTGCAGTGTTCATTTGTGAACAAATTTTCTTAACCCATTCATTACTGAAAATAGTTGCGACGAAACTCTGCGAACAGCGAAATGAGGTCGGTTTTCTAAACATACATGTGGTGCGACGTTACCGCGGTAACAACCAAGTTACTTACGCGTGGATTAGAATTCCATCCTGCTCTTTATCTTTTTAAAGATTGTTTCTCACACCCCTTCACAATGCAATTCGGCATTTTCAATGTAAATTAATATGTCATGTTACGAATTCTCATAACGTTGATCCACGTTAGGCATAGTTTCGTTGTACATGTTGTTTTGTACGCACAAAGTAAGGCATAGTTTTACCCGGCCTCACTCCTATATTCGTTTCGTCTTAACTCTTATTTGGTCAGAGGCTAACACGAAGAAGCGAAACGAATACTAACCAAATTTGATACACATCAGGGATACTTCTGATTAGACAGCCTTTGAATACTGTCTCGTCTGATATATATAATGAATGGTGCTTGAGTGAGTGTGCAGACAAAGCTCTGGGAGCTCCTAAAGCTTTGACTAGCTTTCAAAGCAAAACAGCTTATGGAGAACACAGATTCTTGGCAAAAGAGTTCTACTGAAGACTAAAAGCTAGTCAGGCGACCATGCACAACTACTCTACTATAACTTAAAACTCGAGCTCGATTAGTATTCAAGCCTATATGCCATTCTTATCATCATCCAACACTGACTACCACTATGGTGATGTTTTTTTTACAGATATTCCCGTGATGAGATAATTGGTGAGGTGGTGTCTCCACTATCGAGCTTGCAACTGCAAAGTGGAGAGGCCATGGCGCTGTGCCGAGAAATCCAACCGCGAAGCCTCAAGGTACTTAGTACTTTAATCTCGATGGTTCTATATTTCCTCCTCCATTAGTGTATGTTTGATAGCAAAATTCTAATTGAGGGCGATAAAAACTACACCAACCGTTTGGGAAGTTTAGTGCATTTCCTTTCTTCCAAGCTTCTACTAATAGTACGAGAAGTAAATGGTATTTCTCTGCAATAAATTCACACTAGTTGTTTAGAAATATGCTTAGTTTATAGAAGAAATATGAAGAAATATGCTCAGATAGACTGGCTCCTGTTACATGTAACAAAATCATTTGCTAAATAAGAATGTAGGTAAAGTTTACTATTCAGAGGAGATACATCTTTTTATAAAAACTATATGACTGTCGAATGGCAAATCTATACTACCATTAGGGGCCCGACGTAACTAGTTTTACTATTGAATAATATTAAATTCTTCCCAGAAAGGAAAGATAAAGATGATAAACAATCATTTATTACCAAAACACAATATCATCAATAGCCTTGACGTCGTTTGAACAAATGCCTCCCCCATCAGGAAGTGCTTGCCATATAATCCACACAATTGGTAGGCGTCTTGGGGATCGTAGTGGTGAGGCTGCCCACCTTCTGGTATTTTTTCCTTTGTCGCGTCTTACGACTTTCACAGGAAGATATGGGGGTACAATTCTAGCCACCCCACGGAGACAAGACAATTTGAGGATATAATATAACAGTTATAAGACCTGTCGTAATAAATTAATCTGTGTCCTGTTGCAACACAGGAAACAGATGAAATTAGAGTGACTGTTCATCGCTGCAGCGATGCAAATGGTGAGAGATATGTAGCGAAGCTTAGAATAAGCTAATGACGAAAACCATGTAACAAGTAGAAGAGTGTTGAGTATTCATTTAATGGATATGGTGGTAGAGGAACGTTGAAAAGGGCATGGATGGATTGTGTGAAGCATTATATGCTTACGAAAGTTGTATTGAGATGACAGCAGATAGAGTGGGATGGAATAAGAGTACATATTATGCTGACTCCAAGGAGAGTGGGATACGGATAGGAAGAAGACACATATGATACTATCATAATGTGACTCATAAATATTTCCCAAAATAAAATGTTATTAATGTCTAGTGTATGCCCGTGGGGTGGAGGGCTAGAATGTCACCCCTATCCATCTCTACACGGGGGTGTCGTAAGAGGCGACTAAGGGTAACACACCAGAAGGTGGGCAGCAGCGCTTTCTGAGAAACTGATATCTCACACTGCGATCCCCAAGACGCCTACCAAGCGTGGGAATTATGGCAAAGCCCCGTGATGGGGGAGGCTGTGTTCAGCAGTGGACAATCCGGCTGATACAGTACCGTATGCATCGCCTGCCCGGCTCAGGAAGCCTGTGTCTTGGATCTTATGTATAAAGCAAACAATAATTTCAATTTTTGCACCAAATTAAAGAAGTGATGTTGTGTGTTTATGGTGCGTGCACGCGACAGATGCGCAGCGTGGGGCGCGGCGAGGTGCTGGTGTCGCTGTGCTGGCAGCCGGCGGCGGCGCGGCTCACTGTGGTGCTGCTCAAGGCGAGGAACCTGCCCAAGATGGACGTCACTGGACTCGCAGACCCGTACGTATTGTGTATAACCATTACCGTACCCATGTAGTCTATAGTGCAGTGTGGTGGTGTGTCAACTTCCCGGGCGAGTCCTCTTAAGCATCTACCTATCAATTGAATAGGTCGAGGCGGAGCTTGCCAAGATGTTCCAATTAGGTTAAGCAATGTTCTAAGCCGTCACGTGGCTCCCAGTTGTTGTCTTAGAATGGCAGACGTTAGGCCATGTAGACCTTCCTTGGAGGCCTTAAAAATATTACAAATCCTTATAAAGTAGGTACTTTTGATATTTTGAACGTTGGCAGATGTGTGTAGCATACGCTATTAGGGGTTCTAATGATTCGCAATAAGACAACATAGCAGTTCTGTGCTCTCGTGGTCTTCGGTATTTAGCTGCAACGTGAGTCGCAATGACATTTGCAGTCTGTTACGTAACAAACTTCTTGAAAACAATATGAAAACTGACAGTTTTTATAGTAGTAGGTATTTTGCTAATTCCTGCCCGGCTAGGCACATATTTCTTTGGGGTCGTAACCCTAAATAAACGCGTGGACGAGGATTAAGACTGTTTACCATGCTCGATCACATCATTTGTTACCAACAGTTGATATGATAGTTAAAAGCTAACCTATCAGCTGATATGCTGCTAATAGCTAAGAAGGATTTAGAAATACCTATACAATCTTCATGTTTTATTTTTTCATTAATGATTGTTTCATAATTCGCTTATACCGTTTGTCTTATTTACAGCTACGTGAAGATGTATCTCCTGTACAACGGCCAGCGCATTGCCAAGAAGAAAACGCATGTGAAGAAGCGCACCCTGAACCCAGTGTTCAACGAGTCGTTTGTATTCGAAGTACCGGCCGCGCCCAACGCTACCCTCGACCACGTCTCGCTCGAGCTGCTCGTGCTGGATTGGGACCGTCTTACTAAAAACGAGGTACCTACTGTTATCTACTACCATTTGTGTATATACTCTGTGTCCAAGTCATTCGTAATTGAAGTATTAGCAGCGGTCAAAGAATATTATATCTTAACTACTTGGCATTAAGAGCTATTCGAGCTGGACTGGGACTGGCGTAATCAGAACGAAGTATACTCTCTTTTGAAGCGTTTGTAGCATAGCTTGCCTGGGTCCAGCAACGTTCTCTACAGTCATAAATTGGATGGCTGTCAGCTAGTTTAAGTCAGTCGGTCAAGTCGTTGTCGGTCCCGGTTGTTGTTTTAAGAAGGAATATGTTAGAGGCATTCAGCTGGACTGCAAACTCCGACGCCTGTTCCAGTCTTTATCCTATCCGAAGTCCATACATCTCTCTCCGTTAGAGAAAGTCTAGGAAAGAAGTAGGAACGTGATGGGCTGATACAGGCTAAGGTATCTACCATCCTGTATGCTCATAAGAGAGTATCAGCGTTGGTGGTAACGGTTCCATATCGCGATCATGTAACTTTGTTAAAATCAATTTCAGATTAAAATCGTTCTGCTAACTATATCCAGGGGTTTCCTCCAAAATTAAAATAAATTTATTCAATAATTCTTTATTATTCCTAATCCATATATATGATGTTTTTATAGCTAGACTAGATTAGAGTTTGACCACTTTCTCACCTGATGGTAAATAATGATGCGGTTGAAGATTTTGTTCAGGCTAGCCTATAATTACTGGGTCACAAAGATAGCTGATGGAACTCACCGTTAGATAGGTACTAGGTTACCTTACCATAAGGCGCATGTAGCGCCTGATAAAATCGGCTGAACTATCACCCCACCCTTATCTCTTCCCATAGATGTCGAAAGAGATGACTAAAGGTAAAACCCCAGAAGGTACGCAATAGCGTCTTTTTTTATGTTATTGCGACGGAACAAGCTCGATGCCCACCTGATGTTAAGCAGACTAACCTCTGCCTATAACGGATGCATTTAATCACAAGTCACGAATTGCACTGCGTCCATCACCTTGAGAGATACTTAGTTTTAATATTGGTAGATTTGCAATAACTGTTTGTGATTTTGTAAGATACTTAGTTGTTAAGAGTCATGTGGCTGTAATTTCACTGGCTCTCAAGGACTGCTGCCGGAACACACCGTTAGGTGCTTGGCGACAGATTTTCCACTTGGTAGCTAGCCAGGCGGGCAATCCCAAAATGCCCTTCCACCAAGCAAAACCATACATGTCTTCTGGTATTATTTAACTTTGTTTATTATAGTGATCCCCAAGGCCCCAAAGCAAGGAAGGAGAGGCCCTTAACGTGGGAGACTGTGTTTAGCAGTCGACATGGCTGATACAGTAATTGAAAAATAGGCTCTTTTCAAATCTGCCCCCATCAGCCGATGTAAAGGTATATAATCTCATTGCAGGTGATAGGTCGGCTGGAGCTGGGCGCCAACGGGTCGGGCAGCGCGCGGCACCACTGGCGCGAGGTGCAGGCCGCGCCGCGTCGTCAGATCGCAGACTGGCACAAGCTGAAGGAGTAGCCACTGCACATCGATTCCTTGTTCTTTTGTTTACTGGGTAGGATATGAGCCTCGGATGTACGGATGTCTGGCTAATTTACTTTTGTACTTACATTCAGTCTCTATTGATAAATCTGTCAACATGTTTTTTTTTTGTTATATAGTTAAAGTAATATTAAATAGTTCACGATCAAACCGGGATATTTACTCTACAGGATTATTGGTAAAATGCTAACAACCTCTTAGGGTTAATTTCTGTTAGTCTTAAGAAACATTTTGAGATGATTATTTTTTGTACTAAAACAAATATTTTTTTTGTGTTAATGCTGACCGTGATCGCCCGCCGCGGCAACACTGGACCTTGCCATGGTCCTTTCGAATAGAATTTTGAATATATACATCGGGCAAAGTAATAAAAAATATAAAATAATACATTACAGGCACAATAGACTTTTGACATCAAGTGGTCCTCGTGCTTATTCAGTCCAAAACATATAAAAAACACTAAAGAAAATGATTTTTTTTTTCAAAACAAACAAAACAACAGCTGATAATGTTTCTTAGGATTAGCAGAAGTCACCCCTAAGAGGTTGTTAGCATTTTACCAATAACCCTGTAATTTTTATTGCTACTGAGCACTGATATTTTGCCACCAAGCGCAATGGTCAAGAGAGATCTTAAAGCGACTTGAAGTCAACTACGACTCGAAAACAATAAGACAGTGAATGTGCCGTTTTGTATATTCTTCTTTATCGCAATCATTACAAAAATAAATCAAACAATTGCTACTAACTGTTGCAAGGGCGTAACGTATGTTAATTTAATCTGATTTGACATGAATGAGTACGGCAGCGCGAAGACCGATTTATAGACTTTTTGCTGATTCTTCTTTGTTCTACTGTCATCTCGTTTACGTTCTACAATCATGTAAAATAAAAAAAAAACAGTTAAAAAAATATCGATTAAATCACGAAATCTATTTAATAAAGTCTATAGAAATATAATCGAAATCTATATATAGAAATATCAATTATATTGATAAAATACAAACAAAACGCTAAACTTTCATAAACATTTTTGCTGTAGTGCGATACAATACTTCGTATATAAGTTACATTGATTATTCAAGAAGCTTCAAAAGATACAATTGCTGGCAATACATAAGGAACAGAGGCACCAAATGAAAGTGCTACTCGATGTCCACAAGAACTTATTAACGTTTTAGATAAATAATATGTATTAATGTTAAGTATAGCAGAACAGTGGTGGAACCTAGTCGGTTGTGTGGCTTGGAAGGTACTGCTTTTGCTGGTGTCTTTGCGCCCACTGTTCCTTAGGTGAATTGCCAGCATCATCGAGAAGTTTCTTGAATACCAGCAACATCCAAAATTACACTGACATTATAAGTATGATACAGCATTTTCAGACCTTACAAAATATATTTTGCACTTAACTCCATCCAAACTATGTTCACTACAAGAAATTGTTGAAAATGATTTTACAATAGTCAAGTGTAACAGTCTTATACTAGTAAAATTGATTAATGAACGGAACGCGACCTCTGACATATTTATATACATATTACTCAGGATACACACATGCTATATAATTTGTGATCCTGATGATGGCTTTCGGTGGAAGAAAAAATAAGTAAATACCCATTGTGATATGAATTAGCAGAAAGTCATCGATCACGTTAAAATAAATGCTTGGGGCGTTTCCATCATCATCAACTTGAGGTTCTTCAGTGCGGGATCTGTGATTTTGCTTACCGCAATTCTGCCAATGTCCTGTACATTGGCAGAATTAAGATGACCAAGGAAAATAAACAAACCCAAATTTTAAAAATAAATTGAGTTAATTTGGCAATCTTATATCGGAAACTGTTCTAAAGTTATGTTCAACAGCAACAAAAAGCTTCAGTCATCCCATGACCACGATCACTGCAAAGTGTTTGAAACGTCTGAATATCGATAATGATAGAAAAAAAATACTAAACGATGTTTCCGAATAATTTTGATAATACATAAATTCACGTATTTGCTAAACCTGCATGCATTTAAGGCTTAGGAAATGCATGTAATATGTTGAACTGGCCGGTCGCCTCTCCATACAAACGTATTAGGGTGATCACTCCCTTATTTGAGATTTTAGTACCAGAATAAAGCATAATATCAATTGATCTTGTCATTATTTATGCTTGTATCGTAACTATTTAAAATGTAAATTAAGTTGAAAGTTATGAGCTTCGAAAACTTTATATGAAAATATTTCGAGGATCATAACTCTCAAGTGAATCTTATTAAAAAAATGTTACGATACAAGCCTAAATAATAAAGAGATCAATCGATATCATGTTTTGTTTTGGACCTAAATCCTCAAATAAAGGAGTGATCACCCTACGACGTTTGTATGGAGAACTGACCGGCCGTTCACCCTTAAGGCCCACTTGCGCCAACGAGGAAATGCGAATTAAACTCGAATTAAGTGTAAGTTGTACACAAACCAAGTTAACCCGACTTTAACTCTCGAATTAACGTTGGCGCAAAAAGCGCTTATACAAAATATGACAAAACTACGTTTAGGTTTGTCTGCAAATAGTGCATACTATGTGCACACAAATCTAAAGACAAACACTATTCCTAACTTAAACCTGATGAAGAGAGGTCCGAAAGTAAGAAAATAAAATGATCGGGCCAATCAAAACAAAACTGCATAAATTATTTTAAAAATAAACACGTGTTTTCTATTTTCCTAAAATATAAACTCTGTTATGTATATGGATAATCACTACGCCCAAATACAGTTATTGTAAAAATGTTATTCAATGAATAGATTCACCCGTTACTTTGCGTAAATCCATATTTAATGATAATAAAGATTTTGTTAAGATTTCAAAAAAAACATTAAATTAATATTTAAGTAAAACAAATATCTAGTGACGATTCCGCCTAATTTTCCTGTTAACACGACGTGACGTCGAAAATTTGGCGAGCGTGCGCTCAAAGAGTTAAGACATCCTGAGGTTGCTTTGTGTAGAAGCGAACGCGTCGAAAATTCTTCCAGTTTGGCTGCGTGGCGTTTGTGACGTCACGTCGGCTTAACTGGAAGATTAGGCGGAATTGTCACAAGATATATTTTTAATTTTTTTAAGTGAAATATTAATTTAACGTTTTCATAAAAAAAATTTAGTATTAATGTTATTCAATTTATTTTGGCGGATTTAATTTGTGATTAAGTCACTGTGATGTGTTATTCGTTTCCATGTCAGACATCCTTGTAAAGAACGACTTTTAAGAAAAATAAAAAACTGATTAATTAGTACAAAATTCTTTTTTCTACTACTTGAACATATAGGTTCATGATTGTCAAGTAGTGTCGTTCTAATTTCGAATTGAATGTAAGTAAATACCTTTTTTTCATAAATCTTACCACACGATTTTTGTAATGAAATGTTTGAAAATATAACGATTGTATCTTTTAACGATTATTGTATGTAATCAAAATAGATATTTTTGTTAGTAGGTAGATCAAATGTTTCGATGTCATTCTGATTCACAAAACTAATTCATACTTAGTTTTAGTTCATTCCGCGATGCTTATTGGTATCTCAAACTATTTACTATCATTAACAGAAATAAGTTAGACAAATTACCTTTGTCATTTGTTCACGTCATCATAAGTAATGGTAGATGTACAGGGTTATTGGTAAACCTCTTAAGGTTGACTACTGGTAGTCCTAACATATTCAAATGATTTTTTATTTTTGTTTGTTTATGTGTATTTGACGGAATAAGCACGATGACCACCTGATGTTAATAGTCTGTTGTGCCTTAACATCAGGTGCTCCTCGTGCTTATTCCGTCAAATACACATAAATGAAACAAAAAAAATAATAAAAAAGAAACATTTTAAAATGTTTGTTAGGACTAGCAGAAGTCAACCCTAAGAGGTTGTTAGCATTTTACCAATAACCCTGTATATGTTCAAAAACTTTTTCATTGAAGCGCACACTGTTTCATACCCCTTCATGTCACTTAAGTCCCGTAACGTAATAAATATCTACTTATATTGTGAAACACGCATTAGATTAATGTATCTCGTAATTTTAATCTGTGTTTATGTAGATGATATATTCGTTTGAAGTGAGAGGATGAATAAACACATATTTTTATGGAAGAAGCCAAAAGAGAAATTTTATCTAGATATAAGATAGTTGCAAGTCCCTGAGTAGAGCCATTAGAAGTAAGAGGAATTAATACAGAGATTGTCGTTGTCGCGCACTGGTAGCGAAAATGACAAGACCACTGATCTATACACTAATGGATTGGCTGTGTTTTGAAACGACGAAGTGCGCGTCCATCTCTAGTACATTTTTTAAATTTCATGACGAGCCAAGTTGAATGTGGCAGATCTTCTCCCTGAAAAAGACACGGGGTTGAATTAATGGTAATATCGGTAATATAATACTCTCGCTTCAATATATTTTAATTATCTACATATCTAATGTGTTAAATTAAAGAAATCATATTGTGTATTAAATAATAACCAACACAAGGTAGATAAAAAATGGCCAGATTAAATATATCAGTATGCTGTCTCATTCATATTATTAAGCATAACAAGAAGCAGAATAACATGATAATAAAATGAAGGTATTAATTTATTTTATTTATATGAATCTTATGTGTATACTATAGAGTATAATTTGTGCCTCTAACAATAAAATATATACGTAGATAATTTTATATACATAGGCACAAATAAAACCGAAATTTCTCGAAATTTCTTGGGAACTAAATATTTTAATTTCGTTTTAATTCTTGCATGAAAGACCCGAAATTACAGTGAACAAATATTTATTATGTTTGTAAAGATTGAAACACATGCATAGGTAACCACGCTCACCAATGAATGCTAATTGTATGTACCTAATCATTAATATTTTCAATAAAGTAGATAAGTATAATCATAATATTGTTCTCATTCACACTACATATTACCGTATACAATTCAATATTGTTTATGCTTATGGTTTGAAGCACTTGGTTGAGAATTAACCGTTTAGTTAGAGGAAGGCACTCGATGGTATAACAGCATAAACAACGTTGAAATTAGTAATAATACTCGTATTTAGGTATAATGTATAGTTATTAGTTTAGAACGACGAATAAATCTATTTTATACTAATTAGATGTTACGTTTTAGAGATAAACAGCTCATAAGCGAAGCTTTCTTCCTAGTGTCACGTGTGTCTCGAAGATGACGCTTTCACATACTATATTTCAAAAAGTAGGTACCTAAAGTATGGTTGCTCCGCTATAAGAATTTCGGGCATTGAACCCGAGCATTGATCTTTGTCTTGAACAAACAAACTTATTGCTATCTCACTCGCGCATCAGCGCTCATTTCTTCTGTGCGAGTGCAAGAGTGGTGGTATATGAAAAAAAAATAAGCAATGATGATACCAACTGTCTAGTTTTGACGGACTTATTTAGTCCTATAGCAAAGATGAATGACTCTAAAAATAATACTGATATACAAAACCGCTGGTAAAAACGTAATAAAGACTTTTGTTTTTGCATTGAGCTCTTACTCATTTGCGTAACAGTTAAAATCAAGAGCATCGGAACTCAGATAATATATATTAATTGTAGTATTGGTACTATGGCTAAAGATATTGAATGGCAAGCAAGTCACTACTTGAATGAATGACGATACGAATTTAAGGAGAGTTTGTAACAAAAACAAATATTTTTTGTTTTCGAATAGTATTCTAGGAGCATTTAAATAGAAACTCCATACTTTCACATTCCGCTCTGTAGGTGAATTGTAAATACTTATTCGTGCTTCATCATCGACATAACTTTTCATTCTAAATGTTTAAAGTAAGGCATAAATGTAATTAGAATTAAATCTAAATGTTTCTATTTAGTTCCAACTCGTGTTTTGTATATCTTAATGGTGAATGTTCCATCAGTATTGTAGATGCAAAGCACACGCAAAAAATATAATACACTGAATAATGTTTACAAAATATCTGTGAGATAACTTGAATTCATTTTCAAATATTTTTGTTGTGTCTAATATTTTAGTTGATATTGTATAGAAGCGTGAATATATGTGCAACTTTTGAGCTATAATTTGCAAAATAAAAAGTCACTAAAACAATATTTTTCTTTCAATTACTTATTTGTTTGTTCTTTATTTATAGTTCTAAACTTAAGTTTAAACATGATTATACTTATATCATTGATGCAGTCACATTCGGAAAATTCTATAACAAGGCTCAGAAATTATTTTACTTTAATACAAAAGCACCTTGGTAGTGAACGCTATCTTTTAAACAGTCATTTAACTAAAGGTATATCTATCCCGGTATTAAGAACTGTGTAAATTCGTTTGCGTTACTTTGATTAAATGTGAAGTTACTCTCTATCGAAACATTATTTTCTGGGTTAATTTTACGAATGCTTTTGTTCAGAACCACAATAAAAATATTACAAAATTCTGCCACAGATGATTAATTAAGGTTATTTCCTTCACGTAGGTTAAAGTTGAAACCGGAAATTACGCTTGTATTAATAAATTTATTGTATTCATTTCTTCTCTTTAAATACAGTAACAGTAAAATATTTAAGAAATTGTGTTTTATTTAGGGAATTTTTATTGATTTGTAAGTGTTTTATTTGGAACTACGATTGGAATAATTGTTTTTATTATCACTTATCCAAAACGGAATATATAGATAGCTTTCGCTGCGGTATATACCAACATTTCAGATTGTAACATCCAGATTTGTAAACAAACGGAATTTTCGTGAATAAAAAATATTGACTGGTGCTTTCACAATACATCGTTTGTTTTATTGAACGTAGTAACCACTAGTACATATACCTACCTATATTTGCTTTCATCTATGCCTAAAATATCTATGTGTTTTGCATACGTACAACAAACATAATGTACTCATCGCAGCTTTTTATATTGTAATTAGGTCTTTTTTAAAGGATTGTGACGGAACCCGATCTATAGGCTCACCTAATGTTAAGCGGTAACCTCTGCCTTTTCGCTTCGACACAAGTGACGAACTACACGGCTCCCATCAACCTAACATACAGTTGTTAAGTATGAGGCTTTAAAGTGCCTGTAATTTAATATTTACGAACTTGCTCTCAAGACTGCTGCCGGAACAAACTAGGTGCTTCTAAGGGTCATAATTAGCCAGGCGAGCATTCACAAAATGCTGTTCCACCATGCGGTAAATCTCAAGCAAACCGGCGCGGTGGGAATTGAACCAACATTGGACTTGTAGTACGGCAATCCATAGCCATATAGCTCGGCTACTACTGGTTCAAATACCTCTATTGCATATTAATTAAGTTGCGGCGTTAGGGCGCTGCTAAGCACCCCACAGCCAGCAAGTAGGTAGGTAAACTCAGGGAAGGGTATTAACACGTTTATTATTCCATATACAGTTGCACAGCCGCACACTTCTACATGAAGTTGGATAGAAGGAGTCACTGGCCTGAATTCTATCGAAGACGGGATCCCGGAGTAGGTCTGGCGGTCTAGACTTCGCCGTCGGCTTGAGCAAACTCAAATCACGGCTAGTTAGAGTAGCCGTCTTAGTCCTCCAGTTTATTCAGGGTAGTAGTTGAATCCTGGAGAAGAGACACCGTCTTAGTGGCCTGACATTCCTCAGCTACTGTTGCCAAGCCGCGCTAACACGATCGTTATTCTACCAGGTATCAGTGACTCAAACTTTAAAATTATCAGTCTAGCGCGGTTAGGCAGAACAGCTGTTAACTTTATAAAATTACAATAATCACTCAGCACTATAGAATGAATATAATAAGGAACTCACCCTAGAGGGATTCACGCACTTCACTACAAGTACTTAAATGTTAATATGAAAATAATTAAAGTATGTAGGTAATATATTTATTTCGCACCAGACAAGTGTACTGTGCCAATTGCATAGCAGAAATGAATGCACGCCACAGATTAACTCATAGTAGTTGGAGCTAACTGCGTTCAAGAGATAAGGAATTTGTTTAGCGTTCCTTGACTGGTTTTCGAAGCATTAGCGAAAACACTTTTAAACGTACACAAGCCGTGGGTTCCGCACGTAATTATTTATAATAATTAGTAATATCAACGTAAGTTTATAACTTTAGGTAGTATGTACGTTAGTTAAGGAATTTTATTAATTTTATTTTAGTTTATGATTAACATATATTGTTTAACATTACGATTAATAGGTACTATTATTTAAGTAACGGCGTTAGGCGCAACGTTACAAAGTGAACATGTTACTTGAATTTTTCAATGGAGCAATGCTGCCAGCATGCTCGGCACGCTGCCAACTGGTAGTGGCCTGGAGCATTTGGACTGCCTGTGAGTCTGCAATGACTAGTTTGTATATATGCTTTTATTGTAGAAGCTGTAGTATTGTATATAGTTCGTAGTATTCTATAATAAAGTCATACTGCCGGTGAAAAAAAAAAATTACAAAATGTTCTGGACTGTCATTATATTGGCAGGATTACTAGTACTAGTTATTAAAAATGTTATCATAATGAATAGATTCAGGCGTTACTTTGCGGAAATCCATATTTAATAATAACAAATATTTTTAAAATATTTTAAGAAAACATCAAATTAATATTTTAATAAAGGTAAGACCCGGAACTGAAGTAAATTTATCAATCAACGGTTATAATGATAAAATTGAATGGAACTGCTAATTTAATTCAACATTTCGTGTTTTTCGGTTATACAAATTTCATTTTTAATAATTTTCTATAGTTACACGCATCACTACACGCGGTCCGCGATGATCGGGGGATCATTTCCCGTTGGTTTGAGCGCGATCGAAGCAAAATTATTTTCAATATTAATCAATCTTTGGTAAATGTACACTTAAAATCAACCTTTAGGGTGTACCCATACATTACGGAAATAGCAAAGTCAATTTCATCGTTAAAATATAGAGTTTAAAATATGAAAAGTTGCGTTGCGCTACCGGAGGGTAGCGCACTTCATGTAAACAGTTTAAATAGTACTGTTTAATATAAAAATTCTACACCAGACAGCAAAAACCTACGTTTGCACAAATTTTATAATAGATTTATCGATTTTTTGTTTTGTCTTTGTTTGTTTCCATTCTGTATGTAGGGTAAGGTGGGGCACAGTGTTACAATTAACGCCGATTCTGCGGTACGAGTACCTAGTGTAGACGTTAGTTTTGCGTTAACTATTCTTGAAAAGCAAGGACAAACATTGCAAGTGGAGGGGGTGAACCTGCAATTACGTCCTTTCCCTACGAATAGTTATAAGCTACATATGATTAACCTGTGGTTATAAGTAGCACGCGACGTTTCCTATGCTCGAGAACAGAATGACATAGATAACTTTGAATTTAGAAAAAAAAAGACCCTAAAAATATGATTTTTTATGTATATTCCAGGTCTGGTGCTCCTTCTCTAAAACAACGGGAAAAAGCACGCGTAAAAGCGACCTATTATTATGCGAGAATTTGAATGTGTGTTTGTTTGCTACGCATCCGAAACTGTTGAACTCTGATTATATGGTAATTCAAAGAATGCCCTTCTAACAATAAAGCTCATGTCTTGAGCAAGATTTCCGCTTCCAGGAATAGGAAACGGATACTGATTTTCAGTGGACACTCGACATTCAGCAGCTGCGATGTGTGCGAACTGCAAACTGCGGTATTTTTTTAATCCTGGCTACTTGTCCAGTCTCTTGAGAGAGTGGGGTACATGTGACACCGAATTCCACGAATAGCAGCTTTCTAACGTTCCAAGTTCATAACTCATTAGTCATTACTTTTAATAGATTCGAGTACCATATGCGATAAGAGTATATAATACTATCAGTAACTCGCATACAGGTTAAGAAGGGTCAATCATGTTTAGACAAATATAATAATCATATATTTATGTCGCAGGCATATCTCAACTCGTTTCATTTGTCTTCTTTATAGGCAGTTATTTAAGTGTGTAGGCATAAAAGCTTTGTTACACGGATCCAACCAACATCCCACCATGGTTTTCAACGGTGGTTTGTTGGTGGCCCGTGGGGTGCCAGGCTAGAATGCCCCCCCCCCCCCATCTCTACCTGTGGGTGTCATAAGAGGCAACTAAGGGTAACACAACATAAGGTGGGCAGCAGAATTTTCTGAGGAACTCACACTGCAATCCCTAATCCGGGGTTATGGCAAACCCCCCATATTGGAGGAGGCTGTGTTCATGCAGCAGTGGACTATCCGGCAGATACAGTACAGATGGTGTTTATCACCAAATTCTGTTTGACCTTCCAACGACCTTGGCGGGCAAGCACGCGTTGGTGACCGCGGCGACCAACCTTAGACTATATTCTAAAATTATGATAATGGAGTATAACCCAAAACGCCTGTAAGTAGAAAATAAATATTAGTTACAGAATATAGCAAAGGCCACATAATTCATATTATAATAATGTGACCTGTGACTGTGATAATATATTAATAGCTATTAACTTCGTTTCTGTAACAGCTCGATTGTCCACCGCTGAACACATTCATCCCCCCATTAAAAGGGGTTTCAAGATAACAGTTCCTCAGAAGGTGCTGCTGCCCGATTTCCGGTATTTTTCCCTTAGGCGCCTCTTACGACACCCATAGGAAGAGATGGGGGGTGACTTTCTATCCCGGCACCCTAGCCGAACTTAGTTTAATATTTATTAAATTTTTTAAATTTTTTTTTTATGTTTTTGTGACGGAATACGCCTGAGGCCCACCTGATGCAGACTAACCTCTGCCTTTAACAAGTCACGAATTGCACTGCGTCCGGCACTTTGAGATATAGTTGTTAAGTCTCCTGTGCCTGTAATTTCACTGGCTCTCGAGGACTGCTGTCGGAACACACCGATAGATGCTTGGCGACAGATTTTCTATTTGTGGGTGGTAGCTTGCCAGGCGGGAATCGCAAAATGCCCTTCCACCATGCGTTGAAGCTGAATCCGGCGGTGGGGATCGAACCAGGGTACTCCGGCACGGCAGTCCATAGCTATTACCGCTTGGCTATCATTGCTTCAAAAAGAAACCGTCGTTTTAGTCAAAAGCTAGCTTAAGCATGTGCCAGCAACATAAACATTTTAACTAGTAACACTATATACCGTCCATGTTTGTTTGACTGACTGTTACTGAACGTACCTACTTAGGTAAGAATATTATCCTAATTTGACGTATATATCCTATTCAATCCTTTTTTTTCGGGAATCAATCAGTTACAAATTTAATATTAACCGTTAATTATTAACTCATTGATATAGGGAGATTAATGTATAAAAGTTTTTGCACAGGTGACTAAGAAAATGTAAGTATATAAATCTTACTAACATATCATTGACCTATATATACTAGACACGACATCTCAAACAAAATTAGTCGACCAGTGCAGATATGCCGGCCGGCATACTTTCCCGCACACGCAGCTGGACACTCGTAGAGATTACACGCGCTTTACGTTCGAATATTGTTTATTCAAAATACACAATTTTCGAACGTAAAACGCGTGTAATCTCTACGAGTGCCGGAGCTGCATGTGTGGGAGAATATGCCGGCCGGCATATCTGCACTGGTCGACGAATTTCCTTTGAGATGTCGCGTCTAGTATTTATAGGTCAATGTAACATATTTTCATAATTATCCACAAAAAAATAATCTTCAATGAAACAGGGAACTACAAAATGAAGAATAACCAATGGTTTCTTTTTCAGACTATTCAAGATTATGACAACTATTAGCCAAAAGGTAATTATTATTCATTCCTTGAATGGTGATTACATTACAAAATTACAAATTTACGAGAGGAAATATTATAGTCATGTGCGGGATATAATTTTTCCTCTCGTAAATTTGTAACTTTGGAATATTACCCGTAGAGGATGCGCTATTGCAAAAGTAAAAATATAAAGAGGTGTTACACATTATATTGTATTAAAACAAGTATTTAATTAGCTATTGCAGTGAAAACTCGGGGCAAACAGTAGTGAACATTATCTGTAGCGAAGGTCTTTCTCGAACATGAGTATGATAAGTATTCATATCTTAATGCTATTTTCTGCTGTTACTTAATTAAGAACAGTGATATTATATTCTTCATTCGTTAATTCAGACTGGACTCGAAAGAAGTTTCATAAAACATGTTAAAATTTATTTTACCAACAGTTTTGTTCGTTGCAACTCAAGCTAGTGACGTGGATTCGTTTCTTGGAAGATGGCTGCCTGTGGTAATGTAGCCGAACGTAATTTACGAACCTATTTGTCACTGGATTGACGTGACTAAAGCTGACTTTGAGTGTGTCTGCGGTGAGAACAATCATGTACCTGTATTAAACTTTAAGGATACAGAACAAAATTCGACAGACGTTCATCCAGTCATCCTCGTCAGGAACGAAACTGAAATCACAAATGCGCTTGCGTTGAACTGTGAAGCCAACAGCCTTGCAGAAGCTCGATGACAATACTTACGCAGCATATGACATTCAACCTTACCAATATAAATATACCAAAGAACCTAATGTAGCTGTTCTCGTTGTGAAGAACTTGCCGAAACTAAAGGAACTAAGAGATCTTATATATTCTGTGGAACATTTGAAGCTAAGAAAACCGGCGCTATTATGTGAACCTAATATTTTCAACCGTGGTTCTTCTTAAACATGCAACATTTTACATACACGCAAATATGTAATCATATATAAGTTACTGATGTCAACTATAAAATCAAAGTTTCACAGCATTGTTTTTGTAACCACAGTGAAATTCTGATAATAAAAGTATCCCTTCTCATCCCTTTGCCAGCATAAATAAAGGTATTGTACAAAAATATTCAATGAAATTGTTTCTTTTATTTTGCAATTACCCACATATAACATATTGGTATTGTATTATCAGCGACTTAACCACCAAACCATATGTTGTAGAGGTAATTTAGGACATGATGCCCCTGAACAGGCGTATCAAGTAGTAATCATCGACGCTTGCCTAGGATGGATGGGGGGGTTCCATCTTATTCCATATGTTTACAGCCTGCATGATGCCCCTATGTAATATCCACAATTGGGTATATTATACCTACCTCAACAGTACTTTTATCCACGATAGGGAGCTACATAGATACTAGTCGAGCCAGTACAGTACAGTGATATAACCTATTTTTTTGTATGAATACATGAATACAGTTCGACCAACTTATCTGTTCAGGCGGCAGAAAAAAGAACTACAAAATTCCCTCAAATTGTGACAGTTTGTAGTTGACCAATAGCGCCCTCGAGAACTGCACAGTTAAGTTGGTGGCACTATACGTGGCTGATGGCATGTCAAACAATAACCACGTGACGACACGTAGGCAAACGTATTTTTTTTATCTGTGGCAGCTAGTGATGCCACGTCTTCATAGATTATGTAGCGAGGTATTCTGTACATTCTGTATCCTGTACATTCTAGTATTTGTGTAGTGGTATATTACTGTACATTATATATTTATATTTTTTGATTTGTCATCTTTGGACAAAGTTTTGACTATGATCATTTATAATTTTATATATGCTAGATAGAGTAATACCCCCGTAAACACGTTATTCGCTGCACCGCCACAGATAAATCACAAAGTTATGTTCAAAAAGTTCTAAATGGTAGTAAAAGTCACAATGTTTTATTTATTATTTATATATAATATAATTTTTATTTATAGTTCTGTTTCTGTTATTTAATTGTTTTGTTATTTAATGTCATGCACGTTCGTGATGTTGGTCGGGAGTGCCGTCTGAAAACCAGCGCTTAGGTTCAGTTTTGAACCTGGCACATGCTGAGACAGGAGTCGTTCCTATATAGCATCGCGCAACATTGCAATTGCTGTATAATTGCCTATGTATTTAATTGTGCTTCAGTAGAAGCTATTGTAGTGTTGTGTAATGCTGGAATAAACTTCATTACATTTCATTTCATTGCAGTAAGAACATTTTTTTTTATGTTATTGTGACGGAACAAGCCCGAGGCCCACCTGATGTTAAGTGAAACCTCTGCCTATAACAGACGCATTTCGTCAACGACGAATTGCAATGTGCCCGTCACACTGAGACGTCCAGTTGTTAGGTCTCATTAGCCTGTAATTTTTCTGGCACTCAAGGACTGCTGCCGAAACACACTGTTAAGTGCTTGGCGACAGATTTTCTACTTGAGGGTGACACATTGAATGTCATTCGATTCGTTTACAGCCTGATGCCCCTATGTAATATCCACAATTGGATATAATATACATTTTTTTTTTTTTTTTTGACCCGGGAAAATTCTTTATGGATACCACCCGGCTCCGGGGGGAGCAGGGTGGTTATGTGGGAGTCCTCGCCTGAGGGGCCTTACTGGGTATAATATACCTACCTCAACAGTACTTTTATCCGCGATAGGGAGCTTCATAGAAACAATTCGAGCCATTACAGTAAGAACATTGAATATCATTCGATAGCCTGTATTGTGTAAGGCTGTGTGAAACTTATTTTGCGATCGATCTTTGATGAACACATGGGTCAATAAATATATGTAAGCACCTAATGCGATATTTCGTTGTCTACCTCGGCCTCCGTCCTTTACTGAGATCATCAACATCTTCCTACCATTGGTCCACCAACTTAGGGTCTCAACACAATAACTTCTTTTTAATAGCACAAAATTACAACACAAGAAAATATAGTAATGGCTTTGGTCTTATAGCCAGCAGCCTGCTTGTCGTCCACCACCCTTCAGAACTCTCGTTATGTATACCTTTTAGCCAAAATGAGTAAAAGAATGAAATGATCTCTGTTCTGCGTCTAATGTGCTGCAAAGCCCGTTCCTTAATCGAGAACCCAAAGATTTTCGTTCCAGCAATGGTTTAAAAGGCGATAGAGCTGACACTACAATCATTAGTATTGCTGACAGATTACACCGTCTTTGACCACAATGCCCGCATGGCCAGCCACAACCCCTAAAGTAGAAAGTCTATGCACGTAACAGAGTTCTGGACAGTGCTAAAAGCCATATTCTGGGTTAAGCCTTTTGCCTAATTTCTGTGTTCATAAAGCCTTAGTTAACCAATATAGTACCTAAACCATTGAATACCATCACTTTTTATATGGCTAAATATCGTCTGGATACCTATCCAACTAGTTATATTCGAGAAAGACCTCTGCTACTAGATAACGAATACAAAGTACTGTTTGCCCTTGTCTTCACTGAAAATGTGATCATAGAGCTCAAAAGAGACGATTACACATGATTTTTAATAACTTTAACTGATTCATACAAAATATCACAACACATTATCAATGCAATAGTGTATTTCTATGCCTCAATACGAAGGCAGTTCATACAAAAAAGAAGTCCAATTGACAAGCGAATTACCTATATGCAAAAATAACTGTTAAACTTCCAGATTGCCTAGGCAGGGATTGTAGGCAGAGTTCTTCTGCCTAGACAATCTGTTTGGAATTCTTAACAACCGGCGATACACCGGGAAGGCTGAAAAGAAAGTACAAAATCAAACTTACAAAGGGTTAAATACAATTATAATCGGTCTTCTTTGTTCCGTCGTTGATCCCTCTAGCCTATCGTGTCCTAATTAATTTACTGGCCAGTGAATCAAAAGAGAACTTACGATTAAGGCAGGGGGCTTGATCTTCTTCCAGTCCTTTGAGGCTCCAACGTCACAACACAGTATCACAGTACAACTTATTAACAAATTTATTGATAGCGTAGAACAATACGCTCAAGGCGTCAAAAATATAAATTTCAATCACAAATATCGAAAAACCGAGTTCTTTTAATTACTTCCAAAAATGCAAGAAGGAGAATGAATTGCAAAAATTACAAGATAAGTTCACGTACAAAAATTCCATAGATCACAAATAGACGACAGCAAAGGGGTGCGTTCCATTTGCCCGAGAAGTTGATCGGTCCGAACAATAACTCTTGTCCTTAGTTTTTTTGTTTTTGTGGTAACTTAATAATCAATAGTTTTGTATGCAAGCTTTCATAGAGTTTTTGGTAGTTGATGTTAATATCTCTTTTCTCTAAACCCCTGAGGAAACATATTTGGCGTAAGTTCATAAAAACACCCCCCGAAGGTTCACGCCTTGCCGTGGCGGTGGGGCTCAGTAGCCGTGGCTTCGTCACCCACGGTAAAGTGAAGAGGAACCAGGGGCCGCCGTGCAGGCTTGGGCAGTCGGCCGGTGCCAGAGGGGCCCCTCCACTGGGCGTCAACGGGTAGGCTGCGGTGCTGTATGGGCAGCACCGCATCTGAGGTGGGCTGTGGTGTTGTATGGGCCCCCGCTATAGGGGTAGATATCACGGGTTCGAATCCCGCACATGACTATAATTTTTCATTTCATAAATATGTAATTTTGTAGCATAATTTTATGTTTAGCATCCAAACGGAAATTAGTTTTCTTTCGATATCTTTTGGTATAATGCTTTATTCATATAATGAAGAAGGCAATACTTATTGGCAGTGATTTTAAACATCGATATTAACAACAAATAGAGAAAGTAAAACAAGAGAAAATTAATGCAATTGTATATTTTGATATCAAATCTTATGACATACACTTAAGATAACACAGCTAAACAAAAATATACAAATCGTGTAAATACGGATAACTTCATCTGAAGAATGACACAATCATTTTCAGGATTTTTCAACAGCGACAGGGTTAAGATCCGGTCTCCTTACATATTTTTACTAACGCATCTTTTAAGACATTTGTGAGTTTCAGAATTTGCGATGAAATTAACCGGTAAATATACATTACTTATCTACGCAAAATGTCATGTTTAAGTGCCTTGTTACGCTAAGTCCAAGTATTGGTTAATTAAACACTTATAAATAACAAATGCTGATACTTTATACTGCTGGTAAATAACACTGAGTTACAATATGTCCTCCATAAGCTTATTATATATAATATACAAACAAAAGTTTAAAAAAATCATATTAACATTTAAACTCTAAACGAATAAGCTTAAACTAACATTCAAAAGTCCATTTATTAACATCAATCCAGAAACATCTCGCAGAGAATCGTGAAAACATTTATTTAGATATTATATATTACATATACATTCATATTGTCTTTTTAATACAATCCCTACTTGGACGTTTCTTTGATTTCGTCTAGCTATAATTTGCGTTTGCTGCCTCGAGATTGTTGAAAAATACATATTTGAATGATTTTTATTCGGGTCAACTTTTTATTTTATTTTTAAATATGGAAAATATGCGTATATTTTACATAAATGGTATGTGATAATATAATATATGGAAACGATCGCTTATAGAAATAGAACCTCATATGAAATTATATCAAATGCGTATATATTAAGACATTATATTTATAATGTAAGGTATAAGGTAATGTATAAGGTAATGTAGCTATGTCCACATTTTGGTCACTTTGAAGGTGAACTCCTCTTCAGAGGATCATTGTTTGGATTCAGAATATATATATATTGTGTAAGAAAAAGTCCGTGCTGAAGGTAAAAAGTAATATGAAAAACTTTTTACCTGTTAATCAAATGTTTGATTAACAGTTATAAAGTGTTTCAAATTACTTTTTGAAACTTCTCCTCAACGATAATTGTCACATAAAATATTGTCATAAAAAATAATTACTTATATGTCATAAAAATTAATATCAAACAGCCGCGTCGGTTTTAAATGAATTATTTTATGAAAATTTCGCGCTGTTTGGACAAACGATACATCGTTAATATCCACGCGCAGCGCGCGTTGAGATTGAAATTTGTTTTACTTTCCGTAGTTCAAATTTTGTTAAATTTTCCGATACAAGCAACATATTAATCTGCATCGCCCCGTAATATGAACTATATGAACTAAGAACAATTAAAGATTAATGATAATTTATCGAGTGGGTGGCCATTCATAGTCGTGGCCACAAAATGTTTGTACGGTACTTATACCAAAATTATTTAACCACGTCCACGTTTTAATGTACATAGTGTTTGTTGTATTTATTATTGAGGTGAAGCTTACTCTTGATTTATTATCCTGGTAACACCTCTACAAAACCACGTTTATCAATGTCATTTCATAAAATGCATTCGTTTAAAAAAATTCTTAATTAAAAATATATATGTAAAAATACAGATCTCGACACAGCAAACACGGAACACCGAACAAGTTAAGACACTAAACAGAGCCCCAAAGTTAGGCAAGATCAAAAAATGTGCGTACGTGAAAAACTACCTACCGCAGAAATAGAACTCGCAATGCAAGACAAATTGTGATTTACAAGACTTCACTTTTTGTGCGTGTTGATTCTGGGTACATTAACTTGCTTTACATATCTATCAATTATCTTGTCCTGCATTTACCCAGTAGTCGTTCGAGTACAATACAGATTATATAGAACAATTGTTTAATCTATGACTAACCGAGTTTATTGCTAGTAAAATAAGATATGAATCAATGTTCAGATATGTTCAAACAGTAGTGAGTTTTTGATTATACTTTGGTCCGAAGTTGTATATTTCGATTTTTTATGGATATTTTTTAAGGATATAAGATAACTTACAACAAATATCCATGACTGATTATCAATATATTTTTTTTCTAATTTTGCAGTATATTTGTAAATGTAAGATATCATTTTTGAACAATTTAATTTCATATTTTGCTCAAATCATGCGTACAATAAATATGTTTGTAACTTTGTATATTGTGGACAGTACAATAATTGTATAAATGTATGCTACTTGTAGCTTATTGTTACAATACATTATTTATATAAGTTGGTTAAGTTTACCAATCGGTAACGGTTCCTATTATATAAGTTTAAAAGTTATTTTATGTGTTGATATATTGCAGTAAATAGATAATTATTGTATAGTATAATCGAGTATAATTATATTAATTATTTACAAACTACTAAATGCAGTATTCTTATTGAATGCTGTGATATAGATCCTTGATATAAAGGCATGATAAAATTAGGCAAGATCTTAATATCGACATGTGTCTGCATCATTTAAAACTATTTTAATATACAATACTGGCAAAAACGGCAATGGAACCATAAAATTAAATTAAGTCTTATTAAATAAGTCAATAGCCCTGGTTTAATCGATGAGAGAACGTTATAACACTATGTCGTTTTCACCTAAAAATAAATTTATTAACAACATGGCAAAATATTGATATAACTAAGGGCCAGTTTAAGAATGTTCGAGTAAGTTCCGCTTATACTACCCAGAACATAAAATAACTGAATGATAAAACGACTGTCCCTACGTAGACTATCGAAACTCAAAAAAGGATTTTTTTTATTACCGTCGCAACTTGTTTTTATCACATTATATACAATGTAGATAAAATTTATTTCAAATATTATTAATATATTTAGTTTTAGCAAGTCGTAAAGGAATGTGACGTCGCTGGTCCTCGTAAACTCACGAAACTTAAAATTCGCGATATTTAGTTTCGATAGTATACGAAGGGACAGTCGAAAAATGACAGCTATCATGCAGCGCGTTTCAAGCTTTAACCATAGTAGAAGGAGTGGGGAAGTAAGTTATCTTCATACAAACGCACCGCGCACGGCTTGTTTGTGTGCGCTATAGTATCTATGCGTCCCGCACGCACACTCTAACACAATCTCGACCTGTTTCTCAGTGCGCCAGCCGGGGCTAACACCGAACAAGGTTCGCGAGTCACGGCTTTTCGGCACCGCTAAATAAATGAAAAATGTTTGATAATCGCATGAGAACTTATTGGTGTGTGTTCGGCTGTCTAAATAATTCATATATTCCAGAGTTGTCTTTGTTTAGATTACCTACTGAACAGGAAAGGTAAGCAAGTCACTTATTCTAGCATACTTATGATTTTTACTTGATGATGAGTGATGCATACTCATTTTTTTGTTGTATTAGGTATGCCCCGCAACGCACGTCTCTGGCCCCGCACCCACATTGGTATCGCCAGTCGGTATTTTTTTCATCGTGAAAGGTGTTATCTTCGTTTAGGTATAAAACCGACCTCACTAACCCTGAACCCAGACAACACAAATAAAAAATACAACTTCCCAACCCTTGCCTATTTCTAGGTACTGAATTAAAATTTAGCAGATATGAGTACATACATTATAAATAAGTAACAACCCTGAGACAGGCAAGTATGGTAGGTAATTATATCGCGAATTGGGTCGGAGATGGCCTACTTCCCACTCTTTCTACTATGCTTTAACCGATGTATAGGCTAAATCGATGACTGTGAAACGCAATAGAGTGTTTTATTTATTAAATATGTTCTGGGTAGTATAACCGGAACTTCTCGAACATTCTGAAACAGGCCCTAAGTTTCATTGAGTATTTACTCAGTAGACAAGTAATTCAAAACAATTTCGCCACACTTTCGATTTCAAATGTTGCCATTTTAAAAAGTACGTGAGATATGACAAATATAGTTCTACTTGCAGTGGTTACTTATTTCAAAGCGAGTGAGTTTTAAAGATATTATATAGCATTTATTAAATTAAGTATCGGCTTAAATGGTACAGTGTTTAGAGGACTAGTACAAATAATATTTTCTCTATAAGGTGCCTTACAAGATACACGTTGCTTGAGATTACACATTTTTAAAGTGAGATGAAACATGAAACTGACTTTATAGTGACTCCAACTTGATAGATATTTAGGTCTTTATATAACAACACTAAAACAGGAGCCACACTCAAACCACAGTGAGGATGAACTGGGGAGTAAGAAGAAGAAGAAGGAGGGTGCGTGCCTTACTACGCTATATATTCCAAAACATTAGTATGGATTTTTTTGAGGATTTCCCGGCACGTTTTAACTCTGTACTGCAAACATCCACCTTCACCTTGCTATGGCATCTATGGCGATTTACAAGTCTACAGGTAATGTTATGTTAGCTTTGGATGTTCCAGATCAGAAGGACAACGTGGCATAAATACTCCATGGCTTTGTGGAAAGAACGATAAACGTCTGAAGACCAAAAGACTGTTATAACTACGTACAATAGAAAGGGCGAAAAAACCTTACATATAACTTTTTGTCTTATTCCTAACGGCATTATCTGTAGTGCACCAATAGCAATTCAATTTCGTATTTTATGCCGACACCCAAATTAAAATATGCACGAAATGTGTACCTACATCTTATTATTATCTTTGATTCCTTAATAATATAAATTCAAATCTTCATTTGTGAAGATAACGATATCGTTAGTGATCCCATAGTCGGTTCTCAATAAAAATGTCATCGACTACTTTGTTACACCTCTTTGGATGTATCAAGTTTGGTTTGGGACAAGAGTTGGCCCGACGTATTTCAAATCACACACTTCATTAAAATAGCCAGATTTAAGACTAACGCGAGAGTCTTCAGCTTGGTTTCAAGCATCATTTTATACTAGACGCGACATCTCAAACGAGGATAGTCAACCAGTGCAGGTATGCCAGCCGGCATACTCTCCCCCACACGCAGCTGGGCACTCGTAGAGATTACACGTGCTTTACGTTCGAAAATTTTGAATTCAAAATACGCAATTGTTAATACACAATTTTCTAACGTAGAGTATGCCGGCCGGCTTACCTGCACTGTTCGACTATCCTCGTTTGAGATGTCGCGTCTAGTATAAGTCAATGGTTTCAAGTAACAAAATAGAGAGTGAGAAAGTTTGCTTTGAAAAAATACTTTTCATGGCACTTGTCATGAAATGTGTTAGAGAGCGCAATTGAGACAGTTTCTACATGAGAAGTGGAGTCATCCCTCTCGGCGTGACCACGGATCCAAGGACGGTTCGAAGCACAAACCTGGTGCAATTATAGCAAGCCCCGGTCGAGCTCCTTGCGAAGCATCCTGGACAGTTTCTGTACGTCCTCGTCCACTTGTCCCGCGAACAGAGAGTCCAGCAGTTCCCCCCTTGAGGCGAGGGCGAACACGCCCGCGAGCCGCGATACTGACTTGTCAGAGAGATGCCGCTCAACCACTGACCTGAAAATTACCAGATAATGTTTGAGAAAAACAGTCATCAAAAGTAAGTTATCATGTATTTAAAAGATAGAGATATAAGAGTACATACAGATAAATTAAAGGATTACAATACAATTTCAGAATATACTTTAAACATTATGTTCTAAATTCTAAATGGTAGCGGGCCCTAAACTAGGCTGGGCCTTTATCTTAGTGATCCAAAGCTTCTGTGATTTTGTGTACTTAGTAAAATTTTACTTAAGTCACGTATTTTTTTTTATTTCAGGCAACTTAGCATTATAAACAACACAGGCCCATAAAATAACATATAAACCTTAAAATAACATACATAATATTTTTTAAGTCACGTAATCAGTACAAGCCCTAAATTTTGTTTATTGACGACTGATTTAATTATTGAAGTTATATTCTTCAGTTTGAATTAAATTTCAAATGCTTACAGCTTCGGCGTCTATATACGGTTGTAGATCGGTCGGTAGTTATTAATTTATTTTAGATTGTTTTTATTAGGTCATGACACTGAGATATGGAGAATCACGTAATTTTTTTAACCGGAGAAAGGTTTAAAATATTTGTATATACCTATATCTATGCTAATATTATAAAGAAGAAAGATTTGTATTTTTGTATGTAACTTAAAAACTACTGGACCGATTTGAAAAAACTTTTTATTCATTTAACCATTATAATCCTACACCATTCTTGATGAACATGTTATATACACACAGGCTATGGAATATTTTCAAATATGTAAGTAATGTAAGGGGTACACTTTTTCTTAAAATACATGTTCAATATATGCATGTTCGAGGCTCACTTCACCTTTTTTTTTTTTATTATATAAATCTACACTCCACCATAGATACATTAAAAGGACCTCTTTATCATTTCTCTATGACTCCACAGACTCCAGGGTCCGTGACTTTTTTTAATTATGTACATATTTTATTTACAAACTAGATACTTACAATATATAGGAAACATGCAACATTCTAAAAGAGAACAGTGTTAAAAGAACAGTTTTTTTTTTCGATAAATGTCATTAGCACTTGCATCCAGAGCAGACTAGTGACCTCTAGCAGCACCCGTTCACGAGTTGACGCATGTGCCATCCATCGCCTTCCTCAACCATTTTTGAGTGAAGATGGCGACCCGACACACAACACCGCCGCTAGACAACACCTTTATGTGAGTTTGACCGCTCTGGATACCCGTGCCAACGATTACAATTTGGGATTACACTACTTTTTTGTAACAGGGTCTCCATTACCACGCTGTTTCGATCTTTGATCGCCATTCACTTCAGCTTAACATCTCATCCATCTGATTAGGAGACAGAAAATGCTCCTTACCGCTTTGGTACTAACATGATAAAGACCTATAAGATTAAGAACTTTTGTCTCAAGGTAACGAGTGCAGTCATGCAGTGTAGTGTCACGCAAAATGGTAACAGATCACCAAAACTGTACCTAATCAGCAGGCGAGACGGTTGCCACAAAGACGGCGACTCCTCCATCTCGTCATTTCATATCACAAAAGATTTTAAAAACTATAATAATATATGTATATCCAATTCGAGAACTAGCCAGCTACCATCGAAATGACGATGCCGTACTTACTTGAGTGATTGGTGAGATTCGCGCAGTGCGTCCTGTAAGAAGCCGCGGTCGTACGAGAAGTCCACCTCGCAGAAAGACACCACGGCCATCAGTACCGTCTGAAATGTACAAACAATTGCTGTGAACAGTTGGCATAAAATTCAGTAAAATCTTCTGTTTCTCATTTCTGCCTGTTCCACCTAACGGCACTAACGGCTAGGTAGCTTGAAGACCACAGTCATGAACTAAGGCTTAATTCTCCTGACAAGAAGTAAAGAAGTGGCATTTTTACTCTCAAACAATTTTCGACAATTCGCAAGTTTGTCTATATTTCTACAAGGCATAGTATCGCATGCAAGACTTAGATACTAGGCATAATCATGTTATTATAATAATACTAGGCATATATATTATGTAATTTTTTGCAATTAGCTTTAAACTTGTTAATGTTGAGAGGTTAGAGCATACACCGGATATAGGGGTGGACGGCGTGGGTTCAATCCCGCACATGAATATAACTTTTACTCTGGTTGTAATTTTGTTACTTTTTGAATTGGTTAAATTTGTTACTGCATCAGCCGGATCGTTCACTGCTGAACACAGCCTCCCCTATTAAGGAGTTTGCCATAATCCCCACGCTTGGCAGGCGACTTGGGGATCGCAGTATAAGATAGCAGTTCTTAAGAAGGTGCTGCTGCCCACCTTCCAGTATTTTTCCCTTAGTCGTCTTTACGACACCCACGTGATGATATGGGGAGGTGCAATTCTAACCCGGCACCCCACGGGGAATTTTTTTAGAGGTAAACGTATTTGTTATACAGGGTTATTGGTAATATGCTAACAACCTCTTAGGGTTGACTTCTGCTAGTCCTATGAAACATATTGAGATGATTTTCTTATGGATTTAAAAAAAAGATTTAAAAATAATTTATATATTTATTTTGGCCGCGGCGGGGGGCGCTCTAGGCTCGGAGTAGGTATTAAACTACTCCGAGCCTAGAGCGCCCCCCGCCGCGGCCACACTGGATCGCGCCGTGGTCCCTTTGAATAGCGTTTTGAATATTTACATCGAGCAAAGTAATAAAAATATTAAATAATACATTACAGGCACAAGAGAGTTTTGTCATCAGGTGGTCCTCGTGCTTATTCAGTCAAAAACATATTAAAAAAAAAAACAAAAAAGAAAGTTTCATATAAGTAAAAAAAAACAAAAAAATCTCAAAATGTTTCTTAGGACTAGCAGAAGTCAACCCTAAGAGGTTGTTAGCATTTTACCAATAACCCTGTATATTAACGCTTTTATGGGGTATTTTATGGAATCACGTGCGTCGGCTTTTAACAACTTTTCAAGCTAATACAAGTAAAACCTATTTCTTAATAAAGCAAGAAGTGCAAGAGTTCGAATCAACAGACGGCACGCTGTCTTACTACTATTGCCTGATCATATTTGCGAGCAAACGAAGTTGATTTTTGACTCAACTTGTAGTTATGTTTTAGTAGGCGCAAATTACTTTTTTAATTACTATTAAAAGAAAAATCCCACGAAAACATTCGTATTAACTCAAAAAATAGCAGACCTATGTTTAGCACCAAACGAATTTGATGCAATTCTAAAAAACCGGTCTGAAATCTTAGTTCATCATAATTTTCAAATAGTTTTTTTTCCGGAGGCTACTTTTATTCTACCGTCCTATAGCTACCAAAATACATTTAAAACCTGGTTAGCAAACTTTATGGTGTTACAGGATATGTTTATTTCAAGGCTTAACACGCTATATGTTAGATAGATAGATAACACTTTTATGCACTTTTAATATGATTAATACTAGTTACAAGATTAAAAATATCTTAAAATAGTACAATCGGCGGCCTTATTGCTAGGCAGCAATCTCTTCCAGGCAACCGTATGTTCGCCAGGAAACGTGCGTAAAACACCTTTTTTGTGTTTCCCCCTTACCATTCACCTTAAATGTCTTTGTATCCTTACTATACGAGTACAAACGTAGTATCGTCATATTTTAAAATATCATGTGTAAAAAAATCAGTAGAACGTTGCACGCATGTTCTCGAACTTATGAACCTCTCCGCTTCTGACATTTATAAATTATAAAAGCCTACGAATAAATATGACTATTTAATCACACTCACAACACAACCTTTCTACGTAACCCTCCCAAAATCCTATTGCCCATTGGTAATTAGTTTCAGGTTATATGACCTGAACTCTTCGAAATAATGTTCGAGAACAACAATGGTTTTAGAATCTTTGGAGAAAAAAACAATATTATGAAGTACTTCCTATCATTGCTTGAACTGATATCGGTACTCACGTGGAATTTAGACCTGAAAGCAGCGAGTTGCCTCTCGTCTGCTGCAGAGAGCTGGTTGTGCCGCCGCAGCACGCCGAGCTTCACGGCGGATTTGATCACGTGCTTCACCAACTTCTCCGCTTCTCGCTTCTCGACGCGTTCGCGGAGCACTGTTAAGAACTGGAAAATGATAGAAAAACTTATGTAAGTTCCTTTCTTAAATAGCATGGCTTAGCGTTGAAGTTTTAGCCAAGGGCCTTTGTACGTCCGACCACTTAGATGCATCTTTGTTTTTACCACTCCAAGACACTTTACCTTTAGTTTTCCTAGAATTACTGGCTCTGAAGGACAGCTGCCGGAACACACCTTTAGGTGCTTGGCGACCGATTTTCTACATGACGGTGGTAGCTATAATTTTATCAACATAGTAATAGAATGACCAAGGTAGCTTGGACGACATGAAAAATATATTGAAAATATAAAAATAAATGCTCAAATTGCAGTTTTTTTTAGTTATTTGCATTGCATCAAACAAACAGTTGGTAGAAACAATAGTTTAAAGAAACATTTGTGAAAAAGAAAACAAAAATTTAATTTTCTCTCCAAAAGTTGTTGAACTTAAAACTAAGAAAATTGGCCGGCTCGTTCTCTATACAAACGTGGTAGGGTGATCACTCCCTTATTTGAGGATTTAGGTTCAAAATAAAGCATAATACCGATTGATCTCGTCATTATCTAGGCTTGTATGATGTCGAAATTTTAATAAAATAATTAACTTGAGAGTTATGAGCTTCGAAACATTTTCATACAACATTTTCGAGGCTCATAACTTTGAACTTAATTATCTTTTTAAAATGTCGGCATCATACAAGCCTAGATAATGGCGATATCAATCGGTATTATGCTTCATTCTGGACCTTAAACCTCAAATAAGGGAGTGATCGTCCTACGGCGTTTGTATGGAGAAGCGACCGGCCAGTTCAACCTTAACGTTCTTCCTCGTTTTCAGTCACGGTCAGTGTATACTCATATCCGCTCCTAAAATAGTATTTTTGTAGTAAACGGCCGACTTAAATTGTGTTCGGAAGTCGTTAAATATGAAAAAGAACCAGTCCAAACATAAATGATGTATAAGCGTCGTTGAAATAGTTTAGAAAATTGATTTACCTCAAACAAAACACGAATTGTTGTTTGTTTCCTTCAAGAATATTAGGCAAAATAGAAATGTACAAAATATTGATTGAAATAAGTAAAACTAGATATTAGTTGGTCATCGTACCGTTTAATTCGATTTGTTTACTCGATACGTACGTAAACTAATTGAATTAGGTAATTTTAGTATTAAAATTGTTTGCGTAAGAAGAATTATACTTCTGTGTAAGTAATTTATGTGGTCTATGACCTAGAATCATTGATCATGTGTGAGTAAGGCAAAATGGGTTAGGATGGGTTTAAAATTTACATTTCAGATACAATTTTGTTATTTCCAAACATAAGTTTTGTTATGCGCCAAAACGTATAGAATTCAGTACCATGTTAAAATACTGCTAGCGCCCACGCTTCGCCACATTACATGTCATGATTTCATGTAATAGAGGACGAGCCTATAGCCATCTTGCAGCGAACTACTAGGTTATTATGATAAACAAGTATAGTTCGCTGCGATGTCGCGATGGTAAAAGATCTGATGGAATGATTTTGGTTTTTCGGCCATTATGGTGTAGGAGCTGCGTCCGTTTTAGAATAATAACGTATCTACCTGTGTTTTTAAAGAAGCCAATCGCTTATTTTGAATTGATTGATCTAACTGTCGTATAGTAAAGTGATTCTGTATACGATCACCTGCCATTGCAGAAGTAAACTCGTAAAAAAATCTAAACATGGGCCTTCTAATCAAGGGCAATAGACATGAACAAAATTTTGACATAAGTCAATTTTCCTTTGAAAACGATGCTCGTTATGTAATTCGAATTTCAAAATGGAGATCATTTTAATTACAAGACACCTTGTTATAACGGAAAAAACTTAGGATAACTGATCGGGATAATTGCTCACAGAACTAGAATAATTCATTTGAATTTTGACTTACTCGTACTTCGTTTTTTTTAAATTCATAATAGGCTCGCGTTTGATTACACCCTGCCTGATGTTATGCGTTGATATGATCTAAGATGGATCACGCTAAAAGAAACGTATTTACTCTCGATTTGAAGACACTGAAAACTGACCACGGCAAGGAGTTCCACTCATTATAGCAGTACGCACGAGCAAATCAACCATGTACGGATGGCGCCTCTCCCCTTGTCTAGACATTCGTGTTATTCTTGTGCACATCAACGAAATGTTTCTTTTTTATGTTATTGTGACGGAACAAGCTCGAGGCCCATCTGATGTTAAGTGGATAAACCTCTGCCTATATAACAGATGCATTTCGTCACAAGTCACGAATTGTACTGCGCCCGTCACCTTGAGACATAGTTCTTAAGTCTCATGTGCCTGTAATTTCACTGGCTCTCAAGGACTGCCGATCCGAGCCATGGACCTGCTGCGCGGCAGTCCATAGCCTATGCCACTGTGCTATCACTGTAATAGTTTGTATCCAGTAAGATACCGATAGACAAGCGACTTTAGGGCGATGCTCGGGCATTTGCAGCCGAAACCACCCCAGAAAGTCGCTGCCTATTAACCCAAGAGGTTAACGTCTCTCTGTCGACTCTACTGTTCACTTTTATTACAATATTTTTTTATTACTCTGTAAAAATATGTATGCATTGGCGACTTCGTGGGTCCTACAGCTCAATAGACAGCCAATAGAACTACACATAATTTACGTCATCACTCCGTGAAATGATTTTTATATCCTATGGTCACCTAATCAACTCAATGTAGTGTAATCTTTAGCGTGAGATAAAGAAAGAAGGAAGGAGTAGATACCTGATCAAAGAGCTTGGCAGCATGTTCGTCGAGCACCAGAGAGCGGGCGCTGGCGTTGCCGCCCACCCTAGAGAGGAACTTCTTCTGCGCGCGCAGCGAGATGTCGCGGGCGCACCACGTGCCGCCCTCCATCGCTGGAAAACAACAACAACATTCTACACATTTGTACTCTCTTATATTTAATTATTTTATAGGGCAGCCATTGTGGAACGCTACATGCGTTGAAACTTTAGCGCCGCGCCGCGCCGTGCCGTCACATCTTTCTGAGGCAAACATGAGGAGCTGGCGCTGCGGCTACTTCCGCGGAGCAACTCAAGCGGCGTAAGTATGCTATTTTCTGGTAAAATTGTGACTATAGTATATGATAAAAAGTATTTAATATAGTTGAATTGAGCCATTTAGCGTAGAGACATTCGGTTCGCAAGCTCATTGTATTTTTATAAAACTTTTTATTTTTTATTTATTGTAATATATTGCTTATAGGTTACATAGCCTTTGACCATTTTTATTGAAGCAAAGATGGCCGAGCGGTAATAGCTATGGACTGCGGTGCCGCAGGTCCCTGGTTCGATCCCCACCGCCGGCTTGAGCTACACCGCATGGTGGAACGGCATTTTACGAATGCTCGCCTGGCTAGCTACCACCCTCAAGTAGAAAATCTGTCACCAAGCACCTAACAGTGTGTTGCGGCAGCAGTCTTTGAGAGCCAAAAAAAATACAGGCACGTGAGACTTAACAACAGCTGTATGCCTCAGCTCAGTGTGACGGGCGCAGTGCGATTCATGACACGACGAAATGCTGATAAATGAAATCTGTTATAGGCAGTGGTTACCGCTTAACATCAGGTGGGCCTCCTGCTTGTTCCGTCACAATAAAAATGAAAAAAGTTGTAGTAGTTTTAGAAATGAAATAATTCATATAGATGATCTTCAAGATTCAAAATGTAAGTGCCTAGTTACCTACCCATTTTTTACAATAATAAAGGCTTAATATATGTGCTTCACGCAATTAAACCCACGTGGTGTCCCACCTATGTTATAGTTAGTACAGCATTATTCACTTATAATAACAGAACATAGTTATAAATAAGTTAATATGGCTAAAACTCGCGATAGTTTTTAAAGTGAAACAAAAAGATTACCTACTTTATACACAAAAATTACATTTAATTACCTATCTACTATAAGACTATGTATACATAATATAGAAGTCAAGAATCTATAAATTTATCAGAGCGCTTGGTCGATGCGACGCGTGATCAAAATGCTGGCACCTATTCGGCTCAAAGAATAAGCATTGCAATTCAACGGGGCAATGCTGCCAGCATGCTGGGCACGCTGCCAACTGGTAGTGGGCTAGAGCATTTGGACTGCCTATGAGTCCAAATGCTTTTATTGTAGTAGCTGTAGTGTTGTATATAGTTTGTAGTATTTGGTTAATAAAGGCATACCGCCGGTAAAAAAAAAGAATCTATATATAATAAGTCTAGGAGTCGCACAGCTAAAATATACGTAGAATGACGTCAGAATCCTCCGATATTAATGCTTTAAAATACTTAGTATTTCCATCGTACAATTTATAGTATGATATGAATGTCTTCGAACGCACGGTCATAGCTATTACTATAAACATTATACGTATGTTTACGATTTGCTTCGATTGGCCGTTTGTTTCAATTTCGCCGCTCACAATGAAACAATTGCACTTTCAATTGAATCTCTGTAAACTGGGACGCGGCGAGTGCCCGCTGTCTACTTACTTTAACTCGACACAATATAACGCTTTGTAAAATATTGTGGTCTACGTTTCTATACAAGTACACGTGGCTGTTTAAACTTTAATCATAGAAAATATTAGGTCCTTACATATGAAATTGGCGTTTTGTATGGGAGGAACAAAAAGTCGAATATTTTTTAATATAATATATTTAATTAATCAAAGTATGAACCATTATTTTCTATGCACTTTTGCCATCTCATAGGTAGTTCATTGATCCCTTTACTAAAAAAACCAGTCGGACGGGAATCAATAAAATCTTTGAAGGCGATTTGGACTGCCCCATCGGAGTTGAATTTTTTCCCTTGCAAGAAGTTATCCAAATTTCGAAAAAAATGGTAATCTGTTGGAGCAAGGTCCGGGGAGTACGGAGGATGTCTTAGACTTTCCAATTGAAGCTCTTCTAATTTAGTAGCCGTCTGTAGCGCAGTGTGTGGTCTAGCGTTGTCGTGAAGCAGCAGTGGCGTGGAGCGATTGACCAGCCTAGGTTGTTTAGCCGCTAGCTTTTCCATCATGGTTTGCAATTCCTGACAATAGACATCAGCCGTAATAGTCTGGCCAGATTTGAAAAAACTGTAATGAACAATACCGGCACTAGTCCACCAAACGCTTACAAGTAACTGTTTTGGGGTTAATTTTCGCTTGGGGCAGGATTTGGCTGGCTGGCCAGGATCTAACCATTGCGCTGAGCGCATCCGATTATCGTAAAGAACCCATTTTTCATCACAGGTAATGATTCGGTTTAAAATACCTTCATTATTGTGCCGGTTTAGTAATGTAACGCAGCAGTCGACGCGCGTTTGCCGGTTTGTTTCAGTCAATTCGTGAGGTACCCACCTTTCAAGCTTTTTAATCTTCCCAATTTGCTTCAAGTGAATTAAAACAGTTTTATCACTAACATTGCAGCCTGCAGCTAACTCGGACGTGGTTTGCGATGGATCCGCTTCCACAATAGCCTTCAACTCTTCATTATCAACTTGAGTCTCAGGCCGTCCACGGGGCTTGTTCTGCAGGTCGAAATTTCCAGAACGAAAACGTTGGAACCAAAAACGAACTGTGTTTTCTTTTGCAACACGACCGCCATACACATCATTCACCCTTCGAGTTGTTTCCGCAGCACTAGTGCCACGGCGGAACTCGTACTCGTAAATAATGCGATATTTAAGGTTTTCCATTTTGTAAAATGAGTGACGCAAACAGAAAAAAACAGAAGAAAAAAAACAAATGAATGACGATCATCGAAGCACAAATACATGAGTCTATAGCTGTACAAATTTGAATTTGGAATTCCTTACCAAAGATGAGAAATTCGTGATTAAAGTGGCCAGTACGAAAAACGCCAATTTCATATGTAAGGACCTAATATTATTTTAATAAAACACTTACAAAATATAATAAATATATCTAGGGACGATTCCGCCTAATTATGCTGCTAAGCCGACGTGACGTCACAAACTAATTCGCGAGTCTTGACTCATCGAGCGCACGATCAAGAACCAGGAAAATTAGGCCTCGAGCTTGTTCCGCCAAAATAACATAGAAAAAAATTTGTTATCACGGTATTGCGGGCTATATAGACAAAAAAAACGTCCTTATAAAAATATAGATATACACTTCTGGACTCATCTATTGGCCCACCTTGTATTTTCAGTTTCGTTTGGTCCTAGCTAAAATTTTATATTAGGTCGAGCAAAAAGTTTTTATGCAGTTTTGAACCTGGCACATTCACAATTTCATTCAATAGTCTTTTTTTGAATTTCGAACACAGAATTTAAAGAAACAAAAGACAATTTGGAGCCTGTTTGTTGATATCAAACAATCGAATACTAAGAAAACTTGGTTTTATTGGTTTACTTGGATTTAATTCTTGAAAAAGTGATTGATATCTTTGGTTTTGCAACAAACATTACTTATTCTTAACATTAAGGTGAGGTTCTATCAATAATCTATGGATACTTCACCTGAAGTCGCCGCCCAAGCTGTGGCACTTATTCAGGCCGGACACAGCCAAAGAAACGTGAGTGCTCAACTTAATTTAAGTCGATCTGCGGTCCGAAATGTTTATCGGAGGTACCTAGAGACTGGCGGCTTTGTTCGTCGCCAAGGAAGGCCACGATCTCGGGTCACAACTGAAAGGCAGGATCGATTCATCGTGACGACCAGCTTGAGAAATCGTCTCTCCATTGAGATACAAAACCAACTTCGCGACTTCCACGGAGTATCTGTGAGCGCTCGAACTGTTCGGAGAAGGTTAAAAGAACGCGATATGGTACCACACAAGCCAGCTAATGGGCCCAAACTAACGCGAGCCCACCGAACAGCGCGCCTTCATTTCGCACGCAGTCATTTAAATTGGACACAGCAAGATTGGAGCCGTGTACTCTTTTCTGATGAGTCTAAAATTGTGTTACATGGCAATGATGGAAGGAAGAAGGTCTACCGACGTAAGGGAGAGCGTTTCGCACAATGCTGCTTTGAAGAGAGGGTTGCTTATGGCGGTGGCTCATGGACTGTCTGGGGCGGTATATCCGCGAGCGGCAAAACTCAACTTGAGGTTGTTACAGGACCACGGCTGCCAACATTAAATGCTGAAAGGTACATTCGTGAGTGCTTAGAACCTCACGTGATACCATACGCGGACTATGTGGGCCCAAATTTCCTTTTTATGCATGATAATGCAAGAGCCCATGCGGCCGGCATCGTCAGGGAATATCTTCGGGATGTGAACATCACAGTTATGGACTGGCCAGCCAGAAGCCCAGACATGAACCCTATTGAGGACATGTGGGACGAGCTAAAAAGACGTGTTAGGGCTCGTCAGCCAGTTGCCCAGACGATGCAGGAGTTGAAAACTGCCATAGAAGAGGAATGGGAGATGATCCCTCAAAATTTCATAGAGCGGTTGATAAACTCTATGCCTAATCGTATGAGAGCTGTGGTAGATGCCCATGGAGGCAACACGCGTTATTAAATTAAACCTTTATTTGATAAAACATGTTTTTTATTCAAAAATCAATTGCCTTTAACAAGGCGCATATCCGACTTGTTAGGCGTAGCTCCATGTCGTATGGTATTCTGAATTCAAATTTAAAACAATACGATCGAAAAAGATGGTAAAATGTGCCAGGTTCAAAACTGCATAAAAACTTTTTGCTCGACCTAATATAAAATTTTAGCTAGGACCAAACGAAACTGAAAATACAAGGTGGGCCAATAGATGAGTCCAGAAGTGTATATGAAGCGCTCGTAGCGAAGTTTACTTAGCTGTTCTCAACCGATCAGCAAAGTTAAGCAACGTCGCGCGCGGTCAGGAGTTGGATGGGTGACCGCTAGTGACATTACTACTGAGCGTTTCCGTGCTTCGGAGGGCACGTTAAGCCGTCGGTCCCGGTTGTCGTCTTAGGATGGCAGTCGTTATAGCATGGTGGTAGGGCATTTTGCGAATGCCCGCCTGGCTAGCTACCACCCTCAAGTAGAAAGTCTGTCGCCAAGCACCTAACGGTGTGTTCCGGCAGCTGTCCTTGAGAGCCAGTACTTCTAGGTTAGCCTGAACAACATCTTCGACCACATCATCACTTACCATCAGGTGAGATAGTGGTCAAAGGCTAACCTATAAGGCATAAAAAAAAAAAAAAAAAATAATTTTTAATCGGAATGTAGTAAATGTAATCAAAATCAGTTCAATTGCAATTAATCACGATGAATTATTCTTATACTTATAATTTTTATACTGTTCTGTACTGTATCAGCCGGAAAGTCCACTGCTGAACATAGCCTCCCCCAATATGGCAAACCCCCCCAGTTTGCCATAATCCCCACGCTTGGCAGGCGGCTTGGGGATCGCATATGAGATATCATTTCCTCAGAAAGTGCTGCTGCCCACCCTCTGGTGTGTTACCCTTAATCGCCTCTTACGGCACCCACGGGTTGAGATGGGGGGGTGTGACATTCTAGCCCGGCACCCCACGGGTTTTTTTTTTATAACGTGATAGAATATGTATTTTTTGCAGTATATTGAGTTGAAAATACTGATTTGGCTGACAAGGACAGCCGAAACACAAGTTTAAGTGTTTATTAGCAAGCCCCACTAACTTTGACGAAACTGTCATACAATCATATTGTGAGTTCAAGCCAGTAGCAGTAATTTAAATCATTATGAAGCGCTCGTAGCGAAGTTTACTTAACTGTTCTCAACCGATCAGCAAAGTTAAGCAACGTCGCGCGCGGTCATGAGTTGGATGGGTGACCGCTAGTGACATTACTACTGAGCGCTTCCGTGCTTCGGAGGGCACGTTAAGCCGTCGGTTCCGGTTGTCGTCTTAGGATGGCAGTCGTTATAGCATGGTGGTGGGGCATTTTGCGAATTCCCGCCTGGCTAGCTATCGCCCCAGGTAGAAAATCTGTCGCCAACCACCTAACGGTGTGTTCCGGCAGCTGTCCTTGAGAGCCAGTACTTCTAGGTTAGCCTGAACAACATCTTCCACCACATCATCACTTACCATCAGGTGAGATAGTGGTCAAAGGCTAACCTATCAGGCATAAAAAAGTAGACCTCATTTTTTACACCCTTATACTGCTCTCCTTTGATTTTCGACGTGTACCTACCGCTTTTTGGCAGATACGCGGGGACGCTTTCACACACAACCTGCGTATATACCCGCCAGGGTAGTCCGTTATCCCCTAGGAGGGATCAGACAACGCCTCAAGTCCAGCCAGAACACATTACACACATCTGCCTTTTTTTATTTTTATTTTTTTATTGCTGATATGTAAGCCTTTGACCGCAATCTCACCTGATGGTAAGTGATGATGTGGTCGAAGGTGTTAACAGGCTTAACCTAGAATTTCTGGCTGGAAAAGCTGCCGGAACACACCGTTAGGTGCTTGGCGACAGATTTTCTACTTGAGGTTGTACGCTAGCCAGGCGGGTATTCGCAAAATGCGACAAGCCCGCGGCGGGATTCGAGCCATGGACCTGCTGCGCGGCAGTCCATAGCCAATGCCACTGAGCCATCACTGCTTCAAAACTTGCTTTTCTTTCTGAAACAAGCTGAGTCATAAGCCGTGACCAGCACGCTTCAATCTATGCTCGCAGGCATTGTACTAGCCTTGCTTCAACGGATACCAATATATTATTAGCCATTCCTATATTATTGTTGCAGTTATATTGTTCGTGTCCTATATCATAGTCATAGTCCGAGTTTATCCTTTGTTTTTTTTCTGTTATTGTGATGAAACAAGCGCGAGGCCCACCTGATGTTAAGCGGTATCCTCTGCCTATAACAGATGCATTTCATCAAGTGAAGAACTGCACTGCGGCCATCACCTTGAGACATACCTGTTAAGTCTCATTTTGCCTGTTATTTCACTGGCTCTCAAGGACTGCTGCCGGAACACACCGTTAGATGCTTGGCGACAGATTTTCTACTTGAGGGTGGTCGCTAGCCAGGCGGGCATTCGCAAAATGCCCTTCCACCATGCGGTGAAGCTCAAGCTCTGGGCGGGATTCGAACCATGGACCTGCTGCGCGGCAGTCCAGGGTGGTTCTTATTAGCGACGTATTCTCTTACCTATAGTCAAGTTGAAGCGAAGCTACATTGTTTACGATGACGCATATCTATAATTCTAACACCATACACGAACACGAACAATAACAGACTCTGTTATAAATAATTATTTTAATTCTGTAAATATAATAATTATTTAATTAAAACCGTTATAAATAATTATTTTAAGTCAGGTTTTTTTAAGTCATCTAAAACAAAGTTTAATAAAATTAAACCAACACTATAAAATTGTATTTGTATATATAAGCCATGGAGAGAGCTATGCTCGGAGTTTCTTTGCGCGATAAAATTCGGAACGTGGATATTCGGCAAAGAACCAAAGTCACCGACATAGCTCTCAGAATTAGCAAGTTGAAGTGGCAATGGGCGGGCCACATTGCTCGACGAACTGATAACCGATGGGGAAGAAAGGTTCTCGAGTGGTTACCACCCTACACCAGAAGACGTAGAGTTGGTAGGCCCCCACTAGGTGGACTGACGACATCGTGAAAGTCGCGGGTAGGCAATGGTTACAAGCGGCTAATAGCCGTTCTTTGTGGCGCTCTATGGGGGAGGCCTTTGTTCAACAGTGGACGTCTTCCGGCTGGTGATGATGATGATGATATATAAGCATGAGCCTATTAAAATAATAGAAACCATGGGAAGAGCGCTGTACGCTGCTGTAGGTTCATCAGTCACAGGTGATGACTGATGAACTTAATTCGGCAACAGTCGAAGCAGTGATGGCTCAGTGGCATTAGCTATGGACTACCGCGCAGCAGGTCCATGGTTCGAATCCCGGCACGGGCTTGAGCTTCACCGCATGGTGAAAGGGCATTTTGCGAATGCCCGCCTGGCTAGCGACCACCCTCAAGTGGGAAATCTGTCGCCAAGCACCTAACGGTGTGTTCCGGCATCTGTCCTTGAGAGCCAGTAATAAAACCTTCAACCACAACATCACTTACCTATCACTGGCCTATCAGCAATAAAAAAAACACAATATTTGTTTTTTGTATAACTTTTTAAGCACTTTTTTTTTATTGGTATGCCTTTGACCGCTATCTCACCTGATGGTAAGTGATGATGTGGTCGAAGATGTTGTTTAGGCTAACCTAGAATAAATATCTAAATCCACATAAGTTTCACCAACTAAGTATTTAACATGAATAACGGATTATTATTATTTCTGTACATAATTTTAATTTTTTTACAACATATACAAAAATAAATATCATAAAAAACTTAAAACTAGGGTGCCGCTGGTAGCGGGGCAGAGCCCAAGCTACCGGTGGTTAGGGCTGCACAGAGAGGAATCTCCGGACAATGCGTGTTGTGTCCAGTATCACTGCCTTCTGCATCCGACCCTTGATCCAACCGTCTAGCGAGAGCCTCTTGAGGTGTTGGTCGAGGCTCTTCGCTATAAGGCCGTTCGCCGAAACGACTATCGGAACAATGATCGTCGAGTCAACATTATTATTATTATTATTAATAATACTGCGGTTGTTACAAAATTACGACGATATAAATACGTTCTTTTTTCTAGTTATGAGCCGTCAAATTATCTAAAGAAAGTCCTCGTGCATAAACATGAACAATTTATGAAGGTACGATTTTAATATTTCATATAAACTTAATTGTGACGATGGAAGCGCATTACGTGGTATTATGATCGAATACACGTTCAAAACATTTTAATGAGAATGTTGATAGAGGTCGAAGTCTTTTATACGTACCCACCCAAGGGAGAATTTGTCCTTTGAATAACGAGGGTTATTCGAGGGACGAATTCCATACATAACTCCTACATATCAGACGTTATAATGACGCCCACTATTACCGTCCATACACGAGTCTACGTATTAAATTAATGAATAAGAGCATTTAAGTTTATACGTGAACATTAGAATATTAAAATATGGTGTCTCTCTTGTGCGTTCTTTTTTAACCGGCGGTATGCCTTTATTAACAAAATACTACGAACTATATACAACACTACAGCTACTACAATAAAAGCATTTAGATCCCTTTAAGTAAATGTGCGTTGGACATTCAAATTCAAATTATTTATTTGCCATAATGTAGGTACAGTACAGGTCTTAACTTAAAACAATATATGGCTCTACATTTAAACCTTAAAGGCGTGCAAATTACTACGTTCAACTAATTTAATTTAGCAAATTATTATTACAATGTCATTTCATTAGTTACATATATTATTCATGTCCATCATTCATTTATAATTTATATGTTAGATTCATCATCATCATTAATTCTCCCAGACGAAGTACTTCAAAACAGTCCGAAACTGTTCGGAATCTTTCCGGTAAATATAACGCGGGTCCTAGCCGGTTCCTAATAAGTTAATTCATCAATAGTTTAATAAACCCTACCAATTTGAAACTCATTTAATTTCAATTTAAATATGTCAATATTCTTTGCCTCTTTTATGGTTTGCGGTAATTAAAGAAATAATTTCTCACTTTACAAAAATTACCATATTATTTATTAAAAAATATATTTTAAGTTATAGTTCCGATAGCTACTACTGTTAAAGGTCAAGATCTATAATCTACTAGGTGATAAGGGTGGTTAAATTAATTTTATTTAGTTGAAATTGAATTTATTATGTAATATATTTAAATTTAATTAACTTCACTGGGGTTATATATTAGGTCCTTACATATGAAATTGGCGTTTTGTATGGGAGGAACAAAAAGTCGAATATTTTTTAATATAATATATTTAATTAATCAAAGTATGAACCATTATTTTCTATGCACTTTTGCCATCTCATAGGTAGTTCATTGATCCCTTTACTAAAAAAACCAGTCGGACGGGAATCAATAAAATCTTTGAAGGCGATTTGGACTGCCCCATCGGAGTTGAATTTTTTCCCTTGCAAGAAGTTATCCAAATTTCGAAAAAAATGGTAATCTGTTGGAGCAAGGTCCGGGGAGTACGGAGGATGTCTTAGACTTTCCAATTGAAGCTCTTCTAATTTAGTAGCCGTCTGTAGCGCAGTGTGTGGTCTAGCGTTGTCGTGAAGCAGCAGTGGCGTGGAGCGATTGACCAGCCTAGGTTGTTTAGCCGCTAGCTTTTCCATCATGGTTTGCAATTCCTGACAATAGACATCAGCCGTAATAGTCTGGCCAGATTTTAAAAAACTGTAATGAACAATACCGGCACTAGTCCACCAAACGCTTACAAGTAACTTTTTTGGGGTTAATTTTCGCTTGGGGCAGGATTTGGCTGGCTGGCCAGGATCTAACCATTGCGCTGAGCGCTTCCGATTATCGTAAAGAACCCATTTTTCATCACAGGTAATGATTCGGTTTAAAATACCTTCATTATTGTGCCGGTTTAGTAATGTAACGCAGCAGTCGACGCGCGTTTGCCGGTTTGTTTCAGTCAATTCGTGAGGTACCCACCTTTCAAGCCTTTTAATCTTCCCAATTTGCTTCAAGTGAATTAAAACAGTTTTATCACTAACATCGCAGCCTGCAGCTAACTCGGACGTGGTTTGCGATGGATCCGCTTCCACAATAGCCTTCAACTCTTCATTATCAACTTGAGTCTCAGGCCGTCCACGGGGCTTGTTCTGCAGGTCGAAATTTCCAGAACGAAAACGTTGGAACCAAAAACGAACTGTGTTTTCTTTTGCAACACGACCGCCATACACATCATTCACCCTTCGAGTTGTTTCCGCAGCACTAGTGCAACGGCGGAACTCGTACTCGTAAATAATGCGATATTTAAGGTTTTCCATTTTGTAAAATGAGTGACGCAAACAGAAAAAAACAGAAGAAAAAAAACAAATGAATGACGATCATCGAAGCACAAATACATGAGTCTATAGCTGTACAAATTTGAATTTGGAATTCCTTACCAAAGAGGAGAAATTCGTGATTAAAGTGGCCAGTACGAAAAACGCCAATTTCATGTGTAAGGACCTAATATATATATATATATATTGATTCTTTTGCCAAACACACTTTTACTAATTAAAGCCTTTTTATGTCTCTGAGCGCATAGTATATTATCAAATCGTTTTGTTGCAAACGTTTTATAATCACTAAGATTATTTCTCCTGAGAATAGCTGCTTCATAAATATACAGACGGAAGAGTGAGAAGTTCTAATTTTTGAAAACTGCTTACAGGACTCTGCTGATTCTTGTCTACATATTATTGCAATTTTTCTGAACCTTAAATGCTGAATCTTCTTCAGTGGTATTTCCCCAAACTAGAAGCTCCATCTTAGAGTGGAGCCTACATAATTGCAGACTCCTATATCTTCCCGTGGGTGTTGTAAAAAGCGACTCAGGGAAAAATACTGGAAGGTGGGCAGCAGCGCCTTCTAAAGAACTGCGAGCTTACACTGTGATCCCCAAGCCGCCTGCAAAGCGTGGGGATTAAATACCCCCTTAATAGGGGAGGCTGTGTTCAGCAGTGGACGATCCGGCTGATACATTAATATAATTCTTTTGAGTAAATTCAAAATGGCATCACAATTATCATCATCTTATGCTCTCCACTAATAAGAGGTCTTTTTATTTTTTTATGTTATTGTGACGGAACAAGCTCGAAGCACACCTGATATTGAGCGGACTAATCTCTGCCTCAATACATAGTTGTTAAGTCTCATGTGCCTGTAATTTCACTGGCTCTCAAGGCCGGAACACACCGTTAGGTGCTTGGCGACAGATTTTTTAATTGAGGGACCACCCTCTAGTTAAAAATCTGCGATTGCCCTTCCACCATGTGGTGAAGCTCAAGCCGGCGGTGGGGATCGAACCAGGGACCTCGGAAATCCATAGCTATTACCGCTAGGCCATCATTGCTTCAAATTCTTCTTTAAAAGGTCTTATTAAAAGGTCGTCACAAGCTTATACACCATCACGATGTCTCAAACATTTGCTGCTAAAATTATCAACCTGAAAGACACTAGTATAGAATAATACTAGCAGTAGAACTGTTCGTGCGAGTTTGTCTGGGGATGTCCTGTCACCTATTTCAACCGCCAAGCAGTTCACATTACTGTATTTCAGTTTGAAGGGTGTAGGGCGCCGGTGAAATTACGGGCACATGAGACTTAACAACTTAATGTCTCAAGGTGACGGGCCCACGCCAGTTCGCCACTTGTAACACGCTTTTACGTAGGCCTCGTACTTGTTCCATCACGACAGCATAAACAAAGAACCGCACCAACACATACAACACTGTATCCTTATACTGTGGTACCAAAGTGACCCTTCCATGACGAAGACATGAATCACCTGACATATTTATTCCCAACTGTTTTTCCCCACTCCCCAACGTTATACATTCATGCTAAGTTCTGTGAAAGAGTTATATTTTATTCAGATAAAGAGAAAAGTCGATTGAACTCGTCTACCTGAACACGGGCAGGGCGCTGCCTGAATCGTAATCACCCTCGCTCGACAGGCTTACGTGGAAATTGAAAAACCTGCTATGTATTCCGATGAGTTTAGCATGCGAGAAACAATAAATAATCAGGTTTGTACATACACGTTAATTAAAAAAAATACTTTACAATAAATTCCACCGACGTTATATGTATTGAAATTAAGTAATAAATGTTGAAATTGCATAATGGTGAACAGGATTTTGGGAGGAAATAGATGTTATCCGTAGCTATCGGCTGTCCAACTCCACTGGACTATGGGCGAGGGAAGGCTCTCTTATAGCCCTGGAGGGGGAAGTCTGGCACTTCTCCCAAGACGGGCGTGGAAAGCGAAAAGCGCTTTCTACCTCCGTCTCCCGCGGTCGCCGAACACGCACCGCCACTATAGGAGGGGTTGACAGCGAGCTCAAGGGCACCACTTTGGTACGGCCCTCGGCTTGAGTCGTTACCGAGAGACATCGGGAGGGTCCGAACTAATTGCCCCGGTACAACTACAGTGTGGTGCCATTGAGAGTGGGCCCTACGGAAATTAACACTGTGACTATTTGTTGTATCCGTGTTAATTTTAATCAAGCTTGGCTTCACTATGGTCCAAGCGTTATTGCGCCTACCGCCGGAGCAAGATGGTAAATGCTAACGCGACCCTATCTTGCCCCACCTCGGCGGAGGACTTCTCACGGGAGGGTTTTAGTGGGTTCATGTCCCACACATCCCTTATCACCGGCCCCGTGGTGGAGCAGTGCAAAGGCATTTCCCCATCATTAACAAAAAAAAGGTCGTAACACTATTGGAAATCTGCAACCTAAATATAATCAAATAGTCACTGCCTGAAACTTTTCAAAATCATCGTTATGGCACAGAATAACATGGACCAGAAAGATCATTCCGCAATGCCATTCCAATAAATAAGCGACTTTAGCTACGAAGCAACTAAGTGCACTTCAGCTCACAAATCATGGAGTATCTAATATTTATATTCACCTACAAGGCGTCTCCCTTTCTATCGCATAACCACGCATAGCTCTGATCTCTTCTGACGCTGGCACGCACTGTAGAATAATCCCGTCTAGGCGGATGTACCTATACCTAATTTGCGGAGTGCGCCAAGCCTGGTTATAGCCAGCCAGGCAATCCTTTCAAAAAGTTCAATTTAAACGTTTTTCAAACAATGTATCCGTGCAAATATCTACAGACACAGAATAAATAGGTACAGCGTCGCAATTACCCTGAACCGAAGTGAAATTGAAACATCAAGTTGATGGAGATGCTCAACGGAAGCCGTGCCTAATAACGCGAAGTAGCAAGTTCCGAGGCTATTTGCAGTCCTGTCCAAACAAGGTGAACGCTATAAGCTCGATCGGAGACAGATCGCCCGGATATTGCAAATTATCCCTGAGCTGGCTAACTCAACCGTTTGTTTGTGTAGGATGAAACTTAAACGGTGAATTCAGGAGAGTTATCACAAGATTTGGATTATTGATACCTACTTAAAGCTGATTGATGGTTAGCTAAACAAAATATGTAGGTATGATGGTCTTATGATGTGCATCCATCAAACGTAATACATATCTAATAATAGCTCTGTGAGCTGAGACCTTGCAACTGAAATATGTATATTTTCTACCGACTTAAAAAAGAAGGTGGAGGTACTACATTCGTCTGTTTTTTTTAAATGTTTTTTTTATGTTTGTTACCTCAGAACGTTTTACTGGTTGAACGAATTTTGTAGATTCTTTTTTTATTTGAACGTTGATGCTTTCCGTGTGGTCCCATTTAAATTTAATCTAAATCGGTCAAGCCGTTTTTTAGTTACACTCCAATAACTGAATTTTTTTTTCCTATCTTGATGATATTGTCATTGGCAGTGAATGACAATCGATCCCATAAGTAGCAAGGGCCACTGAACATTTTTTTTTACCAATAAATGAAACCGACTTCATCACTCAAATGTGTGAAATGACTTGTCGAAGCCGGTACCATGCTCACAATATTTACTTAATTTTGAACAATCGTGGTGCCGACTACTATGGTACAACACCCATATCCGCCGCAATATCACATGTCTAACTATTACAGTAAAGTCACAATAACTACTTTTTTATGTTTTTAAATCTATAACTTATGACAATTTTGATAAATACCCTTGCAAAGCCGGGGCGAACCACTAGCCGGGCTTTATAATTAAATAATAATTATGTATATAATGAACATTATAATTTTTATATGTTTCATACAATTCTAACTAAATCATGACAATCATAAGCACTCCGATAATTGTATTCCGTCTGACTCATTAATATTCTTGGGAAAATATAATAAATCAAATCAATCTCTTCTGTTTTAGGCACTTAATTGCGTTTGAACCCTTCCAATAGCCAATATTTTCAGTAAATCTAGTTCATCCTATAAGGTAAACAGCAAATATTGTGACAGAAGCCCAACACAACGCATATAGATATTAATTGCATAAAAAAGCACGAGGCAGGCAAATCGACTACTATTTTTGTAACAACCACATCAAAGTTGATGAGTCAGGCAATTTTCTTGACTCACGTAAGGTACCGTCATATGCGTACACCGGTACATCCATCTACCTCATTCCGGAACCAGATAGCGGTATATTACCATATCGCGTGTCGGAACGGCCTTGGTCTGCAGAAATGTTGGTACCCCTGGGCCCAGTCAGGGCCACAATGTCAAGTTTCGACAATGTCAATGTTCTCTACCCCTGACTGAAAGCCTTCAAGGTTGTGAATGTCTAGATAAGAGCCTAAAACGGTTTCTGATTGCTAAGGTGAGGCTTGTTCCCAAGTTGGCAGTATCCGCTATAGGCCTAGGGCGGATGGTATACATACGTAACGTAAAGTAAATAAAAGCTCTATGATTACAAAATTACAAATTTACGAGAAAAATGTATAGTCATGTGCGGGATTCGAACCCGCGTCTATCCACCCCTATAGCCGGGGTATGCTCTGACCGTTTTAGCTAACTCTAATTTTTGCTCTCATTCTTCAACCATCATATGGGGATGGAGCGACACCTATAGTCCAACGTACGTTGTACTACAAACAAGACCAATTTTGCAATTGGTTTTAAACTTGTAAATGATTCTGCAACGTTGTAATTTTAATATTGTTAGGTTTGCAATAACGCCCGCTCTGCGGATTATATTACAAAATTACAAATTTACGAGAGAAAAAAAATATAGTCATGTGTTCTTCAACCCTCGTATGGGGACGCTTGTTCGAATCCCGACTACCATTATTTCTCTCGTAAATTTGTAATTTAGTAATGTAATCCGCAGAGCAGGCGTTATTGCAAACATAACACTATTATAAAGCTCTATGATTGCTATATGCAGTATGGTTAGAAAAATTATAAACAAATTTTGAATTGATGACTCTTTTTTGTTGGGTATACGGAGTATACCTCCAAGTTGAATTTGAAACATTTAAATTTCACCAACATCGGACACATTCAATTGACGGAAAAAGTTATCCATATCTGGATGATGTAACGTAATGTTAATTGCAACTTTTGACGATGTTGAAAAGTATTTTAGAGTGATAATGATCTTGTAAGTAATAAGCATCACTAAAAAGAATGTAAAAAATATTTTTATAACACATTTGCTCGTAAGAAATAAGAGACCCTCTCTTATTTCACCAATTTCCATATCGTATTGTATCTCATTACGTACTTGTGCGTTATTGTAATGTAAAACGCACGAGTTTCTTTTTAATAATGTAAAACGCACGGTTTATCAAGATGCTCCGTCTAAAACGAACGGTACTTTTTTTTAAATCTATGCAAAATATTTTTTTGTCAGAAAAGTGGTCAACATTTTATGAATAAAATTAACTATAGAGATAAAATATAATAAATAAACATTTAATTCTTTAATTTAATTCATTTTGACTATAAATTACAAACATTTTTCTCTAACAAAACACATAAATATTAATTTACTTTATTAGTAATACTGGCTGTTCTTGTGCCATTGCCATAAAAAAAAACATTGATGCGCGCGCATCACTAATTTGTGAACAAGTAAAATTGTTTCTAACTGCTTTAACAAGTTATTAAAGATTTATTCGTTTAAGAAATTCCGAGTTTTATTTATTTCCTCGCAATTATGTTATACAACGTCGATTGACATACGAGCTCTTCGATAATTACAGCCTCTGCTTTCTTGTAGCAATATCGCCTCGGTTGTAATTTTCTAGTTACCGCACTTATATCGTAATGTACTATAACGAAACGGAACCGACTTCCAATTCAACACTGAAAAGTATGAAATAACTTGTGGAATTCGGACAATTATAATGTGAGGTCAGTGTTTGGAATCAGCACGACAGTCTAAATCAGACTTCAACAAGTATTTTTTTTATGCTGAGATCAGCCTTTGTCTACTATCTCACCTAATAGTAAGAGATGATGTGGTCGAAGAGGTTATTCAAGCTAACGTAGAATTATTGGATCAAGGCCAGCTGCCGGAACACAACGTTAGGTGGTTGGCGACAGATTTACTACTTGAAGATGTTAGTCAGCCAGGCTGGCATTCGCAAAATGCCCTACCATGCAAAATTATTATTTAAATACGTTTCAAAGGTGGAAGTCATTTTCGTTTTTTTTTTTCATATTTTTGTAGGTACGTTTCATATAATTGGATCTATTATTGCTTAGCATATCAAATTACAAATATTCTCTGTTAGCCGAGGTAAGCGGAACCCAGAGACAAATTCTATTATATGAAGTCAATTACCCCTACAAATTACAGCGACGCCATGTTCAATATTAGAGTATTACTTGGAAAATACATGTGTGATATTACAGAATGTTAATTAATTTTATTTGATTAGGGCCGTGTTCAGTACATTCGAATAATTATTAGGCGCACATCTTTTAAAAGGGAGATAGTGGTTATATACTACCAAGGAGAGTATTCCTAAGGAGGGTTAGCCAAACTATTAAGTTAAGGAGGAGGAAACCTGCTGAGATAGAGACAATCTTGAACTTACAAAAGCGTGCAATTCGAGCCATATATGAAATGGATCCTAGAGAATCTATGAGGGATCTTTAAAATAAATGGATATTTTTAACTTGTCCGAATCTGTCTATATTTGAAAATATTATGTAGGTATGATTGTAAAAATTTTACCTTTACAACATTAGGAATAAAGATAAAATAACTGTGCCATGTTTGATGCAGCCGCCAATTGTACAACCATATGTTTATGTGTATGTATGATATGATTTATTGTTAAAATTGGTGTTCAATAAAGAATATTTGTATTGTATTGTTTTTTGTGTCGTCCTTTCCATTGATTGAGACAACATACTTGTCCATGTCCTTGTGACTTCCATTGTGTTCTTAGAGAAAACATAGGTATACTGGCCCCTCATACATTCTATGTAAGAAACATAATTAGTATCATCCGTTATAGTCTACCCTTAAACTCATAACCGGCTCAAACAAAACATTCCAGCACTAACGTGTATAGACACAGCGAAATTAAAACGTTTCGTGTCCACGCAAATATTAAGGTCCTACCTGCACGCACATCACATGCCTATAATACAACCTATGCAAACACAGAAACAACAAAACAGAAGGTTTATTAGTTCGCTGCCTCCACCGGGTCGTTACCGTGTTGAACAGGGCTTGCAAACCTTTTGGAGGAGAAATGTACACAAAGGTGAAATTAATAAAATGTCTACTACCGGAACAATTTTCGACAAACCTTATTTTACATCTCATTTCCGTTCTGCGTGTGTTTTACCTATATTCTCCAAAATATCTCATAAGACGCTGTCATGTTGCCGTCTTTTATCTATGCGATTATTTTGCTTAGCTACTAGCAAAAAGCTGAGCTTTGTTAGGGCTCGCGTTTATTTAACAACCTGATTCTAGTGGTGTCATCTAGTATACTAACAATAAGTAGATGATCTATACGATGTATTTCAGTATTGAGTTTAGTTCTGTTGCAGCGATGTTAACTCTTTGGTTTACTAAAAGATGGCGTTAGTAGTACAATAACATTATATCCAATGAACACAAAATTGTTAATGTTATTTTTTTTAATGGTGATAAAATTATATTTTTTAATAGATTTACACATCTAGATATAAATTTAAATTACTATGTTAAATCACAAATCTATAGGCTTGATAGCTTTTCAGTAAAGTGTGGCACAATATGCTCAGGTTACAGTGATAGAATATAATAATAAACGTAAATTGTGTAATAATAAATCATTTGCGTGAAACACTATGTAAAACTATTAGCTATATGCTTGTTCTTACTCGTGTATAAAGATAGCCCAGTGCTTTTTGTCAATTTTTAGGAAGTGGCTTCGTTGTGGCGGTGGTAAATTTATTCTAATGCTTATTGTTCTTTAATTAGTCTTTCATTGAGTTGAAAAGAAACTATAATGATTATTAATTTGTCTTTGAAACTTTAATAAGTTCAGATTGTGAGTATATGCGTGATATTTCACTGATAACCAAGTTGAATAGAATTTGCCTGCGCTGTATCCCCCGGTGGTGTTGGTTTTGTAGGAACATGACCTGCGTGTTATGTGCTCGTAACCATAAACGGGTAAATCAATATTTTAGCGGCGATCCCGTCAGCATGCAAACTTTGTAGACATGACATACTTAAGTGAGCCTTTTACTGTGTCGCTTTACATGCCGCGGTTAAGCTTTGATATGTAGGTGGACATACTTTAACAAGCACACATTTTTATTGCTGAAAAGGTAGGTTTAGACGGTTGAAGATGTTGTTCAGTCTATCCTAGAATTACTGGCTCTCGAAGATAGCTAACGGAAAACACCGCGAACAGATTTTCTACTTGAGGTAACTAGCAAGGCGAGTATTCGCAAAACGCCTAACAACTATGCTATAACATCCTAAAACAACAACCGGGACTGATGACAGCGTAAAGTCCCTCCGCAGCACGTGCACGCTTAGGAGTAAATGCTATTAGCGGTCATCCAGCCGTGTAATGGCCGCAGCGGACCCAGAGGCAAGCTCCACAACGCAATATGCAATAAGACACCAAGTCAAATTTGATGTAAGGTGCACTAAGACTAACTAGTGCGTATGTCAAGTTCCATACAACTCAGTTTGGAACTCGAAGTACCTACATACTTATAACATTGACGGAAATTACTGCTTTGCTTACTTCTTAGTATATTTATTCTACGAGTATGCTATAAGTTCGAACCCACAACAGACCGCGAGTCAAGACATGCTTTTCTAATCTGAGCTACCGTGGTAATGACTCATTGTAAAAAAAAATATCGTCAAGGTAGAAAATGTGACGGGAAATTCACAATTGAAACGCAGTTATTTGGGTAACAGGTATTCTACATTATCGTGGTATTCGCCTGTTTAAAATAGTATGGCTCGTTTTTTTTTAAGCTTGATAGGTATGTCTCACCTCAACCCACAATCTCATCTGATGGTAAGTGATGATGTGGTCGAGGATGTTGTTCAGGCTAACCTAGAATTACTGGCTCACAACATCTTAGAGTTGACTTATGTTGGTCCTAACAAACATTTTTAGATGAATGCTCTTTTTATGTGTTTGTTGCGGAATATGCACGAGGTCAACCTGATGTTAAGTCTCCTGTGCACGTAATTTATTATTATTTATTACTTTGCTCGATGTAAATATTGTAGATATTCAAAACTATATTCAAAGGGAACGCGGCGCGTGCCACTGTTGCCACGGTAGGCGCTCTTAGCTCGGAGTAGACATTGTCTTTTACTACGTCTTAGTCGTCTTAGTCTTTACTACGTGGTCTCCGGGCTTATACCATCACAAACAAAAACTTAGAACCCCCCGCACTATTTTTGATATATTAATATCTAGCTTATATACAAGAATCTATATACACAAGTATTATTACTAATATACAAGTATTTATTTTATTGGCCTAATATAATTATTTTTATTATATATAATATATTTGTTTATATATATAAACGTATATATCTATTATTTTATGTATATTATATATTTATCTATGGTTTAATAAATGTACAATACATTATTTTTACTATTTTTTACTGCACCGCTACCATTTTCTTGCACATCCAGGATGACTGGTAGAAAATGCTACATAGCATTAAGTCCTCCTTGTACACTTATTTGTGCAAAAGAATAAATAAATAAATAAGAATCTAAGATTTGAAATAATTATATAAACCTTCGTCTTTTCTCTCAATTCATGCATAAACAACTGACTTCAGTTTCACGTGAGACTTAAAAACTATGTCTCAAAGTGACGGGCGCAGTGCAATTCGTGACTTGTGGTGAAATGCATCTGTTATAGGCAATGGTTAGTCCGCTTCAAATCAGGTGGGCCTCGAGCCTGTTCCTTCACAATAACAAAAAATATCCACGTTATGTACAAGAATCTAAGATTAGAAATAATTATATAACTTAACTTCGTCTTTTCTCTCAATTCATGCATAAACAACTGACATCTTACAAAACAAATCGTTCGTCACCATTACCACGTTTTGTGAAGGTACCCTTATGACCCACCTTTATTATGACACTGCGACATTCAATGTTTCACCTCTACCTCGCCATAATTACTCTACACCAGTCTACGACCATACAGCCAGTCTACAACCATTCAGCCAGTCTACGACCATACAGCCAGTCTACGACCATTTTTCACCCGCAAATGAACACCCAGCACAGCTGACATCCATTATGCCAAATGACATGAGCGTGTAGTCAGAGTTCAAGGGAACTGTTTTGTTTTTCAAGCTTTTGATAACATTATATTCATAAGCTATTATGTTATCTGTGTCGCAATCTTGAAATTGACTGTAACTGTATCTATACTAATATTATAAAGTGGAAAGATTTGTATTTTTGTATTTTCGTATGCAATGAATGAACTTAAAAACTACTGGACCGATTGGGATTAAATTTGGTGTGGAAATAGTTTGAGACCCTTGGAAGGACATAAGGTAGTTTTTATCCAACTGCGCAAAAAGAGGTTAATGGTTTTGACCGCGCGTATGGCGATAGCCGACATACGCGCAAAAATTATTTCACACATTTCAGTATTGAAGTCAGTTCCATTTTTCAGAAACAAAAACTCTTTTCACCCTTTTTAGTATCCCTTGCTGCTTGGGATCGATTGTCATTCACTGTCAATGACTATATAATCAAGATAAGAAAATACTTTTCAGTTATTGGAGTGTAACTCAAAAACGGCTTGACCGATATTGATGAAATTAAATTGTATCACACGGCAAGCATCACTTTCAAATAAAAAAAGAATCATCGAAATCGCTTAACCCAGTCAAAATTTCAGTGGTAACAAACATAAAAAAAAAAACAAATAAAAACAGAGTAATTGAGTATCTCTTCCTTTTTTAGAAGTCGGTAAAAAATATTGTCAAATATATTATGTGATTACTCCAAGCTGCTGCAAAATGACGTGTGACTCTGCAGCTTTTCCCTACTTTGATTTAAGGCGATCACCGTAGTGAAACGCGCACTTTTGGAATCTTTTTTTACTGAAACTATGAGCTCAAAATATGCGAAATAAATATATCGTAATCTTTAGTTCTTTATTTAGTGACTTTGTTAATTCGTTTTTATTTGAACTTATTAGTTCTTCTGTAATAAATTGTAATCGGCCACCCGTTTTGGACTGTTTTTTATTTATTTAAGAGGATTAGTTAAAGTTAGGATAACAATTCTTTTTTTATAAAATAGCTTATACTATACTCTAATGAAATATCTACTTACTTGTGTTAAAAACATTTTTAAGAATTTTTGGCACAAAATTCCCTGGTTGCAAGAATAAATCGGAACGAAAATCAGTCTGCCCGCAGCGCTCGGGCCGTTTGGACGTGGGACCTGTGCCGTTCGTTACGCCATCATTTTAGTACATTTATTTTACGAATAAATGCAATATTTTTTACCATAGGTTAGTTTGCAAGTTATACATTATTGACCCTCAATCAAAAAAATAATTGAGTAAGTACTTTTCATTATATTGATTTATAAAATCTTTATAATAAGTTCTTTGAGCGAGATGATAAAAGTTTAGACACGGCATTGTTAATTCCTATTTTAGTAGGTAGGTACCTAGATTTTTAACCCGTAGTATTCATTCATTTTGTTATTTTTAGGGTACTGTACGTGTGATACGGTGATTTTATAGTTATATGATATTGATTATAATTATATTACTAACCAGAAAATCTGCCGCCAAGCACTAAACGGCGTAAGCCGCTATGTGTCCTTGAGAACCAGTCATTTAGCATGATGATAGGCCATTTTGCGAATACTCGCGTGACTAGCTACCACCCTCAAGTAGAATAACTGTCGCCAAGCACTTAACGGCGTAAGCCACTATGTGTCCTTGAGAACCAGTAATTTGGCATGTTGGTAGGGCATTTTGCGAATATCCACCTGGCTAGCTACCTCCCTCAAGTAAAAAATCTGTCGCCAAGCACTTAACGGTAAATGCCGCTATGAGTCCTCCAGAACCAGTAATTTTGCATGGTGGTAGGGGATTTTGCGATTACCCGCCTGGCTAGCTACCACCCTCAAGTACTAAATCTGTCGCCAAGCACTTAACGGTATGTGCCGCTGTGAGTCCTCTAGAACCAGTAATTTGGCATGGTGGTAGGGCATTTGGCAAATGCCCGCCTGGCTAGCTACCACTCTCAAGAATAACTGTCGCTAAGCACTTAACGGCGTAAGCCACTATGTGTCCTTAGAACCAGTAATTTGGCATGTTGGAGGGCATTTTGCGAATACCAGCCTGGCTAGCTACCACCCTCAAGTAGAAAATCTGTCGCCAAGCACTTAATGGTATGTGCCGCTATGTGTCCGTAAGAATCAGTATTTTGCATGGTTGTAGAGCTTTTTCGAATGCCTGCCTGGCTAGCTACCACCCTCAAGTAGAATAACTGTCACCAAGCACTTAACGGCGTAAGCCACTATGTGTCCTTGAGAACCAGTAATTTGGCATGTTGGTAGGGCATTTTGCGAATATCCACCTGGCTAGCTACCTACCTCAAGTAAAAAATCTGTCACCAAGCACTTAACGGTAAATGCCGCTATGAGTCCTCCAGAACCAGTAATTTTGCATGGTAATAGGGGATTTTGCGATTACCCGCCTGGCTAGCTACCACCCTCAAGTACAAAATCTGTCGCCAAGCACTTAACGGTATGTGCCGCTATGAGTCCTCTAGAACCAGTAATTTGGCATGGTGGTAGGGCATTTTGCGAAGGTGCTTGGCGACAGATTTTCCACTTGAGGGTGGTCGCTAGCCAGGCGGGCATTCGCAAAATGCCCTTCCACCATGCGGTGAAGCTCAAGCCCGTGGTGGGATTTGAACCATGGACCTGCGGCACGGCAGTATATATGCATAGCCAATGCCACTGAGCCATCACTGCTTCAACAAAATGTTCAGACTGTTCTGCCAGAAAGATTCGAATAGGTAGAAAAAGATGTTAAGGGATGTGGGAAAGGATGTGGGAACAGTGTAAAGGGGATTTCGGTGAAAATGGTATGATTCTAGCTGTACCACTTTTAATAGCGGTAGGGTGAAAATGACAAAATCAATAAAGTGTTTAAAAATATATAGCACACATCACTAAAATGGGTGGAAAAAATAATTTTAAATCGAAATGGAACTGACCACAGATCTCGAGAGATTGGTTATTACGCCTCGTTTTAGCTGAGACCTAATGTCCCACGAAACTCTCCACTTAATATCACATCCACACGTAAACGCACAAGAGTTACACAATTTGCACTTACACAGCCACACAAGTCACCTATTCCTGAGCACTCACAATTGAGTGCTTTCTTCAATGTTTGCTAGTAAAGACGCACTACCACGTTCTCGCATTGTTACATACAAGCGTGTTTATCTCGATTCACACTCCAGTGTGGACAAATCACTTAAAACGATATTTATTGGGTGATCAAAACGAATCTAGCCTTAAGTTCTTATACAACTAAACGGCAATGTTTGCGCTTCATGTTATATGTATAAGATGTACCTTGGTAATGGTCTAACTAAAATAATTCAAGCTATATTTGCGATTATTACTTTAAATATCTAAAATATTAATACATACAAGTGATAGGTGACAACTTGGTTCTCGTAGTTTACATGTTGGCTTAGATTTTTGCAGACAATCACTGAACAATACGGCATTTTAATAAAAATAGTCTACTCGCACAATCACCTCGAACAGGTTTTTAGTCATATTTGCGGTGAATGCCGTGGACGCTGCATATAGGTGTCTCGCGTGCCGCGTAAGAGGATCTCTCTATAGATCTCTGTAGAACCGACTCATACATCTGAAAAGAGTGAAAGAACTTGTCGAAGTCTGTACCGTGAGCACAGTATTGAGATCATACTTTTGAATTGACACGGTACCAACTTTGAAAAGTAATTTCACCCTTTTCAGGAATAGAAGTCGGTTACATTTTAGTTTTTAAATAATAATTTTCACTTTTAAATTTAATCTCGTTTTAAGGACCCCATAATCTCAGCAATCCATCAACCAATTAAGCTCATACAGGTTCTTACTTGCAATTTATGTTACTATGAAAGAAGTATCTTTCTACCAAATTTCAAGAAGGTCTATCAGGTAATCAATATTTATTGACGGGGAAATATACAGTGCTCAGACCTCTACCTCGCTTCGCTTAGTCTATTAAATATTTCTATACCTACAAGTAATGATATTTTCTTATCCTACAGCGGTTCGCAGTAACTGCAGATAAAAATGTTGTTATATCTACATTTCTGTTCTGCCGCTTCTAATAGTTCACGAAGCTCTACAATTTTATCGATATTACGCGTGGTACGGCGACTAGTGCCGCCGTGCGAATGAATATTTTTAGGAGTTAAAAGTTAACGCCCATTTCTTTTAGCTCCGCCCGAATAAGAAATTATTTTGATTACGGTCTTGGCCTTAAATCAGACGGCGTCATCACTTCCGAAGTAACCTCACCCTAGCTAACCGACCTTGGTGGGCATCGGAAATTGCCCCCGTGGGCCATCGTTAACCCTTCATAACTCCACTATCTTCCGGTTGCCAAGCACAATAATGGCGTGAAGCTTTTTATTTTACCTATGAAAGGCGACGTGAGCTTTTCGTTTAAATAACCAGTTTCAGCCCTCTCTAAAGTGTTATTTTCTTTAGAAATATTTTTACTAGATTTCGAAAACCAATGAAAGACATAAGTACCGTAGACTGTTTTAGAGTACCATACCGAAGTGGCAAAACTGAGCCCCTGTGTTGACTGTCTTAGTATTTACGGGTCTATTTCGTAAACGGATTATTACAAAATAGGAATTTAGGTACTAGAGAGACCATTTTCGACCACATCATCACTGCTTCAATAGTGTGTACTGCTTCAAGTGTTACTTAGTTTTTAGTAAGACAAAATTATGTTACTTAGTTTACTTGACTGTATCTTGTTTACATTATAATACCTACCTATACTATTAAGAACTTTTAATAATAACAAAAGGTATTAACTAACATCTTTTTTTAACAGGCTGCTTTAATGCAGAACCCTAAAGAGCGAAGCACGACTCACACTTCACCAGTTTTTTTGTATGACTCAGATTATAACATTAATTCTAAATTTGTTCACACTAGCTATATTTTTATTATACATGAAAACGCTTCATTTTGCAATAGAGCATGTATTGTTCTACAAAGAAAGCAAAGCTCTATGACATATTGTATCTATGGTCTTTCTCTATGATGATATTTTAGCTATGACTCATATGCCGTTCGAAGCTTTTTAGCACTTTATCATCCAAGGTTGCATCGAGTTGATAGTACCTCATGAAAACTGATGGAACGTTATCAGAATTTATGGATTCTCTATGCCACGCCTGTTCGTAACTACGGAGAAATAAGGTATAGAGAAGTAGACATACTTACATGGGTAAGTAAAAAGCTTTGTAGGTACGCCATGCTTTCCTTGAGATGAATTCTAGGTTAGCCTGAACAACATCTTCTACCACATCATCACTTACCATCATTATCAGGTGAAATAGTGGTTAAACGCTAGCCTATCAGTTTTTAAAAAAAGACAATAAAAAAAGCTCTTACTATTTTCGAACAATTTATGCTGCTGCTTAGTTAGATCATAGTTAAGTTTTGAAGCACTTGTAGTGGAGCTTGCCTAGTTGTTCTAGGTTAAGCAATGTCCGCTGCGCTCATTACTTGGATGGGTGACTGCTTGTGGTATACTACTGAGCGCTTTGGAGGCCACGTTCGTCCCGGTTTTCGTCTTACAATATAAATCGTTATACAATGATGGTAGAGCATTTTGCAAGTGTCCGCCTGCCACCTTCAAGTAGAAAATCTGTCGGCAAGCACCTAACGGTGTATTCCGGTATGTGACAGCCCACATGCTAAGTTTTTTGTGCCGGATTACTTCTCATATATTGAATTCCACCTAAAATAATTTTAAATATTATTTTAGTCCATAAGACATCTTTGAGTCCACGTTATACACAAACAATCTAAAATTCAGGTTTGCAACCATTAACGAACTATAGACCCGTGACTTATAAACGGATAGATCGACACTTACAGCGGCGTCACATTAATGGGGCTCCTTTTTGGCATTTGGGTACGGAACCCAAAATGAAACGTTAGTTTGAATGTTAGGTCTAAAAGGACTTGAAACTTCGACCACATGAGGGTATTTTGGTTCCAGAAACCAAAAAAGGCTTACTTAGTGTACATAAGATGCACTTTATATAGTTGTAAAAACGTGCATCTGACAAATGGCTTTATTTTTATATTGCATCGTAATTAAATTAAATTTGTAAAGAAGATAATGTAAATGAAATTCAATTAGCATTCCTGAGCTGCATTCGACGGATACAAGAGGAATAAATTGAATAAACCATTTGTGTGCATTCAATCCAATCGAACTGAAAGCCGAGATTACACTTTGTGCGATGGAAATGCAAATGCATTCCCGTATAATTTATATCTCCACAGTTATAAATTCATAATACAGTTTTTTAAGTGTTTGCGGTACTTGTTCTCGTTTAATTAAGTTAAAGTCTTATATAGTATAGTAAGGTCTTATGAGTTGTCAAATATTTTTTTGACAAATATAGCAAATATGTCAAAAACTATCGATAGCAAGTCACTGACTTGCGATCGAACCTAAATAGCGGGCAGACTTCGGATACTGACAAAAACTACAACTTTCATGCAATTAAGTTGCGTTAAGGCCGTTCAATAGCTAAGAGAATCAGGTCCCTGGTTTGCTAGTTTTTCGATTTATGATTTATTTTATCCTTAAATGACATAGTAACAATTCCCATACAAAAGGATTTATCAAATTACTTTTGATAACACTTAATATTTACAGGAAATATGGTAAACCAGAAGCATATATAGATATTAGGCTCAAGAACATACATGCAAAGTTTCACCGAGTTTGAACTCTTAGTATTTAAAATATGACGAAATTACGTTTGTATGCACTCACTTTTCGCTAAACATGTTTTGGTTCCGTGTAGTATAGGAAGAGCCTAATATTGACATTTTCCGAGCACACTCAAATTAACTTGCTATTCAAACTAATTTTTAACCGAGTTAAAAATCAATTAGAGTGCATTTTTGTGTGTCTCATAACTTTTTACAGAGAGTTGTACCCATTTTAATGATTTTTACCGACTTCAAAAAAAGGATACTCAATTCGTCTGTTTTTATGTTTGTTACCTCAGAACTTTAGACTGCGTGAACCGATTTTGATGATAATTTTATATTCGAAAGCTCATCAGCTTCCCATTGTGTGGTCCCATTTATTTCATCAAAGTCGGTTAAGCCGTTTTTGAATTACACTCCAATAACTGAATAGTGTTTTCTTATCTTGATGATAAAATCATTGAGAGTGAATGACAATCAATATCGTAATCACTAAAAAATTGTTTTTTTCTTTACCTTAAAATAGACTTCACACTATAAAGTGAGAAATAACTTGTCAAAGTCGGTACCATGCGCACAACATTGTGATAATAGGTACTTTTGAACTATCATAGTACCGACTTCTTTCGCATCATCTACACTCATCAATCCTTTCATACATAAGCGTCGGTTTAGGGTACTTCTGACCTGGCCCCTTTTCAGAACGCCTTTGGCGAACGTTCCTAAATCAGATCGAAGTAAGGAAGGAGGCTAGGACCTAGGTCTTACCCTTCCAACACTTCCGTTTACTTATGCGATAAAAGTGCATCGTATAAATCGATTGTTTTTTTTTTAAGCCTGATAGGTTATCCTTTGACCACTACCTCACCTGATGGTAAGTGATGATGTAGTCGAAGATGTTGTTCAGGCTAACCTAGAAGTACTGGCTCTCAAGGACACCTGCCGGAACACATCGTTAGGTGCTTGGCGACAGATTTTCTACTTGAGGGTGGTAGCTAGCCAGGCGGGCATTTGAAAAATGCCCTACCACCATGCTATAACGACTGCCATCCTAAGACGACAACAGACGACGGCTTAACGTGCCCTCCGAAGCACGGAAACGCTCAGTAGTAATATCACTAGCGGTCACCCATCCAACTCATGACCGCGGGCGACGTTGCTTAAGGGATGATTTATATTAGACCGGGCCGTGTCCGGGCCGGGCCGTGGACGGAGCGGGCCCGGGGCGAAGCCCGTCCGTACGTTAGTAGGCGGGCCCGGACGGGACACGGATCAGGCACGGTCTAATATGAATTGCTTCATACAAAATGTATGTAACGTTTCAAATCCGTGCCCCGTACAGGCCACGTGCACGGCACGCCCCGGGCACGGCCCGCTCTAATATAAATCTACCCTTACTTTGCTGATCGGTTGAGAACAGCTAAGTAAACTTCGCTGCGAGCGCTTCGCGTTCTTCGATTTTGGTGAAATAAGAGACCCTTTACGAGCAAATGTGTTATAAAAATGCATTAATGTACTGGGGTAATTTGTATATTTATCTAGCGATAATTTCTACAACAGAGTCTGATTATTTTTACCTGCATTAATTTCTCGTAACGACTTCCGACGAGTTACTTGAAGTATTAATTATCACGCTTCTCGTTGAAATAGGGACGCACCTTCTATAGTATTTATTTCGCCTACGGGATAATGGTTTCGGTTCGGATGCTTCCTCGTGCTAACATGTGTAATCAAAGTGAATACATACGAACAAATATATTCACGTCCGAAAAAATAAATTTCGTATAAGTAAAGATTATAACATACAAACATCTTATACGGGTTCACAGGAAACTCAAGGTAAACCTTTATGTAAATATTTCACTAAATTATTTACGTGCCAAATTTATTAATTAATAGTTAAGAGTAAAAGCTTGTGACTAAAATGTATGAGTTGAGGCAACCCTGTGAAATAAGGATCGGGGTCGATGACCGCCGCTCGTTTCGTACAATTAAGAAGGATCTTTGCTTAATTGGAGCAAGTGGCAACTGGGAGAGTTGATGGATGATCAAATTTTTCATTCTGTTAATGTTGTGGTCAAAGAACATATATTTTATGGCAAAGTATAAGCCTGTGTCGCCCCCCAAATTGTTACCTGCGGGTGTCGTAAGAGGCGACTAAAGATAAATAACCAGGACGCCTACCTAGCGTGGGGATTATGGCAAACCCCCTTTTAAATGTGGGAAGGCTGTGTTCAACAGTCAACAATTCCGCTGATACAGTACAGTAAAGTATAACAGCACGTCACAAGACACAGCTATTCAGTTAGCTTCTTGCTTTTGCACTATGGACATGCTCTTAACGATATCATCATCATTTTGAAGCGCTCGTAGCGAAGTTTGCTTGGCTGTTTTTAACCTATCAGCAATGTTAAGCAACGTCCACCGCGGTCATTGGATGGGTGACCGCTAGTGGCATTACTACTGAGCGCTTCCGTGCTTCGGAGGGTACGTTAAGCCGTCGGTCCCGGTTGTTGTCTTAGGATGGCAGTCATTATAGCATGGTGGTAGGGCATTATGCGAATGCCAGCCTGGCTAGCTAACAAGCTTCAAGTAGAAAATCTGTCGCTAAACACATAACGGTGTGTTTCGCCAGCTGTCCTTGAGAGCCAGAAATTCTAGGTTAGCCTGAATAACATCTTCTTTCACATATCTCTTACCATCAGGTGAGAGTGGTCAAAGGCTAGTTAGTATCTATCAAGTATAAATAAATAAAAGAAGGCATATAAGATGCTATTGTGTACCAATTTTATAGCAACGTAATACTGAAATACGATTATTATAGGTATCAGCGGCAATATTATACTTGGTAATACAATACCCGATACTGATACAAAACAAAGTTAGCGTAATAATTCTTTTTGTTTGTTCAAGGATTCGTTTCAACCCTAAATCGATTCTCCAATTTAGTCCAACAAAGAAAGCCTTTCCAGAGTCGGGTGTCGTCAATTTAGGTATTTATGAGTAGGGAGGGGTAGTAAGGTTTGTTAGTTATTGACGTTTCGGACCGTGCCCTTTGAATTATAAATACCTACGCTGGTTTCTACGATTGTGTAATTGCTATTCCCAACAGTTATATTACTTTAGATTTTTACAATAACAGTCATTAAACCAAATTATTGATATTGATTTTGTTGATTGTTAATAATCATTAAGAAAATAAGCGTTTTCGTATTTTTGTCTGCACTTACTTAGATCTATGCAGTAGTAGAAGTAGCATTTCATGTCAAATAAACAGATTTTCTTAATATCTTGCTCTTTTTTTCCTGGTATTTAACTAGTTTTCATCATTTTGTACTGACTGTACTTTATAAGAGCGCGCGAGTTGACGACAAAAAAAATAGGCAAACTCGGAAGGTGCCACCTCGCGTGCAATCGCAAGTTTCACGCTCGCCAGTTGACGATAAGTCGAAAAAGTTGCTGCTTGTGGCTTGGTTCTTAACTATTACAAATGTAAATCTCTTTCAGGAACTGTACCTACTTGGATACAGACCTATGCACTCACTAAGGCACGCAGTTAATTATCGATGCGCATTTTTAGGTACTAATAGGCCTCGCTGTACATTAAGTGTGTGTGTAAATGCTAATGATACATATACAGTAAAACAATAAAAAAATACTAAAAATGGAACCGACTTCACACTCACATAACGTTTTGAAGTTGGTACCATGATAGTTTGAAAAGTATCTATTATCGCGCATGGTACCGACATGGAAACGTTATTTGGACATAGACCCTTTTGATGGTGAAATTCGGTTTCATTTTTAGGTAAAAAAAAAAATGTTTCCCACTTTTTAGTGACCCTTGCTACATGCGTGATCGATTGTCATTCACTGTCAATGACTATATCATCAATATAGGAATATACTTTTCAGTTATTGGTTTGTAACACAAAAACAGCTAGACCGATTGCGATGAAATTTAAATGGGACCACACTGGAAGCATCAGCTTTCAAATCAAAAAATAATCACCAAAATCGCCAGTCAAAAGTTATAAAGTAGCAAACATTAAAGAAAAACAGTCGAATTGAATACCTCTTCTTTTTTGAAGTCGTTAAAATATGTAAGCTTGGGTACGCAGTAAAACAATAAGAACAGAACCGCCTTCGTGTGTGGAATGGTCTGTACTTCTTTATATAAAGACTCACATCTAATATGATGAAACCAATTAGCAGCTCGCAGTGATCAGTTGACATTTTAATAGTAAACTTTTGTAATTGATCTTCATACGACAGTTGGAGATGATATGATTGGAACTTTCAAAACTTTGATATAGATCAGGTGTCGACCATTAAGTCTTTTCAAAAATCCTTTTATAAATCCTTAAATCATACCCTTCCACTCTACTTGTAATCAACACTCATCACTTGATCTCACACTATCCAAATTCACAACCTTTCTACATTAAGCAGAAGAGAAATAGTATAACTGGAAAAAACGCAATAGTTTTAAATTAAAGATGGCTGCCGAAACAAACTCAAAATGTAAATAACGTCTTGTACTTATAATTTTATTTAGATAGTTCTGTAATAAGGACTTTAATTTAGCAATTAAATATGTTAGTGAGAAAGGGACTGAATCCCACGACACAGGGCCACCCTAGTGTGGGATTCAGGGATTAATTATTAACACAATACATGTTATTTGTACCTAGCTACCTTTAAATTAATAATATTCATAATTTACATGTAAGTGTAGCCTAAATTTCAATATGAATAAAGTTTATTAATTTATAAGTTTGTTATTATTATAAAGCAAGACTATCCGCCTCGGAGCGACATTCAAGCAGAACAAAGATGAGGGCAATATGTGACTGTAAATATCGATCGATAACAGTCATGTTACGAGATTTTTTTTTCCCGCAACTTCAAGAATTTGAAGCCTATCGTGCGACATGGTTTCGACAAGACAGCGCGACATGTCATTCATCTATAATGACTCATTGACAGTCATAAACTAAATTTTTGCAGGGAAACTCATATCGAGCCGTGGCCACCCAGAAGTCCAGATCTGATAACACCCGCCTTATTTCTGTGGGGATACATAAAGAGTCGAATTTACAGTAATAATCCAACCATGATTGCCTAGTCGAAGACCAATATCCGTAAAGAAATTATCGCTATTCCATGCACAATGTGCGAGCGAGTTTTTACCAATTTGAAGTCCAGATTTGAGGAGTGTATGCAGCGCGATGGTGTTAAACTGAAGATGTTATTAAAAAAATATACCAAATGTTCTCATTTATTTTAATACAAATTTATTTGTGTACTATTGCTTTTTTAAATAATTGTTTTGAAATCTACAAACTTTCGGGCCCAAACTGTAGAGCAATCCATTTTCCACATGAGTAACACATGTGGAAACTGGATTGCTGTTAAAATATTTAACTGTTAAAATGTGTCAAAACAGCTAAACTTTTATAAAAGCTTATTACTAAAATATGAGTTCTAACTCAGACAAATTATTCTAATTTGTCTCTTTTACAAATCTTTTCGGTGTTCGTGTATATAGAAGATTAATATGTAAGCGAAATTTCCTCCTGAAACTTTAACGATTTGTACAGAAGTGTCGTTTGTCACTCGAGTCTAAAATAAATTGAAAGAGGAAATAGGAAAAAGTTTGAGACGAAGGAAGCCTATATATCCCATGAATGATTCACTTGCAGATCGTGTGCTTTATTTTAAAGCGGAATTCTTGTTTCACTCTATCGCAGTTATATTTTCAAACAAAGAAAACCTATTTATGTTGCCGATGAAATGATTCTCGAAAAAAAGAGGTTTTATTCCACGTGCCTCTCTGTTCTGCCGATTGAACGAGAGGGTACATCATCGTACACAGTTGCCGTACTTCGTCCACAAACCACAAATGCAATAGTAATTAAACAACTTCAAACGGCTTATATCGCGTACATTTATCATGTTTGAAACGTCGTAACACAAATAATGATAAATATACGCCATTTAAACCGTTTAAAGTTATTTCATTACTATGTGTAATAATCGCGGAAACCTAAGACAACACAAATTAAATTTGAAGTCTAAACATTCTTCCGGTTTTAGGCCACATTTAATATCGTAGAATATTAGCACACGAAAGTATTTTAACTGTTCTTTTTTTGACTACGACGCGATAATTACCTACATGTAATTCTTTATATACCATGGACTGTTGGAGGGTATTTTGAATTTGGAACTTTGTATTTTTGCTCGTAAATGATCACATTTTTAAAACAAAAGTATAACCAGCCAGTGTTCTACACACAAAAAAATATAGTATAAGTACTGGAATACATTAAATGTCACGTATATTTCATATTTGTTTTATAATACTTGCAACATAAAATAAAGAGGAATTATTCAGGTTGGATGGACTGTTAAGGAGCTCCCTGATAAAAATCTGCATTCTAAATATAAAAATCCTATTTACCAGATTATATTCAGTTTTAAATACGAATTCAATAGAAATCAGTAACTAGGGACTAGGGAGTTGTCACATGAGTGGTGGAGATGGCGTGTAACACGCGACGACGGTATCGACCCACTCAACCAAGCGTTTCTGCATTTCTATCAAACTATTCACTTCCAGACATAATACATATACCTTCTTAAGCACTCGTAGCGGAGCTTGCCTAGACGTCCTTAACTGATCAACTAGGTTAAGCAAAGTTCGCTGCGGTCATAACTTAGATGGGTGACCGCTAGTCATTTAAGTCTTACTGAGCGCTTCCGTGCTTCTTTATGGAGTGGTTGTATTGCATTTTTCGAGTCTGGATACCTACCACCCTCAAGTAAAAAACCTCTCACCAAGCACCTAATGGTGAGTTCCCGTTCCGGCAGCTATCCTTGAGAGCTGATTCTAGATTAGCCCGAATATCATCTTTAACCGCCAGTCCACTTACTATCAGATGAGAGTGGTCAAAGGCTAGTCAACAATAAAACAATAATTGCAATACATTCTTGTATCGCGTTGTTGAAAATATAGTACCGACCCCACCTACGTGGGATGGTGGAAATGATGATACAAATGACATGAAATTTTTATAATTATATCGATATCAAATTTTTATTAATCAAATCGAATCAAATGGTTTATTTGCAAGAATATAAGTTTATAGGATCTTATAAATATTATTACACACAGTTGTACTCTGTCTGCAAGCAGACGTGCAAATATTTCATTCGGTAACAGTGAAATTTAAATTACTCTTATATTTTACATAATAATTTTATTTATACATTTATATTCTTTAAACTCCTTAATACTATAAAAACGATTATTTAGCAGCCATGCCGTCAATTCTTTTTTATCAATTTTATGTCAATTTTATGCTATTGGGTAACCAGTTGTAGATTGATAGCGACATATATCTAGTAAGCGTTTCGCTTGTATAAATCTTTATTTATATATGTATAAATCTTATTCTATCGATGGATCAAATTCCAATATAATATTTAAAACGTATTTCAATGTTTTGTTTCGTACTCATAATCAAATGACATTTCTATTTATATATACAGTTCTCCGTACATTTCCAAGCCGTATAAATATATTTTAGGAACTTCGTAAACAGATGACGCAAAAGTGATTCATTAAAACTTTTAATTGTTGCTATAAATACAAATGTTGATTGGCTTACCTATTTTAATATTGTTATGTTTGCAATAACGCCTGCTATGCGGATTACATTACAAAATCACAAATATATGATAGGAAAAATTTAAGTCAAGTGCGGGATTCGAAGCTGGCTTACCTATGTTTACTAAAATGCGCAATTAAGCGTTGAGCGTACTGTACTGTATCAGCCGGATCGTCCACTGCTGAACACAGCCTCTCCCATTATGGTGGGGTTTACCATAATCACCACGCTTGGCAGGCGTCTTGGGAATCGCAGTGTGAGATATCAGTTCCTCAGAAAGTGCTGCTGCCCATCTGCTGGTGTGTTACCTTAGTCGCCTCTTACGACACCTACGGATAACGATGGGGGGTGACATTCTAGCCCGGCACCCCACGGGCATCATGCTGTTGTCAAAATTGACATTTATTCTTTAATAAATGTAAATTTAGACAACAGCATGATGGCTGACAGGTTAGCCTTTGACCACTATCTCACCTGATGGTAAGTAATGATGTGATCGAAGATGTTGTACAGGCTAACCTAGAATTACTGGCTCTCAAGGGCAGCTGTCAGAACACACCGTTGGCTTGGCGACAGCTTTTCTACTTGAAGGTGGTAGTTAGGCGGGCATTCGCAAAATGCTGTAGCACCAGGCTATATCAACTGCCATCGTAAGACAACAACCGGGACCGATCATCCAACTCATGACCGCGACGGACGTTGGTTAAACCCTTTGGCATCGGCTGACCCACTATGGGCAATTTATGAATGAAATTCTATTGTTATCATTATCGCAGATATCAATGGGTAAATTAGCTGATCTGTTATGAAAGGCTAAGCAAACTTCGCTACGAGCGCTTCAAAAAGTCTGTCTGTATCTGCTCGTATATATGTCTAAGAATATTATATCGCAGAATAATCGCTGGTCACATTCTATTTACTCTAAACGTAGTGGAAAGCAAAAGCTTTTAAACAAGTTAAACATGTATATAGAGTTTTATCAAACTATTTTATACCTACATAACGTATGGGATAACGAGTTCTGTTTTAACCGACTTCCCAATAAGGAGAAAGTTCTCAATACGAGTGTATGTTTTTTTTTTTTTTTTTTAATGTTATTGTGAAGGAACTAGCACGAGGCCCACATGATGTTAAGCGGTATCCTCTGCCTATAACAGATGCATTTCATCACAAGTGACGAACTGCACTGCGCCCAACACCTTGAGACGTATTTTTTCACTCATTTTGCCTGTTATTTCACTGGCTCTCAAGGACTGCTGCCGGAAGACACCGTTAGGTGCTTGGCGACAGATTTTCTACTTGATCGCTTGGTCGCTAGCCAGGCAGGCATTCGCAAAATGCCCTTCCACCATGCGGTGAAGCTCAAGCTCTGGGCGGAATTCGAACCATGGACCTGCTGCCATAGCCAATGCCACTGATCCATCACTGCTTCACACATGTATGTATTGTATGTTTGTTACGCGTCAAATCCGCCAATTATGCGTTGATTTTGATAATTCATTTTTCGTTAGGTAGAGATTGAGGTTATCACCCTCAAGTTGGTCCCATTCAGTTGGTCCAATTTTATCAATATCGGTTGAGTATTATTAAGTTACAGGCGAATAACTGAAGAATGAATTTACATAACTGAATGATTTAATAGCATGGCCGGTGGCGAACAGTAGTTTAGGTGAGTAAGCAGCATGCATCACAAAAACACCAAAACAAATTTTTTTCTAAAATAAATGGAACCCACTTCCAACACGGAGAAGTAAGAAATATTATGTGGAAGTCGGACCGACATGAGATGATGTGAGGGCAGTATTTGAATATTTTTTTGAAGGAATGATGGCCGGGCGATAGAGTCATGTGGGTCAAGTGTGCGCAGCGTCTCCAGTGCCTCCCTGGATGTCCTGTGAAGCGCTCGTTTTACAGTGGCTGCTAGCGTGCCATTTTAATCTTACAGGTAAATGAAGATTTTTGCTAAAATATTTACGATAATTTGTCATATTTGACAAGTAATCTTTTGCAATCATGTAAACTATTTGAAAATATGCTATTTGCTATCGAGTACAACATAAGATCTAGTTTCATAATTGCCAGTGTTTGATTTGTTATGTTGACGCAACAATCAACGGCATTCATACAATTCTGTTTCGATGGTTTGGGTTAAGTGTGCGCAGGAACCTGTCGCGTAAGTGTGCGCAGGCGCATACCTACCCTGCTTGCAAATATTTTTGCATGTGTTGCTATTTTTTGTTTCCGAGTTCAAATATACATTCAAAGTTCTTCGAGATTATCTAAGGAAAGTTCTGGATGCATACAAGCTCTGCCGAAAGCAAAATCACAAAATCAACGACAAAAAAGTGATACTAGATGTATGACGAAGTTACTGAGGATTTTTAAGTTCCAATTGATCTCATATTTTGATTTAAGATGATTATTATTTTGATTACTTTAAGTACCTATGACCAAAATTTTAATAATTATGTTTATGTTCTAAAAATATGTCTCTATTTGTTGTTGCGTACACTTACCCCTATATTGGGGTAAGTGTGCGCGTATGGAATGGTCTTAGTTTTCTATAATTTCTTAAAATATAAGCTACTGACAATACTAATATTGTGTATAAGTTAATAACAAATAAACAGTCTTACTAATTACCACAGTTTTGTTTCAATCTACACACAATTTTCGAGTCTTTGAAGCGTCAAAGTTTAAATGCGCACACTTGACCCACATGACTCTAATAGCTATGGACTGCCGCGCCGCGCAGGTCCCTGGTTCGATCCCCACCGCCGGCCTGAGCTTCACCGCATGGTGGTAGGGCATTTTGCGATTGCCCGCCTGGCTAGCTACCACCCTCAAGTAGAAAATCTGTCGCCAAGCACCTAACGGTGTGTTCCGGCAGCAGTCCTTGAGAGCCAGTGAAATTACAGGCACATGAGACTTACCAACTGCGTCTCAACGTGACGGGCGCAATGCACTTCATGACTTGTAATGAAATGCATCTGTTATAGGCAGAGGTTAGTCCACTTAACATCAGGTGGGCCTCGAGCTTGTTCCGTCACAATAACATTAAAAAAAATGGAGTTTTGAAACAGCATGGTACCGACTACCGACTTCAGTAAGTTATTTATTAAGTACATATACTTTTCAGTTGGAAGTCGGAACATTTTTTAGTGTTCATCTTATTAGGAAGCAAAACAGAACCATAGTAGAAAGAGAGACAACATTTTCTAATACAGTTTTGTAAATTATATCATGGGACTTATCGATTGAAAGGGTTCTTATAATGTAGTCTAGTAGTATTTTATATTAGATGTAGAGTCACCTGCAATAAGAAGTATACACTTCGTAATTTTTAAAATAATGTGTTGTCGCTAAGTTATTCTTAATCGAAGTTAACATTAACCTGAGTAAAAGTATTCATATTATTCTTTGATTTAAAGATACTTTTGATTACATAGGGAAAAACAGAACTCTTTGCCACAATTTTGAAAATTACAATGTGTATATTCTTACTGCAGGCGACTGTACCTATAAATCCTATAATTGAGGAATTATTAAGGAAAGTACATTATTATATAGTACTGTGGTATAAATTTAAAACATTCTAAACACAAATTCAAAATCTATATATAAAACAAATGAATAAAACACTTGCTGATTCTAATTGTAATTTACTGACAATGTTATTATAACTTAACTTAAGTATGACATAAATTTCCATTAAAAAGTTTTATAAAGAGATTGGTGGTGGCGCAACTAGGGCACGATAGGACGCCCATTGCACGCGGCACGACTGCAGTAACTCAGATTGTAGGTAGTACCTACGTAAAATAGCAAGTTAAGGTGCAAACTCACGTCTGGGACGGGAAGTTCCTCTTCTACTCTTCCTATAACAGATGCATTTCGTCACAAGTCACGAATTGCACTGCGCCTGCCACTTGGAGATATAGTTGTTAAGTCTCATGTGCCTGTAACTCTCTGTAACTCTCTGGCTCTCAAGGACTGCTGCCGGAACACACCGTTAGGTGCTTGGCGACAGATTTTCAACTTGAGGGTCGTCGCTAGCCAGGCGGGCATTCGCAAAATGCCCTCCCACCATGCGGTGAAGCTCAAGCCCGCGGCGGGATTCGAACCATGGACCTGCTGCGCGGCAGTCCATAGCCAAAACCACTGAGCCATCATTGCTTTAAAATTTGACATAACATCAGAATTCGAGAGTTTAAAAAAATATCGATTGATAGTAATATGTTTAAATTGCTATACACAAATGTAAACATAACTCCATGAGTTAACCCCAACACCACTAATTGATTAAAAAAATAACATACATCAACAATTAAAAAGCTATAAAAAAATACGTCGTAATACTAATAAAACTCCGAATCGTGCAGTACAATAGTTCGACAAACAAGCAACGCTTTGGCCGACCCAACAAAAATCAGTAATGGCTGATTTTTAGTTGAACAATGGTTCAACAAAATTTTTGTATAAACGTACAGTACTAGCCTAGATTTTAGTAAGTTATAATCCCGCAATATTTTACAGACTGTTATCGACCATATTTTATATATGAAAATTTAAAAGTAAAATTCATTTTACGCATACCCAAAGAGGTTTGACATCAGACAAGCGACCAGCCATAAAACCAAAGACATTCGTCCTTTGTGTTTTTAGCGGAAACATGCCTTTAATATGGTATTTCGTGGTCTTATATATGTACTGACCCCGTATTGGTGGGATAAGGGTAGGAAGAGATGATGCCTACATAGGGTATGTTCCATTAGTCGCTAAGAACGTTATTTTCGATAATTTTGATCACATTCTGCGTCTATGGTTGTAATCACGTGATCGTTTGTAACTGTCATCCCCGTTCCATTTTTGGATAAGAACGCTAAGAATGCCACTAAAATTTGCCACTTCTGTCACTTTTGACATTAGATGTAGCGTTTAAGGCGAAAATAACGCCAAGACCCATGTTTTTTTTTTTTTTTGCCTGATAGGTTAGCCTTTGACCACTATCTCACCTGATGGTAAGTGATGATGTGGTCGAAGATGTTGTTCAGGTTAACCTAGAAGTACTGGCTCTCAAGGACAGCTGCCGGAACACACCGTTAGGTGCTTGGCGACAGATTTTCTACTTGAGGGTGGTAGCTAGCCAGGCGGGCATTCGCAAAATGCCCTACCACCATGCTATAACGACTGCCATCCTAAGACAACAACCGGGACCGACGGCTTAACGTGCCCTCCGAAGCACGGAAACGCTCAGTAGTAATGTCACTAGCGGTCACCCATCCAACTCATGACCGCGCGCGACGTTGCTTAACTTTGCTGATCGGTTGAGAACAGCTAAGTAAACTTCGCTACGAGCGCTTCAAAAATGAGGAAAACTTTTTGGGAGTGTGATCGTTTTTAGCGTTTTAAGCGAATCTCACTCAAATGGTACGCACCCATACAATCCTAGACAGACAGACAGGGAGGTCGGGGCGTGCCCATTGTGTCGGGTCGGGCATACGACGCATCGTCACTCACGGGATACATACGATGTCAAAATGTGAAGTCGCTCGTTACCTACACTCTGCCCTTTCCATACAGAGGGCGCTTTTAATGAGGGCTTAGCAGGTTACGTTGTTTTTCAAAGAGGGCTAGAACTGTTCTGTTCTATTTTGGACGTCGTTATCATTGCGGTTGTTTCTTTGTACATAAATTTAGCAGACATCACGTCCGTTGTTGCTTCTATGAAAGAGCAGAATTTACCAACATGTGCATAGATTTTGTTTTAACTTCTGCTTAGAGGCTAGTGCTGGTGGTGCTTTCCGTGTAAACGTAGTTTAGTTTTTTTTATGCCTGGTAGGTTTGCCTTTGAATTGAAATACTATCTCACCATGTGGTAAGTGATGATGTGGTCGAAGATGTTGTTCAGGCTAACCTAGAATTACTGGCTCTCAAAAAGTTTGTCATATTTTAAATACTAAGTGTTCAAACTCGGTAAAATTTTGTATTTTATCCTTGAGCCTAATATCTATGCTTCTAATTCGCCAGATTCCCGTAAAACTATGTAATTTTAAAATAATGAAAAATAACGTTTTGTATGGGAATTATTAATTTTACATTTAGGGTTAATATAAATAATAGATTGATGAACTGGCAAATCAGAAGCATAGATATTAGGCTCAGTAATATAAATACGAAATTTTACCGAGTGTATTTAAAATATGACGAAACTACGTGTGTATGGAAAGAGCTCCTTGCACTCAAACACTTAAGGTTAGAGTACACGTATCGTATAACGCAGTTTCGATACAAACACAGATTTGTGGTATATTAAATACCAAGTGTTCAAACTCGGTGAAATTTCGTATGCATATTGACAGATTCCCGTAAAATTATGTACCACCACGCATACACAAGTACTGATGCTTATAATTTTTTCGTTACTTAGCACATGTTTAGATTTCTAAATATGATAAAAAACACTATAGCGCCTGCTAAGCTAAAATAATATTTTACAAATTATTGTAGCGCGCCTATGAGGGTTAAGGTAATACAATTGGAGCACAAGGTTTCAGCTCAAAAGAGTGTGTCCAGGTGGCCGAGTAGATTAGGCTTCCATCGCGAAATCGAAGGACGTGGGTTCGATTCCCGCGCGGGACATACAATTTTTGCTCCAATATTTTATAAAATATAAACATATTTTTATTTAAAATTTTATTAATGGTACCTTTTTCTCATTATTATACTTTTGAATAGAGATTAGAATATTGCCTTAATTTTGTTTGCTTGTTGGCAATATTCAAAAAACGTCGCTACAGAAAAATCGAAGGCGCTCATGTTCCAATCAGAAAATCGTCCATATTTGTTGCAAAGTATGAGATATCTACAATATTTATTACTTCAAACATTGTCTTTATTCACCCTTATACGAGCTCTGAGGGTTTTCGTAACCATATTAAACCTTTCGCTAACTAAACTTGCGAAAGGTAAAAGGTGGAAAACTCGTTTACGGCGTTGGGTTTTAATGCCAGCCGCCTTCCCGACTCTCCTTGAGCACAGGACATATACACAGGTACTTAGGTTGTGCCGTTGTAGTACCTACCTTCTTTTTTTTTTATGTTGTTGTGATGGAACAAGCTCGAGGACCACCTGATGTTAAGTGGACTAACCTCTGCCTATAACAGTTGCAATTCATCACAAGTCACGAATTGCACTGCGCCCGTCACATGGAGACATAGTTGTTAAGTCTCATTGTGCCTGTAATTTCACTGGCTCTCAAGGACTACTGCCGGAACACACCTTTCGGTGCTTGGCGGCAGACTTTCTACTTGAGGGTGGTAGCTAGCCAGGCGGGCAATCGCAAAATGCCCTTCCACCATGCGGTGAAGCTCAAGCCGGCGGTGGGGATCGAACCGGGGTACTGCGGCACGGCAGTCCATAGCTATTACCGCTCGGCCATCATTGCTTCAGAGCAATTCTGCGCTAACAAGGGTTCCTATAACGATATTAACGAGCCCTATTCTGCGCTAATTGGGTAACAACGCCCCACTTCTTTAATCATTTTTGAAGCGCTCGCAGCGAAGTTTGCTTAGCCGTTCTCAAACGATCAGTGAAATTAAGCAACGTCCGCCACGGTCATGAGTTGGATGGGTGACGGTGATATTACTATTGAGCGCTTCCGTGCGTCGGAGGGCACGTTAAGCCGTAGGTCCCGGTTGCTGTCTTAGGATGGCAGTCGTTGCAGCATGGTGGTAGGATATTTTGCGAACGCCTGGCTAGCTACCAATCTCAAGTAGAAAATCTGTCCCCAAGCACCATGTGTGTTCCGGCAGCTGTCCTTGAGAGTCAGTAATTCTAGGTTAGCCTAAACAAGATCTTCGAACACATCATCACTTACCATCAGGTGAGATTGTCGTCAAAGGCTAACCTATTAATCTATCAGGCATTAAAAAAAAATAAGACCGTATTAGCAGTGGTATGCCGCTCAATTGGGAGCATTATTTTCATTAGCGGCCTTAATTAATCATCAGCTGCTGGCATATGAGTTAATAATAATTCATAGCAGCAGCTGTTTGGCATCCCACAGGTACTGAAAGCATTTCACCCGGTTCTTGATCCGGGCAGCAAATTAGTCAGCAAACTTATCAATGATGAGTAAGTTATAATGCCATAGTAGAAAGAGTGTTCAACTATGATAATGCCGTTATAGGTAGATAAACATCTGCGCCCTATAATGCAAACAGTGCACGTGTTTATACGTTGAAGCTAAACAAACACAGTAATGGAATGTCCTACCCGTAGCGTCGCTGGATTACACAGACTGCGCGGCGACACACACACCTTATAATACTCTATAACTACGTTTTAGATTACCTACTGTTATGTTACTGTGGCATAATATTGATTGTCTCTCAGAACGACGGCAAAGAAGCACTAGTAGGACAAGAGACGTTCAACTTGTTCAGAGTGCTTAATGAGGGCGTAATATAAGATTCAACCAAAGGATTCAAGCTTTTTTACGTTTACTGTGTCAGCCGGATTGTCTGAGAAATGGGAGGGTGACATTCTAATGTCACCCTCCCATATCTACCCCTGGTTGTCGTAAGAGGTGACTTAAGGTGAAATACCGGAAGTTGGGTCGCCTTCTGAGGAACTGCTAATGATACAACTAGAATCAGGTTGAAAAATAAACGCGAGCCCTCACAAAGTTCAGCTTTTTGCTAGATAAGTTGCATATGTTCAGCGATTTTGTTGGTTGTACCGGTGGCTGTACGTAACGCCGTACACGATAAACTTGCATATTTTATGTGATACGAAGACTTTTTGTGTCTCTTGTTGTAAAGCCTCTAGTGTTTTGAATATATTTTCTAGAAAGTACGGAGAAGTCACGTCTACGGCAGAAACGAATGTATAATTATAATATTCGTGAGTTTAAAATGCGTTATATTGCTCGAAATGTCTTGATAAGCTATTGAAAACCAATGCACACGGTACCATAAGTAGTATTATTATATGTTCTATGCCATAAGTTACCCCCAAAACCTTCTAAAATATTAAAAAACGTCCAATTGTTAGTAGGACTCGCGCACCGAGGTTTCTACTCAAATTCATAAGTATGTATATATGTGAACTTGTGAAGCATACTCGTATGTCTGGAATATAATCGAAAATAATGTGTGAGAGAAATAGTAATCATGGATAGTGTGAAAGTATGTAAGAGCGTGTGTGTGTAATTATGTTAAAGTATGTGAGAGGGTGTAAGTGTGAGCATGTGAATGATGAAAGGGCTATATGGGTAATATGAGTTACTCATGTTCGACATTGTGCAATAAATATTTTGTCCTTGAGACCCAGTGAAATTACAGCCACATGAGACTTAACAACTATGTCTCAAGGTGACGCAGTCGTGGTGCACGAAGCAGTTTGGTATCCTTAACTGCTTCAAGTTTTGAGAAAGACACCGTAACAAAAGTGCTCTAAATTTTACAAATTTGAAGGCCATTACATATATCAAAATATATGTATATATATCGTCTGTGAAAATTTCAACTGTCTAGCTATCACCGTTGTTGAGATACAGCCTGGTGACAGACAGACAGACGAACAGCGAAGTCTCAGTAATAGCATCCCGTTTTTATTCTTTGGGTACGGAACCCAAAAAATATGTGTATTTGTATTGTACACTATAAGTTCTAGTCAATGATACCACATGCTAGGGTGCAGGTTTTTTTACGGCTACCTACCTTATCAAGTATTGGCCTCCTGAAAAATAATTTAATCGAATTTCTAGTCCAATATTCACCTTTAGGTCAACGTTCTACACAAAATATCAGGCTAGAGAGAGATCCGCGATATACACGGACATACAAACAGTCCCTTTAATAACCTATTAAAGGGACTGCTGTCTCTTCTTGAAACCAAAAATAGTTAGCCCAACACGACACCGAGTGAGACATACTAAAAAGACCTAATAAAGTATCAGGGGCACCTACTGTACCCACATTGGCACAGTGGTCGTAAACGTGAACAGTGCCGTTATGGAAGTCCCCACCGTAAATGGAACAACCAGGTGTTTGTTTGCACTTTGAGCTGCGTGTATCCACACGTATACACCTGCCTTGTATGTGTGCAAGGCAAGTATGTGTATGTGCCTTGTATGTGTACTAAGGGAGGGTTACTACCTCACCCCTCCCTTAGTACACACATATATATATATATATATTGTTTAGCTGTTTCCGTGGTTTCATTAGGTACTCCTAATGCTGCACGGAAACAGCTACACAATATTAGCTCAGCAAATGTAGAATATCGCATTTTTTTTCAAGCTTATTCCCCACTACAAAATCACAAATATACGATTGAAAAATTTAAGTCATGTGCGGGATTCGAACCCGCGTCCATCCACCCCTTGAGCCGGGTTATGCTCTAACCAATTGAGCTAACATGACATGACGCCATAACTCAAATCTTCCCTATTGCTCTTCAACCATCGTATCGGGATGTAGCGACATCTACAGTACCACTTGCGTTGAACAAAAAACAAGACCAATTTTGCAATTGATTTTATACTTGTAAATGATGACGCAACCTTATAATTTTAATATTGTTAGGTTTGCAATAACGCTACTTGTATTTACGATTTTGAGTTACAATGTTATTGGAGTGTAACTCAAAAACGGCTCGACCGATTTCGATGAAATTTAAATGGGACCACATGGCAAGCATCAGCTTTCAAATAAAAATGAATCTTCAAAATCGGTTCACCCAGTGAAAAGTTCGGAGGTACTAAACATTAAAAAAAATATGACGAATTGAGAACGTCCTCCTTTTTTTGAAATCGGTAATAATATTACTTTAGGTAGGTACAATTTCAAAGAGGAAAAAAATCACAAATTATGGAACCAAGTGTCCAATAAATGTTCAAGATAATACGAGCAATACTATTTAAAACTTGCGAATTTGGTTCGAAATCTAGATAAAACCGTGTAAATCTGTAATTTTATTTGATTTCCCGCCACAGATAATAAAAATGCATTCGTAATTCGTAAGTAATAAAGTAATAAAAAAATGAAGGCTTACTATTCAGTCAAGATAAAAATATTTACATAATCCTATATTGATATGAAGACTAATTGATATCAAGTTCAGGCAAGTGGACGTCGATCTTGGCTAACTCCCCAATCGGAGCTTCATCCTCAGCATTGACACGACGTAACATGTTGTCAGACGGTATAAATTCTATATGCAGTTATTGGATTTACTTTGTTTTACTGCATCGCAAGAAAGTAACAGGGATTCAATGGAGTGAGTTGCAGGGTCATTCTTTAATTTGGTTATTGCTAAATTAACTTTGCTGAACACTCTTTAATCAAGAGATTCAAATCAAGAGCAAATTTTGTTATATTTTGAAAGGGATAGTTTAGATATCAACCCAAGATCTTAGTAGATGTTGCCGTATATACAGAAAATCCCGTTATTGTAGGGTAAATATTTAAAAGTAATAGGGTGTACCAATAAAAAAAAGTGGGTCGACTTGAAGACAAAATTATGGTATTTTCGCGTAGTATAGTGACATTACGATACTACTTACTACACAATATGAAATTATAGTACAAATAGTATAATTATACTACGAAATCCAACACTGCGGGGTTTGGTCTAACCAATTGAGCTTACATGACACAATGACTCATAACTCTTAATTTTTGAACTCGAAGTCTAATAGTTTATTTGTTGGCGGTATGATCTCCACAAGACGGTAAAAATAATATTGTTAGAGAACAAAATGAGCGCCTCTGCACTTCGCTGTCGACAGAGAAATGGATATGCATCCGGCCGTGCGCCGGCGCTTATAATAATAATAATAATAAATCGGTAACGGATATATAAATTTATATTCAAAATTGTACGGACTAATAAGAAACAAATTCCTTAATATTTGCGGACGGCGGCAACTTAAAAAAACGTATCAAATATAAAGACAGCTGTTACATCTTACCGTGCCTATGTAGAATCAATACTGCGATATGGAGTCGTAATGTGGGGAAATAGTACCGACACAAATAGAGCATTCATTGCACAGAAAAAGTGCGTTAGAGCAATATGTGGAATCCCACCAGACGATTCTTGTAAAACACTGTTTGGGATTCTTGACTTGTTACCGCTACCTGCCCTTTATATTTATGAAACTTGTATATTTGTAATGCAGCATAAGTATTTATTTACAAATGCATTTGCTGTAAATAATAGAGTACAACGCAACCCGTACAGACTAGTCTACAATGTTATACCAAAATCGGCGAAATATTCTAAAAACTGCTTAGCTATGTGTGTTAAGATATTCAATAAATTACCCAATGAATTTAAAGATCTAAATATAACACAATTTAAAAAGAAAATGTATAAATGGTTGCAGGATAAAAACATTTATGATGTAAAAGACTTCATTAAATAATTTAATAATAATATATACTAAGTTAACATAGTATTAATTTGCATGCTACTTTAATACTAGCAAAACATGTGCACTTTGATTTTATAATAACAACTTTATACCATGTTTTACGCAAATAAAGAATCTTTAATCTTTAAATGGAGTTTTTTATTTATAATGCGTTATATGATAGGTAAGTTTTTTTTGTAAGATTTGGTAGATTTTCTACAGACTCCAGGGTCCGTGCCATTTTTTAAGTTCAGAAATTTGTTAATTAATTACATTACTATGGGGACCAGTAAGTCTTATTTTAGGTTGTTTCATTTGTATAAATAATTGGTATTTATTTATTTGTTTAATTGGGTGCATTTTAAAAACTTGTTAGATATATTATCTAGAGATATACTTACTCTACTCGTCAAATATCAATAAATGTCAGGATTGGATGATCTAAAATTTATATCAGATATTATACAATACAAATACAAATATCTTTATTGTATAACAATTTGCTACAATTTAAAGATGAAATATAAATGAGTACAAACTTTTTTTAATACAACCATATACCGGTATCAGGTTTCTTCTTTCCATGAATTAAGGCTAGAGTGCTCATTGCGCTTCCCATACAAACTTAGTTTCGTCATATTCTAAATACTATCTGTCTTATTCATAATCGTCCCATAACTTTATTAAAGGTTTATCAAACGTCATGAGTACTGCGCAAAGGAAAACTCTTTTGCGCAGTACTAATGACGTATGTTTTTTTTTATGGGATAGGAGGGCAAACGAGCAGGCGGCTCACCTGGTGGTAAGTGATCACCGTCGCCACGAACATCCGCAACACCAGAGGTATCGAGGATGCGTTGCCGGCCTTTGAGGAGGGAATATGCTCTCTTCTTGAAGGCCCCTAAGTCGTATCCGTTCGGAAATACTGCACGATAAACCTATTATAAAGTTATAGAGAGATTATGAATAAGGGAAGATTATGTTCAAACTCGGTGAAACTTTGCATGTATGTCCTTGAGCCTAATATCTATATATGCTTCTGGTTTGCCATATATCCGCAAAATGAAGTTATAAACAATTTTCAGATTATTTTTCAAAATTAATCTGAAAATTGTTACTATACGGGAATTCTAATCTGCACATTACAGACAAGATAAATATTAAAACGAAATGGCAAGCCAGAAGCATAGATGTTTGGCATGCAAATTTCACCATGTCTGAACACATGGCATTAAAAGAGGAATCTAGTTTTATATGGGAAGCGCTACGGAGGTATTATACATTTTGCAACATCATCTGTGATTCACACTTTTGAGGTTGCATGACTTCCAGTGACAGCTGTATATATGACTAATTGAGTGAGTAACTGCACCAATACTTGTATAAAAACTAACGAAACTTGAACGGTGATAGCTCAGTGGCATTGGCTACGGACTGCGCTGCAGGTCAATGCTTCGAGTCCCGCCGCGGGCTTGAGCTTCACCGCATGGTGGTAGGGCATTTCGCGAATGCCCGCTTGGCTAGCGACCACCCTCGAGTAGAAAATCTGTCGCCAACGACCTAATGGTGTGTTCCGGCAGCTGTCCTTGAGAGCCAGTAATTATAGATTAAGCCTGTTAACACCTTCGACCACATCATCACTTAAAATGCATGAACACTTTTAAAATGTCTTAACTAACTATGCCAGACGTAGATTTGTACGACAACGCAGGCAATGCAGAATAAGTCAAGGCTGAATGGAGTGCTTGCTAGGCAGACGGATTATTTTGAATCAGCCTTGGTAAGCCCTGAGCTGCATATGCGGCTGATTTTAAATAATCCACGTATAACTTGAATTAGTAAGCAATCCTTGACATGGCCTTGACATACTTGACATATGTGTGGCATGTGTCAAGGAAAGATATTATTCAATCAACGAGAGCAGCAGTTTATGATTGACCATAATAGAGACCATTATGCCGTGTTGTGTGAAATCATACGAATTTTTCTTTATTTTATATTCTTCGATATACCTTTGTCCATTGCCACACCTGATCGTAAGTAATGATGTTTTTTTTTATGTCATTGTGGCGGAACAAGCCCGAGGCCCACCTTAACATCAGGTGGGCCTCGGGCTTGTTCCGCCACAATGACATAAAAAAAAACATCATTACTTACGATCAGGTGTGGCAATGGACAAAGGTATATCGGACTAACCTCTGCAAATAACAGACGCATTTCGTCAACGACTAATTAATTGTTAACGATTAACCCAACAGAAATAGGCAGACACTGTGCCCGTCACACTGAGACGTACAGTTGTTAGGTCTCATGTGCCTGTAATTTTACTGGCTCTCAAGGACTGCTGCCGGAACACACCGTTAGGTGCTTGGCGACAGATTTTCTACTTGAGGGTGGTCGCTAGCCAGGCGGGCATTCGCAAAATGGCCTTCCACCATGAGGTGAAGCTCAAGCCCGCGGCGGGATTCGAACCATGGACCTGCTGCACGGCAGTCCATAGCCAATGCCACTGAGCCATCACTGCTTCTTTGACCTAACAACTGTACGTCTCGGTGTGACGGCCACAGTGCAGTACGTCGTTGACGTAATGCGTATGTTATAGGCTGAGGTTAGTCCACTTAACATCAGGTGGGCCTCGGGCTTGATCCGTCACAATAACATAAATTAAAAAAAAGTTGTTACCCTTAGTCGCCTCTTACGAAAACCACGGGTAGAGATGTGGTGATGACATTCTAGCCTCACACCCCACGGGCAATTAAATATACATTATGAAATATATATATAATACATTAATAAAGAAAATTAGTCGTTAAGCATATAACGATGTTGCGATTGTCCTAACTAAAACTGTCTTTAAAAGTGTTTAAAACACGTTATAAAAAAATATTTTCCCTACTGAAACAACAACTTGGCAGTAACTTAGGTACTGTTCATTTGTATTAATTAGAGCGCCCTGTTCCCTTGACATGATCCATGGAACTTGGCACACCTATGTGATATGTGCCACGGTGACCCAATTACATACAATTCTTTTGTTTACGTGCGGTTAATCTCGAATTTCATTGTGTGTTAAAATGCTTTCATGCTTAGAGACTTAGGTTAGTGCAAAACCTTACTGCAGTTAATTGCTGACTTAGCCGCGCGCTCAAGTTGGGTTTAAATAATTTGCTATAAAATGGGGAATTTGTGGAACTAACTATACTTTGTATAAGTGGTCAAGTCAAATAATAAAGTAACGAAAGGCGGCAACTCGACCACATGATCGAGTTTTTTCGGGGTCGAGATGAATACCAAACCATTTGTGTAGTTTTCATAAATGAAATTACGGATAGATATGTGAGCGATATACAACTATAGATCAATAGAGCTATTTGATTGACTACTATGAAGATATGCTGGTAAAGACGGATTTGATAATCTATAACATTAATATAAAGAGGAAAGATTTGTATTTTTGTATGCAACGAATAAACTTAAAAACTACTGGCTCGATTAGAAAAAATATTTCATTAGTATCCTACACTATCCCTGATGAACATACGAATATAAAATACAAAAAGAAAATAGGGAGCCGTATGTAAACTGCGTAAATGTAACCCAACATGTGAAAAAAATACCCAAAACATCGATACATCCAGTACGCTGCGGAAATTGTTGATAATAGAGCAAAGTAATGTACTACAATTATATAGAGGACATTAATATCTACAAAAAAGTCCACAATAATATATGTCTAACTATTACAGTTATGTCACAATAATTACCTTTTATGTAGTAATTAAACAACTTTAAACTGTTTAAATCGCGTATACGAGTATTTATCATTATTTTTGTCCCGACGTTTCAAACACTTTGTAGTGATCGTGGACACGGGGTGACTCGATTGTGAAAACGATCACTGCAAAGTGTTTGAGACGTTGGGACAAAAATAATGATATATATACGCGATTTAAACCGTTTAAAGTTGTTTTATTACTATGTGTAATAATCGCGAAAACTTAAGACAACATTACCTATATGTGTTCCAATTTATATTTTTTTAAATTACCCGTTCGAAAACGGGGCGGGCCGCTAGTTTGTTTATAAATTTGTTCATAAATGTTTTTTGGTGTGTTTGTCACACACTTACATACTGTGTTACTATTTGAAAAGTCTTGGAGTAACACATACACCACCAAACAACGCCTACTTTGTATGCCGATGAAATATTAAGTAGTTTCCGTAAGAGCGCGATATTGTGCGAGAGCTGGTATCATTTTAAACAGGCATAAAAGTAAAACCGTACTACAAAGGAATAATATTTGCACAATATATACCTCGGGGCCTACCGCTGGGTACGGCCACAAAGCACAAAGGTAAATGTTGGCGGTTCTGATCATTTCAATAAAACTCTTGTGCAAACAGTCCCAGCATCCTTTATAAGTATAATTTACCAACTTTTACGAAGCAGGATTATGGGTTCACTCAATAGGTATTACTACGGAGAAATATAAAATATGGTATAAATAAGAAATGGTAATATAGTATTAGTACAATATTATTACATGTGTCCATTGGGGTGGCGGGCTACAATGTCACCTCCACATTGCTACCTGTGGGTGTCGTAAGAAGAGACTTAAGGTAAAATACCGGAAGGTGCGCAGCCTTCTGAGGAATTGATATCTTATACTGCGATCCCCAGGCTGCCTGCCAGGCGTGGGGATAATGGCAAACCCTAAATGGGGAGGCTGTGTTCACCAGTGGACAATCCGGCTGATACAGAACTTTTTTTCATTATATTTTTAGGGTTCGTTACCCAAAGGGTAAAAACGGAACCCTATTTATTGAAACTGGAATTGATTTCCAATAAACTTGTTGTAGTCGGACCATGAAAATGTAGAGTGTTCTTAAACAGCGTAATACTGAGATCCACGAGTTATTTCACTCTTTTTAGTGTTGGAAGTTGATTGCATTTTTTAAGTTCTCTAAATTAGCGTTTTTCGTAATACGGTTAAAAATACACGTTGCAAAAGCATGCAAAAAAAGTCGAATAGTACCATAATGTTCTGTAGAACTGAAAGTAATAAATTCGGATACAGGACCCGCTTTGACGAATTCAAACAATTAACTGTATTTCCATTTACGAAAGGACACTGTTGTTCTAGTTAATAAATAACAGTGCAGGGAAATAATATCAAATTTCAATCTTATAAAAAGAAAATTGAGTATTATGGCTACTTTAAACTCCACCAAGAAAAGGAACGCGTAGAACATAGGCCCATAAATTTACGGCGAATATAAAAACTGGGCGAGAGATATATGATTTTTGGAGATAATGGTGCTTTATATTCTGGAATCTGAGGCAGTATTTAATAACTCGAGAGGATGTTGCTGGAATAATAAATAAACGAGGATTACTTTATTTTTACTGGCCACTTATTTTTTTATCCTCAAATTTTGCGTGTTAAATTAACAATGTACTTATGTAACTTTTTTTACTTCCGTAAGCATTGAGACAACCTACAAATCATGTATATACCTTAATATTTTAAGGTATATTTAGTATATACCTTAATATTTTAAGGTATATTTAGTATATACCTTAATATTTAATTCGAAAAAGTTATGTATCTTTTTATATGTTATTTTGACGGAACAAGCTCGAGGGCCACCTGATGTTAACAGATGCATTTCATCACAACTCACGAATTGCACTGCGCCCGTCACTGTGAGACATATTTGTTAAGTCTCATGTGCCTGTAAGTTCACTGGGTCTCAAGGACTGCTACCGGAACATACCGTTTGGTGCTTAGCGACAGATTTTCTACTTGAGGGTGGTCGCTAGCCAGGCGGTCATTCGCAAAATGCCCTCCCACCATTCGGTGAAGCTCAAGCCCGCGGCGGGATTCGAACCATGGACCTGCTGTAGTCCATAGCCAATGCCACTGAGCCATCACTGCTTCAAATAAAGTATGTGTAAAATAAGCCGTCAATGTAGATATGGCAGATATTTTGTATGACTCTCACTAAATTTTGTGTAAGATTCACTAAAGTTAGTATGACTTATAATATAATGTTGTCTTAGGTTTTCGCGATTATTACACATAATAATTAAACAACTAAAAACGGTTTAAACCGCGTATATTGCGTCACGTGATCACGATCACTGCAAATTTTTTGAAACGTTGGGATAAAAATAATGATAAATATAGGCGATTTAAACCGTTTAAATTTGTTTAATTACTATGACTTATAATATGTATATTAATCAGATACTTAAATACAATTATCGAATACAATATTTAGGTACATTGATAATTAATATATATGAAATTGACGGTACGTATCTATTTCTTCATAGAATGAAGAAATAGTTTAATACCGTCATTTATACAAAAACTTGCTCTAAAAGTAGCTACGGAATAAAAATAATACTTTTTCACTTATACTCGTAAAGTTCTTGTTTATACCCGGTATAAGCGGACTTAAACAGAATTGTATGCTCTAGCTAGTGCATAAAAGTATGTCTCTTGTAAACCAGTGACATTTTTAATTAAGTTCTTAAGAGTTTCAGTTAGTAAATATATTTCATGTAAGAAGTTTGCCTGAGTCTTTCATAATACCCATTCAGTGTTATTGTTTAAGACCTAATATTTTTTGGGAACAATGACACTCAAAACAGAACATTGTACAAATATGTTTCCGTTTAAATTAAAGCTATATGTCTTACTTATACTACACATTTGCAATTGATGTAAAAAACGAGGTTATAAACCCATTTCAGCCTAATAAATGGCCTTTGACTCAGTTGTTAAACGTCTCGTCTAAAATGACTTATTTTAGGTTCGTGGTACAATTTACTATTAATGTTAGTCTCTACTATTAACGCCTCGCACGTCAGCAAAACAAACCTTAAGGCAAAACAGGTAAAAAATGTACGATTGTTTTGTATAATTTATTAGTTCACAAATCAAAAATATCGCTGGTCCCAATTTAAAACTAAAAATACTAAAATTTTTCCGTTTCAATTTAAAGCCGTATTTCTTATTTATAATATATATTTGCAATTATAGAAGTCACGAGGTAATAAACCCATTTCAGCCTAATAAATGGCCTTTGGCTCAGTTGTCTAAAATGGCTTATTTTAGGTAACTACTCATGGTATAATTTACTATTAACTTTAGTTTCTAATATTAACGCCTCGCACGTCAGCAAAACAAACCTTAAGGCAAAACAGGTAAATAATTACGATTGTTTTGTAGAATTTATTAGATCACAAACCAAAAATAGCGCTGGTACCAATTTAAAACGAAAAAGAAACAAAGCATGAAGTATTTTAAAGCAGTAGTAGGAGCATATAAAGTAGAGTAATAGGTTCTTCCTTCCTGTTCGTCCTTTCAATGCAAGCGTTGTCATGACAACCACCTACCTCTCGCTGTTGCCCCGTGATATTACTTTGTACCTAGCTACACAATATACTGAGAAACTCTGCAACTGACGGGAAAAGATTCACAGTAATAAAATGAAACTTAGACTTCAACTTTGTCCTTAAAATTCTAGACTTTTTAACGAGCACTATATTGATGAAGTATATCACACTAAGAATCGAAGTTTTAGTGTGTAAAACTCACCTCTGAAACGGCTGAACGGATTTGCATTCATTTTATTTTCACCTCAAACGGAAATTTCACACGATCGAGTATTTCTCAATCGTGCGCTTGAAGAGTCAAGACCTCCTTAGGAAGCGTCGTCGCGTCGAAGCGAACGCGTCGAAAATTCTTCCGGTTTGGCTACGTGGCGTTTATAAAGTCACGTCGGCTTAACAGGAAAATTAGGCGGAATTGTCACTAGATATATATTTTTAAAGTGTTTTTCTAAAATATTAACGGCTGCTAATATTACATGCTTCACCGCATGATGGAAGGGCATTTTGCGAATGCTCGCCTGGCTAGCGACCACCTTCAAGTAGAAAATCGGTCGCCCAGCACGTAACAGTGCGTTTCGGCAGCAGTCCTTGAGAGCAAGTAAAATTATAGACACATGAGACCTAACAACTGTACGTCTCAGTGTGACGGGCACAGTGCAATTACAGCAAGACGAAATGCATCTCTTATAGGCAAAGGTTAGTCCACTTATCAGGTGGCCTGGGCTAATTCCGTCACAATAGCAAAAAAATAATAATAATTAGTATTTTTTTTCTTCAATTATTTTTAAAATATTTGTTATTATAGAAGATACTTACTAGATTTCTAAATATGATTACAAGCACTATCGCATGCTAAGAGAAAATCATATTTTACAAATTATTGGAGAAAAATGTAATGCCCCGCGCGGGAATTGAACCTGCGTCCTCCGATTTCGCGCCGGATGCCGAGTGGATTAGTTTAGGCATCCGTATAGGAGCATAAAATCATGTGCTCCTATAAATTGTAAAATAAGTTAACTAACTAGGCTTGTCTCTGAATGAGAAAAATAACAGTTTTATTTTTCTATAAAACTTTGACGGAAGTGACGAGGATAACCTTTCACAAATTCCCTTTTCACATTTTTCCTAAATATTGGCAAATCCATCTCAAAAGGCTGTCCCGTATTCACAGAAAATCCCTCTTGATCGGATCACCCGGAGCTTATGGGATTACGTTTATGGCGGGATGGGAGGTAACAGGAAAATGACGCCGAATTGAATCCTTGCCCAGACAGGGACCGGACGAATATCGCACTAAAAATTTAGGTAAACATGGGCTATCTTGATGTGCTACTGGATGCTGCAAAAAATGAGACGGCCTGCAAAGAGCTTTTTTATTAAACGACTTCAAAAAGAGGAGGAGCTAATGAGAAAATAATGTTTTCTGATCAAAGTGTCGATCGACATGTTATATGGACGATATGGTAATTGGTTACTAGATTGTATTTTTGTTGACACTTCCTAACTCTTTACAGGCTGTACCGAAATTCCTCTAGAAGTTTAATGGTTGACCAATCAAAAATCACAAAATAAGTAATGACTAGAAAAAATTCAAATGGTGTACCTTTTTTTTTAATGTTATTGTGACCGAACAAGCTCGAGGCCCAGCGGACTAACCTCTGCCTATAACAGATGCATTTCATCACAAGTGACGAATGGCACTGCGCCCGTCGTTAAGACATAGTTGTTAAGTCTCATGTGCCTGGCTCTCAAGGACTGCTGCCGGAACACACCATTAGGTGCTTGGCGACAGAGGTAGCTAGCCAGGCGGGCAATCGCAAAATGCCCTTCCACCATGCATACAGGTGTACCGAAATTCATCGAGATTTAACTAACTATTATAATAAATTTAAAAAAGATATTTTGGCCATCCTCTCCACCGAGAGGACACCAAGTCGCAGTTTGATGTGACTTGACACTTATCACCTCTATCTATGTAACTATAACGATTATAATGTAATTTAATCTATTTTACGTAACTGTTTTTCTAAATTTCTTTTAATCTGTTTTATATAGTCATGCTGTGTACACATAGTTTAGGGACATTGTCCTGTCCAAAACCTTATGCATATTGTAAATTTCTGTAATTTTATTGACGCTGTCCCGTTTTGTGTGCCTAATAAATAAATAAATAAATAACTGTAATGGCTGACCAATCAAAAATTATAAAATAAGTAATGTATGAAAAAAAACAAGAGGTGTACCTCTCTGGCTTGGTGTTTGATTAAATGATAGTTGCAATGTTTATGTAATTAAATTTATAATTGTACGTTAGAATGTAGTGACGCAGGTCTAGTAGATTTCAACATCATCATTAGGACTGTATAAGAACAAGAACAGTCCTAAGGTGGTAAGAATGTGTCCTTAGGACCGTTTTTTTAACAGCACCGACTTGCGTAACTATAAATATGAAATAATTATGTTTTTCAAATTACCTTTTTAATTTTAATATTGTTAGGTTTGCAATAATAATAATAATAATTTATTCAGAAATAGACTTGAATTGACTTCACAATATCAATTTCATGTTCTTAAAATTATATCTAAACCTAAGTAACGTTTACAATGTGCCCCAAACTAGGCATAGCCTGTATCTTGGGCGCACCTATTTCACGAGTTACCTAGATTTACAATTAAATAACGCCTGCTATGCGGATTACATTACATTACATCCCAATATGATGGTTAAAGAGTTATAGGAAAGATTTGAGTTATGACGTCATGTTAGCTCAATTGGTTAGGGCATACCCCGGCTCAAGGGGTGGATGGACGCGGGTTCGAATCCCGCACATGACTTAAATTTTTCCTATCGTATATTTGTGATTTTGTAATGCTACCTTTTTAATTTATGGAGCCAAAAATGTTTTGAACCGGGCGTGAATCGAACTTTTTTCCTATGATGTTTTGCAGCAGCTGTTCTTGATGAGAGCCAGTAATTGTAGGTTAAACTGTTTTTTTTTATAGAGGAAGCTTGCTGTTCAATATACTTTGCTATATCCTTTCGTCGCCTGTAAAATTACACAGCACACAAAATGTACAAAGAAACAAAATTAAATAAGTAATCAAAAAATAAAATCAAATAAGTAACCAAAAATAAAAATGAACTCACATGTGGATACCATGTAGAAAACTTAAAATAAACGCGATGCAAACAAAAGCAGTCAATTCAGCTCCTGAAAAGAAAAAAAAACATAAAATGAACATAAATTGAAAATAAACAACAAAAAGAAAACGTCAAAACATCTGCAAAGTTCATTGATCGGCTATTAAAGTACCTTCCAAAAGATAGCTACACAAAAATAGTACGAAACAGAGAAACTATAGTAGTTTTGAAGCATTGATGGCTCAGTGGCATTGACTATGGACTGCCGTGCCGCAGGTCCATGGTTCGAATCCCGCCGCGGGCTTGAGCTTCACCGCATGGTGGAAGAGCAGCCTGTCTAGCGACCACCCTCAAATAGAAAATCTGTCGCCAAGCACCTTACGGTGTGTTCCGGCAGTCCTTGAGAGCCAGTGAAATTACAGGCACATATGAGACTTAACAACTATGTCTCAAGGTGACGGGCGCAGTGCAATTCGTGACTTGGGACGAAATGCATCTGTTATAGGCAGAGGTTAGTCCGCTTAAAATCAGGTGGGAAAAATAAAAATAAAGTTTTAATATTGTTATATTTGCAATAGCGCCTGCTATGCGGATTACATTACAATATTACAAATATACGATAGGAAAAATTTAAGTCATGTGCGGGATTCGAATTCGCGTTCATCCACCCCTGGATGTGACCCGGTGGATGGACGCGGGTTTGAATACCGCACATGACTTAAATTTTTCCTATCGTATATTTGTAATTTTGTAACTATAGTAGTGTTTAATAGATATTTCAATTAATAATAATTGGTACTGCTTTAGAAACTAAAACAATTTTTCTTTAAGATGTGTTTTTAAAGATCTAAATTACAGCATAAGGCCGTTACAACTTATAATATGTTAGAGCAATATCTGTATTAGTCATCTTGGATCAACGTAATTAATTAGTCATCTTGAATGTAAGACGTTGAGATTCAGACTTATTTTTCAATTTAGGTATTTATTTTACACAATACACATTGTTACTTTTAGACGTTTTGCTACTAACACGTTTTGCTACTAACACGTTTTGCGTTTTAGGATTTTAGAACATCTGTCATTGAACTTTGTAGGCGTTTTGCTTAAATATTTTGCTTTAAAGACACGTAATAAGTTAAGACGTAGATTCGCGGTCATAATATGGCGTATCTACGACTTAATAACTAAGTTGGACAATAGTAAAACAAAACATAACTTCATCAGCGCCAACGTTTTGCGGTCGCGCGTTTTCCTCGTTCTAAATTTAAAACCGTTTTAAGTTTTATCTCTCGGTGGCCAGCGCGGCTGCGTACTGAATGCGGCCGAGTACATTCGCTGTGGCATTGGCCACATTAAAAGAATTTAAAAAATAAAAGTTTTATCGTTCCTCCTACTTGAGAAGTTAGATTCAATGCGAGTTTTAATATGTTCTACTATGTGTGAAACTTTTCTCTACAGAATTGTTACGGATCTTTCAGTAGTTTGTATCAAGTCGAATACCAAATAGTGTATTAAACATATCAAGCACTTCTCAATATACTTGTACGTTATAAACCTTTTCACTCACGAAGGCACGCCCCTCGATATTTTTGAGGGTAGTTACAATTATACAAGCGCTCGTAACGTAGTTTGCTAAGCCGATCTTAATCGAACAGCTAAGTAAAGCAGAGGTGGTCATGACTTGGATGGGTGTCCTCTACTGACATTACTATTGAATACAGCGTGAGATAAGATATTACTAAGTTTAGTTAACTCTTTACGCCGCTCAACCTACATCATAAATCATCAACATCATCATCATCAACAGCCACTTACTTCCACCGATGAACAAAAGCCTCCCTTATAAGCTTAGAGGGTGAGGTTGCCATAACTCCCACGCTTGGCAGCCGTCTTTGGGATCGCAGTGTCGGTGGTAGTTCTCCAGACGGTGCTGCCGCCCACCTTCTGGGATTTTTCGGCTCTTACAACACCCACAAATAGATATGGGGGGTAAAATTTTAGCCTGGCTCTCCCACGGGGCAGTCCGTCACTCCATGGGGCAGCCTGGGACGAGGCGATAAAATGTAGGATTGTAATGGTGAAAGAATTATTTCCTCTTTATAATAATAGAGTACATGTTTATATAACGCCTGTGACTCACAAGCCTTGAGGCGTTGGTCTCCAATGCGACCGAAGGGACATATACAAAATACCATAGTGGGCTGCAGCGCCTTCTAAAGAACTGCCATCTTACACTGCGATCCCCAAGACACCTGCCAAGCATGGCGATACTGGCAAACCCCCAAACCAATAGGGGAGCCCTTCGTTCAACGGTGAACCTCTTCCGGCTGTTCATGCGTCATGTGATCTATTATCGTATCCGTGTTTCACAAACAAAATGGTCGTGCATTTCGTTTATTATGCTTTCAACAAACCAGGCCCAGTTTGAAGTCGGCGACAATATCCGGTGCAATAATAGTCATTGAAAAACAAACATGCAGAAGGATTCATATCCAAAGTGAGTCAGGGCGCACTTTCAATGGGCAGCATGACTTAATCGGTGTTTACACACAAATCCTTGATAATGATACTTACCTACCTATTAGTACAGATACTGGTAAAAGCATTTTTTTTTAATTTTTAACAGCTGGTTTGTGAAAATGGATAAGACTTAGGTATCGCTATATAGAGCAACGAGACAGATTTTTTGACTATTAATCACATTTTTTGTTATTATAATTATACATGTTCATTGGTCAAATATAAATTGTTCAGGCACCAGCCTAAACTAGTATTTGGCGGGGACAGGAGGCGCGGGGTGCGCCGCCGACTTCACTTCTCACTCGCCCGCGGAGCAAGAACGCCGTGCTCAATTAATTTGAACCACTCGTTTTGGCATCTGATAACTTGTATTTTCCAAAATTATATCTCAACATTTATACAGTACACCCTTTTATTTAAGTCCCTAGCTAGGACCCTAACAAAATATTAAATTATATTTAAATTAATCGTCAAAGATTCGCACCCGCAATGCACCCTGCCCAATCGTGCCCATTATAGATGCAGCGTAACCGCGCTGGATACTGGATTGCTGGGTCAAAAACCACCTAACTCTGACATTCTCCCTCAGACGTTGTCCGATGTCACCAATTAATTTATTAAGTAATATTAATTATTTAATAAGTTTGCTATACAAACTGCCCGTGGGGTGCCGGGATCCCATCGCTACCTGCGGGTGTTGTAAGAAGCGACTAATGGTAAAATACCGGAAGGTGGGCAGCAGCGCTTTCTGAGGAACTGATATCTTAAAATGCGATCTCCAAGACGCCTGCCAAGCGTGGGGATTTTGGCGAACCCCACCTTAAAGGTTCAGCAGTGGACAATCCGACTGATACAGTACAGTACAGTATACACATTATAATCCTTAAGTTTTAATATTTTGGATATCTTTGTTAAAATGGTGAGTGCAATTAGTGGAAGACTTGGGATTTGAAACTGAATTTGGAGTGCTTGTCCCATCAGTGCAGTATCGCGGTAGGGTGCCCAGATTTAATTGTATCTTTCAATGGTAGTTGTAAGAGGCGACGAAGGTAAAAATGTCAGAATGTGGGCAGCAGCGCCTCCTGAAGAACTGCCTTTTTACACTACGATCCCCAACACTCCTGCCAAGCGTGGGGATTATATAACTATAATTAAAATTAAGTACACGCAACCGCCCCCGTGGGGTGCCGGGTTAGAATTGCACCTCCCCATATCATCCCGTGGGTGTCGTAAGAGGAGACTAAGGGAAAAATACTGGAAGGTGGGCAGCAGCACCTTCTAAACAACTGCCACCTTACACTGCTATCCCCAAGCCGCCTGCCAAGCGTGGGGATTATGGCAAATACCGCCGTGTTCAACAGTGGAAGAGTCGGCTGTTACAGTACATATACATTTATATATATAAACATTATGTATCCATCATTATCAATGGCCATGGAGTTCACCGTTGAACAAATGCCTAACCCATTAAAAGGAGTTGCCATATAGTCGTTGCAGGCGTATGGGTTTCTGAGTTCCAGACGGCGCTGCTGCCCACCTTTTGCTAATTTTCCCTTCGTAGCCTGTTTCGACGTCCACAGGAAGATAAAGGGCAACTCTAGCCCAGCACCACGGGGAGATATGTAGACATACTCTTATTTTTACCAGCGGTAGTTCTTTATTAACAAAATACTACGAGCTATATACAACACTACAGCTACTACAATAACAGCATTTAGACAACCCACAAGTCATTGTTCTCACAGGCAGTCAAATTGCTATAGCCCACTACCAGTTGGCAGCGTAACAATCTTAATTATCTCTGATAATAATTTACTCACATAACATAATAATTATTTTTTCCCCTGTCCTTTTACTATCATTACAAATACGAAATATATTTATTCGACGTAACAATGTGTTACAGGTAAGTACTTAATTGTGAATCCATTGTCTCCAAACTAGTGTTAAATGTATTTCGGAGCCAAAGGCTTCTCCCATAGAAACTATTAGGTCCTTACTGTTAGATTCATAAAATATATGTATAAATTATTGATGTATAAAGACTCAATTTGAAAAAGAATGTAAGCATAAAAGTACGTTATTAATAGTCTGTGGCTGTTTTGCTACCAGGACAGTCGTTCGTTCTTTAACCCGTTCAATTGTTCGTTCAAAAAGTTTTGAAGTAGTCAGTCAGTCGAATAGTGACAGTCGAACGGAGAAGAGCTAACGATTGAACAAATATCCCAAATCAATACTGAAAATAAAAGTAACTGTTACTGTATGGAATAAGAGTGGGATAATACATACATATTATTATAAACCTGGAGTTTCCTTGGAGTAAGCCCCTTACAACTTCAGAAGTGGGATGACAACGTCCAATTGACTTGTTTGTTGGCAAAGGTTTGATATTAAAACAGGTTTAATCATTTACAAGGTGAGTCCAGAATCATTATATTTTATGCCAATTACTTTTTAGTTCGTAATTTGAATATTTCAAATACATGTATATGATACAATGAGCATTGGTAATAAAAACCGTTACTTTTTAAATTTACAAACTTATAATCACTACAGTTTAAGTAACTGGTAAAAGGTGTATGTTACAGCGTCATGAATGTGACGCCAGGATGGTTTGAAACGATTATCAAATTTAATCGATTGTCTTTATAGCAAATAGCAACATTCATCGCAATCCTTCAGAAACGTCAAGAATTTTCTTTTATTGACATTGGCAGTAATGACATTTGACAGCTGACGTCTAAAGCATTACTTTTCGGACAGAAGCGACGAAGTTGTCGCCTCGCTATCGAATCCATCACTGTTCTACTTTGTAATCGTTTTTAATCTGCCTGATCACTTGATATTTTGGGGATTTCTGTACGCAAGTGGGTAAGTAGAAAACAGTGCTAGGTATCGAAATCGTAATTTTATTCTGACAACGTGTATTTACCGTTCACGCACACGTGGTTTACACGATGCAATATAAATGTTTGTCAGTCATTTGATGATATGTGCCAAGTAGTTAAACTATGTTTCCTTTTGTTTTCTTTACAAATAAATTGTGCATAATTGCCTAAACTTTGTTCTATTGGTGTACATATACTTACTTTTGTCATTAAGGAACGTTGTGTTCAAGTATAAGGAGTGTAAATATTGTGTTGTGCTAAGTTTAGAAAGTTAATGTACTGGTTTTATGAGTGTCCCCTTTTGGTATCCTTTGTATTTAATAAGTACTAATACATTCCGCATATCCCAGGTTGTCATTGTTTGTATACAATGCCGAGGCAAGTGCAATCACGTGGCCGGCAGTCGCGGTCCGCTTCGAGACGTGGATCGCAAACTCGAGACCGGCGTACTCGAGATCGGTGTGTCCGGTCACGCAGCAGAAGGGAGCGCCAAGCAGTGACGCCGCCCAAGTGTTCCCGCGGGCGACGGTCTCGCTCATCTTCAAGGTCAGATTCTACCGTGCGTGATAATCGGCGTAGGCGTAACGAGTCTCGATTACGTAGTGCACAGCGTCCACGAGCACACGCTTACTCTCGTGGTAGAAGTCGTTCGCGAAGTACTCATCATTCAAAACGAAGTAGGCGAACTAGCAAATCACTTAAGACTCCAACACCTGATATGCCACTTAATTTAGAAGTACCTAGTTCAGATGATCGTAGCTTCACCAACTTGCAACAACAGAATGTAAATATTGAAAAAGCGTTAGATAATGGAGGTATACTTAATCAATTGAATCAACAATCAGTTAAAGTATCAGATAAATATATTAATGATGGTATTCAACTGGAACCATCAGGTTCTAATGCTCAATTAGCTCAAAATTTGAGCACTGATGAGGTGGTCATAAATAAAAATATAGTTGATAGTTTAAATAAAGCACTACTAGCTATAGCAACCGTAAACCCACAAAACAAAGAAAAATTTCCGTCAGTCAATGTTGTGCCTGAGTTTGACCCTAAAATAAAGAACCAAACTATTAGTACATGGTTAAACAAGGTAAAGGAATGTGCGGAAATTTACGGTTGGGATAGCAAACAAACTGCACACTATGCATTACCAAAACTAATGGGGACTGCAAAACGCTGGTACGAGGGACAGCCCTCAGTTTTACACTCATGGGAAGTTTGGCAAGAAAAGCTTAAGTCTGCTTTTCCTGTCTATGAAAATTATGGACGACTATTATCGGAAATGTTAGGCATAAAGGCTAAGTTTGGGGATGATTTGGAAGAATATTATTATGAGAAATTAATAGCTTTGAACCGTTGCGGTATTTTAGGTAAGAATGCTATAGATTGTGTAGTTTATGGTATAGAAGACAGATCAATACGTTATGGCGCTGAAGCAGTGGGTTTCGAAGACACTGATAAACTATTAGGATATCTAAGAAGTGTAAAGCATGAGAAATTTGACAAAAATACTAGAAAGATTTTACGACCTACCACAGATTTCAGCCGCAAGGTACCAAAGCTAGATTCCAGTAGAACAACAAGATGTTTTAATTGTCACGAAATAGGACACGTCGTGAATAGTTGCAAAAAGCCTGTAGTTAAATGCCAGAAATGTTTACGGGTTGGTCACGATGATTCTAATTGTAATAGGGAGGTTTTAAAGGATAAGGTTGAAGTTAAATCGTTATGACTAGTAGAGGATGAAGAAAAGGCTGACAGCAAATTTTACAAGAAGGTAGTAGTAAATGGTTACGAATTAAATGCCTATGTTGATTTTGGTAGTCAGTGCTCTTTGATTCAGGAATCAACAGCAAAGAAATTGATTCATACAGATAACTGGACCAGTACTGGCCTACCTTACCTACGGGGTTTCGGAAACTCCATTATACAAGCTAAAGGCACGTTCATGGTTGAATTAAAGGTTGATGATGTAATAGTCGATGTTGAATTAATCGTAGTGCCTGATCGCTATCTTAATCATGAAGTACTAGTGGGTCAAACAGTGACAGAACAATCCCATGTAGAGATACATAAGGACAACAAACAGTTGATTATAAAAACCCAGATAAACTTGAATGAGCAACGTGTCAGTTTGAAAACCATCGATATTATAAATCTATATGGCACTGCAGTCATTAAAGTTTATACTGGCACAAATTTTACAGGGGAAATAGACATAGAAAATAGTCAAAGATTAAAATACAAGGTAGAGGGTGGCATCATTGCAATAAAAAACGGCATTGGTTATATTAAAATCACGAATTCTCAAAACAATACGATACATTTTAATAAAGAAGAGATAATATCGCGTGGAAGTGTATACAGTAATCATTTCCGGGCTAGATGCTTAAACGTCAATAAAGTTTGCAAAGATAGTAATCTTTTAAAAATAGAAGATTTACACATGGGAAACACTTTGAGTACAGTTCAAAAGAGTCAGTTATTAGACTTAATAAATGAGTATAGGGATTGTTTTGCCACATGTTTGTCTGAACTTGGTTGCACTAATATAACTAGTATGGAAATAGAATTAAAAGATAATAATCCAGTCGTATATCGTCCATATCGTCTTAGCCACACCGAAAGATCTGAAGTTAGATCAATGGTCGATGACCTTCTACAAAATGATATTATCAGGGAATCATCTTCTCCGTATGCGTCACCAATAATAATCGTTAAAAAGAAAACTGGTGACAAACGCCTTTGTGTGGATTACCGTGCATTGAACGCTAAGACAGTTAAGCAACATTATCCAATTCCGCGTATAGAAGACCAGATTGACCGGTTATCTGGTAATGTTTTCTTTTGTGCATTAGATCTAGCTTCTGGGTATTACCAAATACCAATTAATGATGAGTCAAAACCAAGAACCGCTTTTGTTACTCCAGATGGTCAGTTTGAGTTTAACAGGATGCCATTTGGGCTAGCAAATGCTCCAGCAGTGTTTCAGAGAGCAATAAATATGGTTCTGGGAAATGCTCGCTTTGATACAGCTTTGGCATACATGGATGATATATTAGTACCATCTGAAAATTTTGAGCAAGGTATGATAAGACTAAGGATTGTATTCGAAAAGCTACGTCAGGCTGGCTTGACCTTAAAACCTCAGAAATGCTACTTTTTTAAACAAGAAGTTGACTATTTAGGGTTTGAAGTCTCTGGAGATGGTATCAAGCCGGGTATACGCAAGGTAGAAGCAGTTAATAACTTCCCTACCCCCAAAGATGTTCATAATGTGAGACAAATAATAGGTTTAGCCAGTTTCTTTAGACGCTTTATCAAAGGATTTTCTCAAGTCACCAGGCCTTTAACGAAATTGTTAAAGAAAAACTCTGTTTGGGTATGGAATGATGAACAAGAACGAGCGTTCAATGAGATCAAAAGGGTTCTATCATCACGACCGGTATTAGCTTTATATTGTCCAACCGCGGAAACTCAAATTCATACGGACGCAAGCAAACATGGAGTAGGAGGTGTCCTAATGCAAAAACAAGTTGATACACACTTTAGACCAGTCGCGTATTATAGTAGGCAGACATCTCCGGAGGAGTCTCACTTTTCTTCATATGAATTGGAGACTCTAGCGGTCATTGCGACGTTAACAAAATTTAGACCATATGTTCTGGGCTTAAACTTCACTATAGTGACCGATTGCAACTCCCTTAGAGCCACTTTTCTAAAAAGGGACATGATTCCCCGCGTAGCTAGATGGTGGAGTTTAATCCAAGAATATAACTGTGATATTTTGTATAGATCCGGAAACAAAATGATCCACGTTGACGCGTTGAGTAGAAACCCAGTCACAGATGAAACAGGTGTCATAGATGCTGTCGAAACTCGTGATATTATGAGCATCGATTGTGACTGGTTGAGTACTGTGCAATCAGATGATTCCGAGTTAAAACGCATTAAGGATATATTGACGAATTCTAGTTATGATGACATTATAGATATACGAAAGAACTTTGTTCTAAAAAGAGGTCGCTTATTTAGAACTACTAAAGATGGCTTAAAATGGGTAGTACCAAAGGGATGTAGATGGCAAATCTTACAAAAAAATCATGACCAGATTGGCCACTTTGGTTTTGAAAAGACGTATGACAGAATAAAAGAACATTATTGGTTTTCACGAATGAGAAAGTTCGTAAAGAAATATGTGAAGTCATGCTTAGAGTGTGCCCATAACAAAATTCCACCCGGTAAGAAAGAGGGCTATCTCCATCCCATACCTAAAATATCTACACCTTTTCACACGGTCCACATCGATCACCTAGGACCTTTCGTGGGTAGCAAACGTAAAAATACATATATACTCGTAGTTATTGATGCTTACACAAAATTTATTATACTAAGGGCCGTAAAGAATACAAAATCTAACACTACTATTTCGGTTATGAGGGATTATTTTGGCACTTTTGGGCTACCCGCCCGCCTTATAAGTGATCGTGGTTCTTCCTTTACGAGCTCTAAATTCAAATCATTCATGCAAGAACTTGGAGTCCGACATATCTTAAACGCAGTGGCCTCCCCAAGGGCAAATGGTCAAGTGGAGAGGTACAATCGTACGATTTTAGATGCTATAGCTGCACAAAATCACGGTCGGGATGAAAGGTTATGGGACGAAACATTATTACAGGTGCAATGGGGAATGAATAACACTATCAATAAAGGTACCGGAAAGTCCCCAGCAGAAGTTTTATTCGGACTTAAACTCACAAATATTAACGAAGGTAGTATTGTATCGGGGATACAGTCTGACATGGTAAATGTCAGTATTCCTGACATAAGTGATGGTAGTATAAATGAAGTTACTGATGAGGCTATATCAAATATAGAAGAACCATCAGTTAATAATATGGCTGACAATCAGCCACATAAAGTAGATAAGTCTACACTAATAGGAAATGATCATAGAAATGAAAACCAACATTCAAATGCAATTGAGGAAAATATTACTAAAATTAGATCGGAGGTAAACAAATTCATCAATAAATCACAAGAATACCAAAAACACAATTTTGACAATAAAAGGAAGGAAGCGAAAAAGTATAAAATTGGAGATTTAGTGAGGATAGAGAGAACAGCGCACACAGTAGGAAAAAGTAGAAAACTATTACCAAAAATGTCAGGTCCTTATAAAATAATCAGAATATTAGATAATGATAGATATGAGGTTACTGACACACCTATAACAAAGAAAGGGAAAAGTACTTACACTGGAATTTTTGCAGTAGACAAAATATTTCCCTGGATGTGTTTTAAGGAAAGAGATATTTCTTCGGATAGTACATATAGTGATAATGATTCTGATAATAGTTAATTCAATCATAGTTTAATCTTTATCAATTAATGTGAAACTAAAATTAAGTATACCTTCATAAAAAAAAAAAAAAAAAAAACAGAGTAGTTGAATTGTACATCTATGTAATATTTGTATAGTAGATTGATTGAACAACATGGGTCAATGATACAGATTAACCACCTTTAATAGGTTAAAGATATATTGTGTATGTCAAAAATGAAATTATAGTGGCATTTAAATGATAATAATTATTGTGTTAATGTGTTGCGTTCATCAGAATATGTACCAAAAGCAACGTGCGTTTCTACATTATGGACAAGGTGTCCGCGCAAGGTGCGCAATTATATTTTGGACAAGGTGTCCGCGCAAGGTGCGCATTTACATAATGGGCCATGTGTCCGCGCAACGTGCGCAATTATATGATGGACAAGGTGTCCGCGCGAGGTGCGCAATTATTTATTGGGCAAAGTGTCCGCGCAAGGTGCGCTATTATTTAGTGGGCAAAGTGTCCGCGCAACGTGCGCACTAATATCTAATGTCATTTAATTGTTAACAAAAGTAAAGCGCCAATTGCGCTATCATATAAATTGTAAATTTGCGTAAAACATTTGCTCAATGTCTATCTTGATACAATAAAAAGTTGTCTATATTATTGGAACTATTTTGTAAATTTCTTAATTAAACGATTACAATATCATTGTTTATTACAGTTTCTATAAGTAAGGATAATTTAGTTTTAAGCACTACTACTAATATATGTGTGTTCACGAGGACGTGAACTTATATCAGGATGGACGAGCTGTTAGATTCATAAAATATATGTATAAATTATTGATGTATAAAGACTCAATTTGAAAAATAATGTAAGCATAAAAGTACGTTATTAATAGTCTGTGGCTGTTTTGCTACCAGGACAGTCGTTCGTTCTTTAACCCGTTCAATTGTTCGTTCAAAAAGTTTTGAAGTAGTCAGTCAGTCGAATAGTGACAGTCGAACGGAGAAGAGCTAACGATTGAACAAATATCCCAAATCAATACTGAAAATAAAAGTAACTGTTACTGTATGGAATAAGAGTGGGATAATACATACATATTATTATAAACCTGGAGTTTCCTTGGAGTAAGCCCCTTACAATATGAAATTGGCGTTTTGTATGGGAGGAACAAAAAGTCGAATATTTTTTAATATAATATATTTAATTAATCAAAGTATGAACCATTATTTTCTATGCACTTTTGCCATCTCATAGGTAGTTCATTGATCCCTTTACTAAAAAAACCAGTCGGACGGGAATCAATAAAATCTTTGAAGGCGATTTGGACTGCCCCATCGGAGTTGAATTTTTTCCCTTGCAAGAAGTTATCCAAATTTCGAAAAAAATGGTAATCTGTTGGAGCAAGGTCCGGGGAGTACGGAGGATGTCTTAGACTTTCCAATTGAAGCTCTTCTAATTTAGTAGCCGTCTGTAGCGCAGTGTGTGGTCTAGCGTTGTCGTGAAGCAGCAGTGGCGTGGAGCGATTGACCAGCCTAGGTTGTTTAGCCGCTAGCTTTTCCATCATGGTTTGCAATTCCTGACAATAGACATCAGCCGTAATAGTCTGGCCAGATTTGAAAAAACTGTAATGAACAATACCGGCACTAGTCCACCAAACGCTTACAAGTAACTTTTTTGGGGTTAATTTTCGCTTGGGGCAGGATTTGGCTGGCTGGCCAGGATCTAACCATTGCGCTGAGCGCTTCCGATTATCGTAAAGAACCCATTTTTCATCACAGGTAATGATTCGGTTTAAAATACCTTCATTATTGTGCCGGTTTAGTAATGTAACGCAGCAGTCGACGCGCGTTTGCCGGTTTGTTTCAATCAATTCGTGAGGTACCCACCTTTCAAGCTTTTTAATCTTCCCAATTTGCTTCAAGTGAATTAAAACAGTTTTATCACTAACATTGCAGCCTGCAGCTAACTCGGACGTGGTTTGCGATGGATCCGCTTCCACAATAGCCTTCAACTCTTCATTATCAACTTGAGTCTCAGGCCGTCCACGGGGCTTGTTCTGCAGGTAAAAATTTCCAGAACGAAAACGTTGGAACCAAAAACGAACTGTGTTTTCTTTTGCAACACGACCGCCATACACATCATTCACCCTTCGAGTTGTTTCCGCAGCACTAGTGCCACGGCGGAACTCGTACTCGTAAATAATGCGATATTTAAGGTTTTCCATTTTGTAAAATGAGTGACGGAAACAGAAAAAAACAGAAGAAAAAAAACAAATGAATGACGATCATCGAAGCACAAATACATGAGTCTATAGCTGTACAAATTTGAATTTGGAATTCCTTACCAAAGAGGAGAAATTCGTGATTAAAGTGGCCAGTACGAAAAACGCCAATTTCATATGTAAGGACCTAATATAAATATCATAAGTATGCCAAAGTTTACAATAGGTTAAAAAATATTCATTAAAAAAAACATATGTGAACATACATGTATCTTCTTATTATAAAGATTACTTTACGTGCATTACGCGCTTCCGTTTCCTAACCTTATTAATACATATAACAGAAACGCTAAACATCACTATGATTATACGAGAGCAATAGTCACAGCACACAAGCATATCAAAAACAGCGATATTCAAACACCCCACCTAGAAAGCCCACCCCTAGAAAATGGATCCTTATTTCACTAACGACGTGACTCTCCCGCCAAACAGGCTCTAACAGTGGGAGGATAACACACTCGTATTTGGGACGCTTCTCCCTATTCTATATACTAACTATATATAAAAAAAACTGGCCAAGTACGAGTGGGACTCGCGCACGAAGGGTTCCGTACCTTCTGTATCCTAATCTTGCAAGTTACATACACTTTTCGCAGTGTCCGATTGAGCTTGGTAAGTACGGCGAAAACCTCTTTTATTATATGGGAGCCCCCTTAATTATTTATTTTAATTAATTATATTTAAAGAGAACATAAAACTAAATATTCGGTGAATAGTTAAAGCGTCTACCTGTCACCGTTATTAGTATCGAGCAAGAAACGGTACAAAAAATCAAGTTTATCTTCTTTAATATATAAAATTCTCGTGTCACAGTTTTCGTTGCCATACTCCTCCGAAACGGCTTGACCAATTTTGATGAAATTTTTTGTGCTTATCCGGTATCTATGAGAATCGGCCAACATCTATTTTTCATCCCCCTAAATGTTAGGGGTAGTCCACCCCTAAATTTATTTGTTATTTTTTAGACAAAATTTTTAATTTCTATTTTTTTATGATACAACATACAAAAATACATACAATCCTCAATTTTCACCCTTCTACGATCAACCCTTATTTTTGAAATTATTTATATGGCAAAACAACGTTTGCCGGGTCAGCTAGTTATTATATAGAAGCCTCCTTAAATATTTATTTCATTTTATTTTTATTATTTGTTGTTATAGCGGCAATAGAAATACAGCATCTGTGAAAGTTTCAACTGTGTAGCTATCACCGTTCTTGAGATACAGCCTGGCGACAGACACAGACGGACGGACAGACAGCGAAGTCTCAGTAATAGGGTCCCGTTTTTACCATTTGGGTAAGGAACCCTAAAAACGTACAAGCAAATAATATTAGAGGGAAAGGCTACCAACTCTATGAGAAAAAATATGGGAATTGGATTACCTTAACAGTTTTTTGGAGCGATATTTTCCTTATTTATTTACTTACCTACTGAAAGTTTATAATGTTAATAATGATATTTATTCGTACAAACAGATATGCTATATAATGATATTTCCAAGGAGTGGCGTTAGGGAGACAGCTCGCCAAAACTTATGTTTTTGTGTTGTCTTTATTATACTAGGTCCTTTAATATGAAATTGGAGTACTATATATGGAAAAAAAGGATAATTTTTAATGAAAGCATCTCAATTCAAGTATGTAACATTGTTATCTATGCACTTTTGCCATTTTATCGTAAGTTCATTGATTCCTTTGCTGAAAAAATTGTAGGAGCGCGAATCAATAAAATCTTTGAAGGAGGTTTTGAGAGCCTCATCGGAATTGTTTTTTTTTCCTCGGAAGAAGTTGTTAAATTATGACTAGTATTATTTTATAAGAGCATTGACGCATGCTAAAATAGAAAATAGAAATTATTTCGGATGAAAAAAGATAACTTTCTATGTTTTCGCTTAGAATGCGTCAATGCTCTTATAAAATAATGCTAGTCAAAATAAAAAATGTTTTCATCGATTTGGTGTTCAGTGTTGATCGGTTATCAACCAAAATAAATAGTCTTCTGCTATTTGGGTAGATGTCGCAAACGTCAAAAAGACGTGCATTCCATCGGATGGAGAAGATTCGACTGTCCAGCAGCCGCTTCCATAGCATAATTGGTCATGCACCAGGACGGTATTCTCGGGGTTGCGGGTTCAAGTCCCGCTGGAAGTTATCTTTTTCCATCCGAAATAATTTCTAAGTTGTCAAATTCCGGAAAAAGTGGTAATCTATTGAAGCAAAGCCCGGGGAGTAACGGTGGGTATTGGAGACATTCTAATTGCATCTACTTTATTTTAGCGACCATCTCTTGTGGTTTAGCGTTGCCTGCTTCAGGACAACGCTAAACCACAATAGACGGTGGGCTGGAGCAATAGACCAGTCTCTGTTGTTTAACGGCTAGCTTTTCCATCATGGTTTGTTAACAATATAGAACTGCCGTAATCGTCCGGCCAGGTCTTAGGAAGCTGTAGTGGATGATACCAGCACTGGTCCACCAGTATCTTTTTCTGGGTAAATTTTCAGCTGTGGCCGGCTTTGAATGGTTCTCCTCGATTTAACTATTGTGATGTTTTTTTTCTAACCACTATCCCACCTGATGGTAAGTGGTGATGTGGTCGACGATGTTGCTCAGGCTAACCTCGAATTACTGGCTCTCAAGAACAGCTGCCGAAACACAGGCGCTTGGTGACAGATTTTCTACTTGAGGGTGGTAGCTAGCCAGGCGGGAAATCGCAAAATGCCTTACCACCATGCTATAACGACTGCCATCCGGGAGTGACGGCTTAACGTGCCTTCCGAAGCTCGGAAAATATTTTCATATCCGATTACCGTACAGGACACATTTTTCATCACAAGGAACTACACGATTCAAAATTCACATTCGACTCGTATTTGTTGGTTTGCTTCACTATGCTTTACCCATTTTACAAGATTTTCGCTTTTCCAATATGTTTAAATTAATTAAAATTGTTTTATCACTCATACCGAAGCCGGCCGCTAATCCTGACGTCCGCGTCGTTTACGATGGATCCTCTACCACGATCACTTTTAATTCTTCATTGTAAACTAGAGAACAAACCCATGGACTGGACGCCCGGAGACCCTGGCCGTCCACGGGCTTGTTCTGTAGGTCAAAATTTCCAAAACGAAAACGTTGGAAACAAAAACGTACCGTGTTTTCTTTTATGCTAGCTTCCCCATACACATAATTAATTCTTCGAGCTGTATCTGCTGCGCCTATGGTGGTATTCGTAAATAATCGAATATTCATATTATGAACAGAACGATGTCAAAGAAAAATCAAATATCGCGAAAACAAATGAATCGCCATATTGGAATCGGAAATGACGCCTAAATTTGAAATTAATAAATTTGAATTTGGATTCTATAATATTTGAGATCAACGTGGGGTTGATAAACTCTTGTTTTTATAGTTCTTTCGAAGACTTGAAGGTAAACAGGTAGTTGTCTAAGTGCGGACATGCCACGTAAAAACGATCAAGGCTCAGGCCACAGACCACCTTGTTTTTGTTATCTGTGACTGCATAATTATATGCGATCGTGTAAGACACATGGAAACATTCGCTTAGAAAAGAAGGTTGTTGTATTTATTTTTTTTGTTTATAGCTGATAGCCTTACCTTTGACCTCTATCTCATCTGATGGTAAGTGATGACAAGGTCGAAGATGTTGTTCAGGCTAATCAAAAATTACTGCCTCTCTATGACAGCTGCCGGAACACAACGTTAGGTTCTTGGCGACAGATTTTCTACTGGAGGGTCTGGCCATGTGTAAAATGCCTTAACGTTATGCTATAACGACTGCCATCCAAAGGCAACAACTGGGACCGACGGCTTAAGTACCTTCCGAAGCATGGAAGCGCTCAGTAGTAAAGCCACTAGCGGTCACCCATCTTAGCGGCAAGGATGGTTTTAAAACGCGTTTCGCGTAAAAAAAACGCACTTATACAAAGAAAAAATAAAAGGTGACTCGAAATAATGCTTTGAGCAAGATTCAGCAGGATATCTTAATAACTTATTCAAGTACGTGTATAATTATAACAATAAAATTGCAAAAAATATGTATGTTAATTTACATTTTCAAATTAAGTTACAAGACGCGATTTCAGAACTGATCGCGGTTTCTCCATCGTATCATTTCTTTCTTTCCAACGCGTTGGAAGCGCTCGTAGCGAAGTTTACTTAGCTGTTCTCAACCGATCAGCAAAGTTAAGCAACGTCGCCCGCGGTCATGAGTTGGATGGGTGACCGATAGTGACATTACTACTGAGCGCTTCCGTGCTTCGGAGGACACGTTAAGCCGCCGGTCCCAGTTGTTGTCTTAGGATGGCAGTCATTATAACATGGTGTTAGGGTATATTTAGCTACCACCCTCTAGAAAATCTGTCGCCAAGCACCAAACGGTGTGTTCCGGCAGCTGTCCTTGAGAGCCAGTACTTATAGGTTAGCCTGAACAACATCTTCGACCATATCATCACTTACCATCAGGTGAGATAGTGGTCAAAGGATAACCTATCAAGCATAAAAAAACGCAGTTAAATAGTGATGGAAGCTCAGCATTTTTCTTTATAGGGGTCTGTTTTGCCCCTTGGGTACGAAACCCTAAAAAGGGACATATGCTTACAACGTCAATAACCTCGAAATTAGCAATTCGCAAATAATCAAACCGGTTTTAGCGAAACTTGTTTTGGCATTCCGTACCCGATCGACTGATGACTATTGACTAATGACTATTAGTCAGGAGGTATGTTAAACAACATACCTGACTACACAAGTCAGCACAATATAATGTGACAAGTAAAAGTAAAAAAAACCGGCAATGCGCGAGTTGGTCTCACACACCGGGGGTTCCGTACCAACACTGGATATAACAAAATAGTAATTTATTTTTAAATGTTTTTTTATATGTTTGAAGTGCTCGTAGCGAAGTTTGCTTAGATGTTCTGAACCGATCAGCAAAGTTAAGCAACGTCCGCCGCGGTCATGACTTGGATGGGTGACCGCTAGAGACATTACTACTGAGCGCTTAAGTTAATATAAAAAATAATTAGTTTGTTTGTGTATTTGTAAAGTAATCCGCTATATTAACATACTGTACTGTAACAGCCGGATCGTCCACTGCTGAACACAGCCACCCCTATTTGGGGGGTATTTGCCCTAATCCCCACGCTTGGCAGGCGGCTTGGGGATCACAGTGTAAGTTGGCAGTTCTTTAGAAGGCGCTGCTGCCCACCTTCCAGTATTTTTCCCTTAGTCGCCTCTTACGACACCCACGGGATGATATGGGGAGCCTTAAAATAGGGTCCAATGTGTAGTACATAATCTTCAAAACAAAAACGTGGAAATTATAAAAAAATATTAATTATTTTAGATATTGGATGAACGAGAAGAATTATGTGAAAATTATGTGAGAAAAACTGGCCAAGTGCGCGTCGGAACTCGTTCTTATAGGGTACCGCACCGTAAGTAGTCAAAAAAGGAAAAATAAGTAGTCTTTAATTATTTTTTATTTGTATTTGAATTCTAATCGCCACAAAAACTTTATTATATATTCACTTATAGTTTTCTAAAGCACTCTCTATATGTGCTCTCGTACCATCCTTTTTTCACTACCTTTACGAAAGAACAGTTCGTTCAAACCTATATAACTATAGCAAAACCCTTTACATTCGGTACACAATAAATATGACCTGTTTTGAACCGCGCGACCCCAAAGGAAACATTATAGCCACGTCTCGACGGAACCCACGATAGAAAGTATCAGATTACACAGGTTTCCTGATTCCTTTGATCAACTTCCTTGACACGTTGCTTTTGAACTTCGACAAGCGCTCACACCGTAGTATATCTTCGATGTAATACAGGTAGAACTCGGTTTATTAAGGTTGAACTGGCCAGTCACTTCTCCATACAAACGTCGTAGGGTGATCACTCCCTTATTTGAGATTTTAAGTCCAGACTTAAGCATAATCCCGATTGATATCGTCATTATCTAGGCTTGTACGATGGCAAAATTTTAAAAAGATAATTGAGTTGTAAGTTATAAGCCTCGTAAACTTTATATGAAAATGTTTCGAGGCTCATAATTCTCAAGTTAATAATTTTATTATAATTTCGGCATCATACAAGCCTAGGTAATGACAAGATCAATCGGTATTATGATTTATTTTGGACCTAAATCCTCAAATAAGAGAGTGATCATCCTACGACGTTTGTATGGAAAACGGGCCGGCCAGTTCACCCTTAAAGAAACGAATCAAAGATGGCGCTGCTAATCATTAAATTTCACTTGCACTATAGTACATAATATATTATACTCAAGCAAAGAAGCGACGCTCAAACATGTTTTTGATTTTTTATTTTATTGAAAATTAAAGTTAAAAATGAAAATAAATGTATTACTACAAAATACATACAGATATAATAGTACATAAGTAATAAAGCATAGGTTTATAACAGTTGTATAATGTAGAAGAAACATATATCTCGATAAGTCGTTTTATTCTTTGGTTTCCTCACTAGGCAAGCCTGTATCGAGGAAGCCTGATTACTCATTCATAAACGATTGATATGATTGATTGTAATCCTCAGCAGACATATAGTATAGCATATAGTATTGTGACGGAACAAGCTCGAGGCCCACCTGATGTTAAGCGGACTAACTTCTGCCTATAACAGATGCATTTCATCACAAGTCACGAATTGCACTGCGCCCGTCACCTTGATACACATTTGTTAAGTCTCATGTGCCTGTAATTTCACTGGCTCTCGAGGACTGCTGTCGGAACACACCGTTAGGTGCTTGGCTACAGATTTGCTACTTGAGGGTGGTCGCTAGCCTGGCGGGCATTCGCAACATGCCCTTCCACCATGCGGTGAAGCTCAAGCCCGCGGCGGGATTCGAACCATGGACCTGCTGCGCGGCAGTCCATAGCCAATGCCACTGAGCCATCACTGCTTCAAAAGTGTGCTCGTAAAACCGCTCGTGGGTGCGGCGGCCAGCGCGGGTGGTGCGCGGGCCGCGCGGTGTGTGGATTGCGACCGCAAACGTATGGAGTGGTGTCATGTCTGTGTTTTTTTTTTTTTTTAATATATGAGAATATTAGACAAGATTCCGTCTAAATTTCTGGCTAAACCAACGTGACGACATAAATGTAACTTAGCCCAACCGGAAAATTGATGTGCGCTTTAAGCTCGATCGCTTGCTCGAAGAGTCAAACTTCCTGATGAATACGAGTAGAATCGAAACGCCTCTCTGTTCCAGTTTGAGCACGTAGAGCTTATGACTTTAGGTCGTCTTCGCAGGAATATTAGATGAAATTGTCATTAGATATATTTTGATATTTTAGAAATGTTTTACGAAAATATTAATTTAATGTTTACTTAAAAAACAGTCCAATTTATGTATCAAAGTAACGCTTGAGTCTATCTAAGTATTTAACGGGACTTAATCTCGATATTGTATATTTTTATGTACCTCGACGTTTCGATACATTCGAATATAATGTTTTATCGCGATAAAGTCTCGTTAAATAGGCTATGTTTTCAAGTCGCGAAAGTCTTAAAGTTGCTGGAGTCTATGTCGAGTAATTAGTTAAGTTGATAAGCGATTTTTTTTTTTATGCCTGATAGGTTAGCCTTTGACCACTATCTCACCTGATGGTAAGTGATGATGTGGTCGAAGATGTTGTTCAGGCTAACCTAGAAGTACGGCTCTCAAGGACAGCTGCCGGAACACACCGTTAGGGGCTTGGCGACAGATTTTCTACTTGAGGGTGGTAGCTAGCCAGGCGGGCATTCGCAACTTGCACTACCACCATGCTATAACGACTGCCATCCTAAGACAACAACCGGGACCGCCGGCTTAACGTGCACTCTGAGGCACGGAAACGCTCAGTAGTAATGTCACTAGCGGTCACCCATCCAACTCATGACCGCGCGCGACGTTGCTTAACTTTGCTGATCGGTTGAGAACAGCTAAGGAAACTTCGCCACGAGCGCTTCAAACAACAAACGTTTACTTCAAACAATTTTAACATCTCCCTTGTTACAATACTGTATAACACAGATCGCAATGAGAGCAATGCAAGCCACAAAGTGCGTGAGAACATTCGATATCCTCGGAGCGTTGCTTACTGACATTGACGTTCCGGTTTCTGAGCCGACGTCCAACAGACGGCAGCTGTTATCTAAACCCACGCGGAATCATTTCTGCATACCCAATTAGAACTTATCATGCGAGCCGTACATGGCTTGCGGACTTAGATGACTATATTCGATCGTTAGAGATTTATCATTTATTTATGATCGAATATGTTGTTCTGGCTAACGATGAATAATAGAATTATAGTCTAGTCAATTTAGGCGATATTCTGCAAAAGACTGGAAGTAATTCGGGAAAGTCCCATTTATATTTTGACTGTTTATAAAATCATGTCTTACACATTCTGTGTAAAAAATTGAAAATCACCAATTTACCGAATGAGATCTGTCCTGTTTTTAAGTTCTGGTACAGCAACCAATTAAACTGTTAAGTGCGCTGATGGGCTGTCAGATTCTTATAGTTTTGAGTGTTATAGTAGAGGGAGATAGAGGATGCGAAGGATAGAGGGAGGAAGAAAACCTTTCCCAAATTCTATAACTTATACGTTAATGACCTCATAGAGGGCTTCAACAGTTTACCAGCTCTATCGTGTAATATATCTATCAACAATTCAAGCAACGCCGATGACATGGTGCTGCTGGCGTCAGAGCTCTCATAAAGCTACTGCGCTTTTGGGAAGATAATGTTTCACGCCATGGACTACAACACAATGTGAATAAAAGTTAATTTATGGTGTTTAGTAAGCGGGTTTCAGGACCCAGTATTGTGCCTCGTGTGAAACCGAATGGCGTTCCATTTAGTAAGGGCGCAGCAGTAATATATATACAAGTCCTATACTACGACCTACATATGGAGTGAGAGCTCAAGACGATGAGACAGAGGCTGAACATATTGTCCAAAAGATTCCATAGCTACTCAAAAGATGTAATAATATCACTCTGCAAGGGCAATTGCCTTAGCTTATGGACAACACATACACAAAAATCCTACAGCTCCCTGGGAGTTCAATATAACAATGTTTTCTGCAAGTCTAGGCACTAACTGATGCGTTTACAGTCATGCGCAAAAAAGTAGCGGCATTATTAAACATTGTACGTGCCGGCAACATCATCCTGTCATATTCAAAGATTACTTCATCGCAAACATGTATGACTGTCCATCTTACACCACCAAATTAGGGTCCTCATAAAATATTTTCCGACTGAGTTACAATCTTTGCTCGACTTATGATACAGTTATATTTTTTTTTTATATTTTACTATATCGATAAATACCTACATATTACATGGTATAATTTTATGTGTTTATATATGATATTATAATAATGTAAAAAATTGAAATAAGCATACACTAACAAATTAATAGGACGTTCGTATACACGGGGTCCGTGGGGTGCCAGGCTAGAATGTGACCCCCCCCATCTCTTCCCGTAGGTGTTGTAAAAGGCGACTGAAGGTAAAATACCTGAGTGTGGGCAGCAGCGCCTTCTGAACTGCGGTCTTATACTGCGATCCCAAAGACACCTGCCAAGCGTGGGGATTATGGCAAAACCCACCCTTGATTGGGAAGGATGTGTTTAGCAGTGGATAATTGGGCTGGTACAGTTTAACAACATACACACACAGAAATACATAATAAATTTCGAGACAACAGCTCTGCATGCCATAACATTTTAAGTATACTGCCAATATAGTTTTTCGTCATTTCACGTAATGTCGCTTAGTGTGGCAAGGCAGTAAGGTTTATAAACAGTCTCGTTATATTTGTATGCAGCAAGTATAATCTAGGTATGGCAACTGGGTATATCGTACAGCCAAAAATGAAGCCTTGTCTTATGAATTTATCTGTCTGCATCAACGAGCTTTAGTTGCTCGATAGTCTGCATACTCAAATAGGAGATATGGTTGAGGTCGACAACTTCTTTGAATACTGGTATTGCTAATTAGTGTTGACAGTAGTTAGTTCAAAATATAGCTCTTTGTTTGCAACTAGACGATATTTGGCAACCTTACAGTCTATATTAATAAACTCAAGTTATTCAAAGACTATTGGAAAAAGAAAGCACTTTTTCTTTATGTAGTTGTGACGGGACAAGATTGAGGTCCTCCTGATGTTAAGCGGACTAACCTCTGCCTATAACAGATGCATTTCATCACAAGTCACGAATTGCACTGCGCCTGTCACTTTGAGATATAGTTGTTAAGTCTTATGTGCCTGTAAACTTGGCAACGGATTTTCTACTTGAGGGTGGTCGCTAGCCAGGCGGGCATTCGCAAAATGCCCTTCCAACATGCGGTGAAGCTCAAGCCCACGGCGGGTTTCGAGCAATGTACCTGCTGCGCCGTAGTCCATAGCCAATGCCACTGAGCCATCACTGCTTCATAAATACTGAATTATGATTAAGCAAACAGAAAACATCGCAAATCATTACTTCTAAACATTTTCTAAATTATGTGGGTACATTAATTATTACGTGAGTAAAAACAAAGCTATTGTTACTTAAGAAAAAATAAGCCAGAAACAGGAACAATAAAACAAATTGGATAAAATGAGACTAAGGTTGTCCAATTGTCAAAGACGGAGGTATTCTATTAGCTGGGACGGAAACACTTGGGTTTACTTGAGAAGATGATATAAAACAAAAGCGGCTAAGAGTTTAGGTGGAAAATGCGGCAGGGTTCCATATATGATCGAATGGAACGTAATTTGAAATTAAAAGGTTAAAGACTGATCCATAGATGGTTTGAATCTGATACTGATCAAAGTTAAGTAGAAAATCTGTCGCCAAGCACTTAACAGTGTGTTCCGGCAGCAGTCCTTGAAAGCCAGAAAAATTACAGGCTAATGAGACCTAACAACTGGACGTCTCAGTGTGACGGGCACAGTGCAATTCATCGCTGACGAAATGCGTCTGTTATAGGCAGAGGCTAGTCCACTTAACATCAGGTGGGCCTCGGGTTTGTTCCGTCACAATAACATTAAAAAAAAAAAGTTATCATTAATACATACCTAAACGAATTGGAAATTAAATATTTCACAAATATGAGGTACTCAGAAGTTAACGTTCAAATGTAAGTAGTTAAGAACAGTATACCTATGCATTAAAAAGAAGAAACATGGAAAACTTATATATGCCTATGTGCTACTGAAGAGGAACATAAGTATAATCATATATATTCATAATGAAATCTAAAGTGTCCTGTCACTGAAAAGTTAAGTGTTGGAAGCCTATGATACATAGGTACAGCTACAATTCGAATCTGTGCTAAATCGCATATATGAAACAAAAGTTATATTCAAATCCGGTTATCAAAGATGGAGGTAAGTACGTACACATTAATCCACGGAAACAATATTTGGAAGACGTTTTCACACATTAAAAAACAAAACCGGCTAAGACAGTCAAGGTGATAGACATATACGATACACTACGACACGGTTCTTCGTTACTACGATAAGATCTTTGATTTATATAAAACAAGTTATTCATTCCAAGAGTATCCCTAGACGCTAACGCAAGTGCTAAATAAGTAAATACAGAAATGCGTCAAGGTGCTGCAATAGTGGAACAAAACGCATATTCTCTACATTAAAATAGAAAAACGGATACAATTAAATAAAACTAGTTTTTTTTTATGCCTGATAGGTTAGCCTTTGACCACTACCGCAGCTGATGGTAAGTGCTGATGTGGTCGAACATGTTGTTCAGGCTAACCTAAAATTACTGGCTCTCAAGGATAGCTGCCGGAACACACCATTCGGTGCTTGGCGACAGATTTTGTACTTGAGGGGCATTTGCAAAATGCCCTACCACCATGCTATAACGACTGCCATCCTAAGACAACAACCGGGACCGACGGCTTAACGTGCTCTCTGAAGCACGGAAAAGCTCAGTGTATTGTCACCAGCGGTCACCCATTCAACTCATGACCGCGGCGGACGTTGCTTAACTACCTGATCAGTTCAGAATAGCTAAACAAACTTCGCTACGAGCGCTTCTTTAAAGGTTTTTTTTCATACATACATAGAACTTAACAACATAGCCTTTTAAACTCTAGTGCACAAGATAAAACTACAAACGTTCCGTTATCAAAATATCGCTGCAGACCCCTATCAAATGATTCAATTCCACTTTCGAGCGAGTAAAATCGTGAGAGGCGGCGAAACAATAACCACTATGGCTGTGTACTATTACTGTGATATTAGCTACGTTATCTTACACTTATAGTGAAAATTATGTATTACAAAATAATATTAGTGCCTATTGCGCGAACGTTAATTCGAGAGTTAAAGTCGGGTTATCTTGGTTTTTGTATGACAATTTACACTTAGCTCGCTTTAACTCGCGTTTTCTCGTTGGCGCAAGTGAGCCTAAAGTTCCAATATTAAAATTTTGACAATTATCATTCGGTGAAACTAGTAATTTTAACATCAAGCGTCGATCTAATTTGTGACAGGAATTATAATTGTCATCGTAGTTTTTTTTTTTTTACCGGCGGTATGCCTTTATTAACCAAATACTACAAACTATATACAACACTACAGCTATACTATAATAAAAGCATTTTAACTCATAGACAGTCGAAATGCTCTAGCCCACTATCAGTTGGCAGCGTGCCCAGCATGCTGGCAGCATTGCCCAGTTGAATTGCAATGCTTATTCTATGAGTCAAATAGGTGCCAGCATTTTGATCACGCGTCGCATCGACTTTAATCTACTGTGGTATAAGCGTATGTTTGTAGATTGATTAGGACTGGTTTGAAATGAATATTTTAACCTCTTGAAAGACCTAAGTCGTAGAATTAAAAAAACAATTTAAAGTCTACGATTTAGGAATGAATATTCAAACCTTTAAAAAGACCTAAGTCGTAGAATAAAAAAAAAGCAATCGATCGAATTTCAAATTCATTGAACTGTGCAACAACAAAGAGAATTACATTTCTTATATTGTGTTGGTACGACAAAATAAAACACTGATACAATGGAGAAACAGCATTCTATTTTCAAGATCCCTGATGGGACATATTGTCACGTCCTTATCCGTCGTCTACAGGTCCTTTAGGTTCTCTCTTAATACTAGAGTACTCGTGGTGATTTCCATACAACGTAGTTCTGTCATATTTTAAATACTAAGTGTTCAAACTCGGTGAAACTTTGCATATATGTTCTTGAGTCTAATATCTACGCTTCTGATTTGCAAGATTTCCGTAAAATTAAGTGTTTTCAAAAATAATTTGAAAAAACGTTTGTATGGGAATTGTTATTTTGACATATAGGGATATAATACATATTAAATCGAAAAACTGGCAAACCAGAAGCATTGATATTAGGCTCAGCAATATGCATACAAATTTTCACCGAGTTTGAACACTTGGTACTTATCTAAAATATGACGAAAATATTAATTCCATACACCGCAATATAAAATACATTTTTTTTAATTTTTTTTTTATACCACAAAGGTGGCAAACAAGCATACGGTCCGCCTGATGGTAAGCAGTTACCGTAGCCTATGGACGCTTGCAACACCAGGGGTATCACTCGCGCGTTGCCGACCCTGAAGAAATCTCTTCACGGCCTTTTTGAAGAACCCCATGCTGTACTCCATCGGGAAAACCACGGCGGGGAGCTCATTCCACAATCTGAGCGTCCGCGGAAGGAAGTTCCTTTGAGCCCGCACAGTACGAAACACTTCTGGTTTCAATGTGTGGGGTTGGACTCCCCGTCGATGGCGAGAGTTGCGATGCGTGGAAAGTAGCCGTGGGTATCAAGTCGAATAATTCCTTAGAACACTCTCCGTTATACAAACGGTAGAACACACATAAGGAGGCAATACATAATATTCAGATGGTATAGATAGATCAAGACTGCGCAATATATGGAACGGGAAAGGTTAAACGAAACACGAAAGACGGACAACCATTACATCTATTTTAATCTACGTAAAATAAATAATTTAGAATGCTTGAAACGAAATGAAATTCTGAACACTTCAAAGACAGAAATAATAACTACGTACCTATATCAGATACTAGTAGTATACTTTAATAGTAAATAATAGGCACCTAACTAATGGTTATATCGAAATGTCTGTAAAAAACATATTATGTGGTTTTGAAGCAGTGATGTCTCAGTGGCATTGGCTATGGACTGCCGCGCAGCAGGTCCAAAGTTTGAATCTCGCCGCGAGCTTCACCGCATCGTGGTAGGGCATTTTCTGAATGACCGCCTTGCTAGCAACCACCTGCAAGAATCTGTCGCTAAGCACATAACGGTGTGTTCCGGCAGCTGTCCTTGAGAGCCAGTAATTCTAGGTTAAGCCTGTTAACACCTTCGATACATCATCAATTACCATCAAGTGAGATTGTGGTCAAAGGCTTACCTATCAGCAATAAAAACAAAACAAAAAACAAATTTAATTATACATTTTCAATTGTTATGAAATGACAGGCAAATTTTACACCTGCCTAATAACTTACAATTACGTATATGGGAGGTCAAATCGATTTTTCAAAACTGTAAATACGAACGGAGTAGAATAAAAAATCGAATAGATATATCGAATTCGAGGTACTGTACCGTTCAATCAAAGGGAGTGTCCCTGCCACCCGTCAGTTTGGATCAGTCGCGGACTGATGGCACATGAATATAGGATTATTTTTATATGTGCTGATGGTCTTGGTCGTATCATACATGCAGTTTAACTACTAAACTATTATGATGTAGGTGATGGGCGCAGTGTCGATCGTCACTTGTTACGAAATGCATTTTAGGCTGAGATACTGAAACTACTACTATAGTAATCTCTTGCTTTGATAATTTTCGGCAAATAAGGCAAATAACTAATAAACGCAGTGTACTTTTCATTTAGCAGAAACATTTATAAAATTACAAATTTACTAGAGAACAAATTGTAGTCATGTGCGGGTTCGAACCCGCGTCCATCCACCCCTATAGCTGATGTATGCTGTGACCGCTTGAGCCGAGCAGGCGTTATTGCAAACATAAACATATTTAAAAAATAAATTTGCGTCATCATTTACAAGTATTGCAAAATTGGTCTTTGTTTGTAGTACAACGTAAGTTGAACTGGTGTCGCTCCATCCCAATACGATGGTTATATAAAGAACGAGAGGAAAACTTGCAGTAATGAGTCATTGTCATGTTAGTTCAGGCAGTCAGATCATACCCCGGCTATAGAGTTGGATGGACGCGCTCGAATCCCGCACATGACTATATTTTTTTCTCTCGTAACTTTCTAATTTTGTAATATAATCCACCGAGCAGGCGTAACAATATTAAATGACATTTATAATTATAATTAGGACAATACAAAGTTGTAGTACATGACAAACATGAAAGACTTTAAACCAAATATCGACAAGTAGTAATAAATTGAACAAAAGCCGACAAATAACAATCATTTCTAACCTAAAACAACAACAATTGAGTCTATCAAAGTGATGAAACAATATACTCGCAATCAAGACTCCGCCAGATAATTGAAAATGCTGGCAAAAGCAATTCAACGATACGAGACGTAAAAACAAACAAACAAAGGTAGACTAATTAAATAGAAAACAAAGGGAAAGAGATAAAAATCTGCAGCAATAAAATAGAATATCGATGAGATGTATGCCGGGGATAGAAAAAAGAATATTGATTTATTAAGATAGCTATAACTCCTAGCTAGTCTTTTTACAAATCATATACGTAAAGGAAGATTGGTGATGTTTGCAGAAACATATCCCTTCAAAGTTATAGATCGGGGTCAAGTAGCTATGTATATTTAAATTGGGTAGGTAGTGACTATTCTATACTTAGTTTCTACAAGCTTTAAGTTCCTTTTTCAAATTCCCTCCATATTTATTTACGAGCTAATAGAAATATTTTGTTCAATTGATCGGAAAATTTTCTTTCAATCTCGCCTTAAGAGTGAACTGGCCGGTCAGTTCTCCATACAAACGCTGTAGGGTGATCACTCCCTTATTTGAGGATTTAGGTCCAAAACAAGCTTACTTTGTACAAAAGCACTGAGGATCAGCTTGACAACTCCCGCTGTTGAAATCTCGAGAATTTCGAAGTACGAACCCCAAACATCGAAAACGATGTAACTATTTCAGGCCGATGAGCATGGAAGGCGTGTTTTCTGTCAAATGTTACACCCAGATCTTTCACAGAAATCGCTCGGTAAATAGGACCACCATTCAATTTATACCTGAATTCGATCGGGTACCACATTCTACGGAAGGTAACCGGAAACATTTCGACATATCGAATTGCATTTTGTTATCATTGTCCCACTTGCATAAAGCGTCAACATCCTCTTGAAACCTAATGCAGTCCTCTTTCGTCTTACCTTCATAAAATTATTTCAGTTCAGCGGCATGCGGAAGGCATTAAGTTAATCAAGATTAATAAAATCTTTAATTAAGATGATGAACAGAAAAGGTCCAAGAATTTAACCCTGATCGACTCCAGAATGCGTGTGATAGAGTCATGACCGTAAAAACCAAGGCGCTGACGTACTCTTTGCGGTCACGGAGATAACTAGCAATAAATCGAAGAAGACTAAAGGGGTACGTAGACATATAGCGCTCATATTTTCCAGCAAGATGTCATTGTCGACCCTATCAAACTCCTTCTGAAATCGACATAGCTTTCCTTTTATTTTTTACAGCTTTATTGAACCGATATAAAACGCCTAGTTCTAGAGTCTAGAGAAACAATAATTTACGGGAGACATTATATTCGTAGTAAATTACGTTACACGACTGGCCTGAAATGGATTTCATGAAATACTCCGTCGAAATAAGATATCTTTAGGTAGGTAAAACATATGTTCTGAATATGATAAATAATTACTTAGAAACAGTCATCCACAAAAGGAAATAAATTTGTTTTATAGCATAGGCATGACTCAAAAACAAACGATGCATAAGGTGTGTAAAGTCATGTTTGTGCAAGGAATTTCCTGGTAAGTTTCCGCGTTATTGTAAGCATGTTCGACGGGGATCTTGTATGTGTACCTACTATGAAGATATAGGTTCACAGTTTTAATCATCACATAGCTTACTCTTACTGGTAACTTAAGAGATGGTGCTACTAACATAGATGTTACTATTTTTGAACTATCAAAAATTAGCTGCCGTCCGCGATTTCATTGCACGTGAATTTTGGTTGAGTTATAGACTACGGCGTACTCTCGAAACTTCGAGAGCTATGTTTACGGGGTTCGCATTATTTAACTATCTTAGCGTCAAAATTGTTTTGTGAAGAATTTTGAAGCAACTGTCACTTCAACATTCTTATAACTACTAATATTAAAATCTAAATAACTATTTAGATTAACTAGCAACCGAATTTATATTTACAACCCAAAATTTATATTCATATATTTTTAAACATGCTTTACAAACGAATTGCTTCTCAAAAAGTAGATAAACAATGGAAGAGGTAAAATAAATAGCCACAAAACAACGCAGGAATTACTTTGTTTGTAGATAAATAAAAGGAAAACGATGTGATTCATTTGCTGGAATGAATTCTCAGTGGCATGGAATCTTTACAATCTAATTTGAGTAAAATACAAAATATTTTATTTAACTCTGGCGTCTACAAAAAATTTTGGTGGCTACCTCCTATTTGGGAAATGGCCATAGAGCCAGTGCTAAAGAAATGAAATACTGGACACTATTCTTCAAATGTCTTTTTGCAATGTTTAAACAATATAAGTAAGTTTAAATTGAAAGTAAAGTTAAATAAAATCTTCCAAGAACAAGACGACCGTATATTTAGTCTAAGAATGCTTTCAGTGTCGTTGAACTCTCAATGAATTAAAAATCTATATTTACCCTATTCATGTCCTTTTGACGGCCTACAGTCGATCATTATTTAGATTATTATCCATGCTTATGGATGCATCGGGTGACAAAGGCGTTAGTGAATTTCTTGCTCAAAGCTGTCTTTAACAATTCCACGTGAAAAGAAAGCCTAATAAGTTGGTTTTTATACGTATATAAAATTAAATTTTAACGCAATATGTAAAGTGAAATGCTTTATTGCATTAGCCATTAAAAATACCCAACAATCCAACTGCAAAGAGTATCTTGTCAGAAGTAACCAATAGGCTATGTGAAAAGAGTCGCTAGTCCTTGCCTTTGATGAAATTTTATTCTAACTTTATGGTACAATGATGTGTTATATCGTGTGCCACAGACCACAGGACTCGCCCCATATTTTAGAAAACGACTAAAGTCAAATGAAGCCTATAGAGAGAACTCTATAGGCTTCATCCAACAACACGTTGGGGTGTTGCTGCATTGAGCGCATAACATGAATTTTATTATAAAAACTACCGCGGTTTAAACTCATTTTAGTAAATTATACGGGATAACTCACGGAACTCAGTCAGATAGCTCCGACTATAGTTTCAACCAAATTCGGTGGTCTTTTTCAAGGAGAGCACTGAGTGCTAACCGAGACGTAAACGCGGGCGTCCCGAGCTCTCCTTGAAAAAGACCACCGAATGTGGTTGAAACTATAGTCGGAGCTGTCTGACTTAGTCACGTGAGTTATGCCGTATTATTTACTTACATAACATGAATCTTTGACGCCTTATAGCCCAGAATAGAAATATGAAGATGGTATCACAAAAAGTAATCAGCCACTGCCTAATATTAGGTCCTTACATATGAAATTGGCGTTTTTCGTACTGGCCACTTTAATCACGAATTTCTCCTCTTTGGTAAGGAATTCCAAATTCAAATTTGTACAGCTATAGACTCATGTATTTGTGCTTCGATGATCGTCATTCATTTGTTTTATTTCTTCTGTTTTTTTCTGTTTGCGTCACTCATTTTACAAAATGGAAAACCTTAAATATCGCATTATTTACGAGTACGAGTTCCGCCGTGGCACTAGTGCTGCGGAAACAACTCGAAGGGTGAATGATGTGTATGGCGGTCGTGTTGCAAAAGAAAACACAGTTCGTTTTTGGTTCCAACGTTTTCGTTCTGGAAATTTCGACCTGCAGAACAAGCCCCGTGGACGGCCTGAGACTCAAGTTGATAATGAAGAGTTGAAGGCTATTGTGGAAGCGGATCCATCGCAAACCACGTCCGAGTTAGCTGCAGGCTGCGATGTTAGTGATAAAACTGTTTTAATTCACTTGAAGCAAATTGGGAAGATTAAAAAGCTTGAAAGGTGGGTACCTCACGAATTGACTGAAACAAACCGGCAAACGCGCGTCGACTGCTGCGTTACATTACTAAACCGGCACAATAATGAAGGTATTTTAAACCGAATCATTACCTGTGATGAAAAATGGGTTCTTTACGATAATCGGAAGCGCTCAGCGCAATGGTTAGATCCTGGCCAGCCAGCCAAATCCTGCCCCAAGCGAAAATTAACCCCAAAAAAGTTACTTGTAAGCGTTTGGTGGACTAGTGCCGGTATTGTTCATTACAGTTTTTTCAAATCTGGCCAGACTATTACGGCTGATGTCTATTGTCAGGAATTGCAAACTATGATGGAAAAGCTAGCGGCTAAACAACCTAGGCTGGTCAATCGCTCCACGCCACTGCTGCTTCACGACAACGCTAGACCACACACTGCGCTACAGACGGCTACTAAATTAGAAGAGCTTCAATTGGAAAGTCTAAGACATCCTCCGTACTCCCCGGACCTTGCTCCAACAGATTACCATTTTTTTCGAAATTTGGATAACTTCTTGCAAGGGAAAAAATTCAACTCCGATGGGGCAGTCCAAATCGCCTTCAAAGATTTTATTGATTCCCGTCCGACTGGTTTTTTTAGTAAAGGGATCAATGAACTACCTATGAGATGGCAAAAGTGCAAAGAAAATAATGGTTCATACTTTGATTAATTAAATATATTATATTAAAAAATATTCGACTTTTTGTTCCTCCCATACAAAACGCCAATTTCATATGTAAGGACCTAATATAAACCTATAGGAAGCCTGTAATCTCTGGCATCATTTCCAAGTCCATTAAGGTGTGAGTTCGTTATCAATTTGATGGGCTCTTTCTGATTATAGCGGAGCGATAGTAATGGCTATTAAACATTGTATGCTACATAGAAAATATGAATAATAAAAGAGATTTTTTTTTATCTAACTAGGACTCGGCCATGGAATCAAATTTAGCGAGCATTGGCATCGTATTTATGGGCAGTAGATATACTTTCCCCTCGTGGGGTGCCGGGTTAGAATTGCACCTCCCCATATCATCCCGTGGGTGTCGTAAGAAGCGACTAAGGGAAAAATACTGGAAGGTGGGCAGCAGCACCTTCTAAAGAACTGCTATCTTACACTGCGATCCCCAAGCCGCCTACCAAGCGTGGGGATTATGGGAAATATCCCCTTAACCCATTGATATTGAAAATAAAAGTAGTTTACAAACTTACTTAGGACCTCTTATATAAACCTGAAAGGAAGGAGGAACTGATATAGTAAACTACGATCCCCAGGACGCCTGCCAAGCGTGAAGATTATGGCAAACCCCTCTTACCGGGGTGGCTGTGTTCAGCAGTGGACGATCTGGCTGATACAGTACAGTACAGATATACTTTATCAGCCGAATAGTCCACTGCTGAACACAGCCTGCCCCGATATGGGGGGTTTGCCGTAATTCCCACGCTTGGCAGGCGGCTTGGTGATCGCAGTGTGAGATATAAATTCCTCAGAAATTGCTGCTGTCCAACTTCTGGTTTGTTACCCTTAGTCAAAATAGCATTCTAGCCCGGCACCCCAGGCACCAAGCACCAGGCTCTAGCTTAATGACATTCTAGCCCGGCACCCCAAGGGGAACCTAGTGAAAAAATATTTTACGGTATATTTCCAATTATTTGTAAAAAATATCGTCAAGCCTGTATGCCCCGAAGGGGTAGCTAGTTATTTGCAGGGGGCCTTAAAACCAACGATTCTCTAGACATGTATTTTAATCCCATGTGGATGAGCCTATGGCACAGTTCTAGATGCTAGTGAGAATTTCTCTGTCAAAAATCCCAACAAGTGTTCGACACGGAATCGAACCTTAGGATGTCGAGATTCGAAAGCGACGCCTTCGTCACTCCACTAACGAAATAAGAAGTTATAATTAACTTTAAAAGAAAACTTGTCTCTTCATTACAATACCAAGTAAAAGTTTTTAGTTATAAACATTACCCAGCATGCTGGGCACGTTGCCAACTGGTAGTGGGTTAGAGCATTTGGACTGCCTGTGAGTCTGCAATGACTTATAGGGATCTAAATGATTTTATTGTAGTAGCTGTAGTGATGTATATAGTTCGTAGTACTTTGTTAATAAAGGCATACCACCGGTAAAAAAAAAACATTACCACTTTGCATATCACATCGCACCATAACCATAGTTATTGCGCTTAAGCTTCATCTATCTATTAGTTCAATAAGTATATTGTAAATGTCTTGATAACAAACCGTGTCCGTCACAATCCATATTACAAGAGGCAAGCCATTTTCAGTTTCGATTTGAGTATGCATTTCCTCCCAAGTATGATTCACAAGACACAGATGAGCGGTAGTGCGTAGCCAAGCTTTGCACGGCTTGCTCAAGCACATCGTGCTTCAAGGTCGGAAGCATTTTTCAACTGCCGCGCCGCAAAGACTGTCTTCATACACAAAATCAATAATGGTAGGAAGTGGCAAGCGACCACTCTCAAGTAGAAAATCTGTCGCCAAGCACCTAACGGTGTGTTCCGGCAGCTGTCCTTGAGAGCCAGTGAACATACAGGCAGATGAGACTCAACAACTGTATGTCTCAGGGTGACGGGTGCAGTGCAGTTCGTCACTTGTGATGAAATGCATCTGTTATAGGCAGTGGTTACCGCTTAACGTCAGGTGGGCCTCTTGCTGTTTTCGTTACAATAACATAAAAAAAGGAAATGAATTATGGCGTTGGCCTGTTCCTTTCGAATCATTCCTTCTTTGTTTAGTTTTAAATAAAATTAGTTAATCTTCTTCAAAACTTTTACGTTCCAGCTCTATAGAATATATCAAATTCTATGAAACTAAATTTGGAAACAGCGGTGAAGCTGCAAAGCATAAACAAGTAAATAAAATAAAGTAAACACTAGAAGATGGAAAGTTACAATAAAACTAAATATTTGTAGATTTTCTTGATGAACACGGAACTTCTCAAGATCCAGGGTTGAAACGCAATCCCCCAGACAAAGGAGACCTTTGTGGTGACAACACCCGCTATCGAGTTCCACGTTAGATCACATAATACAACGGATTGTTTACTAAACTAAACGAGATTATTGCTACCGGAGACTCGGCAGATAATAAGTTCTACCTAAGCTTTAGATATTTTGTATACAAGGTTATTGGTAAAATGCTAACAACCTCTTAGGGTTGACTTCTGCTAGTCCTCACAAACATTTTGAGATGTTTTATATTGCTTTGCAAAAAAACTTTGTTTTTGTTTGTTTTAATGGCTACACCGACCTAAGAGCGCCCGCCGCGGCAACACTGGACCGCGCCGTGGTACCATAGTAGAAAGCCACTCCTACTATCGTGGTACCTTTGAATAGTTTTGAATATTGACATCGAGTAAAGTAATAAAAAATATGAAATAATACATTACAGGCACAAGAGACTTTTGACATCTGAATAAGCACGTGGACCATCATCGGTGGTCCACGTGCTTATTCAGTCAAAACTAAATAAACAAAAAAACAAAAGAAAATTTAAAAAAAAAACTTTTTTTTTCAAACCTAAAACAATATTCATCTCAAAATGTTTCTTAGGACTAGCAGAACTCAACCCAGAGAAGTTGTTAGCATTTTACCAATAACCCTGTATAGCATACCTATATTAACTAGTATCATTGAGAAATTTCTAATCAGTATTTACTATAATGAATCTGTTATGTCTGTCATGGTCACAAAGGAATTTTTCCTCTAATTCCTCTAATCTCCTATCTATGTTTCAGGTTGATAAACTTTCTAATCGTCATTACATCTTTTGACCACCAAGATATAGTCAATAGTCAAGGCTTCCATTATATGACGATATTTGCCCACCTCACTAGACTTAGTGCTTAATAATGTATCGAAACTTAGTATGTACATAATTAAAAAACTTGAATTAAAAACTTGTTAATTTCAAGGATTAAAACTGGTAAATGCGTCATATTATAAAGCTGTAACATGTCGATAATGAAACACATGTAATTTTATTAGAAATACAATCAATACAAATAATAAAACTATTAAATTTTATGCATTTTATTTTATTCGTGATAAGTTAGCCTTTCACCACTATCTAACCTGATGGTAAGTGATGATGTGGTCGAAGATGTTGTTCAGGCTAACCTAGAATTACTTGCTCTCAAGGACAGCTGCCGGAACACACCTTTAGGTGCTTGGCGACAGATTTTCTACTTTAGGGTGGTAGATAGAGCCAGGCGGGCATTCGCGAAATGCCCTACCACCATGCTATAACGACTGCCATCCTAAGACCGCAACCGGGACTAATGGCTTAACGTGCCCTCAGAAGCACGGAAGCGCTCAGTAGTAATGTCACTAGCGGTCACCCATCCAAGTCATGACCGCGGCGGACGTTGCTTAACTTTGCTGATCGGTTGAGAGCAGCTAAGCAAACTTCGCTATGAGCACTTCAAATATATATAATAATGCAGGTTGTTATATGAATACAAATTATCGGAGTGCATTAATATGAGTCTAATTATAACTCACGATGCTTCATTGGGAACACTGTTTAGTGTCTACTTAATTATAATTATGTATATGTTTACAACTAACAATGATGTTACTTGTGAAAGTGGCATTTTAATGATTATTACATTTTTAATTTGGATTTAATATTGTTATAAAGACAACAATATTAAATCCAAATTAAAAATGTAATGCAAAAAAGGAGAAGAAACTCAATTCGACTGTATTTTTCTGTAATGTTTGTTACCTCAGAACTTATGACTGGGTGAGCCGATGATGATGATTTTTTCTGAAGCTGATGCTGCCCGTGTGGTCCCATTTAAATTTCATCAAAATCGGTCCGGCCGTTTGAGTTACACTCCAATAATTGAAAAGTGTTTTCTTTTCAAAAAATATGCAGTTACGCGCTTTCAGGAGGGTAAGAGGGCAAACTAAAGAGCATTCGTAAGTTTTCCCAAATGCAATAACCATAGTTAAATCACAGTTTTTTTTTTATCTGATCGTTTAAACGAAATACTACATCAACCCTATACTGTATACTACTTACACAGTCTTTTTTTTTATGGGATAGGAGGGCACATGAGCAAGCGGCTCACCTGGTGGTAAGTGATTACCGTCGCCCACGAACATCCGCAACACCAGAGGTCTCGAGGATGCGTTGCCGGCCTTTGAGGAGGGAATATGCTCTCTCCTTGAAGGCCCCTAAGTCGTATCTGTTCGGAAATACTTCACCAGGCAGCTGGTTCCAAATTTTGGCAGTGCGAGGTAGGAAATGCCGTGAAAATCGCAAGGTTGTAGACTTCCAGACATCGACATGAAATTGATGAAACATCATGCTTTGTCGGGACGTCCGATGGCGAAATTGAGCAGTAGTAAGTCGAACAGCTCCTCGGAACACTCCCCGTGAGACGTACGGTAATAGATGCAGAGTGATCCAACATGTCTACAGTGCCAAAGGGTCGAGCCGACCGGAGAGAACTTGATCGTCGACGACTCGAGTCGCTCTGCGTTGTATGCGGTCAAATGGAAGAAGCTGAATACTCAAGAACTGGGGAGCTCCCGCCCAGAGGTGAGAGCAGTACTCCATGTGAGGCCGAAACTGGGCCTTATAAAGTTGCAGGTCTGTACTGTACTCTCAACATATATCTGTACATCAGCTGGATTGTCGCACGCATCAGCCTCACGCTTGGCAGGCGCCTTGGAGATCGCAGTTTAAGATAGCAATTCCTCAAATCAAATCAAATCATTTATATGCTAAAATACATGTCACATAAGATCGTAGACACAAAAATATAATTGCACAATTCAGTCAAAGTAATGAAAACATTTCAAATAATAATATAAAAATAATTAGATTATGAATAAATATGATCATGTGTCTCAAATAACATAATTTTATTTATGTTTATTTTATTTATTTATGCTTGATAGGTTAGCCTTTGACCACGATCTCACCTGATGGTAAGTGATGATGTGGTCGAAGATGTTATTCAGGCTAACCTAGAAGTACTGGCTCTCAAGGACAGCTGCCGGAACACACCGTTAGGTGCTTGGCGACAGATTTTCTACTTGAGGGTGGAATAATGGGTAAGGATACAATGTATTTAGTCTGCAAGCAGTCGTGCAAATTTTGGTGTAGTATTTATTAAGTACTTAAAATTGATGTTTTACAATTTTTTTTTAATTCTTTCACACTGTAAAAACAGTTGTAAAGAAGCCAGTGAGTCAAAGAGCTTTTAAATTTGTTAAAAAACGCTGCTGCCAACCTTCAGGTAGATATTTTACCCTCAGTAGCGGCCTACGACACCCCCAGGTAGCAATGGGGGGGGGGGGGGTAACCCGGGACCCCACGGGTTATATATCTACCATGGCATACATTTGGTAATACATAACTAGTTAATATGGGTACGTCTAAAACAGACAAAACTCAATTAGACGTAATTGATACATTTGACCCAATTAACACAATGTTAATGAAGCAAAAAAAAAACTAAAACGGCAACATGTGACGTCACGCAATAACCTTCACATATGCCATTCGCGTGCAAGATTTCAATCATCCTTAGTGCTTTAACTTAGGGTTCAAATTGGCGGCACTAGATTTAAGGTCTGACTCGTGTCTGAAATGGAACCAATTAAAGTTGCGCGGGCGCATCGCGGGCCGAAATACACCCGTTATGATTACTGTTACGGTTTGCAACTAATATGGTGTTGAACTGTCTGTTGGTCATTTGCAATGGTCACACTTAAACTCGTTTCCCGTTTCCTGTTATTTATAAATTATAAGTACGTAGTATATAAATAATATATATATAATAATGAAACAATGATGGCCGAGCGCTAATAGCTATTGTACTGTCGCGCCGCAGGTCCCTGGTCCGATCCCCACCGCCGCCGGCTTGAGCTTCACGACATTGTGGAAGGGCATTTTGCGATTGCCCACCTGGGTACCACCGCCGCATTACCACCCTCAAGTAGAAAATCTGTCGCCAAGCACCTAACGGTCTGCTCCGGCAGCAGTCCTTGAGAGCCAGTAAAATTACAGGCAATAACATTTAAAAAAAAGATATAAATTGTATCACTACAAGTAGATGACATCGAACGCGAGGAAGTTTTTTTATTTTATTTTTAACAAGTTATTTCTCACATTTAAGTATTGAAGTCGGTGGCATTTTTTGGCTTATGGGATCGATTGTCATTCACTTTAATGTGTGTAAATGCAATACTTTTCAATTATGGGAGAGTAACTCAAAAACGGCTAGACCGATTTCGATGAATTTAAATGGGACCACACGGCAAGCATCAGTTTTCAAATAAAAAAAGAATCATCAGTATCGGTTCACCCAGTCAAAAGTTCTGAGGTAACAAAGAAAATCGCGAAATCGCGAGTTTACGAACGTACTAGAAGTTGAAGCGTTTTTATCACTGAATATTTTTTGTTTTATAGGGCACGGAGTAACGATTCTGTCATCTCTTGTAGCAATAAGGCATTTTGAGGTGTGTGATATCTAAAAAAGAGCTATTGCGTGAATCACCTCCTAAGTACATTGAAATAAGACAAAGCAGATGATACCACATAAGGGAAGGTGCTTTAAAAGCTACGCACAATAATTTTATGGCGTTATCAAAAAGTTGGTTGCATCCTCCGCTATTTTTGGCAGTATATATAACTTTGTAATGGTTTTCGAATGGTTACCACATTACACCGGAAGACGCAGAGATGGTAGGCCGACCCACTACCTAGGTGGACTTATGACATCGTAGAAGTCGCAGGTATCCAATAGTTACAAGAGGCTAATAGCCGTTCTTTGTGGCGTTCTTTCGAGGAGGTTTAGCATACAGTCTTCTACGAATCCTTATCTTATTATCACGATATTCACTAACTGAAAATAATTTTTTGTACCAAAATTACTAAGCACATATATCCATTTTAGTACCTTCCTACCTTAATTAATCCTTTGCAATTAAATCTCCAGAACTTCAATGAAAATTAATACCCATAGCACAGATTACCAGCAGAAAAAACTATAAACAATCTTCGACTTTCCAACTGAAATGTTAAATAAAACCAATATTCTGCGAATCGAAGCAACGTAATGAAAATATAAAAATGCAAACGAGTTAACGGTCATTGGAAACCAGTCGGATCGGATGCCATAACAGCTGTGCCGTGGGTGAGTCACAAGATCAACTGCGACCAATCGGCGATGGGCATCATTAAGAACGGCCTCAGCTCCTACCAACTTCATTCATACAATGCTACTAAACTGCTATCGATTTAACTTAAGTCTGGTTGCTCCAAACACAGGTTAAGGTTGAACTGGCCGGTCGCTTCTCCATACAAACGCCGTAGGGTGATCACTCCCGTATTAGAGACTTTAGGTCCAGAATTAAGCATAACACCGATTGATCTCGTCATTATCTAGGCTTGTATGATGCCGAAATTTTAAAAAGATAATTAAGTTGAAAGTTATGAGCCTTGAAAATATTATATGAAAATGTTTCGAAGCTCATAACTCTCAAGTTAATTATCTTATTAAAATTTCGGCATCATACAAGCCTAGGTAATGACGAGATCAATCGGTATTATGCTTTGTTTTTGACCTAAATCCGCAAATAAGGCAGTGATCACCCTACAGCGTTTGTATGGAGAACGGCCCGGCCAGTTCACCCTTAAGGAATGGCATAGGCATGCCCGCGTGCATCGCAGTGGCGAAATTAATCGCGGTTGTGCATAGTCTGCAAGTTATACAATTTCTTTGAGTAATACAATTGAAAGTAATTCAGTGAAATTACTAGGCAAACAAGATATAAGCGTCTCGGGGTGATGATCACAGTGCAGTATCAAGCAGATGTCGTGACACTAGCCATCAGGCGGGCGACATGCCCGTCTCAAATCCTAACAAAACATAATAAAAAAATACATAAGAACCTCAGTTTTAAGAGTCAAACCTCAAATCCAATCAAACTCTCAATTAGAAAAACCACGATTGACTTCTGAAATTAGAATTATTTATCAGAAGTTGTTGGAGTTTCGTTTGAATTAAAAATAAATTAAAGTAAGAGCGAGCGGAAACTTTCTTGAAGAAGTTAATCACAGTTCAAAGTTGCTAAAATATGGATGACGACATAGTTAATATTAAACAAGAATATTTATTTGTTGAACAAGTGAACAGAGTTGTTTTTTGGTCCGAGCGCCGACTTTAAATACAGCGAACTAGTCTAGAATTGAATCACTAGTGAATCACAACCGTAGTGAGAGAGTACTAAGGGTGCATACCATTTGAAGTTAGATTCGCTAAAAACGCTAACGATCACACTCCCAAAAAGTTGTTCCACATGGGTCTTGGCGTTATTTTCGCCATAAACGCTATGAGGCTACTAGAACAGTTTGAATTCCCTACATCTAATGTCAAAAGTGACAGAAGTGGCAAATTTTAATGGCATTCTTAGCGTTCTTATCCTAAATGGAACAGGGGATGACAGTTACAAACGATCACAGTGATCACAACCACAGACGCAGAATGTGATCAAAATTATCGAAATTAACGTTCTTAGCGACAAATGGAACATACCCTAATATAGAGTATGTGCTGAGTACAGCCGGGACCTGAAATAATTCGTTCTCGTGTGAAACATACAACTTTTCGCCTGAACGAGCGAGAAAATTAGCACAGAATATTCTCTAAGCAGTTGCGTTAGTAAACTTTACTGCATGCAATAAAATGAATATTAGTTTGTCGTTTGTCGTTTTTTTTTTATGATGTTAGTAGTAGTAACATTGTTACCAATAACAAATGATGACAATTATAAATTAAGTAAAATTAATTCTTATACTTTCATTTAATACTAGCAAGGGCTTCATAGTTACAAATTTACGGGACTACAGGACAACAGGAAGCAAATTTACAATAATAATACGATAAAAAGTAGCCTCAATTACTCTCAAAAATATATCTGTGTAGCTAGCCAGGCGAGCATTCGCATAATGCTCTCCCAACATGCGGTGAAACTCAAGTCGGCGAACTATGGACCTAGGGCACCTAGCGTAGTCCATAGCTGCAACCGCTCGGTTATCATTGCTTCAAAGAGATGATGTGGTCGAAGTTGTTGAACTGGCCTCAAGGTCGAGTGTCGAAAGACAACATTAGGCTTTTGTTGATAGATTTCATACATCCAAGTGACCTTTCACAAAATGCCCCTCAACTAAGCATATTCATTTTATTTTTTTTATTCCTTATAGTTTATCCTTTTTATCCTTTGAAAACTATCTCACCTGATGGTAAGTGATGATGTGGTCGAAGATGTTGTTCAGGCTAACCTAGATGTCATAAAACGAGAAGTCTTAAAATTACATATTGAGGGCGTAATTTGGCGAACGAAATCTAATGATAAATTCAGGCGGCATATGCGTGCGGCTATCAATATTAATATAAGACGTCTGTCTGTAGGATATAATGAATTCGTTGTCATGCTTCGGCACGCCACGCATTGCGTAATTATTGAGGAACTATATCACCAGTCCTTTACGAGTCTCATAAGAATACAAATACACTGAGAAAAACGACTTAAAGGCTTAAATCAAATTTGACCTTTTACCGTTGAATTGTAAATACGTAAGATGAATTCACAACTCTTAAGATGATTTTCACCAATCAATAAAAATGTACCATGTTTTATAATAAACACAACCGTCAAAAACGCCTTCCGTAAAGTATTTTCAGAATTGAACTTGTTATACGATAATAATTGCAGTATTGACCATAAAATATACCTTACTTTTACGGCGGTTTATATATACGGTGATTATCACTATAACGTACCACTTAATTAGCCTCATCGAAAAGTCAATATTTAAGAAAGACCACAAAATACACCTTAAATGAAGACGAAAAGAAACATTAGCCTTCACTGACCTCGTTTAACGCCTTCTAGTGGGAAAGCGTTTTTGTACGTATTTACGTTTGGTCGGTTTTTCGCCTTATACCATATAAATTGGCTGTCATTAGCGCGCTTTTGACTTTAGATTTTTCTCAGTGTACAAATATTTTATTAGTAAAAATTGATTTGCATGTCATAAATACAATAGCGTAAACAATTTTATAAATTACCGCGAGCGGTAGTAATAAAGTTATCTTTTAAAAATTCTCTGACGTCATAATAAGCTTTACTAATTAGTAGTATTTTTAGTTTTCGTTTATATATATTTGCGGAGTATCATCGATTATATGAGTTAATGTAACTATCACTGAAGAAATAGAATACGCCATAATGATAAAAAATGTACCATGTTTTATAATAAACACAACCGTCAAAAACGCCTTCCGTAAAGTATTTTCAGAATTGAACTTGTTATACGATAATAATTGCAGTATTGACCATAAAATATACCTTACTTTTACGGCGGTTTATATATACGGTGATTATCACTATAACGTACCACTTAATTAGCCTCATCGAAAAGTCAATATTTAAGAAAGACCACAAAATACACCTTAAATGAAGACGAAAAGAAACATTAGCCTTCACTTACCTCGTTTAACGCCTTCTAGTGGGAAAGCGTTTTTGTACGTATTTACGTTTGGTCGGTTTTTCGCCTTATACCATATAAATTGGCTGTCATTAGCGCGCTTTTGACTTTAGATTTTTCTCAGTGTACAAATATTTTATTAGTAAAAATTGATTTGCATGTCATAAATACAATAGCGTAAACAATTTTATAAATTACCGCGAGCGGTAGTAATAAAGTTATCTTTTAAAAATTCTCTGACGTCATAATAAGCTTTACTAATTAGTAGTATTTTTAGTTTTCGTTTATATATATTTGCGGAGTATCATCGATTATATGAGTTAATGTAACTATCACTGAAGAAATAGAATACGCCAGTAGCTACAAAATAATTGCTTTCCTTGACAGTGCCTGATTCATATCAGAAAAGGAAGTAGCTTATATTGTCAATAGAAATAGTACCGACATATTGATTATTATACAGAGTTATTGGTAACATGCTAACAACCTCTTAGGGTTGACTTCTGCGAGTCTTAACAAACATATTGAGATGATTTTTTTTTGTGTTTGTTTATGTGTTATTGACGGAATAAGCACGAGGACCACCTGATCTTAAAATTATATTGTGCCTGTTATTTATTTTTTTATATTTTTTATTACTTCCGAGCAACGAGCGCCCACTGGACCGTGCTCCCTTTGTATAGAGTTTTGAATATTAACATCGAGCAAAGTAGTAAAAAATATATGAAATAATAAATAACAGGCACAAGATACTTTTCACAACAGGTAGTCCTCGTGCTTATTCCGTTAAATACACATAAAACACACACTTTAGTTTTTTTATGGCCTACAAATATGCTAGCAATATCTCGCATGTTTTTAAGTAATGATCTTGTCGAAGATGCTAACAGGCCCCACCATATCTTATGATACAAATATGATGCAAAGTATAACATATTGCGTCGTCCAAAAAATATTATCAGGTTCTTACATATGTAGTTCTGTACGTAGCGAAAATTCAGACCTGCTGTAATATGCGCTTGTTCAAACATGAATATCCGTTACCGAAGACCGTTACATATATTGTTTTATTGTACTTACGACTGTCTTGTCTTAGCCGACAAACTTGGGTGACCACTAGTGACATTACTACTGAGCGCTTCCGTACTTTGGAGGGCCGTCAGTCCTGGTTGTTGTCTAGCAGTCGTTATCGCATGGTAGTAGGGCATTTTGTGAATGCCCGCCTAGCTACCACCCTCAAGTAGAAAATCTGTCGCCAAGCACCTAACGGTGTGTTCCGGCAGCTGTCCTTGAGAGCCAGTAATTCTAAGTTAGCTTTAACAACATCTTCGATCATATCATCACTCTCTATAAGGTGAGATAGTGGTCAAAGGCTACCTTAACAGGCAAAAAAAAAACACCTATCTGAGCGCTCTGCTTTAGTGACACATTAAAAATTAGGGACTGTTAGGTTAATATCTAGAATCAATACCTAACATGCGAAAATACATATTATTAGAAAATACATACTATTCACTAACAAGTCTAATAATTGTTACCGATAACATTGCTCTTTACTCACAGACAAGAAAAAAACCCGACAGCACGCGCTACGACGACCGTTGAACATGTGGACGGAACAGCTGCAGACACACCTGCCCTCGAGAATGCCAAGGAACTCAACAATAGACGCCTTGACGAGGGGAGACTTGAGAAAGGACCTTAAGTACTCTCGGTAGAGGCGAGGTTTGAGATATTCGTTTGTGTAAGGGAGACAAAGAATGTCACGAGTTGATATTATAAGTAGACGTTCACGGAGCGCTTTCCATACAGTAGTAGTAGTTTCGTCATATTTGAAATACTAAGTATAATATCATTGTACTAAGTGTTCAAACTCAGTGAAAATTTGCATGTATATCCTTGAGCCTAATATCTATGCTTCTGGTTTTCCAGATTTCCGTAAAAATAAGGTTTTTAATAATAATTCGTAAAATCGTTTAGTATATTTTTTTTATGTTATTGTGACGGATCTACCTCGAGGCCCACCTGATGTTAAGCGGACTAACCTCTGCCTATAACAAATGCATTTCATCACAAGTGACGAATTGTACTGCGCCCGTCAACTTGAGACATTTCTTAAGTCTCATGTGCCTGTAATTTCACTGGCTCTCAAGGACAGCTGCCAGAACACACCGTTAGGTGCTTGGCGACGGATTTTCTACTTGAGGGTGGTCGCTAGCCAGGCGGGCATTCGCAAAAAGCCTTCCACCATGCGGTGAAGCTCAAGCCCGGGGCGGGATTCGAACCATGGACCTGCTGCGCGGCAGGCCATAGCCAAAGCCACTGAGCCATCACTGCTTATTTTTACATTTAAGGGTGAACTGGCCGGTGAGTTCTCCATACAAACGTCGTAGGGTGATCACTTCCTTATTTGCCGATTTAAGTCCAAAATAAAGCATAATACCGATTGACCTCGTCATTATCTAGGCTTGTATGATGCCGAAATTTTAATAAAATAATTAACTTGAGAATTATGAGCCTTAAAACATTTTCATGTAAAGTTTTCGAGGCTCATAACTTACAACTTAATTATCTTTTTAAAATGTTGGCATCATACAAGCCTAGATAATGACGATATCAATCGGTATTAGGCTTAAGTCTGGACCTAAAATCTCAAATAAGGGAGTGATCACCCTACGACGTTTGTATGGAGAAGTGACCGGCCAGTTCAACCTTAAGGAATATTACATTCAGCAATATGCATACAAAATTTCACCAAGTTGGAACGCTTGGTAATTAAAATATGATAAAACTACGTTAGTATGGAAAGCGCTCCGTGCACTCTACTCTTAAAGTTTATATTGACACTCTAGGTACTGGAACTTAGCAAATGAATTGTATAAATGTCTACTCTTACATATAAGAACGTATGATTCGGTGTCCAGAAGTCTTAGTAATATATTATTGCATTGGCCTTCATTATATATATAATATTATATGCTGTAAGCATAATATTGATCATAACTTGAACCGTCCCGTCACCCTCATGTTGCACGAACCAATGTCATCAATTAGCTTGAATTCGGGGACACGTCAATAAAATTATTCATAATTTAAATACGCATGTTAAACCAAAACAAAATAACAAGGTAAATTACACCTTACTCTATACTAGACTGACTACTGATAAGCCTCGGGAAAACTTATTTTGAACCCATCCAAAATTATTTTATTTTTTTATGCTTGATAGGTTATCCTTTGACCACAATCTCATCTGATATTAAGTGATGATGTGGTCGAAGGTCTTAACAGGTTTAACCTAGAATTAAGGACAGCTGCCGGAACACACCGTTAGGTGCTTGGTGGCAGATTTTCTACTTGAGGGTGGTGGCTAGCTAGGCGGGCATTCGCAAAATGCCCTACCACCATGCTATAACGACTGCCATCCTAAGACAACAACCGGGACCGACGGCTTACGGCTGAAGCACGGAAGCGCTCAGTAGTAATGCCACTAGCGGTCACCCATCCAACTCATTACTGCGGCGGATGTTGTTTAACGTTGCTGATCGGTTAAGAACAGCTAAGCAAACTTCGCTATGAGCGCTTTAAAAATTCTAATCTCATGCCTTGGCATTCGAAGTGTTTTCAAACATACCCCAAATTTCAGAAGTCTCACCCTCAATGCGAGGTCGGTACCCTATGCTCGGTAGTTAAGGGTCGGCATTCCAATCAAATTAATTCTTCTACGTAACGAACCTTCGCCGTATTGATGTTTTAAAAGCTTTCGTGTGGTTCCTTGAAACGTAATATTTCAGATCATATTTTCATTCTAACTCAATCAACTACTTCCTCCCTAATTAACATATCCAGAAATGATTCGCAGCGCTAATTAACACAGTATAGTTGAAATTGCCTCGGTTATTCAGATTCAATACCAATCAAGCTTTGAGTGCCTACTCAGGGGTATATTGCTGGCTCAATCAAATACTAGAGAGTGCTTCCAGTTGATATTATATAGGTTCCTCTTTACGATTTGGGCTTTAACACTTGGTTGAGAGGTGCTTCCTTTCTGGAAATGCGAGCGTAGTAATTGTTAGAGATTGTAAGGTGTAGGTAAAGTAGGATATGTTTAATATCCTTGAACATAATTATGTGCAACATGACCTCTAAAGAATATTACCTACAGATTTTGTTATAAATCTACATACAAAACAGACAAATACTTTTATGAAACAGCCTAATACGTATTGATACAACATACCACGTCTTCTTCAAAACACCCTTTCAAGATCCAACCATTCATTCTCGTTACTTAACCCAATGTAAAGATATTTTTGCCCTTATCTAAAGTTATCCTATCAATAGAATAGTTCTCGATGCCATTTCTTAGAACGGATGCTGAGATTGCTCCTCTTAGCTTGAAGACGCTTTTCACAAATCGATTACGGAAATGTCATCGCAACTTCCCCTGCAATTTTATTATACGAGTATTTTCCAATAGTTGAACTATCAGTAATCGATTTCTTCTGCTTATCTAAGTTTCTGTGACTGAGGAGTGATTTTTACAAATCAAAAGAATAGAAGCGGTATAAGACATTTCGACTCCCGAAGTCCCTCCTTATTTTTTTGAGTAGTTGCATCATATTTTACTGTTGTACCATTAGCATGTACACCCACACAAAAGGCGATACAAACAAAGCCTATCCGTACAATATGCTTAATTTACTGTGGAATTCCCGTTGGGGATGAAATGCGGGGCGTGACGTTCTAGACCGACATCTAGAACGTCACGCCCCGCATTTCATCCCGTGGGTGTTGTAAGAGGCGAGTAAGGGTAAAATACCGGAAAGTGGATGAAACTGCGATCCTGATACATCCCCAAGGCGCCTGCCAAAACTCGGCCTTAATGAGGGAGTACCCAGTTCAGTACAGTACTGTAGAGGACCGCGGCTCCATAAAGAACAGGTCTGTATGTACATACTTAGTCATAATGTGAGTTTAAGTGTAGTCAGACATGGATGATATGGACATGGGTGTGTGACTTATCTATCTTATCAAACACCGTAGATTAATGGTACCTATGAGTAATGGAATATATCATTAAATCAACTCAAGAACTTTAAAACTACAAACTAACTTGTGATAACGAAACCGAAACTCGTCACCGCTTTTATTAAAACTCATTAATTACAGTTAATTGCAGCTACGTTATTTCTAATTTAGGTGATTCAGTCTCCTCATACCAGTAAACAAAACAAAACAATATAGTTTTAGATATTTCCTCTGATAAACATTAATTATTTCCTGTTTATATCCTGAATGGGTACATAGGGGTCTAATCACCCATGTTTCGCCAGATATTATGTTTTAGTCCCATGTAATATTAGACGATCCTATTGCCAACTATTGGGCACAGTTACTGACTCCAGACTGCGAATGAAAATTTCCTTGTCAGCAATAGTTTTAGTAATGTTTTTTTGTTAGTAATTTATATTCCTGAATAGATACATAGGGGCATAATCACCCATGTTTCGCCAGATATGTTTTAGTCACATGTAATATTAGACGATCCTATTGCCAACTACTGGGCACAGTTACTGACTCCGGACTGCTAATGAAAATGTCCTTGTCACGTAGTTAATATTTTTACTGCCGATTTATATAAAAATATTTTTCCGAGCCGGGATTGAACCAAACCCGTAAAATCCAAACCTTTAACTCATCATAGTCAAGTTTAGCTAATAGAAAAACTACTCTTATTTATAGTTTAATTCACCCGTGGGCTGCCGGGCTAGAATGTCACCCGCCCATCTCTATCCGTGGGCCAGAATAATGTCGTGCGTGTCGTAAGAGACGACTAAGGGTAACACTCCAGAAGGCTTCTGATGTGTTGCCCTTAGCCGTACGCTTCTGGCAGAAGGTGGGCAGCAGCACTTTCTGAGGAACTGATATCACACTGCGATCCCCAGGCCGTCTGTCAAGCGTGGGGATTATTGCAAACCCGCCATAATGGGGGAGGCTGTGTTCAGCAGTGGACTATACGGCTAATACAATAATATAGTTTAATTCAGTTTGGCTGCAGATGCCGCTCCATCCTCTTAAGACGGTTAAAAAATAGTAACGAAAGGGCAAATTTTAGATATGACTCACTCACCACAATATCTCAATTAGCAGCGCATGTCCCGGCTGTTGGGACGGATGGTCGTGGGTTCGAATCCCTCTCGTGGCTCAAATTTTTCTTTGTATATTTGTATGTTCACAATATTAGAGCATCGAATTGTTGTTGCTTGAAAAAGTAGTGCCTATGTATAAATTCATTATCTAGACTACTTTTTCTCCTATGGTCCTCATGTACAAAACTAAAGAACTATTTTAACATGAAAATATCAGTAAGTGACATAGCCGTTAAAAACCTGTTGTATATATGACCAGTCCAATACTTCAGCTCACAATCCATAGGCATCGTACCCAACCAGACAAGGCAAATTAAAAAGTTCTCTTTGAAATCTAATAACGCACCATAATCAGTTAACAATTTATTGAATTTGAACCGCCATCAAAGGAACATTCGTAATATGTGTGCCCATACAAAATTAAATGAAGCATAGGTAGACTGGGTTGTTGACGCGGAGGTCGCGGCCTTGGGTACTCCTGTTTCTGTGACGACTCTATCGATTCACGAGGTACTTTCCAAAACCAACACCTTAACACCAGGTAATACAGTCTATAATAGCGAAGAATCGTATTTTGTTGCCGACATTAGGTTAATTAAATTTCATTTACGAGTAAGACAGACTGTCTAGAGATACTCGTTTCGAAGTTTATAAAGGTTTTCGTGATGCTATTGAGGATGGTCTTTGTTTTCTTGATACTTTCAGTTAAATTTGTGTTTTTTTTTTATGCCTTTGACCACTATCTCACCTGATGGTTAGTGATGATGTGGTCGAAGATGTTGTTCAGGCTAACCTAGAAGTACTGGCTCTCAAGGACAGCTGCCGGAACACACCGTTAGGTGTTTGGCGACAGATTTTCTACTCGAGGGTGGTAGTTAGCCAGGCGGGCATTCGTAAATTGCCCTACCACCATGCTATAATGACTGCCATCCTAAGATAACAACCGGGACCGACGCCTTAACGTGCCCTCCGAAGCACGGAAACGCTCAGTAGTAATGTCACTAGCGGTCACCCATCCAACTCATGACCGCGCGCGACGTTGCTTAGCTTTGCTGATCGGTTGAGAACAGCTAAGTAAACTTCGCTACGAGTTTTTCGTAAAGCTATTGAGGATGGTCTTTGTTTTCTTGATACTTTCAGTTAAATTTGTGAAATAACTTGGGCGGGCCCATTGATCTTCATTAATGTAATACTGGGGGTATACAACCGAGTCGAGCACTCCGAGGGGATGACATTGTTTTGAAAAGATATTAGGCTCGCTTCTTTTTAAGAGGTTTAAGCCAATATTTGTTGCTTAATTTTGTAGATAGAAGAAACGGTTTTTGTTTACGTTTTAATAATATAAGCGGAATATAATGTTCCTTTTTACATTATGTTCCACTATTTATCATTAATTAAGTAATAATAAATTATGTTAAACGACGGAATACCTAATAATAATGTTACACTTAAAAGTAATCAAATATTTATTCATCAAGAAATAGAATATAGTAAACAGTTATGTAGTGTTTTTTTGTTCCATGTTGACTTTATTTGGGTATTCGCCAAAGAACCGAAATATACATAGCTTTCCGAAATTGCAATTTGAAGTGAAGGGCGGGCCACATTGCTAGACGAACTGATAACCGATGGTGAAGAAAGGTTCTCGAGCGGTTAACACATTACACCGGAAGACGTAGAGTTGGTAGGCCTCCACTAAGAGGACTGACGACATCGTTAAAGTCGCGGGTAGCCAATTGTTACAAGCGGCAAATAGCTGTTTTTTTGGCATTTAATGGGGGAGGTTTGTTCAACAGTGGACTTCTTCCGGCTGATGATGATGTTGACTTTATTTTCTGGGTAAAAATCGTTCATCGTAGCGTTCTCATGCTCTACAGTGGACTTCGTCCGGTTTATAATATCTAAAGATGGTTCCAAACCTTGCCTAAAGATTTACGAGTGGCCAGTTTAAAAGGTAAGTATCTCAAATTCTATACAAATCATTATGAGGTCTTGACTCTTCGAGCGCATGAACAATGAACTTAGACGACATGTTTATTATTATTATTATGTATTATGAGCTCTTCGAGATCGGGAAACTAATATATATTTTTATAATTGAAATTTTTAGTAAAATTTACTTTGGACATTATCATGGTTCGACTTCGACAAGTTATTTCATAATTCTCAGAGTTGAAAGTCAGCTCTGTATTTAAAATAATACTCTTTTTACACGACTGCCCAAAAAAGGAGTGTTATTTTGTCATGGTTCATGTATGTATGTTTGCGAGTTTCTTTATTCCAACATAACTTCTAAACGGCTGGCGGATTTTAGAAGCTCTATTGTGAGACAAAAGAACTCCCAAAGCCATCGAGTGGGGTATCATAATAAAGGGCTATTCTATAAATAATGTATAACTTGCAGTTTTAATTTCAATGGAACGATAAAACGCTTCACGAAAATAAATAAAATGCAGTCAAGTTATATATATTTTAATTATTTTTTACTTGTTATTGATGCATCCTGCTTACAAGATAATTTTTACTCACCGAAAATAGAGTTGCAATTACTATTAAATCATCCAGGTACACGAATATTTTTTTTTATTGCTTTCTAAATAGAACAATCACGAGGCCCAATTTGTGTTAAGCGGTATCTCTGCCTATAAGAAAGGTAAATTTCGTCAACAACCTTCGAACTGCACTACGCCCATCATCCTGATACTCAAGTGCCTGTAATTTCATCGGCACCTTTAACATTCAAACCGGAAGGTACTATATATACGAACATTACTGCTTGGCGGTAGAAGCAGGTATGTTTTTTTTTAATTAAACAACGCACTACATATACGTTGTCCGTACTCTTTTTTGATCGATTTTTATTTTATTATATTTACCAATTTTTACAAAATCGTTCTCCATTCATCATTGACTTTTTTTTTTAAACTTAGATGTTAGTTAGTATAACGATGTTATATCTTAAAACCAAGTGAGTCCATTTTTTTTTGTTTAGTAAACTAAAACGTTTTTTTTAATCTCTTATTTTATTTTAGTAAATTAGTTAATAACATGCTTAATCCTAATTAATTTGATAGAAGCAGGTATGTTGGCAATACTTCCCCGGACAAACTCGCACATAGAGTTCTACTGCTACTTTTTAAATGAAATCTACTTGGAAGTATTTTCAAATTGGTCCCGTTTAAATTTCGTTAATCATGTTTTTTTATGGTAGAACGTACACTCTACATCACTATTTATTCTTCTTTTTTTGAAGTTGAGTATATACTCTACCAAAAAAACAATCATTATAAAAAGTTTATTACATTCTATTCTGCTATTGACTTATAGAGACTTTCTGGAGTATCATCGGGAATATCGGGATACGAACTTGTAATAAGCCTTGGGACATAACTACCTATTATAAAAAACTAATCTGTGCGGCATAAAAAAACAAGTTAATTCTATGGAAAATTTACACACTCCAAACCACGGGCGGGGGGAGCTGTGCTCTAAACTAAAGTTCAGGTATGATATCTGTGAATGTGTTTTTCCAAATGAAGGCAAATAGTACCTATATTGAATTCTACGAATAAAATATTTATTCGTAGATTGAAGTGATCCCTGTACTATTTTTAGGACTGCGTTGAAAAAAACGGGACGCTGTTACTAAGAAAACGCTGCTCACCGTCAGTCCGTCTTACCGTAACCCAGCAAAAGTAGGTACTGAACAAAACCCTCATGTACCTGTTGGAGAGCCTGCGAAATCTACCAATCCTACATTCGACATCATTTACTTAAACTGCAATTAACATTTTTATAAAGACGGATTTTTTATATATTGAACAAATGGTTCTCCTATACACTTAATTTTATTTACTTAACTAGCTGCACCCTGCGGTTTTATCAGCTTATGAAAGTGATGATGGTGATGAAGAGTATCCTATGTGTTAATCCGGGACATAAACTATCCATAGATATTCCATGTTTCGCCCGAAGCAACTTACCTACAAACTTGAGCATTTATAATATAATATTAGTTTGACATTAGTGTGATTGATTAGTGATAAATAAGTAGTTATTTCTTGAATCATTTCAATGAAAAGTAAAAAAAAAAGATTAATTTGTTTGAAGAGAATAATTTGTTTCATCATTAATGGATATGGTGCCTTACAACGCCTTGTAAGGCATCATCTTCCTACCACATATGTGAGATCGGTAGATTCTCGTCTTCACAAGAACGAGCAACACAAGATCGTAAGAAATTGTAGAGTAACCCCGGCTCAAGGGGTGGATGGACGCGGGTTCGAATCCCGCACATGACTAAAATTTTTCCTATCGTATATTTGTGATTTTGTAATTGTAGAAAAGTTTCGCCATGAGTTTTTTGGACCGCCGCCGTCATCCTCAAGAACCTCCTTGAGAATACTGTCGTTGGCAGTTTACCAGCTACCTTTTTCGGTCGTTGTCAGTTTTTTATTTACTCGTTTTTTAACTGTGGCTTTATCAAACTTATAATAGCTAAGTAATGTTACCTACATTGAACAGGCACTTTTTACTGTACAATTTGCACTACGAGTATAACATAAAGTAGCTCCAATTTTATGAACCCCTGTTTGTGCTTTACAAAAGTCTATGCATGATGCTCAACGCCAAACAAATGAAGAAAAAAACAACTAAAATCGGCTGATCTCTCTACATAACGTTATAATTAGAACTCTACCTCTGCGCTCTATATGAAACTAGCGGCCCGCTCCGGCTTCGCACGGGTATAAAATATATAGCCTATGCCATTCACTGAAAAAATGATTAAAATCGATCCAGTAGTTTTGATTTATTCATTACTGCCCGTGGCCCGCACGCGTTAAATTTAGAGTAAAACAATTCTTCTGTCCCTAAACAATGAAGATTTCCTGCTATTTTTGAAATATCTCTAAATTCACACACTACATTTTTACTTATTTACTTTTTTTTTTTTTATCTGTAATATCTTCGAAAATATTCATTTAAATCATATGCTGTAAGGTCATATAGATCTATATTAAATCAACAATGTATTTAAGGTATTTAATTAGATAAGGATTAATGCTGTATTGGTTAAAATCGCTTCGAAAATTAGCCATTATTTGTCGTAAAAGTAAATGACAAAAAAAATATTGTGAGATATCCATAAGAGATAGACATATATACCATAGCGGAGTTTTCTGTAGACCTTTTCAATGTGTACAATACTTAGTACATTAATTTGATAAATCTCGTAGGGTTCAGCCTGCGTTTGCAATGTAAGCGGAAAAAATGTAATTATTTACGACATTACATTAGAAACTAAGCGACTTTGTTTTATACTAATGTAGTGATAGTGATATCAGGTAGGTTCCTATTAAAATATTTATGAAGAAAATAATAATGTAAATTTTTGGACGTAAATACTGATTTAACCAAAATAGGCAAATCAAAGAAATAGGGCAGAAGCAAAAACAAAAAAACAGAGCTTTTCTTTCTATTCTTCCTCCTAGCCTTCTTTAATTTTGTAAGAGTAGATGTTATAAACTATTACTTACAGCTAGAAACATGGCATTCGTTCAGAACACACTGGTAGATGATCCAGGATTCCAGTTCAATCATTGTAGAGGCTGTCATTTTCACAAATATAAACAAATCACACACCAGTCAATAATTAATGTTTACTATAATAACTCTTTATTCACACTAAACCGCCCTTGCGACTACTTATTATTATTTTATTTCATTGATACTGGCAGCCATAAATAAATGTTTTGTATTTTTATTCACTGAAATGCGTAAATAAAATTCGCGCAATTTTTAAACACGACGTGTTGTGATGGTTTCGCCCACGGTTTCTGAGCTCAATGATTTGATTGGGCTTCCGAGACTAGCCGAGCTGTATTGGACCGCCCCGGGTCCGGAAATTGACAGCAGTGTTGCTATGTTAAATATTAAAATTTCCCTAGTACCAACAATGGTATTGTTGTAGGTGTTCAGAATTGTTTGAAAGCGGGGAAAGGTGGCAAAAATGAGAGAGGAGGTCCTTATACCGACCCGACTGAACCATATAACTAGCAAAAAGCTGAGCTTTGTGTGGGCTCGCGTTTATTTTACAATCTGATTCTAGTCTAGTCAGTCTAGTGTCAGCTAGTAAAGAGTTTTTCATTAAAAGTGCTCGAAGTTAAAAAAAAAAAACTTTTTTAAGTGAAATTCCACAATTTTTATTTTATTTTAAAGGATATTCGCTGACATTATGTATGGAATATAATTTCAGCCAAATGGCCGCCGCAACTCCGCTGAAGGTGTTGTATCCTGGTGGAACGAATTTTGAATGACATTTTCGCATAAATGAGGCTCAATTTCACGAAGACCGCGATTTATGTTGGCCTTCAGGGCAGTAATTGACTTTGGTTTATCTGCATAGACCAGAGACGTCACGTAACCCCACAGAAAGTAGTCGAGCGGTGTTTAGTCACACGATCTTGGTGGCCAGTTGGCGCCACCACGCGAGGTGACGTAGCCTTCGAATTTCGCATGCAATAAATTAAATGTTTCCCGTGCTGTATGGCAAGTGGCACCGACCTGTTGGAACCACATGCTTGTGAGATCCATACCATCAACCATAAAAAAAATATTCTTCATTAAACGACTGATTGTGGACTCTGCAGAGCGGCCATGAGCGCCATAAATTGGACGCAATGCACGGAACATTATGCAAATAGAGCACTGATTTGGATAATACCTTTTAACTATATCCAACGCGTTGTTCAAGCCAGTAGCGTTCCATGGTGAAATGTCACGAATAAATATGTGTTCATGCCAAATTTGACAGCTATCGTTATACAAAGACGGCCGCTATGCGCTGCTGGATCACGCGTCCCTGTTGAAAATCTCTTTATTAAGTAGATTAACTACGATGTATTTCAGTATTGAGATTAGTTCTGTTGCAGCGATGTTAACTATTTGGTTTTACTAACAGATAGCGTTAGTAGTACAAACACATTATATTCAATTAATACAAAATTGTAAATGTAATTTTTTTTATCGTTATAAAATTATATTCTTTTTGACAGATGATCAGACATCTAGATATGCAGTTAAATTACTATGTTAAAGCACAAATCTAAAGGCGTAATAGTTTTTCAATAAAGTGTGCCATAAAATGTTCAAGTTATAGGATAGTGATCCCACAACTTGAACATTTTGCGTCGTGGCCATGTGTTCTTCATGTGTTTTTGCGGGTCAGTTAAGGACATTGGTACTCTTTAATTTCCATATATATGACTGACCAACAAAAACACATGAATGGCCATGACGCTTCCACCACTGCACAAAGGTATCCCCTATGGGGGTTAGTCCCATAATCCCTACGTTTGGTAGATGTCTTGGGGATCGCAGTTTAAGATGATAGTTCTTCAGAAGACGCTGTTGCCTTCATTCTGATATTTTCCCCGTCAACGGAAGGAAAAATTGGGTTCGGAGGATACAATTCTAGCTCAACAACACACGGGAAGCAACACAGGGGAACAACAAGAACCAACTTGTAGTGCACGAGACCCTGTGAGATGCCGACGGTCAACCTGACACGTCTCGGATATGTGCGTTAGTCTAATGTATTACTTGTCTTAAATCTGCCATATGCCAGTATTATCCATATTTAAAATTTCTACTCTTCATTTCGCTTACTGTAAATCAAATAATATTTAACTCCCTCACTGCATGCAAGTTACGGTGACGGAACATTGGTACAAACAAGCCATTTTTTTCCATTTTTAATACTTCGTACAATACTAATTTTCCCATGAATATAGGAAACGACATCTAGTGGGCAACATTTTTATCATAGACAATATGAACTTTCATTTGACATTTAATAATCAATTTATTTTATATCGATTGTACAATTAGCAGTTTTAAAAATCGACGAGTATCTGTGGATTATAAAAGTTTTTGTTATTATTTTGCTATATTTTTATGGATAAGGGGCCTTATTTTCATATATATACGAATGTTAATGATAAACAGATCCATCTTGGAATTTTAATTCCCTAATGGGCATCATTTTCAACTGAAAATGTCAAAATTAAGTTCATTTTCATCATTTTCTTAGACTAGCTTAAGTATATGTCTTCAGTTCACAGTAAATTGTGTATTTGTACGGGAAGGCCTCCTTTATACAATACTTCTTTGTTTGGGTGTAAATACTATAGTATTTCCATTTCTTTATTTTCTTGATGACAGTTCCTGTGAAAACTTGAACGAGCATCTTTTTTACATTATGTATGCATTATTTAATAAAAATAATATGACGTTTACGCACGTACAAGGTTATACCAGAGTCGGAGAAACTTATAGGAATGGAGCTATATAGATAAACGTTACACGATAATAGACCCGATATTTTTTTACAAAACGTAAGAAACTAAACTACTGCCGGATACTTTTGTAAAAAAATATTAACAATTATTGTTACACGCATTAATTCTTCATTGATAATGCCAACTTCTATAAAATTTTATAACTGTTGTAAAATAAGTAAGTACTCTTTATTTATTTATTTTAATCAAAATCTGATGAATCGTCACTGTCACTCGATGATCTCTCCCCAACATTTATTATAAAATCCTGTACTTGTATATTATTGAATGCCACATGAATTTCCCAATCCAACGCTTAATGTTTTGGGTTCTTCTCACAATTTTTTCCAGTTTTCGGCAGTACGCATATGCATTTTTTAATAAATCTAACATCTTGTTTGCCGTAAAAGAGGGATGGTTATTGTTTCGGCATTTTGATATTTGACAGCTGGGCAGCAATCATAAGGAGGAACACAAATTACACAACGTAACGTAAAAACCAAGCGAACAGAAATGTAGTGACTAGCACAACCGTCTTGTTGCGAGTGACAGATTAAAAAAACACAAAGTGGCGGAGGGCCATTGAGTGCTCCCACCTTGAAAAAATATATTTGAATGTTTTTGGTGTATTTGTCTTTCTTCAAAAAATAATAAATATATGCGATCAATATCATTACTCATTTAGTCACAACACTACAACTATCAAAATAGAACTGTCATCGAGAAAATAAAGGAATGGAAATAGTATAATGGCACATACAATAAAACAATAAAATGTTATATTAATTGATGGTTTAGTAAGATAGTTGCAACTACACTTAAAAATATGGAAGTTTGCGTCTTCGTTAATTTCTTTATTTATTCAAAATAAATAAAGAAATTTCATGAATTTCGTTATTCGAAAAGGTTTGTACTATTAGTGATGCTGGCCAAAAAGTATTATAGAACGGCAACTTTTGAAGAGCCCAACCCAAAAAAGTAAAAACGTGGCCTTTGTTATATTCACGTTCGATGTTAGTAATATAGAAGGTATTTCACTTTAATGAGTCCTACCGTGACAAGACTTGTCCAGTACTTTTGGATAGGACAATCGAAGCGAGATGCACTTATCTTCAGTACACCGTTGGAGCTACCTCTAAGACGGTGAAACATTGATGCAATCTTTTGCGCATAATAGCGTGGAAGCCATCCACACGCGCTTCCGCCAACATTCCCAAAGCGGTGAAACGCCATGGTAGTCCCAACAGAGCAGTGCCCTGAAAGCATTATTATATTGCACCCTGAGAGCGTTGTAAGTTCGTTGCGTATACTGAAACCCACAGGCTGCTTGAGTAAAATTCTGACAGTAAGCTTTAAAAAGTGTTATTTTTACTTCTCCTGTGCTTTGAGCAAACCTGCGGGCCTTGGCAGTGAGAAGCAATTTCTCACTGCCAACGCCCTCCACTCCCTGTCCATATCCAGATCATCCTTCAAATCCTCTGTCAACATGTGTCCCAGATATCTAAAGTGATCTACAACATTTAAGATATTACCGTCAAGTACAACTGGAGGCACGTTGGTTGGTAAAACTTTGTGAGAAAATATTAGGTAGGTATGTATACATTGGTCTAAAGGCAAAAAAAAATCCAATCAAAGTTCACCTTGCATACGAATTGCTAAAATTATACAAACTGGCTTTCCGAGTCATTGGCTACTATTTTACTTTCTTTATTTAATCTATCAGAGCAAGAACCATAAATTAAGCCATCACTTGTTTCTACTTTTGATAAGCTGCTGGCTGGCTCCACTCTTCAGTTAAGCCAATAATAAAACTACAATACTTTCATTGTTTCAGACATTATATTACGCAATGTTTTCATCCATGCCGCTTTCGTAAGGGCAATGCAAGAATTGGTTAAATTAACATAACATTAGCAATAGTGCAATTTTATATTCCATACGAATATCACAATAGTGCTCAGCAGTAGGCACAGAACAGATAACGGAGAGGAAATGTTGTGGATCTTTTAGTACTAGGTGCCAGTGGCATTGTCAATGGACTGTCACGCAGCGGGTTCATGATTTGAATCCCGCCGCGAGCTTGAGCTTCACCGTATGGTGGAAGGGCATTTTGCGAATTCCCGCCTGGCTAGCTACCACCCTCAAGTAGAAAATCTGTCGTCAATCATCTAACAGTGTGTTCCAGCAACAGTCCATGAGAGCCAGTAAAATAACAGGCACATGAGACCTAACAACTGTACGTCTCAGTGTGACGGGCACAGTGCAATTCGTCGTTGACGAAATGCGCCTTTTATATCTGCCTATAATATAGTTAGTCCACTTAACTTCAGGTGGAAGCCGGGCTGGTTCTTCCACATATAACATTTAAAAAAAACACCGTTGAGTTGCAGCATTCTAATTAAGCCGTTGCACAGACAATCCATTACTCATGCTACGCCTGACCTGCACATACAACATAACATTATCGATATTTTTATCGATATATCAATTATGTAGTCTGTGCAAAACTTTAGCACTTCACTATCAAAGTGAACTTGTATTTATTTTGTAACCAACTTCACATTAGATCCGAAACGTCGCGTTTGCTCGATGTCAGAGTTGTCAGTTGTTGTTGTCTCTGATTTTTTCGCAGTGGAAGTGGAAACATCACGTTACGAATCAGCTTTATTTGTAAATACAAAAATTGTAAATAATCATTTTGTAAGTGCTGCTCTCCATATTTGGGTTCTTATTTTCGGAAGTGTTATATGGAAAAAAGTTTAAAAACTACTTCTAGAAGATTTTGCTTCATTGCAAATAGGTAAGTTTATAATAAAATCACCTATCCATTCGAACATAATTTCTATGCAAATGCAATGCGTAGGAGAATATTTCGGTGCGTTATTGTTTCGTAATATTTCATTCTATCGTTTCTGGGACGAAGCGGTGAAGTTTTGGCTTGCTGCGCTATTTCTTGTAACCTTGGACGAGCGTTGTCGGAGTGTCATCGTCTAATTTGGCCTTACGCCTCAGCAGTGCTTTTATGGCCACCTGGATCTTCTTTGTGAACTAAAATGGGAGCGGAATGATGTGCAAATTGTAAGTAGCTATGTACTTACAAAGATCCTCTGTGCTATTTAGATATAGTGCCCACTTAATATTCATAACATTGAATTTTTAAATTTACTTTGCTCTTTACTACTTAGTTAAATTAAACCCAAACTACATACTTATAACATGACAATAAAAAGACAAAACATTTGGATCTATGCACTTAGTTTTTTTTTTTACTAAAGAGAACTTTTGAGCAAAAGGTGCACCAGCCCTCTAAGCCACCCATGGTCTCAATAAGCAAAAGTGATTTATTTAGACATCGGATTATAATTATTTATGAACAGAATGCTGTAGATAATTTTATCATTCTGTTGTGTATTTTACCATGAGTGTGATGATGATATCTAAAACATGTGCACAGTCAAGATATTAATTTATTTTTTAAATTTTGTTATATTAAGTAACACAAATCATACTAATTATTCAATTATGATTCTGGTGACAGTACACAATCAGGTACATCTAGCATTTCTGGAAAAAACTTGTCTTATTTGTTGCAAGTTTGCAAATGAATTCTGCCAGTTGTACTGGACAAATATTATAATTTTTTAATGACTTATTTATTATTTACCTCAAGACCTTTGTTTTTATATAGAATGTCATATAATTAGCCACATACCTCTTGAATAGTGAATTTACCTGTTAGAATCAGTCCTACCTCAATTTGAGCATTTATGAATGAAATTCAATATCTTTACTGCATAGGGATTATGAAAGGCGCTTTGTTTGTTCATTTCTAAGAGCAAGACCTTGTTCAGATGGAAGCTTTTGGTTCCCAGTCTTCCTTTGGTGTGGGTATATTGCTGAAATGTGTTGATTGATATAAGAGTTATTAGGTTGTCAAATGTTACCTTGCTTGAATTATTGGCGATGCTCTCTGAACTATGAAATTGATATGCTATTGAATGCTTTATGCTACATAACCAATGTAAACACATCTCGCTATTGAAATAAGCATAATCATGATTAGAGATTACTGAAATATGCAATCAGACTATAAATATCAGAGAGCACTTTAGTGTTTTACTATAAAACTTTTTTTTTATGTTTTAAACAAGCAGCTCACCTGATGAAGCAGCACGCCTGTCCATTAGAGGTGAAGTGTCAACCTTTATGTTCAGCTCATACTGCGCTCTTTCTCACTTCTAGTTATTACTTCTTAGTTCTTCTCTAGTAATTTCATTTGCCAGAATGCCTGTCACACCTAAACACAGCAACAAGAGTACCTAATTTTCAAATCCCATGAAAAATCTTTACACAATGTGTACTTTTAATTCTAATGTGACATCTGAGTCTACAAGAAAGTGCCCAAGGAAGCTTAAAGCTTCTGAAATCTTTGAGTTCAAGTTCTCTTATACTATACCAAAATTATATTTAGATATTAATATATTTATTGGGTTACACAATTTGGTTCCTTAATTTAATCTTGAGAATTTAATAACAACAAATATTTCCAAAGTATTTTAGGAAAACATCAATTTAATTATTTATTAAAACACTTCAAAAATCTTTATAGAATTAATCTTGAGTATTTGTTTATGCATTTCTCCTTGTACATGTTGTACATTATTGTCAGAGTTATTTAATAGAATGCTAAGTAATTCGTCACTCTCATAATATTTGGGGATAAATTCAACATCTAAGCTTCCATCTATAGCATAAGAGTCACATACATCATCAGCTGATGTTAGTATTTCATGTGCAAACAAAGTCTTGGACTTGCCATGTTTCTGTGAAATAGTCCTATAAATTGATAACACACTTGGATGCTTATCAGCCGTTGATATGGTGTGTCACCACTCAAACGAATGTTTATAGTTTTCATACCATTAATCATATGTCATATAAATAGCAAAAAAATGGTACACAATGTGTAATGATAAGATAATAAATACTATATTTAATGAATGCTATGTGATATTAACTTGTGTCTGATTGTATTACTGATTTCTTATGTCAATAATATGATTCATTTTCCTTCAGTTACTTTGTTAAATGAATTAAAATTCCATAGTTCATCAATTAGGGTATTTCGATGACCTACTGCTAATATAGTATCCACAAATGTTAGAAATTAACATTGTCCTTGGGTTTTAACGCTAAGTTCAAATGTTAAACTCCTAAAATTGATAGTAAGTAATAAGAAAATGGTGATGGCTTTAAAAAGTCCGTGCTGATTGCGTACAGACAATTTGAACTTTGAAATTTCAACTTCATATTTAACTTCCAATTATTCTGAATTTAAAATTTTGTATATAATTTGAAAGGGATATTTTTAACTTGTTTGCATGGTAAATAGAGTCCATTGTATGAGTCATGGGTTAAATAGATTTTTTATATAATACTTAACCACTAAATATTTGTATAGCTGCTTCTCTCAAAGTGCTTGCACTGCTTGCATTAAAAATGGGTTTAATTAATGCATAAATTATTTTATTATTTTAAATTATTTATTTTTAATATTCACTTGCACACCCGTGATCCATATTTTTTTGTTCTGCAAGATCAAACCAATATTGCTTGACGCGATTGTGGGTCGGTCGATAGTTTGGGTCTGCTAATGATTATTTTAAGTATGAAAAATAACGCTCCTTTTGTATGATGGTTTCGTATAAGGTGGGGGTTGGCCTCCAGAAGTTATAAGTAGTGTTTACTATTCTAGGTTAAGCCTTTTTACCATCTACTATTACAGCCATGGTTTCCACGCTTGACAGGCTTCTTGGGGTTCACTGTGTAATATAGCATTCATCAGAGGGTGCTGGGTCTTGGACCCATTTGGCCCTTTCTCCCACAGGAAGATATGGAGAGTTGCAATTCTATACGGACACCCCATGTATTCTAGGTTAAGACACCCAATTAAAAGGTCCAGAAGGATCACTCCGCAAAGCCATTACAATATATAAGTGACTCTAGCTTTCGAAGCAATATAGTGCACTTCAGATAATAAATAAATTCAGGCGTTACTTTACGGAAATGCATATTTAATAATAACAAATATTTTTAAATTATTTTATGAAAACATCACATTAATATTTTAATAAAACATTTAAAAAATACAAAAATATTTCTAGTGACAATTCCGCCTAATTTTCCTGTTAAGCCGACGTGACGTCACAAACGCCACGCAGCCAAACCGGAAGAATTTTCGATGCGTTTCGCTTCTACACGAAGCATCCTCAGGAGGTCTTGACTCTACGAGCGCACGATCGAGAAGTGCACTTCAGCTTGCAAAGCTTGGAATACGTAATATTTATATTCACCTACAAGTCATCTCTCTTTATATTGCATAGCTCTGATCTCTTCTGATGCGGCGTGCACTGTAGAAAAATCCTGTCCAGGCGACTACACCAATGTACCTGTAGCTTTATACCTAAAGTGAAGAGTGAGCTAGGGCTGGTTAAACCTTTTCTACTGCCACATAATCACTTATTATCAGGTAATATTGTATTGAAAAGTTAGACTATCGGGGATTTAAAAAAAAAAACATAATTTTCAATGAAATTGAAGACTTCTAGATTAATTCTGATGGAGTCTGTAACACAGGCAGACAAAGTAGATATTCTACTTCTTAGCTTTTCTACAACAACAACATAATATGTAGTTACCAACATGCAAACAAAAAAAAATGCATGTTTGTGCGAATTAAATATGCAAGCACCTGTTGTTAGTTTGTTGGCCCTATTTAGCCAGATGCTCATAATATCTCTGCGTTTATAAACTTAATTATTATTCTGCAGTATTCTTTTTTTTCTGTGACAAAAACATCTGCTTTCATACATACAACTGTATACAAAGTACTTACTTATAATATAGGACTTATATTACTTGTAGACACATTTTGTTACATACAAACTTGTTTGTTGTTGAAGGGAGGTAGTAAATCAATTGTGATGTTGCCTGTGCCTTTACTATAGGTATCAGTCAAATTTTCCACTGCTAACACAGCCTGCCCCATTAAGAGGGTTTTGCCATACTTCATGGGGATCAAAGGTGATAACGGCTCCTCAGAAGGCGCTGCTGCCCACCTTTTCTACGTTATTGTGACGGAACAAGCTCGAGGCCCACCTGATGTTAAGCGGGCTAACCTCTGCCCATAACAGGTGCATTTCATCACAAGTCACGAATTGCATTGCGCCTGTCACTTTGAGACATAGTTGTTAAGTCACATGTGCCTGTAATCACTGGCGCTCAAGGACTGCTGCCGGAACACACCGTTAGGTGCTTGGCGATAGATTTTCTACTTGAGGGTGGTTGCTAGCCAGGCGGGCAATCGCAAAATGCCCTTCCACCATGCGGTGAAGCTCAAGCCGGCGGTAGGGATCCAACCAGGGTACTACGGCACGGCAGTCCATAGCTATTACCGCTCGGCCATCATTGCTTCCTCCGGTTTATTTTTCGTAGTCGCCTATTATGACACCTACGGGAAGAGATGGGGGTGGCATGCTATCCCGGCACCCCACGGGTCATATACCTATATCTCTTATCAAAACTTACTTATCAGCCGGATTGCCCACTGCTAAACACAGCCTCTCCCATGAAGAGGGGTTTGCCATACTCGAAACAGGCGTCATGGGGATCGCAGTATGTGATAACAGCTCCTCAGAAGGCGCTGCTGCCCAACGTCAGGTTTATTTCCCTTAGTCACCTCTTACGACACCCACGAGAAGAGATGGGGGGTGAGTGCTGACATACTATCCCGGCATCCCACGGGTCTGCACCTATTTTTTTATTTTTGACTTAGTCGCCTCTTACGACACCCACGGGAAGAGATGGGGTGTGAGTGGTGACTTGCTATCCCGGCGTAGGTACCTCTGATCAAAACAAAATAAAAATATGAATTAAAAACCCATTTAAGATATTTAAACAAAAGGTAAAACTCCGGCTTGGAATTTTACCGTTTGTTTACCACGCGCTTATCGTAGTAGCGTCAGTTTAACTACGAGTACATGTATACATAAATAACAATTATAAAATATACAGTTCAATGTAACAACAGCAGCCGCATGCCAATATCCAATCAAATATGACTTTCTCCAACTTGTCAATCGCGCTATGTCCCGTATATACTGAAAGCACTTACGCAAGGTGTATTGTGTTAAAATGTAGGAAGCATGGAGCATCTCTTGTTTTGATACACAAAGGAAACGCTAGGCCTACATCTATTGTCTGCCGGCTAGTTTTGTTAACAAAATGTCAGAAGGCCTTAGTAACATTTATTTTTAGCTTAGTGCGAGTTATTTGAGAGTGTTATGGATAAAATATTTTTCGGTAAATGGCGCCAAATAATATTTTTATTGTAAAACCCAGTTTATTGAAGCAAAAAATCGATAATAAATTGCAGGAGTGTGCTAATAAAACGTATTGCGAGCAGCATTTTAAATTCGTTTCGTTATAAAAACAGTTATTTTTTTATGCCTGATAGATTATTTACCAGGCCAATCTCACCTGATTTAAGTGATGATGTGGTCGAAGATGTTGTTCAGGCTAACCTAGAAATACAGGCTTTCAAGGACAGCTGCCGGAACACACCGTTAGGTGCTTGGCGACAGACTACTACTTTAGGGTGATAGCTAGCCATGCGGGCATTCGTAAAATTCCCTACCACCATGCTAGATAATGATTAGCGGTAAAATTTTCCATTCTATTCTACATTTAATATTTTTTTTATGTGATTGTGATTGAACAAGCACGTGGCCCACCTGATGTTAAGCCGACTAACCTGTGCCTATAACAGGTGCAATTCGTCACAAGCGACGAATTGCACTGCGCCCGCCACCTTGGGACACACAGCTATTAAGTCTCTTATGCCTGTAAGTTTACTGGTTCTAAAGGACTGCTGCCGGAACATATTGTTAGGTGCTTGCCGACCGGTTTTTTACTTGAGGGTGATAGCTAGCCAGGTGAGCATTCGCAAATCGCACAATGCCATTCCACCATGCGATGAAGCTCGAGCCGGCGCGGACGGTGAGGATCAAACCATGAACCTGCGGCATTACAGTCCATAGCTATTAACGCTCAGCCATCATTGCTTCAAATAATGATTACCTTTTTTTGTAACGAAACGAGCTTTAGGCTGGACCGATTTTGCATATTTTTTTGGTAAATGTTAAAAAATATTATACATTATTACATTAAATATATGCTAGGTGAAATAAATAATCTACATTATGATACATCTTCATTGCTATCGGTAAGAAGGCAGACGACACTTTTAAATATATATATATATATAACTCAACACGAGTATCAGATAATTTGAGAATGGAAATCCAAGTATCAAAGCCGTATAAAGGCGTATGTTTTTAATGTAACGATTAAATCGATATCCGTAGCTACCTATACTCGATTTCACCGTAACCGCTATGTGAAATCGAGTTCCGTGACTGACTGTATTTTTCCTATACTAGTTACTAGAAGCAGGCCTGGCTCCACACTTTAGGTACAAAGCTACAGGTACATGGTTATCCGTCCAGCCGGGATTATTCTAAGGAGCGTGCCGCGTCGGAAGAGATCAGAGCTATGCGATAGAAAGAGAGACGCCTTGTAGATTAATACAAGTTTTTCTATATAAAAAACTTTTTAAAAACATAGATTTTATTATGTTCTTGTTAATAAAAAGAAGTAAAATAAAAAAAAACCGTGAAGATTCAAATGAGTCCGGACTCGATGAGGTTATGTCTTTTCATTACGAAGTTTCTTTGGCCACGTTCCAGCTCCATCATCATTTAAGTATCATAAGATCAGCACATGTCATCATAATAATGCATTGCACGCGTTTTGCACATGTATGCAAAATTTCAGCTCAATCGGTAACCGGGAAGTGGATCAAATTTTATTTGCAAGATTTGATGATAAACATCGGGACATGTGAAATGAAATAAAAACTTGTAAAAAAATTTTTGTTATTCCGTGATTTGCAAGCTGAAGTCCACTTTATTGCTTCGTCGCTAGAGTCGCTTATTTATTGGATTGGCTTAGCGGAGTGATCCATCTGGTCCATTTTATTCTGTGTTGGAATTGATAACTACTTTTAATAGTTAACTTAATATTGAACTCTGACTCTTTTAATCTTGGGGATTTTTATTAATAGAACACAATGGACGAATGGGACTCTTTCCATCAGGCGGACGACTAATAATAATAATAGCTCTTTATTTTAATACGTCACACCACTTCATAACAAAAATATATAATAATTAATTTACTCATGAAACGATATTTCTTATAATAAATACAAAGGCAACGAATCCGCTTTTAAAGTGATTAAAAAAGTAGGTACTTTTTACTTAAAACGCTAAGGCTTTACAATATTTGACATATTTAAGGGAATAGCATTGACCAATAGCGCTCTCCATGCAAGCGTAGCTTCATCATAATTTAAAATACCATGTTTTGAAGCAATGAGGACCGAGCGGTATTAGCTAAGGACCGCCGTGCCGCAGGTCCCTAGTTCGAACCTAACCGCCGGCTTGAGCTTCACCGCATGGTGGAAGGGCATTTTGCGATTGCCCGCCTGGCAAGCTACCACCCTCAAGTAGAAAATCTGTCGCTGAGCACCTAACAGTGTCTTCCGGCAGCAGTCCTTGAGAGCCAGTGAAATTACAGGCACATGACCCTTAACAACTATTTATCAACGTGACTGGCGCAGTGCAATTCGTGACTTGTGATGAAATGCATCTGTTATAGACAGGTTAGTCCGTTTAACATCAGGTGGGCCTCGAGCTTGTTCCGTGACAATATCATAAAAAAAACCAAGTATTCCAACTCGGTGAAATTTCAATAATTTTTTGCAAGTCCGATTTGGTGTTGTAGGTTTTATATTATATATATACTATCTATCACGGTCGAAATTCACGCGAGCCGTTCGAAGTTCACCCGATTTTTTTATTCTCTGCCTGAATGTTGATTAAATGTGCTTTTTTTTGTGATCCGCTGAAACTGAGTGAAGCTGAGATGGAATTTTTGTACGTCTATACAGGCGGCGAAAGTTTGCCAAATAACCATAGATAAAAGAAAATATCTTCACAGTGCAGTTAAGATCCACTGAGAAGTTCAACAATAATCAGCCTTAACGCGAATCGATTTGGCAACCCTAATGGCCGTTAGCTGTACATTTATTCTGTGGCAGGGTAGAGTTGTAGGGTTGGCCCTATCTACGCTTGCATGACGAAAGCAAACTGTTATGTCTTCCGAGCACGCATAGAGACGAACTTGTTCCTCAATGTCTATTATCACGAAATAACGTGCTGTTGCACGTAACTCATTGGGGACAATTACAGACTTGGTCACACACGGTCTGTTTTGACTATAAATTACAAGTTTTTTTTTTATGTCTTACTAAAAGTATCTTATCTACAACATTGAAGACCTTTGTTTACGTTGATAAGATGAGGAACTGTACTGTATCAGCCGGATTGTCGACTGCTGAACACAGCCTCTCCCACCATGGGAGGGTTTGCACTAATCCCCACGCTTGGCAGGCTCCTTGGGGATCAGAGATGAGGAACACCGTTTTCTAATATTGGGACCAACTCATTATTTCCAAATAATAAACCAATTTCATCAGCTAGCATAAAGCATTTTGTAATCACTTAATAAAAAAACGTCTTTATCAGACCAAAGGAGTACTAGAATATTAATTCTGTGTTAAAAGGCTGTTGAGTTGTGTAAAGATATAAACGAGTTTAGACCAAAATGTCTACACAACTGTCCAAAAAAGGAGTGTTATATTTTCAGGGTTAATGTATATTTGTGAGTTTCTTTATTCCAGCATAACTTTGAAACGGCTGAACCGATTTTAATTTATGAGATATCGCTAGATTTGTCTTGATAGCGCAAGTGACACTAGGTAACATAAAATTATTAAAATACAATCTGGCGGATTCTAGACGCTTGTGAGAAATAAAAAAAAACATTTTTCTTTCAAACCCATCGAGTGGGGTATCAAAATGAAGAGTTTTAAAAAACAATTTCTTAAATATATATAACTTGCAGTTTTAATTTCTATAGAATGAAACGCTTAACAAAAACATATAATTTTCAGTCGGGTTTTTTACTTCTTAAATTAATTTATTGTTATTTAACTTGTTAAGTACTGTGGGTTACCGCGATCCTCGTGTTGGACAGGTATCGGGATTTTTTGTAATTATTTAAAGTCAAAGTCAAAATCATTTATTAAATTTAGGCGTCTACGACGCTGTTATGAAGGTCAATTACAAATTTTAGTATTGAAATATTCTACATTGTACTGCCACGTTCAGCAAAAAAAATTATATTCAATTAAAACTAACCTTAATTAGATTTTTTAAGACTGATACCAAGCCTACGTTAGAGAAACGAGCCATTCCTGTATTTTGAAGGAAACGGATCCGAATGCAGTTTTTGATTCATTCATATTACCTTAGAAATCTCGTTTTCCGTTTTTTAGCAAAATTTTAAGGTTGTTTTTTTCAAGCCCGCATAGCGAAGTTTGCTAAGCCGTTCTTAACCGATCAGCTAAGTTAAGCAACGACATTACTACTGAGCGCTTCCGTGCTTCGGAGGGCACGTTAAGCCGTCGATCCCGGTTGTTGTATCACGATGGCAGTCGTTACAGCGTGGTGGTAGGGCATTTTGCGAATACCGGCATTTCTAGCTACCATCCTCAAGTATAAAATCTGTCGCCAAGCACCTAACAGTGTGTACGGCAGCTGTCCTTGAAAGCCAGTAATTCTAGGCTAGCCTGAATAACATTTTCGACCACATCATTCCTTACCATCAGGTGAGATAGAGGTCAAAGGCTATCCTATCTGCTATAAAAAAAAAACAGGCAGTCTGAGATATGTGCTGTTTACCGTTCAGGACTACCATACATGGCGAGCCGTGGTATCGTATTACTCGTGCCCTCGTCGTTATTGTTGTGAATTAATTGAGCGAGGATCAAGGTCGTCTCCATGAATGGAAGGGCGACCCCTCGAGCCTGACGTATTATTGCGCGTCATCGCATATTTTATAAAACCGTCTGACTGCAGACTGATCCTAAGGCAACGACTTCGTATTGAACATGATCCTATCTACGTTAAACACTTTTTATTTACGTGTTTGGGAGTAAAAAGAATTGAAAGTCTTCTGGACTTTGTCAACTCATGTCGAAATGAATTATTTTACAGTTATACTCGATATTAAGTAAGAGCGGCTGTGCAAGCTGTTTGGAAGGATTTCACGAATGAGTGTATCATTTTCTTTAATATGTCTCATCTGACTTCTGGTAGCTCAGAAGCAATGATGGCCAAGCGGTAATAGGAATGCCGTTTTTTTTTATGTCGTTATTACGGAACAAGCTCTAGACCCACCTGATGTTAAGCGGACTAACCTCTGCCTATAACAGATGCATTTCGTCACAAGTCACGAATTGCACTGCGTCCGTCACCTTGGGACATAGTTGTTAAGTCTCATGTGCCTGTAATTTCACTGGCTCTCAAGGACTGCTGCCGGAACACACCGTTAGGTGCTTGGCGGCAGATTTTCTACTTGAGGGTGGTCGCTAGCCAGGCGGGCATTTGCAAAATGCCCTTCCACCATGCGGTGAAGCTCAAGCCCGTGACGGTATTCGGCAGTCCATAGCCAATGCCACTGAGCCAACACTGCTTCAAAAAATTTTGTCGTAATGGATTCTTTTACAGTTATACTCGATATTAAGTAGTAAATTTGACCGATATAGGGGTAGAGGAAGGTGGTCAAAATAGGTGGGACCGGCCTATAGAGATATATTTTATGTGTCCGAGCTATTCTACAATCATTCTTTAAACTTTGAGCGAATGTGTAAGCTATTTCTGTTTGGAAGGATTTCACCAATGAGTGTATCCGTTTCTTTGATATGTATCACCTGACTTCTGGTAGCTCAGAAGCAATGATGGCCGAGCGGTAATAGCTATGGACTGCCGTGCCGTAGGTCCATGGTTCGATCCCTACCGCTGGTTTTAGATTCACCGCGTAGTGGAAGTGCATTTTGCAAATGCTCGCCTGGCTAACTACCACCCTCAAATAGAAAATCTGTAGCCAGCACCTAACAGTGTGTTCCGGTAATTTATATAATTCCTTGAGAGCCAGAAAAATTACAGACACATGAAACTTAACAACTGTATGTCTCAGCGACGGGCGCAGCGCAATTCGTTCGGACGAAATGCATCTGTTATAGGCAGAGGTAAGTTTTATTTCCAGTTAACATCAAGTGGGCATCGTGCTCGTTCCGTCACAATAACATAAAAAAAATCTATGAAGTGATATCTTGAAGGATATGTGTACGAAAGGTGTGAGATATAAATAACAATCGAACAGAGTGGTAGATAAATATAAGTTGTGCAGAGCCCACTTACTGTATCAGCTGGATTGTCTACTACTAAACACAGCCTCCCCCATTTAGGGGGGGTTTGCCATAATCACGCTTGGCAGGCGTCTTAGGTATCGCAGTTTAAGATATCAGTTCCTCAGAAGGCGCTGCTGCCCACCTTCCGGTATTTTACCATTAGTCGCTTCTTACGACACCACAGGTAGAAATGGGGGGGCGACATTCAAGCCCGGCACCCCACTTAGAGTGAAGATAAAACAATGAATTGTTACTAAACATGTATACTTTACCAATAAAAACAAAGGCCGGAAAAAGTCCAACCTTCAGCGTTCCTAATCAGATTACCTAAATTACGAGTACGTTTCGACTACATAGGATTTCAAGTAATGAAGTACCTACTATAATACTAAACAAACGTAGCGTACTGTATTCGTGTACAAGTGATACAAAAAATTATAAATAACTAGCAGACCCGGCAAACGTTGTTTTGCCATATAAATAATTTAAAAAATAAGGGTTGATCGTAGAAGGGTGAAAATTGAGGATTGTATGTATTTTTGTATGTTGTATCATAAAAAAATAAAAAAAAAAATTTTGGCTAAAAAATAAAAATTTAGGGGTGGACTACCCCTAATATTTATGGGGATGAAAAATAGATGTTGGCCGATTCTCATAGATACCGGATAAGCACAAAAAATTTCATCAAAATCGGTCAAGCCGTTTCGGAGGAGTATGGCAACGAAAACTGTGACACGAGAATTTTATATATTAGACGAGAATTTTATATATTAGATTGAACAGTCTTCAAAAGTTTACTTCAATAAAGGTAAACCCTTTTCAAATGCAGTTCAATGCGACACAACAGGTATTAAATAATGGATTTATCCTCCGCCCACAGTCTGAAAGCATTTCGAAGTGCGCTTTCATTTTCTTTTTAGGTAAGTCCCAAGACATTTTCAGCAAATTGATCGCTCCCAGAACACGAATTCTACCGCCTAACGTGCGTCTGGTTTCTTGACCTTTCAGTTTTTATACAAGGAAAAGAATAACACGAAGTGAGCAGTTAATCTAGATTCATTTCCGTGTTTTTGAGCTCGACTATTGACTGTTGTGAACTATGTATAGTACTGTGGTATATTACGTCAGAATTCCGTATAGTACCACCAACTTAACTGTGCAGTTTGCGGGGGCGCTGCTGGTCAAGGAAATCAACTACAAACTGTCACAATTTGAAGGAATGTTGTAGTTCTTTTTTCTGCCGCCTGAACAGATAAGTTGGTGGGACTGTAGACAGTGTGGCACAAAATCTTATCTGTCGAGTGATCTGAATGTGATACTGGATATACATACTTATGACGATTTTTAAGGTTCCGTGCGTGAAATGGGACCCCATTATTAATTTGTTTTTTGGGCGTATTCCACTTGACGCCAATTTCGTTATTTTCGATATTTTTTATCACATTATGTGTGTATGGTTTATATTAAATTAGGAACCGTAGACGCAAAATGTGGTTGAAATTATCGAAAATAACAAAATAGGTGTCAAGTGGAATACGGCCTTAGAGTAAAGTTCACGGAGCGCTTTCTATACAAAGGTAGTATCGTCATATTTTAAATACTAAGTGTTCAAACTCGGCGAAACTTTTTTTTTTATAAATCTACACTCCATAGACTCCAGGGTCCGTGACTTTTTTTAATTATGACCATATTTTATTTACAAACTAGATACTTACAATAAATAGGAAACATACAACATTCTAAAAGAGAACAGTGTTAAAAGAACAGTTTTTTTTTATATTATTTTTTTCGGTGAAACATTGCATGTATATTCTTGAGCCTGTATATTAAGCCTATGCTTTTGGTTTGCCAGATATCTGTAAAATTAAGTATTTTCGAAAATAATTCGATAAATCGATTTCAACGGGAATTGTTATTTTGTCATTTACGGATATTATAAATAATAAATAAAAAATCTGGCAAACGAGAGCATAGATATTAGGCTCAAGGATATACATGCAAAGTTTCACCGAGTTTGAACACGTGGTATTAAAAATGTGACGAAACGAAACTACGTTTGCGTAGAAAGCGCTTCTTTGCACTCTACCCTATTCTCTAACTAATATTTTTTGCGCATTGAGGCTGATATCATATTAAACGTTACAGTAATAGATAACATAGTTAATTACCTTAAAAAGTTACTTCCACAAATAAAAAGTATGAAACTCTTTGGTTTTGATTACTTGGAAGTTTGATGACATATTAATTTTTTCAGATATTTCGATTTAGGGCCTGTTTCAGAATGTTCTAGTAAGTTCCGGTTATACTACCTAGAATAAGAAATAACTGAATGATAAAAATGACAGTTAAGATGCAGCGCGTTTCAAGCCATAACCGATGGATAGGCTTAATCGATGACTGTGAAACGCAAAGATAGTGTTTTATTTATTAAAAATGTTCTGGGTAGTATAACCGGAACTTCTCGAACATTCTGAAACAGGCCCTTAAAATACCAAACTACAAAACCGACTTTGAATACATTCCTATGGCACCAATCTGAAAGATATCCATTCAAATTAAATATTCATAAGTGACGATAATGATAATAAAAATAATACAAACGAATTGAGAACCTCTTTATGTTTTTGAAATCGCTAAAAATAAAACATAAATATTAAGCGCGTCGCCATACAAGAAACGTGTATTTTCAATGTTTTTATTTGTTTTAGTGCCATCGTAAATACGGCTATACATTAAACTTAGTGTGCAAACTGTTAAGAAAACAAAAAAAAACAGCCAAATTTGAGTTGGGTAGAAAAATCATAAAGTAGGGTATGTTGTACGAAACCCTCGCTGCGCGAATCGATTCGTGCTTGGCCGTTTTTATTCAATGTCGCAGCCTACACCACACGCTGATATAAAAAAAATACAGATGATATTCCAGTTATACTTTATTGTTGAAAATCATTCTATCTACAGACAATGATTCATACTGTTGTTTCATCGCGTGCTTGATATCATAATCGGATTGCAATACTAACCTTCCGTGCTTTCTCGTTTCTGAAAAGTTCTTACATGGAATTCTTTAAACTAAATTTAATTTTACTGCTAATAGGCTTCCTTATAATAGGCCTTTGACCACTATATTGGGTAAAGATAAGTGACGATGCGGTCGAAGATGTTGTTCAGGCTAACCTATAGAATTTGGTAACTCCAAAACATAAATAAAGTTATGGCTTAATATGAATAGTACATTCCTTTTCCCCCTTACATCCTCAACATTTTATATGCAAGGCAAACTGCCGCCATCCGCCCTTGGTATAGTGCACTAATGCCACATAGCATTGGCTCTTAAGGACAACTGCCGGAAAACACCGTTTGGTGCTTGGCGACAGATTTTCTACTTGAAGGCCACCTAGGCGAGCAAATAAAATGCCCTGCCACCATGCTATAACGACTGCCATCCTAAGACAACAACCGGGACCGACGTCGGCCCAAGGCACGGAAGCGCTCAGTAGTAAATGTCACTAGCAAACCCCTCCAAGTTATGACCTCAGTGGACGTTGCATACATTGTTGATCGGTTAAGAACATGGATTAAAGATAACTAGACAAGCTAGGGTGCCGGGATAGAATCTCACCTCCCCATCTCTCCCCGTGGGTGTCGTAAGAGGCGACTAAGGGAAAAATACCGGAAGTCGGGCAGCAGCGTCTTCTGAGGAACTATTATCCCATACTGCGATCCCCAAGACGTCTGCCAAGCGTGGGATTATGGCATAAGCCCCTTAATGGGGGAGGGCTGTGTTCAGCAGTGGACAATCCGGCTGATACAGTACAGGCAAGCTCCGCTACGATAACTTCAAAATACATGTTAGTAATGTATAATAATAACAAATATTTTAAGAATACATCAAAATAACATTTTATAAAATACTTAATAAATATAAAAAAAATCTAGTGACAATTCCGCCTAATTTTTCTGTTATGCCGACGTGACGCAACGTAGCCAAACCAGAAGAATTTTCGACGCGTGTCGCTTCTACACGAAGCATCCTCGGGAGGTCTGGACTCTTCGAGCGTACGATCGAGGTTACCTCGATCGATTAAGTGTTTTATTCAAATATGAATTTATTTTAACTTAAAACATTTTCATTATCTTAGACATGTAGCGTAATTTCATACGTAATGGTGTTACAATTCAACAGAAATTGCTTTATGCTAACAACAATCAAAGCCACTATTTTTATTGCTAATAAACAGCTACAGATAAGAATCCTTTTATGGATATGACGCCGACGCTCGGTGACTGCAAGGCAAGCCATGTGCCAATCGGTTTATTTAATTATCTAACATTTATCACGCATTCGGTTAACGAAACGCCAAATGCGGTGTGTACAGTGCCACCAACTTATCTGTTCAGGTGGCAGAAAAAAGAACTACAACATTCCTTCAAATTGTGACAGTTTGTAGTTGATTTCCTTGATCAGCAGCGCCCTCGGCAACTGCACAGTTAAGTTGGTGGTACTATATTAAAACATGTAACGTGTCTATGATAATTTATGTCTAAACATTTGAACAAGTATTCAAAGCGTTGCTTTGACAAGACAATAGCATAGTCGTACTATTCGAGTTTTAAAACTTTTTGAAGCGCTCGTAGTGAAGTTTGCTTAGCCGTTCTGAACCGATCAGCAAAGTTAAGCAACGTCCGGTCATGAGTTGGATGGGTGACCGCTAGTGACATTACTACTGAGCGTTTCCGTGCTTTGGAGGGCACGTTAAGTCGTTAGTCCCGGTTGTTGTCTTAGGATGGCAGTCGTTATAGCATGGTGGTAGGGCATTTTGCGAATGCCCGCCTGGCTAGCTACCACCCTCAAGGAGAAAATCTGTCGCCAAACACCTAACGGTGTGTTCCGGCAGCTGTCCTTGAGAGCCAGTACTTCTAGGTTAGCCTGAACAACATCTTCGACATCATCACTTACCATCAGGTGAGATAGTGGTCAAAGGCTAATTTATCAAGCATAAAGAAAAACGAGATTTGTAATAGCAGAGCCGTCGTGTTCCACGTGATTAGATATACTAATTAGTACTGTGGTTCGTATTTACGCGTCATTTTTTTAAGCGAACACCTGACCATTTTATCTTGGTCCCCCTTGTCGCAATCTCGACTTGAAGTATCGTTTACATTAAAGCGGTCATATGAGAGAATCTATTTTAAACCTTAAGTGGGCGTGTGACGTGTCATTATTTCTCATACGTTTATTTCTGATTTTAATTCGTCATTTTAGTCGCTGGCAAGATCGATGTAAACAGTCTGTTTTTGTTCAGTAAATAACACTTATGTACATACCTCATGACAATTGGTTTAGTCACAGTTTGGTGGAGTTGACGGCAAGGAATTTCCATTTGAATAAGGTGTTTTTTTTTAATGTTATTTTGACGGAACAAGCCCGAGGCCCACCTGATGTTAAGCGGACTAACCTCTGCCTATAACAGACGCATTTCGTCAACGACGAATTGCACTGTGCCCGTCACACTGAGACGCACAGTTGTTAGGTCTCATTAGCCTGTAATTTTTCTAGCTCTCAAGGACTGCTGCCGGAACACACTGTTAGGTGCTTGGCGACAGATTTTCTACTTGAGGGTGGTCGCTAGCGGGCATTCACAAAATGCCCTTCCACCATGCGGTGATTGCGAGTGATGCGATTTGGGGAATCTTCTATATATTGTATCTTTTGTTTTAAGGTGACTGTGGCGAGATGGTGATGGAAGCCGATCCTATATCAGGCAAACACACTGCTGGTGAGTAAAATGTGAAATTAATTAAACGACTCTGATGGAAATTGAGGTTTTCGTTGGTTGAGTAGGTGTTAAGCGTCGCTTTGTAATCATGAGGTCCAACGTTTGATCCCGGGTTGGAAAAGGTATTGGGTTTTTCTGATGAATCAGTTTTCAGAAGCAAGTCAGGAGTGAATAGCTCGTAGGGTCAATATGCTTGCCCCTATGGGTGTTTGGACGTATATAAAAGCGATATGTTTATATGTGTTTTCCTTTCAATTGCAAAGCGCAATATAGTAGTTTTGTGTAATATTGGTCAGCATGAAGATCTGCCATCGTTTGCCAACATCATTGTTTTTTGTTGAATACATTCAATGTCGAACCTGAATTGTTATTTGACACTATCATATATCATATATTTAGTAATTAATTAGATTACGAAAAGTCGTTATTTTTATGATTAAGTATAACAAATCAGATTATATATAAACTTTGAAAACTATCGCGAGTTTTATCCATATTAATAGGTAAATATAACGCGGGTCCTAGCTGTTCCTAGTTAAGGGTTTTGCATTAATTTTATACCTAGATAATAAATAATATTAAAAACCTATATAATGCAATTAATAACTGATAATAACTGTAACTTTTATCTGTCCGTCATGACTCATGTATATTATATCTGACCTCGTACTGAAAATGACGTTATCCTGGCAAAAGTAATGGTAGTTCGATCGCAAATTACTTTGACAGAGACAGTTGTCAGCAAATCGCCATGACAAATGTGCATACGAAGTATAGTACCACCAACTTAACTGTGCAGTTCTCGAGGGCGCTACTGGTCAAGGAAATTCATCAGTTTCGGGATGTAAATGGTATATACAAAAACGATTATTTAACGAGAAAAACATTACTTTATTCAAAACAAAACTACAAAATATTAACTGGGTTAATGTTATAAAAATAGAAAATAATATTAACGAAAATTATAATTTATTTCATGAACTCCTTCAAAATATATTAAACGAGTCGATACCAAATAAAAAAAATTGTTTACAAAATAGAACAAAAAATAAATGGCTAACATCAACGGTCAACATAAACGATTATTTAAAATACTAATTCAACAATCAGATTGTAAAATACTTAAACATTATTATAAAATCTATGAAAAATTACTTAAAACTTCAGTGAATATAGCTAAAAAATTACAATACATTTGCAAAATGAAAAAATCTAATAATTTCGTTAAGTCTATGTGGCAAATTATAAAGGAAAGGACAAATAAAACCAAAACAAAGTCTAAACAAAACATCAAACTAAGAGTAAATAATAATTTAACAGATGATCCGGTAATAATATCAAATTCGTTTAACAAGTTTTTTGCATCGGTAGGAGAGATGGCAGAGTGCAGGGAACAGCCGCGTGGCCGCCCTGTACTCGAGCCAACTGATAACAGCTTATACCTACGACCTGTCGATCCGCTTGAGGTCCATACTATAATAAAACAATTGAAAAATAAACTAAGTTTCGGCTTTGACATGTTGCCGCCATTACTAATAAAAAAATGTGCACAGGAGTTATCATTGCCTTATTCTTTATTGATAAACCAGTCATTCAACGAGGGGGTATTTCCAGACTTACTAAAAATCTCAATTATAAAGCCTGTTCACAAGAAGGGAGATACCACAAATGCAAGCCAATATCGACCCATAGCGCTGCTACCTACGTCTTCAAAAATATTCGAGAAAGCCATATGTAAAAGACTTTATTCGTTTTGTGAAAAGTACTCAATATTTGATGATAGCCAAAACGGGTTTAGAAAAAGACGGTCGACTGTTCTTGCTGTATATAAATATATGCAAGAAGCGTTAAACATTATTAACACAAAACGATATGCAATAGGAGTGCTGCTTGATATGAGCAAAGCATATGATAAAGTCTCTTACCCTATCTTATTAAATAATCTTTATGGTATAGGAGTGAGGGGCTTAGCTCATGATTGGTTTACCTCTTACTTAAAAAATCGCAAACAGTACGTCGAAATAGAAAATTTTGAATTAAATACGGGCTGCATAAAACGTTTCAGATCTGACCCAATAACTATAAATAGTTCGATTCCCCAGGGAAGCGTAACAGGATGTTTACTTTTTTTAATTTATATTAATGACCTACCTAAAATAATAAAAGAACTTTGTGTTTTATTTGCTGACGACATTTCCAATTTTATCCCAAATAGATAACTGGCTACTAGATCATAATTTACAAATTAACTTTAAGAAAACAAAGATTATGCAGTATCGACCGTACCAAAAACAACCATTAAATATTAATTATACTTTTTAAAAATACTAAGTTAGAATGTGTTGACTGTTTTCCATTACTCGGTATAGAAATAGATACATGTGTAACTTGGAAAATGCATATTCAAAAAATAAAATCAAAACTTAGCAGATTTTCATATGCGTTAATGGAGTTAAAAAAAACTACGGACGTCGCGACGGCATTATGTGCCTATTTTGCGTATGGTCACGCTTGGTTACAGTACGGCATCATTTTGTGGGGAAATAGCACCGATGTTGGAAACTTATTTACACCACAAAAAAAATGTATAAGAATTATTGTAAACATAGATTCAATTGAAAGTTGCAAGCCACACTTTATTGAACTAAACATTTTGACTTTAGCTTCCATGTATATCCTTGAAATTTGCAAATTCGTTAGAAAATATCCTCAATTTTTTGATAAGGTTGAAGATTGCTACACCGGACCTTATGATTTAAGGCACAAAGAAAGACTAGCCCTTCCAAATTCAAACTTAAAAATGTGCAGTTCCGGCACCCATATCATGACTATAAAAATATATAATCATATCCCGAAACATCTAAAAGATATTGAAAAAGATTCAACTTTTTTTGACAGTCTTAAAGGATATCTTATTAAAAAATGCTACTACTCGTTACAAGACTTTTTTACAGATAAGACTCCTAGCTAAAAATATTTAATTTCGGTCTCTTTTGAACTAATTTTAATTAAGATTATAGTTATAAAACTTCTGTCCTACCCAGAGTCCAATAAACTCTAGAGTGCCCACCAGGGTTTCATGTTGTTAGTACATATTAAATTATTTAAGATCTATTGTACACATGAAGATGGAGAAATAAATGATTATGATTATGAAATCAACTACAAACTGTCACAATTTGAAGGAATGTTGTAGTTCTTTTTTTTGCCGCCTGAACAGATAAGTTGGAGGGACTATATCTCTTACTATAGTCGGATTTTTAATCAGACGGAGTAAAGTGCCATTACGGGTGTTGCAGCTACTTTTTGACTATACAAAAATAGTGCTGTGATAAAATGATTTAGTTCTATCACTTCGTCACTTCAGTGAGCTGTATAATTTTTTCAGAATCTTCGTAAAAGTCATAATTATTGTCCTAAGAGGGAATTCACTGTACCAGCGATTTATATTACTATAAGATAGGTTGTTTATGAGACTGCAGCACAGCAATAAATAATACAATACAGGGATGACAATTATTATATATGTCCAACGCAATCTAGTTCCGCTCATAGAAACTGAACTAGAAACATCACTATGATTTGAAGTTGGCAACTTTATTTTGAAATGTGACATTTCGATCTGTCACTTTACTCCGTCTGATAAAAAAACGACTATAGTCTGTGGTTTTCTATCGTAGTGACGTCATAAAATTACTTTTAGACGATCCTCAACTAGCGTTTTAGCGCTTGTTAGATAAGTAAGTAAATAAAAATATCGAGTTATATTATTTATTAGCTTTATACAGTTAGGTTATCGCAATATTTGACTTAAACACAGCGTTATTATATATATGGGAACTTCACTAATTAGTCACAAAAAGTAGTTATCTATCAATATTTTGAGGCAGTGATGGCTCAGTGGCATTGGCTATGGACTGCCGCGCAGCAGGTCCATGGTTCGAATCCCGCCCGTAGCTTGAGCTTCACCGCATGGTGGAAGGGCATTTTGCGAATGCCCGCCTGGCTAGCGACCACCCTCAAGTAGAAAATCTGTCGCCAAGCACCTAACGGTGTGTTCCGGCAGCAGTCCTTGAGAGCCAGAAAAATTACAGGCTAATGAGACCTAACAACTGGACGTCTCAGTGTGACGGGCACAGTGCAATTCGTCGTTGACGAAATGCGTCTGTTATAGGCAGAGGTTAGTCCACTTAACATCAGGTGGGCCTCGGGCTTGTTCCGTAAAAAAAAAAAAAAAAAAAGTTAGTAAAATTTCCATGTGTGGTCAGTATAGGTTCCATGCGTGTCAGAGTATTCTTATGTATAAAATTCTCGTGTCACCGTTTTCGTTGCCATACTCCTCCGAAACGGCTTGACCGATTTTGATGAATTTTTTTGTGCTTATCCGGTATCTATGAGAATCGGCCAACATCTATTTTTCATCCCCCTAAATGTTAGGGGTAGTCCACCGCTAAATTTTTTTATTTATTTTGTACACAACATTTTTAATTTCTATTTTTCTATGATACAACATACAAAAATACATACAATCCTCAATTTTCACCCTTCTACGATCAACCCTTATTTTTTAATAGCCAAAATTATTTATATGGCAAAGCAATGTTTGCCGGGTCAGCTAGTTATTTTATAAATTGGTTCTCTGTAACCTTTTGTGCATCACACGATTTTTTTATGATTCAGGCATTTATGTATGAAATTCAATTGTTATCGGTATCCAAGATACGCAAAGATTGATATGGTATCTTATTTGGGTATTTATTTTCTTTTCCCTTGGATTACCGGATTGCAGCCCGCATAACTTCCTCCAGGAGACGTAAGAGACGCTGAATAGACAAAAAACTAGAAAGTGAGCTATTGCCATCTTACACAGCATAGCGGAAAACGCTTGCCAAGAGTGGGGATTTTGGCAAAAGCTCCCCTTAATGAAGGAGACATTTGTTCAACGACGGAGTTATGGCTGTGGCTGGTGATTTGAGTCATACTACCCCTTCAACATTTCAACCATCCCAAATAACTTGAAGAAAACTATTCCTTTGAAAGTTTAGTACAAACGTTGATAGATGTGACCCAGTCGAATGAATAACTTAGAGTAAATATAAGAAAATCCTATTTGTCTGATATTTGGTTGGTTTAGGCGTAAACCCAGTTTCGCCCACGCGTCGGAGTCGTTGCCCCAAATCCGACATCTGATGCTGAGGCTGGGCTAAAAATATTACGCGCCTGTTACATTCGTATGTTTGGTCCAAGTTGCAGGTGCCTTAACGTGTTTTTTTTTTATGTATTAAATGTTAACTACTTATTTTGAACGGGTCTTCGTGTAGGCTTACAGAGCATAGGACAACGGTCTTCCCAAAGACTTTCTTTTTATTTGTTAGGCAATGCGCTATACTAACATAATAATAGACATATTTAGTGTTTTTTCATCCAACCTAAGTATTATCGACAGTTCAAATCGTACAGCCAAAGAATGTTTGCGTTTACACTCTTTGCCGGATGCACAGCATATAGTTAGTTAGCACAGTAGATATTTAGTCTATGGTAAATAAATATCATATCCTTGATAGTTTACAGTCCCACCAACTTATCTATTCAGGCGGCAAAAAAAAGAACTACAACATTCCTTCAAATTGTGACAGTTTGTAGTTGATTTCCTTGACCAGTAGCGCCCTCGAAAACTGCACAGTTAAGTTGGTGGTACTATACATAAATCATTGCACTATATAATTATTACGAATATAATGTTTTTTTTAAATGTTATTATGACAGAAAAAGCTCGAGACCCACCTGATGTTAAGCGGATTAACCTCTGCCCATAACAGATGCATTTCGTCACAAGTCACGAATTGTACTGCGCCCGTCAACTTGAGACATAGTTGTTAAGTCTCATGTGCCTGTAATTTAACTGGCTTTCAACTTCTATCCGTCTTTAGATAAGTCTTTGGGAAGACCGTTGTTTTCTTTATCATGCAGTCTATATATACTGACTCAGATTAGAAAAACAAGTGAGATTTGCGTTGTTTCCTGTTCTAAGGTACTGATGTATGAGTAATCTACGCATTATCTTATTTTGTGTTTCATAAAAAAACACAAAGTGATGATTGCCTACATATAATGGCACTTGGACTGCCGCGCATCATATCCTTAGTTCGAATTCCGCTGTAGAGTTGGCTTCAACTGAGCCGCTTGATGGTAGAGCGTTTGTGAATGCTCGCCTATCTAGTTACCTCAAGTGAAAAATCTGTCGCTAAGCACCTGTGTGTTTGTCCTTGAGATCCAGTTCCTATTCTAAGTGTAGCCTATCAAATTCGCGATATACCAACGAGTATACAGTAGCCCATCAGCAATAAAATAAAGACTATTCAGTAAAAATACTTCCAAGTTCCACGTTGAACTCTTTTTGTATTCTAAAAAAGCCCGATAGTATCATAATATTTAAATAAGTTCGTGTTACGTATCGTGATTTTGAATATTTTACTTTGTTAAATGCATTATTCGGTCTAACCTTCAAATGTAATCTAAGGTTTGTAACCCTGAGATATTTAAGTTGAGATTTGTCATCACTACTCAAAAAATGGTATAATGTATCATTATGCTGCTAGACCTGTCGTAGTGTAACTATTGGACAACGAAAGAGGCAGTGTTTGAAGCAGTGATGGCTCAGTGGCATTGGCTATGGACTGCCGTGCAGCAGGTCCTTGGTTCAAATTCCGCCGCGGGCTTGAGCTTTTCACCGCATGGTGGAAGTGCATTTTGCGAATGCCCGTCTGGCTAGTTACCACCATCAAGTAGAAAATCTGTCGCCAACCATCTATCGGTGTGTTCCGGCAGCTGTCCTTAAGAGCCAGTAATAATAGGTTAGCCTTAACAACATCTTCGACCATATCATCACTTACCATAAGGTGAGATAGTGGTCAAAGGCTAACTTATCAGATATAAAAAAATAATGAGACTCTAAAGGAATAAAATCTGATAACCATGCGGTCATACATACTTGATAAAGATATTGGCATTCAGATAATATTATCATCATAGGAAACCAGAAAAAGAAAAATAGTCTTACTGGGAAGCCCGTAAGACATATAAATGCCTCTAGTTTAGATAAATAAAAACAAAGTTTATAGGTATCTATGTATATGAGGACTCCTATTTAATAATCCGGTTCCGAAATAACAAAAAGAAATTAACATCTACCATTTAATGTGGTTTTATTACTTTTTTAAATATTCGCCATAATGATCGAAGCACTTTGGCATTCGTTGAAACCAATTTTAATAGCACTTATGCCGTTCTGATTGGGGTTTCTCCAAAACGGCTTCTTCGCGGGTCGAAAACCGCTGACCACGTAATTCATTCCTCACGCTTGGAAATATAAGTCGTTGGGTGCCAAATCGGAGCTGCAAGGCGAATGACCATTCGATCTTTTGACCTTCCAATAAATGTTTCGGCCGACGTGTGACATCTAGCATTTTCTTGGTGAACGCAGTCCCTATACAAAATGTTTAAGTCTCACTAGGTTTTTTATCCATTTTACATAGCATAGACTTCCTTCGTATTAACCAAGTGCAAGGAAAAAATGCACCAATAAGATGGTTACGCTCTGCGAGGCTTTCCTTGCACATCGCCCAACTTCCTCGCACATCTCAGTAGTATAGTATACGTAACCTAAAGGTTGATTTCTTATAATATGCCTTTTCTTTCTTTTTATTGAGTCTATATCTTTAACAATCAAAGCACAAAATCTAATGAAACATTAGAAGAAAGAAAACTTCCAAACTATTATAGATTAAACATATCGCCACGCTTTATTGAGTAGGCTATGCCTTTATATCCTCGATGAGGTAGGCAGAGGTATTTTAACTCCTATATGTCTACAGATATGTTATGATCTCATGTAATAAAGACCAAGCTTATTCCATCTGTCTGAAATGCGTGGTGATTATGACAAACCCCGTATAAATGCGGGAGGCGTTGTTCAGCAGTGAGCAATGTGAAATTGCTGGTTGATACAATGCAGTACTAATCCATCTATCGGGTACAGTGTCAGACTTCGGGTTGCAATTTAAATATTTCATTAGATAAACACAATAATTTACTGACCCAGAGATTGTACTTCAAAGCGATACCGCCCCCCGCTCTACCAACGAGATAGTAGAGTAATGTAATATTTGTATAATATACCTTTGTACTAAATTGTAACGTAGAAGTCAATGACTTGAACCCTGCAGAAGCGTTGTCAGTAACAGAGGTGACAAATCGTCTGGATAGTAGCAAAATGCCCTCTTTGATGTTCAATTATGGATCAACGCTTATTTGATAAAGTATCAAAGAGATCTCATAAGCTACTACATGAGGCAATTTTCTTGTTCCATTCTGTAACAATAATTGAACGCAACGAAATACGTGGAATAATTGCCCTATAAGAATTGTAAGCATATTGAGATACCATAAAATGGAATGCAAATCTTGACAGAAACTAATTGCAAGTGACTATAGACAGGTAGGCAATTATGTTTAGGAGATATTATTGTTTTGGAATTCCAATCGGGGTAAATACAAGACTTGTACGGGTGTACCTATATCATTTGCGATTGGTTTGGTAGCTGACGATGGTAAACCTTTTCATTCAAAAGTTGATAGCCTTTTCAAGGCTTCTTTTTTAATGGGTTCTATTTTTTTTAATTCTTGATTGGTTAACCTTTGGCCGCTTTCTCACCTGGTGGTAAGTGATGATGTGATCGAAGATGTTGTTCAGCCCTAAAAATTACTGGCGGCTAATGATACTTCTAGATATGGAATATTGAAGCGCTCGTAGCGAAGTTTGTTTAGCTGTTCGTAACCGATCAGCAAAGTTATGCAACGTCCGCCGCGGTCATGATTGGATGGGTGACCGCTATTACATTACTACTGAGCGTACACGTGCGGTCCTGGTTGTCGTCTTAGGATGGCAGTTGTTATAGCATGGTGGCAGGGCATTTTACGAAAGTCCGCCTGGCTTGCGACCACCCTCAAGTAGAAAATCTGTCGCAAAGCACCTAACAGTGTGTTCCGGCAACTGTCCTTGAGAGCCAGTAATTAAGGTTAAGCCTGTTAACACCTTTCGACCACATCATCACTTACCATTAGGTGAAGCCTTTGCTTGTGGCCTTAAAAAATATATATATGCATAGTTTGTGTTAATTCTGCTGAGTTATGGCGATCACGTGCTAAATTGCTTTACTTGAACAGGTTTTCAACAAAATATACTTAATTTTAGCAATAACCAAAATTATATGTTAATCTCTAATGCGAAGTTGATTACTAAACACGTTTCTGTAAAATTTATAACTGTAATATCTTTAGATCGAGAAATATAGAATAGAATTTGAAACTTAACTCTAAGTTACGCTTGTAATGTTTCCTATATATTGTAAGTATCTAGTTTGTAAATAAAATATGGTCATAATTAAAAAAAAGTCACGGACCCTGGAGTCTGTGGAGTGTAGATTTATAGAATAAAAAAAAAAGTTACGCTTGTAAAGAAAAAAATCTTATTTAGAAAAAATATAACAATAAAATAGTAAAACAATACGAACAGAGTCAAGATAATGCACATTATACATATAAGTTACTAGTTTTATGTTAATAGGTAATAATTATATCTATGTGAATAACAATATCACGTGGAACAAGTTTATTCACATTTTCGATATAAGTTACTAGTTTTGTGCTAATAATCTTTATATCTATCTAATAACAGTATTATCAACAGGTTCAAGATAATGCACATTTTCGATATAGTTACTAGTTTTGTGCTAATAATCTTTATATCTATCTAATAACAATATTATCAACAGGTTCAAGATAATGCACATTTTCGATATAGTTACTAGTCTTGTGTTAATAATATTTATATCTACATGCATACATAGCATCACGCCTCTTTCCCGTAGGGGTAGGCAGAGACCACAGATTTCTACTTACTACGATCCTTACATATCTTATTCGCTTCATCTACACTCATCAATCCTTTCATACACGAGCGTCGGTTTAGTGTACTCCTGACCTGGCCTTTTTTTCAGAACGTCTTCAATCTGATTTCGAAACGTTCGCCTAGGTCTTCCCCTTCCAACACTGCCGTTCACTTGTCCTATGTATTTCTATCTATCTAATAACAATATCAAGAGGGACAAGTTAATTCACATTTTCGTTATTCAAGTTACTCGTTTTATATCTCTCAATAAAATACCATATCAAGAGGAACATGTTAATTCACATTTTCGATATAAGTTACTAGTTTTGTGCTAATAATCTTTATATCTCTGTAATAAAATTACATATTAAGAGGGACATGTTAATTCACATTTTCGATATAACTTACTAGTTTTGTGTTAATAATCTTTATATCTATCTAATAACAATATCAAGAGGGGCAAGATAATTCACATTTTCAGTATAAGTTACTAGTTTTGTGCTAATAATCTTTATATCTCTGTAATAAAATGACATATTAACAGGGACATGTTAATTCACATTTTCGATATAACTTACTAGTTTTGTCTTACTAGTGTTATCTTTGTATCTCTCTAATAAAATAACATATAAAATAATATAATAACCTGTAAGGATAGATGTATTGTTTTAATAATAAATAAATAAATAAATAAAACATATCAAGAGGGACATGTTAATTCACATTTTCAAAATAAGTTACTAGTTTTGTGTTAATAATCTTTCTTTCGTTTCACACCAAAATTGATTGGGAAAACAACCATCTCTGCCACTCTTTCACTCCTAAGCTGTCTGATAGTGATAGAATTTTAGCATATTCAGCGTCTTAGCTTAGAGATTTTTCAGTCTTGAGATCATATTGTCCTTAAATCGGCTTTTAAAAAAATCAAACGGATAGAGGATATATAACATTCCTTTTATTCTCAAACAAGGAAGTGTACGGATTGCCTTATGAATATTTAAATAAATGAGACCGCCGTATTTGATAACGTAGTTGGCCTCACTCGTTATGAAATTAGGATAAAGCTGACTCATATTCCTATTTAGTTTTGTGTTTATGTTCTAGTTCATAATGAACTGCGAGATGAACGTGATGGCAGATGATTGTTATCGTAGCCCATTTGGACTGTTATAGCCTAGAAAGTGTGCAATGTGTTCATTTCATTAATAATTGCTATGATAGCCTTGGAGTGAATATTCTTGTGTTATTTGTACTTCTACTAGTTAGTATGTGATACTGTACTGTTGTGGTGATATTTAGTTTCAAGGTTCAAAGTGTTGTAGTTACGTAAGTATACCCGCCTGTATAAGAATAAATAATGAAATTTTAAGCAATGATGGCCGAGCGGTAATAGCTATGGACTGCCGCGCTGCAGTACCGTGGTTCGATCCCCACCGCCGGCTTGCACTTCACCGCATGGTGGAAGGGCATTTCGCGATTTCCCGCCTGGCTAGCTAACACACCTGACGGTGTGTTCCGGCAGTAGTCCTTGAGAGCCAGTGAAATTACAGGCACATGAGACTTAACGACTATGTCTCAAGCTGATAGGCGCAGTGCAATTCGTGACTTATGATTAAATGCATCTGTTATAGGCAGAGCTTAGTCCGCATAACATCAGGTGGGCCTCGAGCTTGTTGCGTCATAATAATATAAAATAAATAAAAAATACCTGCACCAATTTAAGCAAGGTAAACTTATAAATCTTACAAAGAAATCCATAATAAAGGTAATCTTACAAAGAAATCCATAAACCAATTTAAAATTTTTGTATATTGTTGGGTTAGTTTTACATTTCTTCTCGAAAACCAAGACAAAATTGATAGGTGTACCTGAGAGCGCTTTGACATCACGAGTTGATAAGTTATGATATGGTCGAGGATGAAAATATGATTAACATATATTAGGAATTGGATCTCAAGGACAGATGCTGGAACATACCGTTGGGTGCTTGGCGTCAAATTTACTACTTAGCCTCGAATTTACTACTTGGCCTGGCAGCTGACCCGGCTAGTATTCGCAAAATGTTCTACCACTAAGCGTAGTTTTGGGTAAAATTATTATTTTGTGTGGTCAACCCCGTGCCAACATATATAAGCTATTCTAGTACATTTTGGATCTAATGTCTTATTATATTACGAATAAATTATTTAATCGTAGTTTTTATAGTGTAAATGCAGTACAGTCATACTAAGAGTTGCCATACATCCGGAATTCTCATACAAATGTGAAGAAGAAAAGCGGCCTCCAAGCCGCCTGCCAAGCATTTGGATTGTAGCAAACCTTAACATTGTACGAACTGGCTGATACAGTACAGTAGTGTTATTTTTGATGTTGAAAACACATAAATAGACTTAAAAGAGGAATAAAACAAAATCGAATTCCTAAATTTTAAAAATGTGAAATACTGGTGGAAGTTGGGACCATGAACACGATAATGACCTTAAAATGTTTGAATTAGCAGTGCTGCTTTTGGCAAGTTATTTCACATAATGTTGAAAGCAAAGCAATTAGTCTAGTATTTAGGGTTCCAAACTCAAGGGTAACACAGAGCCCTAATAACGATTATCTGTTGTCTGTCTGTCCGTCCGTACGTCCAGATGTCACAGTTCTGTAGCTCGTAAACAAAATTAGTAACAAACCTAGAAATTTGACACTTTGTGTATAGCGTAGACCCAAAGATAAATTTTGCCAAATAAATTTAAATATTTTTAAGGTAGCCAAAAAATCCTGTTTTTTACGAACAGGTTTTTTTTTCGAAGCTTGGTTGTTTTTCGAAGCAGTGATGGCTCAGTGGCATTGGCTATGAGCTGCCGCGCAGCAGGTCCATGGTTCGAATCCCGCCACGGGCTTGAGCATCACCGCATGGTGGAAGGGCATTTTGCGAATACCCGCCTGGCAGTAGAAAATCTGTCGCCAAGCACCTAACGGTGTGTTCCGGCAGCAGTCCTTGAGAGCCAGTGAAATTACAGGCACATGAGACTTAATAACTATGTCCCAAGGTGACGGGCGTAGTGCAGTTCGTGACTTGTGACGAAATCCATCGGTTATAGGCAGAGGTTAGTCCGCTTAACATAAGGTGGGCCTCGAGCTTGTTCCGTCCGAATAACATGTGGGGTTTCCTCGGCCGGGCTGAGAAATGTTTTTTGTAGTTTTTTTTGACCTCAAACTAAACAATGCCATCAATATTAGTTCAGTTAATCTGTTTCGTAATTCAATATCTTAATTAATACATCCCGGAAGTCAAATGTAGGTTTAGTTTCCTGTAGACCATTGGCTTGGCTTGGTTGCTATTGTCATTGTCAACGTTTCGCTCCATCGGTATCATTGTATAGATGTTGTTTTGATAGCAAATGCTCTACGATTGTTATGTCTGACACACTGTGTACGTAGATACAACCTTTAGTAGGTGCACGTGTATATGTGTTGAGTGTCTACATATAGGCGAGGTTTATGTTAATCGAGTCAAGGTTTAATAATATATATTGACGTAACTACGCAACTCTCCTTCTCATTCTTGTGTTGATATACGTGATCCTATATATATCCTAGATATGGGGTTAAAAAGGGTAGGTATACTAAGCCTTTTTTGGAGGGGGTACTACCCTTCAAAGTCAAAGTTAAAATCTTTTATTTTTTTATGCCTGATAAGTTAGCTTTTGACCACTATCTCACCTGATTGTAAGTGATGATGTGGCCGAAGATGTTGTTCAGGCTACCCTAGAATTATTGGCTCTTAAGGACAGGTGCCTGAATATAACAGCTTGGCGACAGATTTTCTACTTGAGGGTGTTAGCTAGCCAGGCGGGCATTCGCAAAACGCCCTTCCACCATTCGGTGAAGATCAAGATCGGCGGGATTAGAGCCATGGACCTGCTGCGCGGCAGTCCATAGCCAATACCACTGAGCCATCATTGCTTCAATTTAATCAATATGCATGCCTTAAAAGGTCTCAATCAAAAACAAAGCAGGTGGAAGATACACTTTACGCCCCATGGGTTTTAAGTGCTTTGTGATACAGTTGAACGAGGAAACCGCCGTGGGAGGAATGCACATTTTATATACGCTTTTCGTGATCTATCTATTGTTAGATGATGATGCAAGTCTTTAGTTTTGTTCTACTTGTTATATTGTGTGGTATGAGAACACATTATTATCACGCAGAAGCTTGGTGTTGCGCAGTTTTGGCTCTAAATATCAATGTTCACACGTATAGTGCTTGCAAATAAAGTATACAAAGTTTTAGCGATATAATAAAAATATGAGCAAATTGAGAGTATTATAATAAAATAATCTTTCTAACAAAGTAGGTTACTTACCTAACGTGGCTTCTTAGACTTTAATATTTGCATATAATTGTTTTTATTTCATTTTAATAAAAACAATATCCCTTAACTTACCGGAACTTTTACCCCAACACTTGTTCCCACCGTTACCTCCACCGATGCTACTCTCAAGTTACCTTACTCATTGAATTGAATTCTCATCTGGAGGTAACCAGGGGCTAACTAGATGTGCCCGAAAGGATTTATAACCTGCTATGCGCATAATATGATAGTGAACTTCTAGAAGCCCGAATAAAACTGGTGTTTATTTATAGACAGAAACCTAATCTTCAATTTGTATCTAACTTTACCTTCACATAAGACGAACTTCCATACAAACTCTCACCCTTTAAGTAAAACCGTATAAATAGGGCCTATAATATAAACAAGTTTAGGCTATTTAACCTCTTTAAGGGATGAATATCCAAAAATCCTTTCTTAGTGCTTGCAAATATGGTATTATGTATAAGAAACTCATGTGAATAGTTCTAGATCCATCGATTAGGCTGTGCGTTGGCTTTCAGTCAGTGCTTAAGGCCTATTATGTATACGACTATCGGTCATAAACACTCCATAATCACACCCTACACCAGAGTCTGATGGTATAATCGCATGATATCCTATTGATATATATATTAACTCGGTTTAATAAAGAAACGATTCGAAGACGGTGCTGTAAATCGTCACGTCTCACTTGTGCACTATAGGCTGTGTACGAGTACTCATTGTGTGTAAGTGAGAAGTAATGATTTGCATTCCATGTTCAATTTGTTTCTTTATTAAACCGAGTAATGAGTTATAATTAAGATTCATTGTAGTCCGAGAGACCGAGATTATAGACCAGAAAACGACAAATCAAACAGATAAGTACCTTTTTTATGGGTTTGTGATGAGACTATCACGATGCCTGTCTAATGTAAAGCGGTAACCTCTGCGTATAACAGATGCGTTTCGTCACAAGTGACAAACAGCACTACGCATCACCCTAAGACATACAGTTTTTACATCTCATGTGCCTGTAATTTAACTGGCTCACAAGGACTGCTGCCGGACACACTGGGTGGTTGGCGACAGATTTTCTTCTTGAGGAAGGTAGCGAGCATTCGCAAAATGCTATTCCACCACGGGGTGAAGCACAAGTGACGGTGGAGATTGAACCATGGACCTGCGGCATGGCAGTCCATTGCTATTACTGCTCAGTTATCATTTCATAAAAGTTATTACAGTTCAAAGTCTTATTATAAAGCAGTGATGTGCGGGATTCGAACCCGCGTCCATCCACCCCTTGAGCCGGGGTATGCTCTAACCAATTGAGCTAATATGACGTGACGTCATAAGTCAAATATTTCCTATAGTTCTTTAACCATCGTATTGGGATGGAGCACATGACTTAAATTTTTGATATCGTACATTTGTGATTTTGTAATGTAATCCGCATAGCAAGCGGTATTGCAAACCTAACAATATTAAAAAAAAATAAAGCAGTGACGTTAAAAAAAAGCATGTACTAAGCTTTACGTTCTCAACGCAAACTCTTTGTTTCATAAACATACAAAATCTTTATTACGCATAACGTCCTTTACCCAAAATAGTTCCCCACGCGTGATCCTAAATAATAACTGAATCAGTGCATCTGAAAATACTTCTTATGACGTATGTGTATACAGACTGAATTACATTAAAAATATAAATGTTAAATCAGAACTGAATCTCCACCGTCTGCGTCTATTTTTGTATAGTAAATGTTGTTTTTTATGTCGTTTCAGACAGAGTGCATGGTGCAACGTTGAAAGCGAGGGCGGGCGGTGACGTTATGCCGGAGCGTTCTGTGAGCGCCATGGATCTCAACGGTTACCCGGCACCTTCCAATCTAGTCCTCACGCCGGCACCAGAATGTAAGTTTTAAAACGCTCGTAGTGAAGTTTGCTTAGCTATTCTTAACCGATCAGCACAGTTAAGTAACGTCCACTGCGGTCATGAGTTGGATAGGTGACCGCTAGTGACACTACTACTGAGCGCTTCTGTGCTTCGGCGGGTTAAGTCATCGGATTAAGTCGTCGTCTTCGGATGGCAGTATCATGGTGGTAGGGCATTTTGCGAATGCCCGCCTGGCTAGCTACCAGCCTCAGGTAGAAACTCTGTCGCCAAGCACCTAACGGCAGCTGTCCTTGAGAGCCAGTAATTCTAGGTTACCCTGAACAACATCTTTGACCACATCACCACTTACCATTAGTTGAGATTGTGGCTATGGCATCAAAAAATTAAACTTATATATAGTTCTATTTTTGCGTTTTATCTTATTATTTTTTAACTCAAAGATTTTTATAATTTAGACGTCTACGACGCTCTTATGAAGGTCAATTACATTAATTTAATATTGAAATGTTCTACATTCTACAGCCGTTTTCAGCAAATTATAGAGCCACTGCAAGAAGAGCGGGCAAGAAACTAGGGACCATTATTTTAAGCGTCTTTTAACAGTGTGTTACAAAGTATATGATAAAAATGTTACAATATTTGTTTAAATTACGTTGGTGATAGATGGCAGCTTGGCAGAGAAAGAATTGTATAACCATATCTGTCGTTTAAATATTCACTAACTGTATTATGCTTTCGTCGAAGTTTTTTGAAATAGGAGTAAGTTCTATATTAATAAGGAAAAACTTTATACCTCCAACAGTTTAATATAACATTACACCTCAGCGACGAATAAATATTATTCGTCGCACCACAGTTATCCAGATAATAAAATTATATATATCTATCTTATAATTCGGAATATCAATTTAATTTTCCAAGAATTGTCCGAATGTCTCTTCGCGGATATTCCTCTCTATTAGATATATAACACAATTAGAGCGTTTGTTGTTTGAGCGACTGTTCGATTATAAGAAAAAAATATGTTATCTGATAAGAAAACGTTTACACGTTATTACGATATAAATTGTATTATCGTACAGGCAAAAATCTAACGTAAAGTGTTATTGATAACGCCGGTTGTTATCCGAATAGGTACCAAAAATTCCATGTGATTTTAAACTATAGTTTAAACTCTGTACTAGATAGGTATTTGAATAAAACATATACAATTCAATCGGGACTTTTATATTCAAATTGTTATTTTTTCTGTGATGAGACTGACAAGTTGTTTACCTCATAGTAAGCGTCACATTGTCCATTATAGTAGCAGTGTCACTGTCCTTGTTCTGCATGCCGCTGCACTGCGTTCGGCACTCTTAGACGTTAGTTCTTATGTCTCGTTCGCCCAGTAATTTCACTTGCTTCTGTGCCATTCTCGCCTAAACACAGTCAAAGCAGAATATCTGTCACTGTGGTTGTACTCACCAAGACGGACTCTTGCTAAAGAGACCTACCGCCTTGTTCAAATGAAAATAAGAAAGACAGAAAATAAGATTAAATATTATTCCTGACTTTTTTTTTTTGCGAATTAGGTTACCCTTTGTCCCCTATCTCACCTGATGGTAAGTGATAATGTGGTCGAAGATGTTGTTCAGGCTAACGTAGAAGTACTGGCTCTCAAAGACAGCTGCCGGAACACACCGTTAGGTGCTTGGCGACAGATTTTCTACTTCAGGGTGGTAACTAGCCAGGCGGGCATTCGCAAAATGCCCTACCACCATGCTATAACGACTGCCATCCTAAGACAACAACCGGGACCGACGGCTTAACGTGCCCTCCGAAGCACGGAAACGCTCAGTAGTAATGTCACCAGCGGTCACCCATTCAACGCATGACCGCGCGCGACGTTGCTTAACTTTGCTGATCGGTTGAGAACATTTAGATGTTCTTCTGTCAACTTCGCTACGAGCGCTTCAAAACATAAAAAGTATAAGCATACCTATTCAAGTATTTTTGTTAAACTGTATGTTAGTATAAGAATTAAAGTACACTTGTAACTAAACAATAATTAAATATGCAACATTCCCATATTCAGGTCGAAAACTATCCAGAGGCATTTCGCGGGCGACCGACAACGAAGGTCTGGTATGGGCATTGCGCAGCAACACAGACCCAGAACCCAACACTCTCAGCTCGGACCATATCCTACTGCTGCCGGACATATCAGTCTACCCGCCGGACTTCAGGTAATTACACGACTGCCAAAAAAAGGGAGTGTTTTTAGGGTTCATGTATGTATGTTTGTGAATTTTTTTATGCCACCATAACTTCTAAACAGCTTAACCTTTTTTAATGTATTATATATCATTGGATTCATCTTGATAGTGCAGGTAACACTAGGTACATACAAAAGCTAAAAACGACAAACTGGCGGATTTTAGACGCTATATTGTGCGAAAAAAAAAGTTTACTTTTCTCCTAAACCCAAAGTGTTATCAGAATGAAGGGCTTTAAGAAACAATTCCATAAATTTAAATAACTTGCAGTTTTATTTTCAATGGAACGATAAAACGCTTAACGAAAATAAATAAATTGCGGTCGAGTTTTTTAATTAATTAATTCTTGTTTTACTTTAAGGGCTTAACCCATTCCCATTATCAGGACATATTTTCGTCTGAAATGCGCGAGAATCACAAAAAAACATTACTAAACACAAGCACTACGTGATGTACAAAAATCATCAGGATAGTTTTTATACTTAACAATTTCCTATCTTTTGGTGTAAAAATCGATTATAAAGCATTTGTTGTTATCACGATATTGCGGGATATATGGACGATATAGATGTTAGGAAAATATAAGCGAGACCTACTTCTATCCCATAACTTGAACATATTGTGACCCCTTTTCCTGAAAAACTATCACGCCTATAGATTTGTGCTTTAACTTAGTAATTTAACTTCATATCTAAATGTGTTATCTGTTAAAAATATTATTATTTTTATTGTAAAATAAACGCTAGCCCTCACAAAGCTCAGCTTTTTGCTAGTTTAATTGTAATTAATCACGATGAATCTTATACATATTATTTTTATAATGTTGATAGAATATACCTTTTCATTATATTAAGTTGAAAATACTGATATGTCAACTCTTAGCTGCATAACTCAACGAATAGACCGAACCTAACATACTCAACTAAGACCACACTTTACTGCTGCTGAATGATTAATGACAATTCGGTGGAAGACAAATGCTTACCAGTGCTATGTGACAGTAAAGTTACTTTTTTGGGTCCCGTACTAGAAAACAGGACCTTATGTCCTGTACTGTATCAGCCGAATTGTTCACTGCTGAATACAGCCTCCCCCATTATGGGGGGTTTGCCATAATCCCCACGCTTGGCAGGTGGCTTGGGGTTCGCAGTGAGATATCAGTTCCTCAGAAAGCACTGCTGCCTACCTTCTGGTATTTTACCATTACCCTTATGGCACCCACAGGTAGAGATGGGTGGGTGGAATTTTTGGGGATTATGGCAAACCCCCGCCCCCCATATTAGGGTGGCTGTGTTGAGCAGTGGACTATCCGGCTGATCCGGCTGATACAGTACAGTACTGAATAATATTTTAAGAAAATATATAAAAAAAATATATTTTGAGTTCAAGATCGAGAATCTCGAGAATTGTTATTATTAAAAAGAAGCTGTCCTGAGCGACGCTCGGTCGCCTAGTAAATGAAATATGGATAATGCGAGACCACGCAAAGAGTACCGCTGAATATCCGCTTCTATGTAACTGCTAATATTACTGCTATATATAGAATATCGGTCATGCTATTTGCGAATTGTGAAAGATGATTATAATTTGAGGCATTATGCCAAGAGCCTGGTCATCCTTTATGCGGTCCGGAAAATTTGGTTTAATTTTAGCGCCAAGTAAATATTGATGCATGAGTCAATACCTATTGCGCTTAAGCTTAAGTAAGACTGTTTTAAGATATTTGCCAAATCCTCATATGCATAACACGATGAGCTTAGAATAGAAAGTGGGATTTTGACAAATCACCTCGGTGATATTTTACATTCTCTCGAGACCGTTCGAAAAACTAGTATAGTTCATTACAAAATTACAGATATACGATAGAAAAAAATTAAGTCATGTGCGGGTAATTTTGTAATGTAATCCGCATAGCAACCGTTATTGCAAACATAACAATATTAATAAGTTTAAGATATCAGTTCCTCAGAAGGCGATGCTCACCTTCTAGTATTTTACCTTTACTCTTACGACACCTACAGGCAGAAATGGGGGGGAGACATTCTGACCCGGCACCTCACGGGGCTAAATATCCTCTCGGGTTGAATATCCCGATGCAAAAAGGGTGCAAAATTTTCACCTGTCAGTTTTGCAAATGCTTTTTTTTTACTCATTGTAAAAATAATGTATTATTAATATATGTTTCATTAATTCTGTGAACCTTTCTTTGCTTCAATGTAATATTTTATATGTTTCTAGTGATTAATTTTTGTCATTGGAAACTATATGCAAATGGCCGGAAATAGTTATGACTACTAGTTAATCGATGCTCGTTCGGAAACGGCTATGTTAACGTTGACATGACGTTCAACGTTGATTAATTAATGACAAATTACAGTGGTGAGGCATCACTCGTTTCCGAACGCAGCCTAGTATGGTAATGAAAGTGAGCCTCATTTTAACCATTGAAGTTTTTTTTAAATATTTTTACACCATGTATATGGTGTATTTACATTTGGTTACTTATATTCTTTCGTTCTCGAAGCAGGAGACTTGCCTAACGAATTTAGTGGTAAGGCCAAATTCTTAAAGCCAGTTCTTGTCATGATTTTGTCTAAACATAACAGACACATAATTTTTGTCTAGTCTATGGTAAACTTCTCAGCCTTTCCTGCTAAAGAACAACAATTTCCGCGTTGATTGTCTTTCCGCCGGGCTCGGACAGCAGTTAGTTAAGTATCTCTGACAGATATATTCAGTAGCAGTTCGGACTCTGAAATATTGCCCGGTAATAGACTCGACCCCTTTTACGTGGAACCATAACATATCTGGCGAAACGTACCCACGTTTTCAGACAAAGGTGCCGAAGCACCCGCTTCGGCACCTTTGTCTGCCCCTTCGGAGGTTATAATTATAACTTATGAAGGCGTGATTATATGTTTATGTTTTTGACACTGACTCTAATCTTAGGTCTACACCCTCACGCTTCTGTTTAGCGAACAAAAGCAATATTAAATATAATATTTTTGACGTGCGAGTCGGCAAAAAGCCAATTTCATTATTTATTCACACGCGAACAAGTAGCGACCGTTGAACTTTGTTGTTTACCGTCCTTTTTACCTTACAGAGTCTGGGTTTTGACATTGGCAATGCGTTTGATGTATTTTTGTGTATCAATGCGAAACATGTTAATTCAGTGAGTCGTTTACGATACATTTGTTTAAGTGGAAGACTATCACAGTTTTACATTACAATTTTGGAGATGGATAATGATCTTGGTATTTATGGCCTTATTATTATTAGGCCTGGCTAGCTACCACCCTCAAGTAGAAAATCTGTCGCCAAGCACCTAACGGTGTGTTCCGGCAGCTGTCCTTGAGAGCCAGTACTTCTAGGTTAGCCTGAACAACATCTTCGACCACATCATCACTTACCATCAGGTGATATAGTGGTCAAATGCTTACCTACCAGGCATAAAAAAAAAAAAAAACATCTCTTGATAATAAATGTAGCATGTATTTTTTATTTGTTTGTATATATTACTTAATAATTCAATGTGCACTTTTGTCTACGTCATCCGGCGAGGCTTTGACTGTAAATCAGCGTCGAGGTCGAGAGTCTTAGACATCTGGTACATGTGCGCAAGGCCTTTTTGAGATCAACGTTGTTTTTATTATTATGTGTGTTTTGTGTCCAATCAATGGTTTTTCTTTCCTTCTTTCACTAGAACAGGAATGGGGAGCACATTTGGTGCTGCCTTTGTATCCTACCCACTATTTTGAAATCTTAGATGGCATAAGGTTGCCCCCTAATACATGACACTAAAACAAGCTTTTGGTAGGCTATCCATAGCCTACCTCTTCACCACTATTTCACCTATTGGTAAGTGATGATGTGGTGTAGGATGATAAACGCGACTAGGCCTAGTATTACTCTTTTGGGGACTGCTGCGGCAACACACTGTCAGGTGAATGGCAACAGATTTTCTACTTGAGGGTGATGAGCCAGGAGCATTTACAAAATTCGCTTCCACCGTGAAGCTCAAGCCGGCGGTGGGGATCGAACCACGGAAACGCAGTAGCAATGGCAAGTTACCGCACGGCTATCAGTGTTTCAAATGTCTGACGAAACGTGAGTTTACACATCCCTGCTTACCCTACAAATACAAGAGTGATGATGGTACATGGGTAAACCTTTAAGTTAACTAGCCATACTTTGTTTTCAGAACATTTTTAGAAAAGGATTTACTGGAGACTGCCACTCTGGTGACCCTCGAATCTGCCAATATTCTGAACTGGTGGCGCCACGGCCGTGTCCCGGGCGCTCCCAGGCTGCTGCCGCTAGCGACATCTGGCGACGGCAATTGTCTACCGCACGCTGCCTCGCTCGCAGCTTACGGTTTCCACGATAGGCTGCTCGCACTTAGGACTAAAGTGCAAGCTTTGCTGTCGGGAGAAATGGGAGATGATATTGCTAGTGAGTTCATTGCATATATAGTTTTTTGTTTCGGGCGATAGTCTAGCCTTTGAGCACTATCTCATCTGTTGGTGATCGTTTAGGTGAACACGCTATCCTATCCCATAAAAAATAAACATTAGGCATTGTTATCAAAGGAAAATAAAAGAAGAACATCTGCGTTACGTTTCTAGTTAGACAATAAGGCTGCAAGGCGTATTTTTTTCGTCAAAAACCATGTGTTTGATATAAAAAGGGTTGCGCTAATTTTGTATGGTATAATTTTCATTTGATATAATGGCCGTTCGATGCAAATTTTGCTTTTCGTATAATAAATATTTTATCTCATTGACTATACTATAGATAGAGAGTAGAAAGAAATAGTAGAAAAATATACTCAGAGCAGTTATGTTTAGGCGCGACGTGAAGTAGCGTTAGAATACTGGTGACGTCAAGAACGCTTGAGCCGAGAAAGCGAAACGAGCGTGCCAAGGTATCGACCGAGATCTATATATAATCAAAGCACAGAGAAATATAATTTCCAGGTTGTTAATGTTAATGCGGTTTGTTTTTTTGGTACCGCGGTTAAACAAAGTAAATAATATTAAAGTTGTTATACGAAACAAGGAAGAACCCCCCGGTTAGGTTCTAGAATATAAATTGTAAAATATCCGAAATACCATTATGAATATTATATTTGAAAAATCGCAAAATGTCCTACTACGATATTGCGAAGCTCAATCTCTTGCCATGATTCGAACCTACGATTGCCTGGTCGGAAGTCAGAGCACTCACTACCTACTACCTATCTACTTCTATATCCGCTCCAAAGTTGTGCTTAGCGACGTCTGCTTGACTGGACGTGCGAACTGTCCTTAGGAGAAAGCATTTATGTACATATCCGTTTTTTTTTCTCCCTCCCTTAGCAAGCGTATTCACAAGAGATGTGCTAGAAAGATGAGCGATGTGCGATGATGCGCTTCATTTTCCTAACCTCGCTGAGCAATCAAATTGGTGATTTTTTCCCTTACACACCTCTCATCTTCCTTGCATATCCTTGGTGGCTACGCAGTCTTATAAACGAACTTACTTGACAGAACTTTAAGGTCATTCATTCATTCATTTCGTATCAATGGCTAATTGACTCCTAAATAATGTTTGTACAATGGAAAGGCAACCTCCACGTCCCTGTAAGATGCCTATTTGAGGTCATCTTGTGTGCGTCATATTTGAGTTTGGGCACTGGGGACATGACAGTAAGTGTGCCATATTTTGCTTACTGGCACCACACTCACATTCCTTAAATAACATTAAGGTAAAATTGTTCCTTTTTCAATGTCAGTTAAGCTGTTTTTCCTTTAACAACAGAAGGAAGGTTCAGTTCTTTTGTGATGGTGAACTATGAGAGGCAGAAGTAAAGCGGTGTATCTCTGTTGGTTAGATGCAATAAAGCGTCGTTGGCGTTGGTCGGAGAGCCTGTCCCTGGTGTGCGCGGGACTGACGCTGTCGGAGGGCGAGTGGTCCCGCGAGTGGGCGGACAGCGTGCGCGCGGCGTCGGCCGAGCCGCACGCGCGCCCCGGCGTGTCGCCGCCCGCCGCGCCCGCCGCGCACCACTACCCCGGCCTCGAGCAGCTGCACGTGTTCGCGCTCGCGCACGTCATGCGCAGACCCGTCATTGTCTTCGCTGACGTCGCGTTACGGGTAATACATGTTCACTCACTCATTTTATATATAAACCTGTCCTTGTGTTCGGTACATACTGGTAGCCTTTGTTCACTCACTAGTTTAATATATAAACCTGTCCTTGTGTTCGGTACATACTGGTAGCCTTTGTTCACTCACTAGTTTAATATATAAACCTGTCCTTGTGTTCGGTACATACTGGTAGCCTTTGTTCACTCACTAGTTTAATATATAAACCTGTCCTTGTGTTCGGTACATACTGGTAGCCTTTGTTCACTCACTGGTTTAATATATAAACCTGTCCTTGTGTTCGGTACATACTGGTAGCCTTTGTTCACTCACTAGTTTAATATATAAACCTGTCCTTGTGTTCGGTACATACTGGTAGCCTTTGTTCACTCACTGGTTTAATATATAAACCTGTCCTTGTGTTCGGTACATACTGGTAGCCTTTGTTCACTCACTAGTTTAATATATAAACCTGTCCTTGTGTTCGGTACATACTGGTAGCCTTTGTTCACTCACTGGTTTAATATATAAACCTGTCCTTGTGTTCGGTACATACTGGTAGCCTTTGTTCACTCACTGGTTTAATATATAAACCTGTCTTTGTGTTCGGTACATACTGGTAGCCTTTGTTCACTCACTGGTTTAATATATAAACCTGTCCTTGTGTTCGGTACATACTGGTAGCCTTTGTTCACTCACTAGTTTAATATATAAACCTGTCCTTGTGTTCGGTACATACTGGTAGCCTTTGTTCACTCACTGGTTTAATATATAAACCTGTCCTTGTGTTCGGTACATACTGGTAGCCTTTGTTCACTCACTGGTTTAATATATAAACCTGTCCTTGTGTTCGGTACATACTGGTAGCCTTTGTTCACTCACTGGTTTAATATATAAACCTGTCCTTGTGTTCGGTACATACTGGTAGCCTTTGTTCACTCACTGGTTTAATATATAAACCTGTCCTTGTGTTCGGTACATACTGGTAGCCTTTGTTCACTCACTAGTTTAATATATAAACCTGTCCTTGTGTTCGGTACATACTGGTAGCCTTTGTTCACTCACTGGTTTAATATATAAACCTGTCCTTGTGTTCGGTACATACTGGTAGCCTTTGTTCACTCACTAGTTTAATATATAAACCTGTCCTTGTGTTCGGTACATACTGGTAGCCTTTGTTCACTCACTGGTTTAATATATAAACCTGTCCTTGTGTTCGGTACATACTGGTAGCCTTTGTTCACTCACTAGTTTAATATATAAACCTGTCCTTGTGTTCGGTACATACTGGTAGCCTTTGTTCACTCACTGGTTTAATATATAAACCTGTCCTTGTGTTCGGTACATACTGGTAGCCTTTGTTCACTCACTGGTTTAATATATAAACCTGTCCTTGTGTTCGGTACACACTGGTAGCCTTTGTTCACTCACTAGTTTAATATATAAACCTGTCCTTGTGTTCGGTACATACTGGTAGCCTTTGTTCACTCACTAGTTTAATATATAAACCTGTCCTTGTGTTCGGTACATACTGGTAGCCTTTGTTCACTCAGTGGTTTAATATATAAACCTGTCCTTGTGTTCGGTACATACTGGTAGCCTTTGTTCACTCACTGGTTTAATATATAAACCTGTCCTTGTGTTCGGTACATACTGGTAGCCTTTGTTCACTCACTAGTTTAATATATAAACCTGTCCTTGTGTTCGGTACATACTGGTAGCCTTTGTTCACTCACAGGTTTAATATTAGGTCCTTACATATGAAATTGGCGTTTTTCGTACTGGCCACTTTAATCACGAATTTCTCCTCTTTGGTAAGGAATTCCAAATTCAAATTTGTACAGCTATAGACTCATGTATTTGTGCTTCGATGATCGTCATTCATTTGATTTTTTTCTTCTGTTTTTTTCTGTTTGCGTCACTCATTTTACAAAATGGAAAACCTTAAATATCGCATTATTTACGAGTACGAGTTCCGCCGTGGCACTAGTGCTGCGGAAACAACTCGAAGGGTGAATGATGTGTGTGGCGGTCGTGTTGCAAAAGAAAACACAGTTCGTTTTTGGTTCCAACGTTTTCGTTCTGGAAATTTCGACCTGCAGAACAAGCCCCGTGGACGGCCTGAGACTCAAGTTGATAATGAAGAGTTGAAGGCTATTGTGGAAGCGGATCCATCGCAAACCACGTCCGAGTTAGCTGCAGGCTGCGATGTTAGTGATAAAACTGTTTTAATTCACTTGAAGCAAATTGGGAAGATTAAAAAGCTTGAAAGGTGGGTACCTCACGAATTGACTGAAACAAACCGGCAAACGCGCGTCGACTGCTGCGTTACATTACTAAACCGGCACAATAATGAAGGTATTTTAAACCGAATCATTACCTGTGATGAAAAATGGGTTCTTTACGATAATCGGAAGCGCTCAGCGCAATGGTTAGATCCTGGCCAGCCAGCCAAATCCTTTTTTTTTTTTTTTTTTTTGGCGTGGGGAAATGCTCTTACGCATTGCCGTATGCGGGGGGGGCATACGGGGTATGACGGACTCGGCTAAAGGCGCCCATACCGTCTAAAACCCCACGGTGTTCCAGCGTCTTCGACTGATGACGGGGGGCGTGGGACCGCATTATTCTTACCACAGCCCCCGTCGACGCCGCTGCCCGCTGTAAAGTGGCGGGCCCTCCTCGGTGAGGGGTGTCAATAGGAACACCCCTCCACCTCGTGTGATGCCCCCCGAACACGGAGGGGGCATCAACATCGCGAGAGGACCTATCTCTGAAGGGTGCCGGATGCCCCCGCATCCGACGGCCCAGGCCCTCTCAGCGGAGACGGAGTACGGGCTCGATTAGCCCGCACCCGTGTCCGCGCTCTCCGGAGCGGAAGAGAGAGAGGGTCTCTCTCCCTCTCACGCTCCGCCGCCTCCCTCCGCGAAACAATAGTTTCGCAGAAGGAGGCTACTGCCTCCCAACATCTCTCATCGGCGACCATCCTGGCTAGGATGGTCGGCAATGAGAGATCCGTCCCTACAACCGCGACCAGAGCCTGTCGCGGTTCGTCCTCTCCAGGGCATGCCTCCAGCGCGTGCTGGGCAGTGTCTGCTGCACAGCCGCACAGATGGCATGCCGGGGAGGCTTCTCGTCGGGCGATGCGATGCAGGTAACTCCCGAAACAACCATGTCCCGAGAGCACCTGCGTCAGCCTAAACGAGAGCCTCCCATGTCTCCGATTGATCCACTCGCGGAGAACGGGCTGAATAGCATCGAGGAGCCGTCGACTACTATTCCCCCTTTGAATGGACCCATCGAGGAGTCGTCCCTCCCACCTAGCGAGAGCCAACGCCCTAGCGTTGTTGCGCCAATGCGCTAACTCTCGCGGCGCCGGTCGCTCGTCCCGCTCCCGCGCTCGCACTCTGCGGCGGTAGACCGAGGCCAAGACTTCGGCCTCAAGGTCCCAGGGGAGAAGGCCAGCGAGGGCGCATGCCATCTCGTGTGAGAGTGTCCGATACCCCCGGCACACTCTCACAGCCATGGTCCGTTGAGCTGCAATCAGCAGGGCGGTCTGCCGCCGATCGAGCCTCCCGGACCATATGGGGGCTCCGTATAGGGCCATCGAGCTGACCACCGCTGTATAGAGGCGGCGGCAGCTGCCCTCTCCACCCCCAATATTGGGGAGGAGGCGACTCAGTGCGCCGGCTGCCCCCAACAATTTGGGGGACAGCCGCCGCATGTGCGCCTCGAACCTCCACCGGCTATCAAGGACGACGCCGAGATACTTCAACGTCGTCCTGACGGGAATGGAGGTTCCTCCCACCACTATGGATGAGCCTGCAGGCGGCGCCCTGCGGGGACCATGAAAACAAATGGCCTCCGACTTGTGGAGCGCCACCTCCAGACCCAGCCTCCTGATCCTGGCCACGACCATCGCAACTCCGGCCGTGGCGAGGATTGCCGCCTCCCTTTAGGTATCCCCCTTGGCGGTGACCAGCGTGTCGTCAGCGTAACAAACGACGCCGACGCCACGAAGGCCAGCGCCCCGGAGGGCCCAATCGTATCCGACGTTCCACAGCAGGGGCCCTAAAACAGACCCCTGAGGGACACCGCGCGCCATGGGGCTCCGACCCTCCCCATTCGTCGTCGGGAAGACTACCTCTCTATATGAGAGGTAGTCGCCGACGAGTCGGCGCAGGTACAGCGGCACTCGGTGGTAATCTAGACCACCGAGTATGGTGGCCCAGGGCAGCGTGTTGAAGGCGTTGGCGATGTCTAAAGACACCGCCAACATCACGCCGCCGCTGGAGCACGCCTCCTCGGAGAGATCGCGGACGCGGGAGATGGCGTCCAGCGTCGAGCGACCTCTCCGGAACCCGAACTGGGTGGGCGCCAAGTCCGGTCCCGACGTCTCGAGGTGCTTGACAAGGCGGGCAGCGATCACCCTCTCCAACAGCTTACCCGCCTCGTCGAGCAGCACAATCGGACGATAGCCCGAAGGCTCGTCCGCGGGACGTCCCTCCTTCCTGATAAGGACGAGTCTGCCCCTCCTCCATCTCCTGGGGAATTTCCCCTCCCGAAGGCACCTGTCAAACAGGGCCCTGAGAGTGGGGGCCAGGTGATCCAAGGAGAGAGCCCACACACGGCCCGGTATGCCGTCTGGCCCGGGTGCCGTGTTCTTAGCCCTCATCCTGAGCACTGCTGCGCCCAGCTCCCCTTCGGAGACTGGGGCAGGCTCGTCCTCCTCCACCTCGGCGAGATCGGTCAACGAGGGCGCGGCGAAAGGTAGTGAGAAATCGTCTCCCGGAGGACCGGGGAACAGCCCTCCCACCACCCTCTGGAGAATCGCTGGTTGGAGCGAGGCGGTCACGGGGGGGGGCCATGGACGCAGCTTCTGCCGCGCCCATAGGTACGGGCGGCCCCACGGATCGCGCTCCAGCCCTTCCAGCAGCTCCTGCCAGGATCGCCGCTTCGCCTCGTCAATGGCCACGCGAAGGGTCATTGAAGCCTCTCGGTAGGCGGCATAGAGAGACTCGCTCACCTCCGTCTCCTGCCGCCTTCGCCTACGATACCGCTGGTATCGGCGGCGCCTCCGTACGCAGCGTCTTCGGAGTTCGGCAATCTCCTCTGACCACCAGTAGACCTGGCGTCTGGACCGTGGGGCTGTTGCACGCGGCATCGCGGCATCGCAGATACGCGACAACGCCGCACACAGTCCATCCGCGAACGCATCCACGTCTACGGGGTCACCCTCCTGAGGAGTGCCGTTCCACGCTTCGACGAGGGCCGCCTCCTGCAGCAACTCGACGTCGAGACGCTTCAAGGCCCATCGCGGACCGATCTCGCCGGTTCCCTCCCTCACCATGTCCGCCGAGGACGGGGAGACGCTAAACCGGATATACCGGTGATCGGAGAGCGTCTCCTCGTCTACCAACACCTGCCAGTCGCAAATTTGGCAGGCGAGGTCTGGGGTGGCAAACGTCACGTCGACGATCGATCCACCCCATTGGCGGACGCAGGTGTTTTCACTCCCCGTATTCACGACGCAGAGGCCCACCTCGGCCAGCCACTCCAACACTGTGACGCCCCGCGGACAGGTCCTTGGGGACCCCCACGCCAAGGATTTGGCGTTGAGGTCCCCCATGACGATCACGGGGCGTGGGCGGGTCTGACCTATGAAGGTTCCCACCTCACCGAGAAGAGCCTTTAGCTCGTGACGGGGCCTGTTCGGGGAGTGATAAACACCCACGATGACGACAGGGCCCACTCCTGCCGCCACGAAACCCCTGCCTCTCGCAACCCCTACGAGAGGGGGGGATGGGGTCGGCGACTGTGTCGTGATTGCCACCAAGCCGTCAAGGCCCCCCACCCAGTCACTCCTGGGTGGGACCGAGTACGGCTCTGCAACCACCGCCACTTTGATGGACCGCTCCGCCATGCACTGCAGGAGTAAATCCTGAGCGCGGGCGGAGTGGTTCACATTCGCCTGGAGGAAGGTTAGGGCCATACTAACCTACCTCCATGATGTCCGCTCGCCCTTTATCGGAGGGAGACGGTCGCGGCTGGGCCTTAGCCTCAGCCGCGACGGCCTTTCGACGAGCCCCTGACTTGAACGGGGGCTTGGCGCATGCCTTGCCCCCGGAGAGGTGGTCTGCCGGCTTACCCGCAGCCGCACAAAGTGAGCAGCGGGGGGCGGCAGAGCAGTCGCGGGCCTTATGGGCCTTTTGACCGCAGCGGTAGCACTCGTCGCTACGGTCAACCTCGGTGTTGCATTGGGCCGCTACATGGCCCAACGAAAGGCAGCGGAAGCAGCGACGCGGCCTGGGGTCGAGGATGCCGACTCGCGCCGACACCCAGCCCACCAGAACGCGCCCACTGGCCGCGATCTTCTTCGCTGCGGAGACGGGGCAGCGCACAAACGCCGTCCCCATCCCCGCTGGTCCTCGCCGTATTGGTCCGACAGCTACTGACGCCACGGGGCATTCGCCCAGAGACGCCAGCGCGTTCGCCAACTCCTCGGAGGTGGCCGAGTCGTCCAGGCCGGTGACCCTCAAGTCAGCGGTGGTGGTCGGCCTGGAGATCTTGACCTCCGGTCGGTCCCGAAATACCTCCTCGAGTTTCCCGGCGAGGACATCCGCTTTCGCGGCACTGTCCGTTCCGGGAACCTCCAGGATCCGAGCCCCAGTGGCCGCCGTTCGGATGGTTAACGGCGGCACTCCCAACTCTCCTAACTTTATCTTCGTCTTGGCCTCGGCCAAGACGTCGCCGTAGGTGACTCCTTTCTCCGCTGCCCCCGGTTGCAGTGTGATTACTACAGCTGCAGTCCGGGGGGAGCGGAGTTTAGCCGTGCCTTTAGGTTTGGGCAGGGACGGCTGTGGTCTCTTTTTAGCGGGTGGCGGTGGAGGTGGGACCGGTTTCGGCGTCGGTGCCGGGCGAGCGGGTCCCCACTCCTTGGTCGCCACTCCCCTGTCCCTCCGCTTCTCCAGGCCACGTCTGGCCACCACGTGCCACGCCTCGGTCAAAGGAGCCGGGGCAGGGGCAGGCAGCAATACGACGGGCTTAGGAGTGGGGTCCTTCACAGCCTTGCTCTTGGGCTGAGGTTTAGCCGTTGAGCCGGCCTTCTTCTTTTGCCCCGGGGTGTTCGCCGGGGCAGCTGCGCGACTCGTGGTCGCTACCGGCTGCGCCCCAGACTCCCTTCGCCGATCTACAGCGAGAGGGGGCCTGAGGGTTTTCGCCGGCAGCAACCGCTCCTCCAAACCCTCGAAGCGAGCGTTGATCATGGTGCCTACCTGCACCATGACTTTCCGCATCGCTTCGTCGCCCAAGAGGGGCATGGGGGGCTGAGGAGCAGGGGCCATAGCCTGAGCCTTCCTCATTTCGTCCATTTGGCGACGGAGCTCCTTCAGCTCCGCCGCCAGCTGCTGGTTTGACTTGACCAGCAGGGCCATCTCTTCCGGGATCGAGCGGGCCCGCGATTCCTGGAAGGACGCTTTGATCGTCATCGCAGCGTCCTTCAGGGCCTTCACGCAGGTCCCCTTTAAATTCTCAGAAGTAACCTTTCTAGATGAGCGGCATCGCAGTCGCCCAGCCTCAGACTGGTAGCCGGAGGCTCCGGCACCTTCAAAAACTGGGCGGCCGTAGATGCCGCTCTCCTCTGCTGCAGCTCATCCGCCAGCTCCTTCTCGGCGATAAGGCGCAGCTCCTCCTCCCGTGCCCGGTTCAGCTCGGCCTTAGCTTTCGCCAGGCCGACATACTGGCCGGTTGTGGGAGCCCTTCCTTTGGCACGTCCTTTACCTTGGACTTGGGACCTTTAGTGACGGTGAGGGGTCACTAAGGTCTCCATCGACCTCCTCCACTCTCCGTTTCCTCCTCTTGGGAGATCCGCGAGAAGACACGGACTCCCAAGCCATTGCGTCGGAATCCGTCCCCGATAAATTCGGAGACGGAATCCGAAGCACTTCGTAAAGTGGGGTCCCTTCTGCGCCCGCTTCAGACGCAGAAAAGTCACCCGCTGCCTCCTCCTCGCTCACGTTCATTGACGTGGCGCTAAGATTGCGCTCACGCCCTGTCGCGGCGTCCAGTTTTTGAGTGCCTGGTTTGGCGCTACTCAAGCGCTCCAGAACAACTCGCGGTTCCCGTTTCGCAAACGGGACCAAATCCCTGCACCGAGATGGTGCTTCCTTCTCGGAGAAGTCCTTTAACTTGCTGTTGTCGTCGTGTGTTGTAGAATCGGTGTCCTTTTTGCAAATGCCAGAGTCGTCGGTGCGCGGGCCGGAGCCCGCGAAGCGGTTGTTGCCCCCCCCAGATACGGTGGGGCAGCCTTCTTTCGAAGGGTGGGATTTACCCACCTGGGGATTTTTAACAATCGCTTTACTGTTCATGGTTGGTTTTCCTTTTTTATGGGGTGAGGTCCCCTGGTGGTGCCCTCGTCGCCGGGTTCCCCCCGACTATACATCCTCTGTGCGGGCACCAAACAACGGGATTTGGAGTCGCATTGAGCCCGACAGGGTGGCCGAGTTGACCCTCCCTGCCGCGCCGCGAGCCTTGCAGGCCCGCCATCCCACGACCCGAAGGTCCGCTGCAGTCGCTGTAACACGACTGCCGTCCGAGTGTGCCCGACAGGGTGGCCGAGTTGACCCTCCCTGCCGCGCCGCCGGCCTTGAAGACCGGCCATCCCACGACCCGAAGGTCCGCTGCAGCTGCTGTAAAAAGGCAGCTGCCTCTCCAGATTTGCCCGACAGGGTGGCCGAGTTGACCCTCCCTGCCGCGCCCACCGTCAAAAGCGACGCCGCTCCTCCTCGTGCACGACAGGGGAAAACCTGTCGTGCCGCCAGCCTTGCAGGCCAGCCATCCACCGACCCTACGGGTCCGCTGTCCCTTCTCGGGACCCCACCTCCGCGGATGAACCGCCTGCTCATCCACTGTGCCCTATGCTAGCTTCATAGGGACACGCGGAGAGCACCTACATGTCAGAATTTTAGCCAGCAGCCAACAAGATCCCATATAGAGAAGTTATTGACTGCTGCCCAGGGTGCACCGGCCCAAACGTTTCTGTACTCCCCGGATAAAACGTATTCGTAAGAGACCAGTAGCATTAAGGCACACGTGGAGGTATTCTGACCAAGCACCCCAGCCAGCCAAATCCTGCCCCAAGCGAAAATTAACCCCAAAAAAGTTACTTGTAAGCGTTTGGTGGACTAGTGCCGGTATTGTTCATTACAGTTTTTTCAAATCTGGCCAGACTATTACGGCTGATGTCTATTGTCAGGAATTGCAAACCATGATGGAAAAGCTAGCGGCTAAACAACCTAGGCTGGTCAATCGCTCCACGCCACTGCTGCTTCACGACAACGCTAGACCACACACTGCGCTACAGACGGCTACTAAATTAGAAGAGCTTCAATTGGAAAGTCTAAGACATCCTCCGTACTCCCCGGACCTTGCTCCAACAGATTACCATTTTTTTCGAAATTTGGATAACTTCTTGCAAGGGAAAAAATTCAACTCCGATGGGGCAGTCCAAATCGCCTTCAAAGATTTTATTGATTCCCGTCCGACTGGTTTTTTTAGTAAAGGGATCAATGAACTACCTATGAGATGGCAAAAGTGCATAGAAAATAATGGTTCATACTTTGATTAATTAAATATATTATATTAAAAAATATTCGACTTTTTGTTCCTCCCATACAAAACGCCAATTTCATATGTAAGGACCTAATATATAAACCTGTCCTTGTGTTCGGTACATACTGGTAGCCTTTGTTCACTCACTGGTTTAATATATAAACCTGTCCTTGTGTTCGGTACACACTGGTAGCCTTTGTTCACTCACTAGTTTAATATATAAACCTGTCCTTGTGTTCGGTACATACTGGTAGCCTTTGTTCACTCACTGGTTTAATATATAAACCTGTCCTTGTGTTCGGTACATACTGGTAGCCTTTGTTCACTCACTGGTTTAATATATAAACCTGTCCTTGTGTTCGGTACATACTGGTAGCCTTTGTTCACTCACTGGTTTAATATATAAACTTGTCCTTGTGTTCGGTACATACTGGTAGCCTTTGTTCACTCACTGGTTTAATATATAAACTTGTCCTTGTGTTCGGTACATACTGGTAGCCTTTGTTCACTCACTGGTTTAATATATAAACTTGTCCTTGTGTTCGGTACATACTGGTAGCCTTTGTTCACTCACTGGTTTAATATATAAACTTGTCGTTTTTTATTATAATCTATTTATTGTTTCAATGAATTGTTAAAATATTTGCTATTATTTACGGAAAGGAACCGCGAACTCCCGTTCAATTGCATCGTTGCAATGTTCGCTTCTAACAAGTGTTAAGGTTGAACTGGCCGGTCAGTTCTCCATACAAACGCCGTAGGGTGAACACTCCCTAATTTTGAGATTTTAGGACTAGAATTAAGCATAATATCGATTGATCTCGTCATTATGTAGGCTTGTATCGTAACGAAATTTTAAAAAGCTCATAATTTTTCGTAACTTAATTATTGAGTTGAAAGTTATGAGCCTTGGAAACTTTGTATGATAATGTTTCGAGGCTCATACCTGTCAAGTTAATTATCGTATTAAAAATTGTTACTATACAAGCCTAGATAATAAAGATATCAATAGATATCATGTTTTATTTTGGACCTAAATCTTCAAATAAGGGAGTGATCACCATACGACGTTTGTATGGAGAACTGACCGGCCAGTTCACCCTAAAGTTGTAAATTTACAAGAGTCTCGACCGGATATGTCTTACAATTCCTATAACAAATAGCATAGAGACCTCTGGTGTTGTGAATGTTCGTGGGCGACGGTGATCACTTACCACCAGGTGAGGCGTCAGCTCGTTTGCCCTCCTTTCCCAAAAAAAACATTATGTAATGTGTTATTAATTTTTAATATAAATGCTTATTATGAACGGTTTTTTTTCTTCAGGATTTGCTAGGCGAAGCGTTCGCTCCAAACCCATTCGGCGGTATCTACTTGCCACTAGAGCTGGACCCCGCGCAGTGCAGCAAAGCCCCGATACTGCTGGCGTACGATGCGGGACACTTCTCGGCGCTAGTACCGTGCGAGCCTCTTCCCACCGACGGCGCCAGGGTGCCGCTGGAAGACCACGCCGGAAACCACATGCCGATCAGGTAACATCTGTACCAGTTTATACGCTTCAAAAGAATGAGGAAAGGTGACGTGAGATCCTCCATTGAATTCATGTTTTCCATACTTACTGCCTGGATAATGCCCCTAGAGCAATATTCATTTTCTTAAAATTTAGGCCAGCTATAGACATCTTCTCCATATAGAACTATTGTATTAAAATTTAAACACGGAAACCACTATAAAATCCTGTTGTACCGCTATGCTCAATAAAAATGCGTACTTAACAACCATAACTAAAACAAATACAATGAACAGATTCAGCCGTTACTTTGCGGGTATCCATTTATGTATAATAACAAATATTTAGTTCCTGTCCTTTGTTGTTAGCGTAAACATATTATTCCCAATATGTTCTTGTGTTTCGTCCATGTGTTAGAGAAAACATTTTGTATGACCCTGAAACTGTGCACGGTGAATGGCAATACGCTCGCCCCCTATTTACATGGGACCAAAACTTAATTGGCGAAACGTGGGTGTTTACACACCGCTACCCACCCCTTTGGGGAACACAGAAGTGATTATATGTATGTATGTATGCATGCAAAAAATACCTTAATAATATAAGTGACAATTCAGCCTAATATTCCTGCTAAGCCGACGTGACGTCATAAACACCACGTAGCCAAACCGGAAGAATTTTCGAAGCGTTTCTAATAATATTTAAAAAATATTTGTTATTTTTATTATATTGATTCTCGCAGAGTAACGCCTTCTGGAAAAACTAAAAAACACTCAGGGCCATTTTTGTAGAAGACAGTTATTTATGTTAACATTTTTTTTTATTTTATTTGACATCAGTAATGAAGTCTTTTTATTCTACACTATCTCTTTGATTTTGAACAAGATTTTTTAAGTTCTCCGTTGATGTAATGGCATGTTACTGACTAAACCTTGTAAAAAATTTTTTTTTTTTCATAGATTTAAGTACTACTTTTGTTCAGTATCAATGACTTATAATTTTGATTTTTATATATCATTATAACCACAAATTAAAACAATGTTTTGTCTCCCTGTCTGTTGTTCTGAGTGGAATATTGCAACTCAAATGTCGAGCAAACTCCAATTATTTTGAAGATAAATTTATATAAAAATGTGGTTTTTAAATATTTTTCAAATCACCATTAATTATTTTGTGACATCTTTCAGATTCAACGTAGACCCTGGCGAGGAACACCGTTGGGACGTAGAACCAGACCAGAGAACCATCAACAATCTACTCCCCGACGAATACCAACGCTCGGCGATGCTCTCCGCGTACCTCGACCTCGAGAGAGTCGAATGTTTATCCACATCACAACCTTCAGAAGAACTACGAAGATCTCTAGACGCGTTGTCGACCAAGAGCTCGAAGCAAATGAACTCTGTCGCCAAACAGTTCGGAAGCATCGGGAGGTCTATGAGTAGTAAAATCAAGAAGAACTTCGGTTCGATGGCTAAGCTGACGGGGAAGAGTAGCGGGAGTCAGAGTAATCCAGAGGAAGAGTTTGTGAGACGGCAGTCGACGTGTGAAGTGTTGTGTTGCCGGGTGTTGGCTGCTCGGGCGCCCGTGCAGGAAGAAATGGTCAAGAATTACTTGAATGAGGCCTGGATTGGGTAAGTTCTAGAATGCAATTACATTAAGGTTTTAGCTATTGTAACACATTACAATGTGAGGGAAAGTTAACGTCATGTGCGGGATTCGAACCCGCGCCATCCACCTCTATAGCCTCTCGTTGTTAGTTTGTAATGTTATCCGCGGACCATGCGCTTGTGCATAAAATAAAAATATTAATATTGTAACACATTTACGATGAAAATAGTAAAGAAAAGTACCTTCGTAACTAGATTTTTAACTATCTTTGCTAGCCTATTATAGCTAGCTTTTTATGTGTGTACATACATATTGCAAAATATCTTTGTATTCACCACAGATTCTTAAAAAAATTAATTGTGTTGGAAGATTAGGCAGATTAAAAATTTTTGAGTCCATTTTTAACCTATTGGTTAAAAATGAAAATTAAATATTGAAAATCATAAAAAGATCCTCTGAATCGCGAGTATTATTGTGAAAGCAATGGTTTGCTGTCATATTAATAAATAAATAACTGTTTTTAACAAAGTTCTCACAGACCGCTGCAATAACCTAAAGTAAGACCGCAACATGTTTTTTTTTTTTATGTTATTGTGACGGAACAAGCTCGAGGCCCACCTGATGTTAAGTGGACTAACCTCTGCCTATAACAGTTGCAATTCATGACAACTCACGAATTGCACTGCGCCCGTCACATTGAGACATAGTTGTTAAGTCTCATTGTGCTTGTAATTTCACTGGCTCTCAAGGACTACTGCCGGAACACACCTTTCGGTGCTTGGCGACAGACTTTCTACTTGAGGGTGGTCGCTAGCCAAGCGGGCATTCACAAAATGCCCTTCCACCATGCGGTGAAGCTCAAGCTCTGGGCGGGATTCGCACCATGGACCTGCTGCGCGGCAGTCCATAGCCCATGCCACTGAGCCATCACTGCTTCATATGCTTAGAAAAGACACACATTTTAGCAATGCATCGGTATCTGTATATAATAAAAATATAGAAATAATCGTACTATTCTATCCTTTTGCAGATATACAACAGAGAAGAACCGTAAAGAGTCAGTGGGCGAGCCTTCTCAACCGCGCTACGGCACGGGCCGCTCGCAGTTTTACACTGAAGCGGACCGCACTGCGCACGACAGCGCCCGAGATATCGAGACCAAGACTGTACGGCCCCCCACTCGGCCAGCTACCGACCGGACACTGTATCTCTCTAAATCCACATTCTACGACGATCGTCCTCCATCACCCAAGCCTTGCCGCGCTCCCTTGTGTATGTACTACGGCAGCGCAGCCAATAATGATTACTGCTCGCGGTGCGCGAGACTGCAGTGAGAGCTTCCAGAATGTGATACAACTATAAGGCAGTTATGTGTTTTTAATTTTTTTATTTGAGAAGTATAGAATAAGCTTCGCCTTTTAATTTGACTTCTTTGGCAGGTTAATATTACAAACATCAGCATATACAAGGCCTGTACGTGCTGCGGGCCCTGCATAACATAACTTAATAATATGTGAAAAATCATGATTAGTGAAAGTTTCAACACAATAATAATATGTGAAAAATCATGATTAGTGAAAGTTTTAACACAATAATAATATGTGAAAAATCATGATTAGTGAAAGTTTCAACACAATAATAATATGTGAAAAATCATGATTAGTGAAAGTTTTAACACAATAATAATATGTGAAAAATCATGATCAGTAAAAGTTTCAACACAATATTAATATGTGAAAAATCATGATTAGTGAAAGTTTCAACACAATAATAATATGTGAAAAATCATGATTAGTGAAAGTTTCAACACAATATTAATATGTGAAAAATCATGATAACTGAAAGTTTCAACACAATAATATGTGAAAAATCATGATCTGATCAGTAAAAGTTTCAACACAAAGCGAGTGTACTACGTACTGTCGATACGAAAACTGATTTTATTTACTAAAAATGTTTAATAGACTCATTACACTAACGCGAAAATTAAGCTAAGTTTTAACATCGTTAGATTTAAGTAAGTATCTTCAAAATATTACTTTAAGTTTGTTTTGGCAAAAACTTTGTTATTTAGTCCCTAGAATCACTTAGGTTTTACCCACCATCTTAGAATAAGCTTTGCACCAAGCGATTTTGTCTCCAATTGACGTGAGAAATGCTTGACGCGTTTTTTATAATAGAACCTATGTTTGTAATTGTAGATTGATACAATCACTGATTCAATCTGTGATTAACAGAAATTAATATTTACATAATTATATGTATCAAATGACTGTTAAATTAACGAGTGCCAAAAGTGGCTTCTTTATTATGTACATGGATGTAAAAAGTAACAAATGTGTTCAAAATTTAGTGCCAGGATTTTAATATGAGGGTTCCTTTTGCGTAGGAACACTTAGAAGTTAAAATTTTGGACAATACGAGGCGAACAAGGGTCCGAGAGAATATATTTCATAATTTTTGGTAATGCATGAAAATAAGAGTTCACTTAGGGCCTGTTTCAGAATGTTCAAGAACGTTCCGGTTATACTACTCAGAACATAAAATAACTAAATGATAAAAATGACAGTTAACATGCAGCACGTTTCAAGCTTTAACCGATGGATAGCCTAAATCGATATCTGTGAAACGCAAATATAGTGTTTTATTTATTAAATATGTTCTGGGTATTATAACCGGAACTTACTCGAACATTCTGAAAGGCCCTTAAAGTAATTTTATGTTTCCAATAAACAGGGTGTGCTGTAAGCGAGCTGTTTACGCGAGGAGACAAATCATGCTATTTATAAAATAGGTATATATCCAAATGTACCTAAATACTCCCTATCTTATGGAATTGTGATGTTAAAAGATAATAAATATTTATTTTTTCATAATCATCCGTCTACCTCATGCAAAGCAGCAGTTTTGATGATCGATTACAAATAATATATATGTATGTAGAGATATATTTTGGACTCAGGGTAAATGAAAAGAATATCATGCACTAAATATTATATACCTTTCTCACATAAAATTTAAATCGAGCTTGGAGTAGTCTCCGTCCTTATTTTGCGTTTACATTAAAATAACCTTAATATTTTTGATTTTTCTAGTCCCATAATAGATATCTAGGGTTACTGTATAAAATTAGCAATAAGTGAAGTATTATATAATAGTATTTTAAAAATCATTTGCATAAATAACATTCATCTTGTTCCAATATTAAATTGTGTACCTAGATTTTACGATACATAATTATGTATAGCCTTTTAAAGATCTGTAATATATGTGAAGTGATAAATGATAAATACTAACATGACAAAATGTTAAAATGTATTTAGACCGTTGATGAAGATAATCTATTTTTTCATGTTTAGAGACCGCATATCATGTTTTGTAGAAATATATGGTTATATGCAATTTGAACACAGGCGTTTATTTAACAAACTTTAGCTGATAAGACCACTATCTCACCCGCTGGGCTGTTACCCTTTTGAAACGCTCGTAGCGAAGTTTACTTAGCTGTTCTCAACCGATCAGCAAAGTTAAGCAACGTCGCGCGCGGTCATGAGTTGGATGGGTGACCGCTAGCAAAGATACATTAAAACATTTCTCTATTCCGCTAGTGACATAACTACTGAGCGTTTCCGTGCTTCGGAGGGCACGTTAAGCAGTCGGTCCCGGTTATCGTCTAAGGATGGCAGTCGTTATACCATGGTGGTAGGGCCGCCTGGCTAGCTACCACCCTCAAGTAGAAAATCTGTCGCCAAGCACCTAACGGTGTGTTCCGGCAGCTGTCCTTGAGAGCCAGTACTTCTAGGTTAGCCTGAACAACATCTTCGACCACATCATCACTTACCATCAGGTGAGATAGTGGCTAACCTATCAGGCAAAAAAAAAACCTGCATCAGCTGGATCGCCCACTGCTGAACACAGCCTCCCATTAAGGGGGATTAGCCTAAATACCCACGCTTTGCAGGCGACTTGGGCGCTGTTGTCCAATTTCCAGTAGATTACTCTTAGTCGCCCTTTACGACACCCATGGGACGACACCCACGAGAGATGTAGGGGTGACATTCTAGCCCGGCACCCCCCGGGCACTGTCTAATCACACGTAATTTGTAACGAACAAAATTTGTCTTAATTCTTAATTACGTATTCATATTTCCTTCTGAGCCTTAGTAGCACTATATATAATCTCTGATTAACAATAAATCTTATATATTAATTGTATTATTGCGCATTGGGAGAAGATTGAATTTGAAACATTCTGTGTAGATTTAATCATAGTTCTGGTGCATCCAGCCTAAACTCCTCAAGAGATAGGTCAGCTAAGTGTGCCTAGTGCATAGATTAGGGGGTAATCTGTGGCCCAGTGTGAGTCAACTCGTGAAGAATTCATTTTTCTTACAAAAAACTGGAAATGTTTTATTTTTTTATGTTATTGCGACTGAACAAGCACGAGGCCTACCTGATGTTAAGCGGTAAACACTGCCTCTATAGCCCGGCAATATGGTGCGCGACCGCCCCGCGGGGTGACAGATGGTGACGAGGTACCTAAGATGTCAGCGGGTAGCGGGGAAGGGAAACGCATGTATCTGCGGTTGTTTGATATACCGTACAACCATAGAACATACAATAATACCACATATAGAATGGACACCCTCTCCCCCCACCAAAACGAGCCTTCCTCACCCCGCCAACGATTCTAAGCTGTCGCGGAGCTGACTTGAGTACGGGACGCGCACGATGACGTGACGATTGTAGGATGATTTTAAAAGTATGAAAAATATGATAAAGAATGGGGTACTCTTGTGCTGTTTACGGTTCCTTATCAACTAAACTAGAAACGGATTGGAGTTTTTATAGATTTACTGTGGATAAAACGAGGTAATTCATTCTTGGTAACCTGAACTAAATACCTACGTATTTGTCATTCTTTAGTTATACAGTAAGTAATTTATAAAATCCGGTAATTACATAAAAATAAAAATATTCACGGACATTTTTTTGCAAACGAAAATCTTCGAAAGTAATCATTATTTGAATATCAGTTTGAAGAAAATACAAAGATACAGTATTATGTTTGTATTTTTTCAATACCTACTGGTAATGAAAAAAATACAAACATAATACTTTATCTTTGTGAATATTGACTTCGTTTGCAGCGAAACAAGTGTAACCTATACCTAGACCTATCCCTACCATAGAGAAAAGCAATACACATACCGACCTTCGCTACGATTGGCACACTTTTTTTTTTTTTTTTTTTTTCCTCTAAATTGTGAGGAATATTGGCACACTTAATGATTGTTATTGTGCAACATAAATTATTATTGTGATTGTAATTATTATCGTTACTTGTATAAAATGTAAACTTGGAATGATATATATATATATTTTTTTATGCCTGACAGGTTAGCCTTTGACCACTATCTCACCTGATGGTAAGTGATGATGTGGTCGAAGATGTTGTTCAGGCTAACCTAGAAGAACTGGCTATCAAGGACAGCTGCCGGAAAACACCGCTAAATGCTTGGCGACAGATTTTCTACTTGAGGGTGGTAGCTAGCCAGGCGGGCATTCGCAAAATGCCCTACCACCATGATATAACGACTGCCATCCTAAGACAACAACCTTTACTTAATTTAGTAATGGAGTGAAATGTGAAGTAATGTTACCTACTGGGCTGGATTGTTGTGCTTATGTAACAATATGAGATGACTTCAATAATAAAAAGTGTTCATAGACCTGTTTACTATAGAAAATATATATTATTTAACGATAGTTGATGCATCCAGCAAACTTGCACAAGCCATAGAGATAAGTAATAGATCTACCGGAGAAGTCGTTCGAGCCCTAATCAAATATTTTTCCTTTTACGGCGTACCGCGAAAAATTTGTTGTGATCCCGGTAGTGAGTTTAATAATGAGTTAATGCGAGAGTTGACAAATATGTACAAAATTGATCTACATATATGTACACCCAATAACCCTAACTCGACAGGTATAGTCGAGCGCTTTCATTCAACCATCATAGAAATTCATCATAGATATATATCTAGGTACGAGCAAAAATGCACAGACGCGGCATCAGTCGTGACTTACTGCATTATGGCATATAACAATTCTATACATTCAAGTATAGGTATAACACCATTCGAATTAGTCTTTGGTCATACAGACTCCAGCAAAATGTTTGACGCAGACTTTGAGAAAGCCTATACCCAGCAGTTATTAAAAGACCACGCGAAACGAACTAAATTCTTGTACCAATATATAGCAGACAAAATGTTAAAAGATAAAGAGAAGGTTATAGAAAAGAAAACAGGAGAGTCTGAGATAGAGTTAGAACCCGGCAAAATAATATACGCGAAAGACGTTAACAAGAGGAAAAGTAAAGATAAACCACGGTATCAAAAAGCGATAGTGAAGGGTCCCTCGGAGCGTAACGTTGTACCGATAGAAATAGGAAAAAGACAAACAAAGGTTCCAATTAAAAATGTCAAACGTCCTCCACAGGTGGTGCTGGATCATGGTGACTCTAATGATACCAAACCTGGAATATTACCTATTAAAATAGGACAGGCTTATAAGCAACAAGATCAATGGACGGTAATTAAGGTATTAGATATAAGTGGTATAGCTGGTGACTTAGATTTTCATGTGACGAAATACGATGTGTTTAGTCAATTAGTTGACTCTAATAAGAATTTTGTTAAGGAATTTTTGGGAATAAGGACACAATGTGAATATATACGCGATATTACTATCTTTAAGTTCAGTCAGTTGGTTCCATCTCATAGAAAAAAAGAGAGGTTTAATAAATCCACTTGGATCTTTAATTAAGTCTATTTCCGGTAATTTGGACCATGAAGACGCCATTCGTTATGACACCCTTATTGAACAAATGAAAACAAAGCAAATAAGCTCTGATAATAAAATAACTATGTATACTAAAATAATCAATCGCCTAATTAACCATACAGAGACCTTATATGAAACCTCTTTGATTTTAGATGAGAGACTTAAAAGAATCGAAAGACTTGTTAAATAAATAGCAGATAAAGAAAACAATTTTCTATACATCACTTACGTTTCAAATATGTTTCACATGTTTATCAGTGTTTTTAGAACGATTTATATTACATTAAATGAAATAGAAACTGCGTTAAGCTTTAGTAAGGTATCTGTACTACATCCCACGATTATTAATTCAACTGAATTATTAGCCGTACTTAGATCTATAGAGCAAGTTGACCATGTAATGTAAGAAGTTACTGAAACAAACTTCTTAAAATTAGAGAGAACAATTAGTATTAAATCTTATACAAAGCAAAACCAGATAACATTTATAATGGAAATCCCGTTAATTGACGAAACTATATATAACTATTACAAGCTTTATTCAATCCCTATTTACAATGATTCCTTAAATACTACTTTGGTAATATTTCCCGACTTCCCTTACCTTTTGGTGAAAGATTCGAAATACCTACCAGTCACAAAGCCATGCCAGAAAGCTGCCTCAGTGGATGATTTCATTACCGATGATGACGTCACTACCTTCGCTGCACCAACATGCATCGAGCAGCTTATGAAATTTCAGACGGATTTAACTCACTGTGCACCATATGCTGTTGATATAGAAGATGTCAAGATTCAACGCATTAATCTGGACAGCTGGATTGTATTTTGTAGAAAACCTACAATTTTAACAGAAAAATGCGCTACTGATGATACTCGTGAATCCCTACATGGTACTTATATACTTACAGTGAAAGAAGAATGCCAAATACATGTTGGTTCAGTAAGTCTGAGCTATAAAAGAAAACTACTAACCGAACTACAGTTTAAATTAGCCCCAATTACATCACCACCAGAATTTCTACCAAATATGTCTAAAAACCTGAAGACTAATAACATAAAAGGCATAAATTTGGAAGAAGTAAGACAGCTATCGCACATTTTGAAAATTAAAGAAAGTGAACTATATGACGATAGTGATAAAGTGGAATTAAAAGGTATAAGCGTAAAAAGTGTCAGTGTTGCAACGGTTTTACTGTATATCGTGTTAATTTTAAGTACTTTAGGTTTTATATTGTATCGCTATAAACATATGTTTTTGCGAAATAATCGGAACCCTGCGTTAAATTCCGCGGCCACCGATAATTTCGCACTTGGTGAGGGAGGAGTTATGCACTCGTCTGTACCACGAACCATAACAGTTCCAGTCTAAAACTGCAACGCTGCAGTCTGGTGCATGATTTCTCCGAACGTCTGTACTGATAAGCGTGTGACTCTGTAGCTCTAAGACACAGTTTGAATTTAATTAATAAACGCATCTCTCTCTGCGTAGACGTATTATATTTTCGTCGTTTTAATTCAAAATTTAGTTTTTAAAAACATATTCATCGCTCCCGTAAAGTTAACTACCTAGTGCCAACATGCAATGTTTTATAAAATTTATCGAGTTTCGGATACCAATATCTTGATTCTTTCTGGACACATATCAGAAAGGTAATAAGAATATTATAAACTATGTAGTCTTCAAGAAATATGTACATTCTAGATACATGGAATCATTGATGAGGGACAGCGCGAACGCAGTCCCCACTTCCAAAAATAAATACATCCGAGTTGTCCACATTAGGGATAATCGCAGAGGTCAACCCATCCGCAGTGCAATGGAGAGGCCTCGCTCTGGGGGAACCGCCTTCATGATCACGGTGTCCCCTACGCCAGGTAAGTATGATTTGAAAAATGCGCACAAATCCCCTCACGATCCACTGAAGAATCTCGTCAACGCGATTCAGAAATTGAGTCCAGCTGGTGGCCATGCACCATCTTGTGTCAGTGTGAGGAACTAAATAAGCGAACGGCAACGCGCGGACAAACCATACTATGCGTACCAGACTGGCACAATTGCAGCACGATATTAACACTACCCGGTAGATGGCGCAATGTTTAATAGTTATATCTCTAATATCCACAATATTTTAAACCGACTTCCAAAAGGAGGAAGTTTTAAGGAGACGGAGGTATAAGGCGCTTTTCGCCATATGCGCCCGTCTCAGGAGAAGTGCCTTCGGCACGTGTAGTCAGCATCTATGTCCTCCCTAAAAAAAAAAAAAAAAAGGAGGAAGTTCTTAATTTGAAGCATTTGCTGGTGCTTCCGTGTGATCCCATTTAAATTTCATCAAAATCGGTCAAGCCCTTTTTGAGTTACACTCCAACAACTGAAAAGTGTTTTACTTTCTTGATGATATAGTCCTTGACAGTGAATAACAATAGATTCCGTAAGTAGTAAGGGTCACTAAAATAGGTGAAAAAAGTTTTTTTTTTATCTATGGTACATTTTATCTATTTAGACTCATAATTTAACTCAATGAAAACGACGATGATGATGACGACGAAAGTGATGAAGAAAATCAAACAGAGAGTGAACATGAAAGTGATATGGATATTGATTTAAAATAAAACAATGTATGGCATAATAAAAAAATATTAACAATAAAAGTAGTTCTATCATTTTATTTACTCCTATATTACGTCACAAGTAAGTACAACTTATCGCACCTTTATCCTGGCACACCTCTCTTCCTGTGTAGCTGAGTGCTAGAATGACGCGATAGCTCGTCCCCGCCACCGTCTGTCACCCCACGGGACGGTCGCGCACGAGATTGCCGGGCTATAATAGATGCATTTCATCACAAGCGACTGCACTGCGCCCGTCACCCCAGGACAGACAATTGTTGAGTCATACATGAGACTCTACTTCTACTGGCTTCAAGGACTGCTGCCGGAACACATTGTAAGGTGCTTGGCGACAGACTTTCTACTTGAGGGTGGGTGCTAGCCAGACGAGCTACGTGAAGCTCAAGCGGCAATGGGATTCGAACCATTGACCTGCGGCACCGCAGGCAATAGCTATAACCGGCTGTCATTGCTTCAAAATTAAATATATACAATCGAAAAATTATCTCCTTACTATTGTTCTTAATTATGATGTACTCGTATGTAGAAGAAGTTACCCACTTTACATATAAATTATAAATACTTATTCCACTTATTATAATAAAATAAGAATTTTCAGTCAGGGCACATCACAAATCCAGTTGTACGCGTTAATCCATGTTGTATTATATCTTGTTTGATGATAGTGCCGCGGTAATGATAATTGATTTAAAATTACTCGTTATTCTAATAGTCGAATTGAAATAATTGTCAAACGCGTCTACACCAATCTTAATAAGGTACCCACAGCCACCAAATCTCAAATGTGTTTTTTTTGTAGATGCGCGGTATCTAACGATGCTAGTTCCGCGGTGCTGGACTATCAACGACGATACTACAGGCAATGTAATTTTTTAGGACGGACATACGGTTAGACAGGTAAGTCACGATTTGGCAGTCCAGCAGATCTTTAAAATTCATTGCGGCGCATTAACCGACATACCGTATCGTAAATATACCATGAAGTCAAGAAAGTATGGCTCTTCCCGAATCACCATAACCATCTTCTGGGAATCAGAAAATAACGTATGCACAAGCAGTGGACCGCAAGAAAGCTGCATTGCAATCGTAGTTAATTAATGCGAAAAATAAATGGAAATCTACACTAATATGATACACTCTCGTTAAAAAAAGAAAACCGAGTACGACAGACGCACAATCTCCGTTATAAGCTGCTCCAATTACAGAATAAAACATACCTATGTCCAAGTTAAAAATTCAATTATTCAGCAAGCTGTCTTCTAGAATATATATGATTTTTTTTTACCGGCGGTATGCTTATTTAACAAAATACTACGAACTAAATACAAGACTAAAGCTACTACAATAAAAGCATTTGGTCTCATAGGCAGTCCAAATGCTCTAGCCCACTACCAGTTGGCAGCGTGCCCAGAATGCTGGCAGCATTGCCCCGTTGAATTGCAATGCTAATTCTTTGAGCCACATTTTGATCACGCGTCGCATCGACCAAGCGCTCTGATAAGTTTAAAACATTATTCGTTTAAGTATAACATATTTGAAAATGCATTTTATTGTCATGCTTATCAGAACAGAGACAATGCGGTCAGTTAGAGACTCGCTCGGCATTAAAAATTTATCTGAGAATAAGCTCAATCCGGTTGTATGTATAATATTTAAAAGATCTTAGGTTTCTTGTCACTTCGTCTTTTATCTGTGGGTTATAGTATATATAGGGTATACTCCATTTGACGCTAATAACGTTATTTTCGATAGTTTTGATCACATTTGCGTCTATGGTTGTGATCACTGTGATCGTTTGAAACTGTTCTCCCCTGTTCCATTTAGGATAAGAACGCTAAGAATGCCACTAAAATTTACCACTTCTGTCACTTTTGACAATGTACCATCTGGAACCACTTTTTGGGAGTGTGATCGTTTTTGGCGAATTAAACTTCAAATGGTAAGCACCCATACTATCTGAAGTATCTGATCTATGTGTGATCTAATCTATCCACAGATTATTGACATTGCGCGGAAATAGCTCGTATATTATCTATGATTGTACTAAAAGCTGACGATTTCGTTTAGAAGATGCTTTTGATTAAAAACACGAAAATAAAGTGACTATTTGTAAAATAAATGCTCGCACTATGTCTGGTGGTCTCGTAGATAAAGTTTATATAGGTCTTGATAATGCTCCGGCTGCATTCGACATAAAAGGGCGCATCTTAGGACCAGTAAGTGTTTGTAAATTTAATATGAATTCCACATTTCTAACAAGATTTTACTGATGATTCCGTTCTTATTTCAGAATGGAACTAATTTGGAGTACATTCGATCAGAGACAGGGGTGGTAGCTGTCTTGAAAACTGATAAACTAGAACCACTACATTTAGCTCTACATCATACGAGGTCTGAAGCTTTAGCAGCTGCAAGGTCACTCACGCAAAACTTGATAGAGACAATCCGCGCAGAGCTGGCGCAATGGAGCGCTGCGCAGGCGGGAGGGCCGCCTCCCGCGCTGAATGTGCCTCCACCTACATTGACGACCACTAGTGCGCCTCTTCCGGCGCCACCTCCGGTCGCCACAGCAGCTATCTCATCTCCACCAACATTTACTTCGACGGCTCAGCCAGCTATCATGCCTCCTGTAGTCAGTGTTGCACCTGCCACCACTCCACTCATGACTGTCCGTCAACCCACTGTTTTGCAGCTACTACCACAACAACAGCAATATGTGCTTAACCAGGAAAACGGGCAGCTAATACCTATAGTACAACCTGGAATGCAAATGTCAAATTCTAACTTCACATCACTCCCTATTGCTCAGAATTTGGGTTTACAACAGTCCAATTTTGGAACAACGCAGTTAGTAGACTTATCTAGTATGCAACCTGTCAATGTAACGCAGTTGAGACTTAGTGGAGTACCTTCATCTATGTCTATGATATTGCCAAATGGACTAACTATACCTCAAGGTAGCTTGACATCTAATGATACAACCACAGTAAGCTCGGCAACCTCTACTCCAGTAGTCTGTGCTGCTCAGAGTACTAATGCATCTCAGAAGATATTGTATAGTACAGATAAGGGAGATAAAGAAGTGAAGTATCACATTCAGGGAGCAGAGACAGTGCAATGGGCCATGCCAGGTTCACAAACAATGTTGATACCGTACCAACAACTGCAAGACTTAGCAGCTAATCAGCAAGGGCTAACAAATTTACAACCACAACAATTTGTTTCTGTAAGTTTCTTCTATGATAAGAATGTAGGATCTGAGCAAATGTATGATTCTGCAATGTTAATTCAATATTATGATTCTTTATTATTTTATAAGAAAATGTTTAATTTTGCGTCTTATAAAGTCATTATTAGAGTAGGCAAAAGAAAGTTTTGATATACTAAAAATTCTAATGTATTATCCTATTGCAGTTCAATAATTTAGCACCTGTGCAACTGCCACTTGATGTTGTATTTTTTTAATATTGTACTGCCTCAAGCATATCTTTTAAAACTCTTAATTAATGTGATAAGACTCCTTTATGATAATCTAAGATATAAAAATCTTGAGAGTACCAAAATTTATCCCATTACTGAAAATTACATTGCTGCTCAATTTCAGATAGCCCCAGCTGGTGGTCTGCCGCAAACATCTCTACCACTAACAGCAGGACAATTACAGCAACTACAGGCTACGGGCACTATTATGCATTTGAACCAAAAGGTAATTATTATCAAAGACATTGTTTTTTAAAATTTATGAAAAAAGAAAAAATAATAGGATATATTGAATTTTTCATGCATTCAAAAATCAAGGTCCAAAATGTTCAGTTATTTGAAGTAAGTACATCTTAAATTCCATTTCTGATTAAATTTGATAATTTTTTTTATAAAAAAAATCAGATTTTAGCAAAAATGTATGAAAGACGTGACAAATGTTTGAATTTTCTCTACAGCCTATAGTGAGCAGTGGATCACTGATCAATATTATATCAACGGGTCAAGCGTCATCGCCACATATATTTTCTGTGAGCATTAGGTTTAAAACTCACCAAGTTACTCCCACTAATGCTTTTTAATTTCTGTAAGGCTGTGGCACAGGTTTTCTTATAATTTCAGGCTTACATTACATTTCACAGGTGGTTTCATGGTTATTTTGCTGCTTTGTCCATATTTAACTGTCACTCTTTAATGTCACTTCCAGCATATGTAATTTTTGAGCTCTTTTCATAATCTTTATAATACTTATTGAAATATAACTCAATACACAATAATTTTATCGTGCAGAACTTTATAACATTGTTTAAATGCTTTTTTAAACTATCACGGTTTACTACATAAATATTATTCTCACGTACGGGATTTGTACCATGGCAATTTTTATTTTTGAGCTTCCGATATTTCGATGCAGTTTCATGCATCATGATAGCAGGATGACTGTCATCCCGTGATGACACATATTATTCTCACTTAAGCGATACAAATCCCGTAAGTGAGAATAATATTTATTATCTTATTATCTATATCTTATCATTTAAATGATTATGAATAAAGTTCCTGTATAGAATATATTGATTTATATGTAATTGTTTGTCTCTTAGATCAGGCATAACAAGAACTATTTTAACATTCTAGTTATCATACCTCTCCTTCATCTCTTACATCTACTTTCTCATTGGTTTGATTTTCCACTACCTACATTCTTCCATTGAAAAAAGTATCTTTTACCATGATTGGAATTAAAACAATGTTTCAGAATGCGACAACTCCTACAAAAAATGTGAGCCAAGAGACCAGAGGGCAAAAGCGTTTATCTGATGGTACACCGAGTCAACTCCAGTTACGACCTATAGCACCGGCTGGGTAAGAATCATTGTAATCATATTAGCTTTGTCAAATCTATTAACTTTCAGATTGGTGCCAAAAATGATGTGGAAGACTTCAGAGTCCAAATTAAATAATTTTAATTTCTGTAAAGTAAAACACAATTTTTATTGGTCATTGGTTAACATTTTTAGCAATTGAAATCATCATCACAAAGAGTCTACATATGATAAAGTATTTAGGCAACCTACCTACTGGTTACAGGAGAGAAGATTAAATTATTAGCTTTGCAGCAGTTGTGGTCTCATTATTAAAATAAAACTTACCTGATTAAATTTTGTTCCTTTCCTCCTTTTTATTCTACAGTGTTTAAGTGCATACAATAAGAATTTATATTATACTAGGTGCTATCTATATGTTATCTTTTGTATTTACTTGATATGGCATCATGTTAAAAGCAATCAATATTGGGCCGCATTTAAAAAATACTCAGTCTGATATCAATATTTTGTAGGAGTTATATTTTTTTGGGATGAAATGAATCACTTAATGTATTCATACTGGATATAAACACTGTAAACCAATTTAATCTAAAACCTTTCAGATGTTACGCCACAGCTGCTGTGGTCTGAATATAAAACTGATACTAAAAATTTGTGGTTCTTATGTGACGTTATTATTCATTAAATAATAACGTCACATAAGAACCACAAATTTTTGTGGGATAAAAAGTATGTTTAATATTTTTATTTTTGCTAAACGCATGCTCTACGGATTACAGGTAAAAAGTAGCCTATGTGTATTTATATCTTGGATGTATTAAACTATCATAATATCTAAGACGAATTACTTAGCATTCCATGGATTCACCATGCGGGTGCCGGGTCCATAGCGTTGCTGAATAAATTCTATAAATTTTCTTAAGTTGTAACAGCATGAATACTAACACACACAACTTTGACATTTATAATAGTAGTGTACTAAATCATAAACAATATTATTTTGCTGAACATTTTAACCCCCATTTCCGGCACATATGGGTTACGATTGTATATTTATGTTTTAAAATCACCTATATACTTCCATTCTAACGAAAAAAGAATCGCCTTAAAGGGTGACATTTTATATTGTTCTGGCCTTGTTTGTTAAAGACATAGGCCCTTGTTGTTTCAAAAATCCAAAATACATATTTCTTTTAAGAATTATATACAATTAACATTACTTAATGAGACTCCACTGCTTGTCACTGGCTAAGCGGGCAGAGCATACCCGGGCTATAGGGGTGGATGGCGCGAGTTGTAATCCCGCACATGACTATAATTTTTCCTCTCGTTGTAATTTTATATTACGGAGCGAAGACATTTTACTTCTACCCGATTTACGCTTCCCGGGTACATTTCCCATCATGATGGTCTGTAGGAGGGAGTACCAATAATGCCGGAGTACATGTCTGACGTCTGTGCAACATGCGTCATTGCAAAACTAAATATATTATGAACTACTAGCTTTCCGACCGCGGGTGATATCGGCTATCGCTCAAAACCATTAACCCCTTTTTGCGCAGTTTGATAAAAACTATCCTATGTCCTTCCCCATGTTTCAAACTATTTCCATACCAAATTTCATCTCAATCGGTCTAGCCGTTTCAGATCTTATTTAATGCAAACAAACAAACAATCAAATCTTTCTTCTATATTATATTACTTTAGATAAGCATTCAGTTTTTAAGTTGGATGTATGGTAATCTAAAAAATTTACCATACCTACCAGATTAATAGTTACAAAAATCTATATATTTATTCTAGTCTATATGTTTTAAATTTTGAGAATAACAGGTAGATAATAATGTTGTCTTAGGATTTCGCGATTATTACACATAGTAATTAAACAACTTTAAACGGTTTAAATCGCGTATATTTATCATTATTTTTGTCCCGACCTTTCAAACACTTTGCAGTGATCGTGGTCACGGGGTGACTCAGTCACCCCGTGACAAAACTACGGGACAAAAATAATGATAAATATACGCGATTTAAACCGTTTAAAGTTGTTTAATTACTACAGGTAGATAATCTTGATCTACAAAACCATATCATATCTTATCAATAAGTTAAGGATAAAATGGAATTGTTCAATTCTAATGTGATGCAGTTGCCATTCAAATCAGAATTTTAGTTCATAGCATATTATTTAATCATAATGTACAGCATTGGAGGAAAGGAACAAAGTTTAAATATAAAATTTAAATATTCACCTTAGTGTTGATTTTCTCGATAAAGATAATTGGCGATTTGTAAACTTTGTTGTGTGAATGTGTATTGAACCGATATGCCGCAGGTCAAATGTAAGCCAGGACAAGGCCTCGAGAGACTCGCGCTCCTGGGCCAACACACCAGCAGGTACATTGAAGAATTATAGACATTGTCTGTTCTATGTACCCTTGATTTTGTAGCTGAGATAATTTATTACTAATTTATATATTTAACAAGGATTTTGCCCAATGCTTTGCACCCTACCTCATATTTGACTGCTACCTCACTTTCATTTACCACATATACTTTCTTCTGCCTACTTCTGCAACCTGCTCTACCTTACTGCTGCCCTGATATATATTATTATAGTTGTTATAATTGACATTTGAATTATAAATAGAATCCTAAACTCCATTTATACTTCAAAAATCATGATGTACATACCATACAAACATTCACCCCAAAATGGAAATTGTTATGCTTCTATCTAGATCCATCAGTTTAGGATATGCGTATTTGTCAGTCAGTGTTTAGAATTTTGTTACATAGATGAAAAAATCTCCTACAACACCTTACCATCAAGCCTGTAAATATGACAGTGGATTGCATCAAAACATGTTAGTTTTACTGTTGACTGCATATAAACTTATAAAAAGCCTCTTAGGTAATGCAGGAATGTGTGCTATTTATAGTATGCATTGAATCCAAACTCATAAATGTTTTAATGCAGGTAAACCTGTCAATTTTACTATTGACTTCATTCAATATATTAATGTGATTACTGAAGGCAGTCCTGTCAGTTTTACTCTTGACTGATGACTAAAACTTGTAAGTTACAGACAAGTTTTCGTTCGTCAGGTAAACCTGTCTGTTTAACGTTGACTGTACTTATAAATGTTTTACCTATTTATTAATTTATTTATTATTGCATCATGTACATACATAACAAACGAGTACATAGTACATGCCCTGTTAGGGTGTAGCAAATATATAATAATGAGGCTATACAATAATAATTGTTAATATAATGAGAGTAATTTGATTTGTCATATAATACTTTTCTTAATTATGTCAAAAAAGTAATTAAAATAAATTGAAAATATTTTCGTATTGTAATAGTTACTTAATTTATGGTCAAAGTATTAAGATTAAGACTATAGGGGTTAGATAGATCAGTATCGGGAGTTCGTTACGTTTTTATCTTCAATATATTCATTGATAGTGTAATAACATTTTTTTGTCAGTAAATCCTTAAATTTTATTCTAAATTTCTTTTCATTTGTTTCATTTCTTATTCCTAAAGGTAATTTATTAAATATTTTTCTTATTGTATATTGAGGTCCTTTTTTGACTAGCTCTAATTTTGGTTCTGGTGCTAGGAGTTAATTTTGATGGAACTTTACTGCAGTTATTGACTGCACCAGACTTATAAAAATTTAACTGTCGAGTGCATCCAAACTTATAAAGATTTTACTGCAGGTAAACCTGTAAATTTTACAGCTTTACATACATGTATATTTCTATTATTTACTGTTGTCTGCACCCAAACATATAAATGTGTTAACTATCGATTATACTGTTGATTGCACCCATAATTATACATGTGCTTAGCTAAACTTTTGCCAATTACTGTTGACATAGTGTTAGCTAAATTTACAATCATTCGATGACTGTAGCCGAATGTGTTTAGATTTAGTTCTATCCAAAATCCTAATATAAAAAAGCCTCCAAATACAAAGAGTTTTTGAAGGCTTTTTTTCCCGCTTTCTAAGGTGCATTTGCTTTTGTTATCTCAGCTATAAAATGTACAATTTACTAATCATACCGGCAGCGTAGTTAAATGCATTTGCGTAATTTTACCAGCGTAATTAAAAGCTTTTAATTCAATAATCGGCACTCTTATAGTGAAGGTTAGCTTTGCTTTTATTCATGTTTTTCATGAATTGCTTTTCTCTCGGCTATCGTATGGCCCGAGCGGATCATTAAAAGGTGAGTAAAAAATTCTGTCTGTCCTTTCAGACTCTGTCTCTTTCAAATAGAACAAACCGAGAGCTAACTTCACTTATAATTTCTAAAGCACTCCTGCAGTTTTTAGTTGTCTGCTAAGTTTAATAATATATATGTTAATTTTACTTATTATTTTAATTCTATACACATATGTAGCAGTTGAAGCATTAGCGTTTGATTTTGTAGAGCACATAAGCGTAATTATTTATTTCACAGATTTTACATCTAGTGATTTGAGTGACGAGTATTTGCTTAGACTTCGGATTTCTGTTTCGTAGAAATATATTGTTCCAACTTCTAGCACAACAAACCTTACGTGTCGTTTGGTGACGTTTTCTGCAGAGCTGTCATACATCTCCAAGACGCTTGGCAAGCGTGGGAATCATTGCCAACCTCCTCGAAAGTAGCAAAAAAAGCTCATATTGAGGCTAGAATTACCGCTTTATAGAGGCGTAAATATTAATAAGGAAATGAATAAAACCGGTCAAGTGCGTGTTGTACTCCCAAACCGAGTTTACCGTAATTACACACAAACGCTGACTGTGCAAAAAAATCATATATATTCGAACATATCGAGTTCCTTTGCGGTTCCAACCCGTACTGTGCCCGGTTTTTTGTATTTGCTTTTATATGTTAGATATTCGGCTAAAACACCAAACCATGACTCGGACAGGTGGACGGACAGCCGACTTGTATTAGTAATAGTGCTTCGTAATAGGGTGCCGATTAGTACGGAACCCAAAAAAGTAGAAACAATGGGAACTGGTTGAACTAATTGTTAGAAAGGTACGAACTTATATACATACAAGTTTTATAAATTCTATCCAAGAATAAGTAAACGTGACTTTACGAGGGCCGCCGACTTATACAGTCTTATTAGTATCAGTTGTGCATGTTTTTTAGCGATGCGTAAAATGTAGAAGCGTAATATTGTTTTGGCGTAAAACTACATACTCATTTGCGTAAAATGCGAAAAGCTTGTTTGTACTTTTTGAGTTTACATACATTTGGTGCCGTTTCTCATTTGAATTTCTATGCGTCGAGTCACGAAGCTTCGGTTTCATCCCAAAACCAAAACGTCCACTTCCCATAATGCTAACTCCTATATTGACCACCGTCAAAAAGTCCAGTACCCAAAATGACCACTTCCCATACTGACCACTTCGCAAAATTACTACTTTTTTATGATTTTCTGTAATGTAATAACTTTTTTGAGGTTTGCTTAGTGATAATAATATATTATACACTGTTGTTGGAACTTATATACTACCTTAAATCTTAAAAGTTTGACTGCTGTTATACGTAATAAAGAATTCTCGATGAGTTCTTTCACTTTAATGAGAAACTGAGTACTCGTTTCTTGACAAAAGTGATGGATCTATATAGCGCCAATAGTTTCATATTTTGTCCTTTTTATAATTGACAGCTGCCATCTGAAATGAAGATCTTGACTAGGTCTATTACTTCTGTACAGAAACTATTCGTCTAGGAATATTTATTCAATAATAATTTCTGAAATAAACCGTTTATAAGTTTGACAGCTGTCACTCCCAATAAAGATCTCAATGAGTGCTATAAAATGATAATAAGTGTCACTTTGATATGTGTCATAACTTCCATCTATCGTTAGTAAGTCCGACAGTTCTCATAATTTACTGTAACTGCTGTCATAAGCAAAACATACAACTGAAAAATAATTAATTGAGATAACTACTAGTCACTTTGACTACTGTCACACCTGTGAAACCTAATTCAGATACCTCTAAATAACTTGTAGTCCAAAATATGTGAATTCAAAATATAAAAATACATTATAAATAAGCGATAACGACGGAAAATGGTCAATATGGGAAGTGTTCAATACGGAAAAGGGACGTTTTGGGAGTAGTCAATTTGGGAAGTGGACATATTGGGTTGAAACCGAAGCTGCTCTTGAAATTTAGTTTATTAAACTGAAACAACGCGTAAATTAAAGTACGTTACTTCACTTGCTACGTATAAATAACCAGGTCGATTTATGTTGCATTGTATTTTTTTCTTAAAGTACTTAGCTGTTAAGCGTAACACTAACTTTTATTTTTAAATATATGTATCCCTTACAGCTACGAGTATAGTGTAAGTTCACCTTGCACTCACTGTCTTCGAGTTGGTTCTACAATTGGCGCAGATTTGTACTTATTAGGAAAAACATATATTTATTAATAGCTTTTTAGACGCTGTATCTACTCATCATTTTTAGTGTGCTGCGGTTTCTTTCATATGGCTGGATGAAGCTGAACTTATAGCTGTGAATTGTTTCTGGAGGTTAATACGTATAAAATTTGTCTGTTCGTCAAATATATTGTTATAAATGCGGAGATGCGTAAAATGTAAGGAATAAATAAATATAACTTTAGTTCTATAATCGAATACAATCGCACACTTTTCATACTAAGTAATTTTAATGTTGCAACAAAGTATATATTGTATTTATTACCTACTATTGTAATCAACTGATCAGTAAATATTCATAGAGAAAAGACCTTATTAGAAGAGAAGAACTTACTATATTTAAAGCATTTAATATAAATATAGTTTACATGTATATTGCGTTTTATAATAAATAACTGATAATATCTAATAGTTATTTATGCAACTGCAAGCACGAATGTGGGTTAAAAATAGTATCACATGAGTGTTTTAATTCCTAATTATGTACAGTTGCATACAAGACTTTATCGACACCCATGATACGAGTATGAATCCTCTATAAAAATACATTTATATCGAGCAAAAATGGCGGGATACGACCGTCAATTCGAATAACAGTTTTTTTTTTAAACACGGCGCTGTGTTAGCGTAGGGCGCGTACAAGACTTGTTCTTTTTTTAAAAAGTAGTTGCGTTATGAAATTTTGTACATTATAACACTAGTTTCGATGATATTATGGGTACTATGACACAGGATGTTTTAATGTTGGCAATAAGCTTGCTGTTTCAGATTTTTTTATAGAGGATTGTATGGTGTAAGTAAGTAAGCATGGGTGTAGATAAAAGATGGTGTATTATTGCGTCACTATCATCATTGAGTCGTTATAGTTCTCAGTAAAGAGTCGATACAATTTGTCACAGGTACATTTCTTGCTGCAGCGCGGTCACACCTGTTAAGACACGGACACATCTCCAAGGCATCACGTACATTTCTGGCATGTTATATGATGCGATATAAAATTTGTGCGCAAATAAGGGTCACTACTTACACATAACTTACACCCAATAAGGTCACTACTTACACCTAACTTACTCCCAATAAGGTCACTACTTACACCTAACTTACACCCAATTAGGTCACAACTTACACCTAACTTACTCCCAATAAGGTCACTACTTACACCTGTCCCTGCTAATTGAAATTGAAAATATTTGCGCGGCGCTGCGTAGTTACTTGATGCGCTAAGCTCTGCGTACGTTGCTTAACTTTAATGAGATATGTAGTTCTTAGTTATATGCCAGCATGATTATTAACACATAATTCCTGTTACTCTGTTGCATTTCAAACTTAATAATTGACATATGTGACAATCAAAAAGGTGCGAGCTAACATATACGTCTTGGGAGTCAGCCCCTTTCGCTTTTTCCTGTTATTATTTTTAGCTGGCCGCAAAGCAATCATTACGTTCTGAGAGGAGTTCTTATCTAATGAAAATCATTAGGTATTCGAGAGATTCAATGAGGACACATCTGAAGCAGGAGTTACTAATGTTGTTGCTATGTCTTTTGTTTTCAGTCAATAAGGCGGCAAGGCAGACACCGACTTCTTGGATGTTTTGTAGATTTATTTCTATTAGCGTTTACTTCGGCCTAGCTATATGCGCGTACACCTTTATATTGCGAATTACCTACCAATAGGTTTCCGGAACCGCTGCTCCAGAACAATTTTTGTTATGACCGTTTTTTTTTTTAATTTTTTTTAGATACTGCAGGCGATAGAACGTGTGTCAGTTAAAAGCAATGCGCATGCAATGTGGAGCCACAGAGGAAATATGCAGTACATCTGGACTTAATTACGCTCTTTGCTTTCAACATTCGACACCAACACTAGCAGAGTTATCCCACCGCATCATGATTTTGTAATTAAGTTACCAAAAATGCGCAGGAGCTGCACAATTGTCTTTATTATACAAGGTCCTCACAAAAGACTGATTAACACTCTCCACGTTTTCTACCGTTCTTAATGACCCTGGTCGACAGGATTTTGTTTTTTCCATTCTTCAAACTTTTTGTCCCATTTTCGAATAAGAGGAATGCTTGGCGCATCATTTGAGTGGCGAAAACCTGGAATACTGCAGAATCTTATACGCGCTACAGTCGCCAAATCAACGTTTTTGTAAAACTCGCACGCACAACGCGCGTTCTGCTCCCGGGAAACGCTCCATAGCGACTGAATTTCCAAGAGCTCGGCTATTATACCTATATACCTATTGACAACCCCCGCGCCCCTCGCATTCGTTGCGTCCACGCATTAAGCTAAATAAATATAAACTTTCTTTTGAGACACCTTGTACTATCGCCCTAAATGTAAGTATTAAGAGAGGCCTTGATTTCTGGCGCAAGTGATCCAATGGAAGGTGGCGAATGTCACCTACATTCGCCACCTTCCATTGCGAAGATAATCATAGTAACTGTTAAGTTTTCAGAGATTCGGCACTAGTTATTATATATTTTCAACGTCGGCTGCTTCACCTTTTACACCTTTATGACGTCATTTAAGCTTATTGACTTCTTGTATACCTGCATGTATGCGTAGTTTGCTCCAGCGTAAATTTTGCAATGCGATTAAAATTTTATCACCATTTGTTCTTAAGGTATCATAATTTCGCAGGTAGAGACACGGTCACCAGTATGGGAATGAAAATCAATCCACACGGAACTATCATTCACGTGTCTTCTGGTCAGCAGACTAAGTAAGATTTAGTTTATGTTTTACTTTGTAGGATTTGTCTTCATAATATTATTATTATTGATTATTATATTTATTATTGATTATTATATTTATTATTGATTATTATATTTATTATTGATTATTATATTTATTATTGATTATTATATTTATTATTGATTATTATATTTATTATTGATTATTATATTTATTATTGATTATTAAAATATACACCAAGAACAAGGCTCTGTACTCAATGTGTGATTTGATCTTGTTTGAAAATATTACTATTCCTGTAGAAGTAAAGGGCGCTACCACGGTAGTTTTCAATTGCACCGATTACACATATAGCTCTTAGTATTCCCGAGAGTAATTCATCGATACAACCTATGTGCACTTCATTATTAAGGTAAAATTGTATTTTTAACAGTGTGTCGGCATCAGGGATGGCGTCAGATGGCAGTGGCATGTATATCCGTCAGATCGACCGCAACTCAATACAAATACAGAGCAAAGATCAGAAGCAGGAGCTCAACAAGCTACAAAACACTCAAAACGTGCAAATGATCACTGTTCCTCAAGGCATGACCGTCTTACAGAACCCTCTGAACATCGGCCAGATGCCAACGGTCCTCGGACAAGCAAACAGTCAAGTGTACATGATACCGACCAATCAGAACCTCGTGCAAGGGGGACTGCCACCAGGGTTCCAGCAAATGTTGCCGGGACAAAACGTGACAGTTATGCAACCAAATCAATTAGGAATGCCGGGTGGAGTACAGTATAACATGCCGTTGATGCATGCTATGAACATGCAGGGCAACTCCCAGTACATGCCCGCTGGCATCAACTTGAATACGCAGCTATCAGCGCAGCAATTGAACGCAGCTTTAGGCCATCAGTTGGCTAATCCTAGCTTAGGCAGTATTCCCATAGTGCAAGCTCCCCAGGGTTCATCACCGTTAACGAGTGCCCAGATACCAGTGTCCCAAGCGCAAGTGCATCAAATTTTACAGCAGAACTCGTTTTTAACGCCGTCTTCTCAATACGCGAGCATGCCCCAGCAATACGTGATGCCGAACAATGCCGGAGCTATAACAGTTCCAGCCAATCAAAACATACAGTACAACATGACAGCTACACAAAACGCGACCGCGCCTAACAACGGACAACCTGCAGCTACAGAGAATGAGAACTCGAACGGCGCTACCAATCAAGCGAACTACATCACATCATCATCTCAAGACGGGAATGGATACTCAATACCGGCGAGTGTTCAAAATCCGGCGCAGTCTTTCGCAACGGATGGATCTTCAGCGCAAACCAACTTCAATCAGCAGCAACAACAACAGCAGCAGCAACAACAACAACAACAGCAGCAGCAACAACAACAACAACAACAACAACCTCAACCTGTTACTCCTAGCTATGGCAACGGAAACGGCAGTACGCCCAATCCAGGATACGGCAATCAGACGCCATCGCAGCCTCCGCCTAGCTATCCAGCCAGCAACGGCTCGAATCAAACAGGGAACGGTTATGGTTCAACGCCACCGTCCAGCAGTCAAACAACGCAGCAGACGTTTTCGCCGTCAACAACGCCAGCTCCAAATCAGTCGTATCAGCCACAGAGTCTTCCAAACATGCCGAACGTGGCGTACCCACCGAATCAGAACCCGTATCCGAACGCCACGGGACAGAACTTGGCAGCTTACGCGAGTAACCAATACCAATACAACAGCCGGCCTTGGTTCAGGCCTAGGTATGGTTCTCCTCAAGGCTCGCCGTACAGTTCGGGCACTGGTCCTCCCCCCGCCGCCCCGCCGATGTCCGTCCCCCCTCCCGCTGGGAACTACAACTACTGGCAGGATAGCTGAGACCTGGAAACTTTATTTGGCACAATATTGGACCAGTGATATACATTTAGTTTTTGTAGGTGTAATTAAGACTGTTTTATGTATAGAGTACAGTTATGAAATGTAAAGAATATTTAGAGAATATATGATATCAAGTGTAGTTTCAGTTTTATTTTAAAATATTTCATAGTTTTAACCCGAATGCATACAGACTTATTCACTCACGAAGGCGCGCACCTGCAAAGTAAATTATTCCTGCGCATTAGTACGATTATGCCTCGTTTTTCACGGACTTCAAAAAAAGGAGCAGTTTCTCACTTCGACTTTTTCTTGTGTGTGTGTGTGCGTGTGTGTGTGTGTGTATGTATGTGTGCGTGTGTGTGTGTGTGTATGTATGTGTGTGTGTGCGTGCGCGTGCTCATAACTCCTAATAAGATGTACCGATTTTGATGTTTTTTTTTTGTATTCGATAGCTAGTGCTTGTCAAGTGGTCCCATTTAAAGTTGAGTGAGATGTGACTGGGTAGTATTTGTTTATTATTTTATTTATTAACAAAATCCACAGCTCTTAGATATCTCGAAGGGCCTTTTTCAGAATGCTCGAGTAAGTTCCGTTTATACTACCCAGAACATAAAATAACTGAATGATAGAAATGACAGTTAACATGCAGCGCGTTTCAAGCTTTAACCGATGGATAGGCTAAATCGATGACTGAAACGCAAAGATAGTGTTTGACAGCCAATAACGGATTTAAAATTAAAATTGCTTGATACACTACGACTTAGTGCATGTAAATATGTTAATGGCACAGTAAAAGAATATAATGTAAAATATGATCGCTTGAGTACACAGTGGTAGCTATAATCTTCTATGGTGGTAGTTTGCAACTACACTCTAAAAATATGAAGGGGCGTGCCTTCGTGATTGTTAATGTTTGTTTATTTTACTGTTTAATCGTGAGGCTCTGAAGTTGCTGTAACCGGGTAATTCGCCAAAAAATATATTTTTTGCCTTACCATAATTTCCATGTCAAATCATGAGCCAAGGAAAACATGGAACCAAGGAAATTAGATTTAAGTCATTAAAAAATCGTAAACCTAAAACCATTAACTTATAATATTCATGTGTCAAATTGAGACTACCTGTGCCACAAACATTACCGTTAATTGAAATTATTAGTTTAAGTCCATCAAACTGTTGACAAATAACGACCATGGAAATTGAAAAATATATAAACCAAAAGCCAAGGAGGGGTGTACTTATGTGAATGGTGCGAAACTAAACAACGGTGTGCACATCTTTCTCGGACGGGTTTCTCGCGGCAAAATGGTCGAGAGAAACGGTGTAACTCAACTTGTTTCAAACGTTTGTGTTTCGATATTACAACTGTTGAAATAACTGACCAAGGAAATTATATTTTACTCGCGGACACGGATGAAACTGAATGTAACTTTAAAACCATATCTTTATTAATACACTAAATACTTTTTTTTGGTGGAGTGGGGCTAATTATACATTATGATAAAATTTATATAATGTTACGAACACATCTTTGTGCAATATGGGTGATAATATAAAATAAAATACAAAACGGACATGACAAGGAAATTAGTATTTTAACATTTCGTTATTATTTTTTTATATATTTCATATAGATATTAATGTCTGATTAGCAAAAACAGGTGTATATACGGATACATTATTTGAATAAAAATAAGTATTAACTATAAACATTAATAATATAATTTTCGTCCATTCGGACATCAAAAAGTCATGATTTTGGCGAATCACCCAACCACAGATAGACAAAAATGTTATTGGGCATAACTGGGATCTGCATCGTTTAATATTACTAATTAAGTCTTTTGGGTATTGCAACGCCCCGTATTAGATCCCGGGTCAATACCCATTTCGGATCCTGAAAACAATAATTATTGATATAGAACCTTCTTTAACAAAAAGATGTTAGTACACAGAACTAGAAATCTTTATTCTTTCATAATACCTGTCAAATTGTCATATTTTTTTCTGCAAAGATTATTTTTTTTCTCCTCCAAAAATGAACCATGAAAACCGCTATCCAGTGACCGCGTCGTCCTTCATGCTGAGAGAGTTTAAGCTTCGTCACGAGCGCGTTAACCGTGGGTACCAGCTGCTCAAGCGGAAGGTGGAAGCTCTCCGGTACAGAGGAAGGCAGGCGGCTACAGAGCTAGCTGCCACCCAGGGGATACTAGGGCACACCCTCAAAGAGGCTTATATGTCGCTGGCGGCGGTTAAGTTTACCAATGGAGAGTCCAATGCTATGGTACTTGAGTGTATTGGAGAGGTAACTGCGTATACAAGTTTATATTTATATAGTACATTACCTATAACTAGCCCAGTGCGATGCGGACCTCGTCATAAGGGTTCTGTATTGGAGGAGCCCGTAAAAGAAAAACATGTTTTTAATATTGTTAGGTCTGCAATAACGCCTGCTATGCGGATAACATTACAAAATCACAAATATACGATAGGAAAAAAAACTCGCACATGAATTAAAAAAAAAATCCTATCGTATATTTGTGATTTTGTAAAAACATCTTTGTTGGTTTTAATCATAGCTTCAAAACAACATATCGTCACTTAGCAAACAACACCGCGCAAGTCGAATTTTGGCGGCGGTATCGACATTTTAATGCCATTGGCTAGAGTTTCTGTTTGCACATAGAACCAACCAAGCGGATACGACACATAAAATCATATATTGTTAGCCGCCCTAGTACTGAACCATAGAACATAAAATAATACGTGTGCGTGTGCATTGAGTGAGCACCCTCAGAAAAAAATTAATAAAATAGGATAATTTCGTAAAAGTTCTAAAACAATTGTAAAACCAATATCCCTTTTTGTAAAAAGGTAAAACAGAAGATAAATCGTTTACAATCTGCTCACTCAGTCCTCACAGAAAATCGTCAATATCTTCAAATCTATTGAGTTTACAAAAATAAATTGTATACTAGTTTTTAGTAAAACTTGTGAAGAATATAAGTATCAATGGACAGATTGCCTAGTGCCGTATTTAAAAATTTACAAATAGATAATTATGCTCACTCAATCCTCCATTTTCGCAAGGGCCGATTGCTCTCTAATAAACTATATAACTAAACTTCGTTATATTACTCGTGTTTAGTTCATGTTCAATAGGATTTCGTAACATACTAAACGAAAGTCTATTGTGATACATATATAAGTAATAAATAATTTTATGTGCTCACTCAATCCACACATTTATGAAAACCAAAAAACATGAATATCTTCAGATTTGATACCATTACAAAAAGTCCAGATAGCTCATGTTTTAGTAAAAATTTTTACTAAATATCTGCCATTTCACTTCTAATTAAACTTGTTTACTTTATGAGATATACTAATTTTATTGTTTGTAAGAAATTTCGTACTATAGGGTAACCATATTTTATGTGTAAGTTTGTTCCAATGTTTTTTTTCTTTTATAATGGCTTCACATATCCCCATATCGATTAATATGGTCGAGTTCATTTTTCTTAAAGAAGTTCCGATACAAAAAAGATCGTGTTCAATAGTACAAATAAATTAATGAACCTTTTGTTTGCTCTTTTCGTACAACTTCGTATTTAAATCGATAATTTCAAATTGTACGTGTTAATAAATAAAGCTTTTCCCAAATATAACTTTTATTTTCTCTGCATTACAGAAAACTTTGAATTGCCCATTTCGTACGTGGCTAAAACGCTATCCGCGAAAAGCCAAAAAAATAAACTTCATTCTTTAGTCTATGGCCAATTGCCATGCGCGCGCATAGGAAAACAGATAAATTTTACCCGCCATTGCAAAAAAATATTCACAACTCGTTTTCACTGTTGAAATAATGGTTATTATTAATTGAGATAAGTACTAGATATGAAGAAAATTATTTTTTAGTACTATTTCCTTCAAGTGTGTTGAAAAACGTTGTATGATACTCGTGTGTGTGTGGCATTGATCAAATCAAATCAAATCATTTATTCACAAGAATGTTGTACAGATACAGCAGATGTATAGCTTTACAAAAATGTCCATAACATTCTACCATGACAATGGTGTGCAAAAGTTTATTTATACAAAATAAGTCAATACACATATTTATTATGAAAGTACAAAGCATGATAACATATTAATATTATGTCATTAGCTATCAAATACAATACGTCAAATATTAAAATATAATCAAAATCAAATTAAAATACAATTCCATTAACCTAAGAAACTTTGAATGTCATAAAATCATTTAAGGTGTAAAAACAGTTGTCAAGTAACTCGGCTTCCTCGGCTCTCTGAGGGCTCGGGTCACAATGGCGCCTCAGCAGTAATCATACATTACACACTTGTACCACAGTGTAACCCACAACATTGACTTTTCATTTACCCGACTAAACTCGACCTACATATGTATCGTGTTACTTTGTTTCTGTAAATTACAGAATTATATTGTATTGTCTATATTATATTGAAAATAGAGAAGTATAGGCAAAAATGTTTGTAGGTACTAACTTAGAAGAAAAACAAAAAAAGCCGTAGGCCAAAAAACCTAAAATTTGCTACATAATGAAAATGAAATAAGATTTTTGAAAAAAAAAAAAATTGTCTTGAACATACTTTCAAGCATATCTTAAAAAGTACTGCACAGATTTCGATGAAATTTGGTTTATGGATAAATATTAGAATAGATCCTGAAATTTATGAACTTTCTTTTTATTTTGAGACTTAATTAGTTTTTCAATGTTATTGCTTTTACTATCTATTATTACTTACTACTTAACGGTGGCTGACAATCCATCCCGTAAGTAGCATGGCTCAATGAAAAGGGTGAATATGAAAAGAAAATTCCAATAAATGGAACTGACTTCAACATTAAAAATGTGTCAAATAACTGTATGATGCTCTGCCGCAGATCCACTATAGTAAATAACTTTTAATTATACCTTAAAATGATATACTTCGAACGCGTTTTCAAAGTCAGTACCATGAGCACAAAATTGTCATACTCGTAATAGTTGCTTTTGAATTATCGTGGTATCGACGACGAGGCGAGCGACGTCAACAACTAATTTCACACATTTAAAAGTTGGTTCGAATTCCTTGTAAAAAAATTTTTCACGAATTATGTTGATTTTTATTTGAGTAGTGTCAATGTTTACAATCGATAGTTATTAAGTGTGTTACGAGTGTAGGCATTAGTGTACGAGTGTAGGCAAGTGACACACGACTTTTCGTGATTCAAATTATTCCAACAATTAGGTACTTGCAACTTTGACATTTGCGCTCGCAGTAAAAATTCTATATCTCAACAACCTCTCAACCAACTTAGCTCATATACGGACTTGCAAATTCTATTAGTATAAGCTAATTTTCTGTCGAAATTCATTAAGTCACATTCTCTCGGTCAAAAAGTAGCCTGTGTGTTCCATGTCCTAATTATGTATCAAATATCATCGCAATCGAATTTTATCAAAATAAAAAGGAAGTTCATAAGCTTCAGGATCTATTCTTATCCATAAACCAAATTTCATTGAAATCTGTGCAGTACTTTTTAAGATATGCTTGAAAGTATGTTCACGACAGACTTTTTTTTCAAAAAATCTTATTTCATTTTCATTATGTAGCTTATTTTAGGTTTTTTGGCCTACGGTTTTTTTTGTTTTTCTTCTAAGTTAGTACCTACAAACATTTTTGCCTATACTTCTCTATTTTCAGTATAACATAGACAATACAATATAATTCTGTAATTTACAGAAACAAAGTAACACGATACATATGTAGGTCGAGTTTAGTCGGGTAAATGAAAAGTCAATGTTGTGGGTTACATTGTGGTTTGTACCACATGTTTGTAATGTATGATTACTGCTGTGGCGCCCTTGTGACCCGAGCCCTCAGAGAGCCGAGGACGGTAATCATCAATGCCACAAACACGAGTATCATACAACATTTTTCAACACACTTGTGAAGGAAATAGTACTAAAAAATAACTTTCTTCATATCTAGTATACATATCATAATTTTTTTTTTACCGGCGGTATGCCTTTTTGTTAACAAAATACTACAAACTATATACTACACTAAAGCTACTACAATAAAAGCATTTGGACTCATAGGCAGTCCAAATGCTCTAGCCCACTATCAGTTGGCAGCGTGCCCAGCATATATTAATTTATTAATAATTAATATATGCTGATTAATTATTAATAAATAATAATTAATTAATAATAACTATTATTTCAACAGTGAAAACGAGTTGTGAATATTTTTTTGCAATGGCAGGGAAAATTTATCTGTTTTCCTATGCCACCGCGTGGCGATTGGCCATGGACTAAAGAATGAAGTTTCTTTTTTTTTTGGCTTTTCGCGTATAGCGTTTTATCCACATACGAAATGGGCAATTTAAAGTTTTCTTTAATGCAGAGAAAATAAAAGTTATATTTGGGAAAAGCTTTATTTATTTAACACGTACAATTTGAAATTATCGATTTAAATACGAAGTTGTATGAAAAGAGCAAACAAAAGGTTCATTAATTTATTTGTACTATTGAACACGATCTTTTTTGTATCGGAACTTCTTTAAGAACAAATAAACTCGACCATATTAATCGATATGGGGATATGTAAAAGATGTATATAAAAGAAAAAAAACATTGGAACAAACTTATACATAAAATATGGTTACCCTATAGTACGAAATTTCATACAAACAATAAAATAAGTATATCTCATAAAGTAAACAAGTTTAATTAGCAGTGAAATGGCAGATATTTAGTAAAAATTTTTACTAAAACATGAGCTATCTGGACTTTTTGTAATGGTATCAAATCTGACGATATTCATGTTTTTTGGTTTTCATAAATGTGTGGATTGAGTGAGCACATAAAATTATTTATTACTTATATATGTATCACAATAGACTTTCGTTTAGTATGTTACGAAATCCTATTGAACATGAACTAAACACGAGTAATATAACGAAGTTTAATTATATAGTTTATTAGAGAGCAATCGGCCCTTGCGAAAATGGAGGATTGAGTGAGCATAATTATCTATTTGTAAATTTTTAAATACGGCACTAGGCAATCTGTCCATTTATACTTATATTCTTCACAAGTTTTACTAAAAACTAGTATACAATTTATTTTTGTAAACTCAATAGATTTGAAGATATTGACGATTTTCTGTGAGGACTGAGTGAGCAGATTGTAAACGATTTATCTTCTGTTTTACCTTTTCACAAAAAGGGATATTGGTTTTACAATTGATTTAGAACTTTTACTAAATTATCCTATTTTATTAATTTTTTTCTGAGGGTGCTCACTCAATGCACACGCACACAATAATACTACGACTGAACCATTATCAATTCCGTATGATACAGTTTTTTCACTCTCCTCTAAAACAAGTCAAAATAACTTGAGCGGTGTTGTTTGCTAAACGACGATATCGTAAATCAGCATTTTCAGTATTTGTTAGGGAAATAGAGGATATGGTAAGTACATACGTAATATACCGAAATTAAAGATAACGGATGGTGGACAGACCAAACAGCGGGAGGGAAGTTGGAGTTCATTTTCAAGGTTCTCCATACAATGTATTCCCATATTTTCTTCCAGGATTATCCTGCGTCTAGAGCGATCATTTTTTACATAAAATCTAGGCCAATTATAGACACGCCCCTGTACCCACCGCCCATAACCTTTTATTTAGCAACTAATAATTATTACTAAAGAAAATATTTGAAACAGTGATGGCTCGGTGGCATTGGCTATGGACTGCCGTGGCGCAGGTCCATGGTTCTAATCCCGCCGCGGGCTTGAGCTTCACCGCTTGGTGGATGGGCATTTTGCGAATGCCCGCCTGGCTAGCGACCACCCTCAAGTAGAAAATCTGTCGCCAAGTACCTAACAGTGTGTTCCGGCAGCATTCCTTGAGAGTCAGTGAAATTACAGGCACATGAGACTTAACAACTATGTCTCCAGGTGTTGTGCGCAGTGCACTTCGTGACTTGTGACGAAATTTATCTGTTATAGGCAGAGGTTAGTCCGCTTAACATCAGGTGGTCCTAGTGCTTGATCCGTGACAGTAAAATAAAAAAATATAATCCCGATAACTACTCAAACTGCCCCGTACTGCCATGATCAGAAACCACCAGACAAATTGAAAAGTTGTTTAACATAACCTAAAAGAAAATTATTATAATAGGGGCCTAGATTATATTTTTATTATTATTAAATACACTTTCTTAAAATTTTAATGTAAAACAAATAAACAAATTTGTTATAATGTATTGGGAATACGAAAAGTCGATCTCGTGGAGTTTCTTCTCATTCTTCGAAGGCCTCGTTCTCTTTTGTTAAAAGCCTTTACTAAAGGGCAAAGCTCTGTTTTGCCCTTTGGGTAAAGAACCTTCTTAAATAGGTAATAAGTTGGCCCAAATTCAAGAAAATTTTGGTCTTATTGTAAAAATTTGCGTACACAAGCCATTCTTTAAATTTCGTAGTCTTTAGAATGTTCAATTCCTATGGTACATAGTTTGTCCATTGAAGAGTCTAATGGCATGGCATGGTGCCGGTAAACACTGTTTGGTTTCGACAGCCTAACGACTGCTGTCCTAAAACAACAAACTACCGCGGAACCGAAATGCCGAAGCAAGCAGCAACAAGTAAATGCTACTAGTTGTCACCCACCCAAATTAGTGTCTGCAAAGAACGTTCGATCGGTTATAAACGGCTATGCAAGCTCGGCTACGAGCGCTTTAGTTAAATACTCCCTTTAGGGGAGCTATATGTTCCGTCTAGCTATATAGCTAATATAGTTCCCGTTAAATAAGTTCACCGTCGTCACAGGCCCAAGTCCGAGTCCAACGCATTCCCGAGAACATATCAGGCGTGTCGACGGTATCGCTCCAAGCGATAGAAGAGACAGGTGCCAGCGACACCCTGAGATACGCCGGGCTAGGCGCGGGAGGCCATCGCACCGGCGAGGCCAAGAAAGCGTTCAGGGAGGTCGTGAGACTACTGATAAAATTCGCCTCCTTGAGGAACACCTGCATTCTGTTGGATGAGGCCATAAAGAGTACTTTGAGGTAAGGGTAATTTCAGTCAGTAAACTTTGCAAGCAGAGGCTATGGTAGAAAGATTGTAAAGCCCCCAGACTTTGATAATAATGTCCAAAGTATTAGGACGCCACTATACTTCAATTTTTGAAGCGGCGCGACTGTTTAAGCAAAAAAACATATCACATTTAAAGAACGTAAAAAAAAAACATTTCGATCGGTTATATGAAAAGAAAATTCTTATTTTATTTTCGCATGGCACGCGATAGTGTTATGCTTGGACGTACTTAAACATATTTAGAAATATAGAAAGTTAGCTACATCGTTACTGCACTGTAAGTTCTGTATCAGTCGGATAGTCCACTGCTGAAGACAGCCTCTCCCTGAGTGGGTGGGAATTTGACAATCCTCACGCGTGGCTGTTGGGTTCACAGTGATAACAGTTCCGCAGAACGCGCAGCATTCATCTTCTAGTATTTAACCTCAGTACCCTCTTACGAAACCAGTCATATATACAGTCAACTTAATTTTTCAGAAAGGTAAATGGAATAGAGAAAGTGATCATTCCAAAATTGAAAAACACTGAGACCTACATAACGATGGAAATGGATGAGAGGGTAACATCATTATATTATTTGTTAGATCCAGTAGTACCTAGGTAGATACCTACTACTACTATTATTTTACTTTTAAACATATTGTAAGTAAAAAAAAACAAATAATGTTTATCAGTAAGTATTAGGTATTATTTTACTGAAAAATAAACAATACGAAATACAAGTATCACTTTCATAGAAATAGGTACGTTTGTAAAGTACAATTAAAGCGCTTTCTATTAGATATTAATTAGATATAGGTATTGAAGTAAGTATGTACCTAGGTAAGTAATAAGTTCTGCTCAATATGAAATCATTAACGTTAAATCAGGCGACTGAATTTGAATGTATACAAAATGTTTGTGAACATGAAATGAGGTGATAAATGTGGTAAAAGAGGATGACTTGGATCATAAAGGCTATATCGTAGTTGATCGGTATAGAAAAAGTAGGTGCAAAATCTGTATTCGTACTTACTCTACTTTCACTTCGGATAAGTACCTACTGGCTATCTTTGTGCAAAATTTCATCAATTTGGTTTAGTGGTTTAAGTACGTGAAGAATTTACAGACTGACGCTCTCGGATGAAGGGAGGTATCGTACTTATTTAGACTCAATATTAAAACTTAGGTATTTGAAACTTTTTTTAACTTGCATTTATTAATACTAGCATGAGAAGAATAAGAATCATTTGTACTTCTCACAGGAAAGAGAAGAATTCCACCGCTTGAAGATGGTGAAGGCAAAGAAAATTAGGAACAAATCTTCGGCTTACTTGCGCCAAGAAAAAAAACCCTTAACTGGCGGTGGAGAAACTTATGGTTATATTCTTAATAATGATGAATTTTTATCAAGTTTTCTATAGCCTAAATAAGTACTTATTATTTACGTTATATTATGTATGTATTTATCATTGGTTTCAAAGTAGCTTTGTATGTTAGTATACCTACATAAGCTAAGTATAAGATTTTCTGGTTCATCCGACAATCGCTAGAAAGAAGTTAAAGCTTAAGGGTAGATTTATATTAGAGCGGGCCGTGCCCGGGGCGTGCCGTGCACGTGGCCCGTACGGGGCACGGATTTGAAACGTTACATACATTTTGTATGAAGCAATTTATATTAGACCGTGCCTGATCCGTGTCCCGTCCGGGCCCGCCTACTAACGTACGGACGGGCTCCGCCCCGGGCCCGCCCCGTCCACGGCCCGGCCCGGACACGGCCCGGTCTAATATAAATCATCCCTTAATCAAAGCTTTTTTTAATAGCTGATAGGTTCTATTCTATTGCCTTTGCCGCAATCTCAATCAGAAGGTAAATGATTTGGTCGACTATTGCATCCGCTGCTCTGCTCGAAATAATAAACCGAAATTATTATGTGCATAATCGTAAGGGAGATCCATGAACTGTTCAACTTAAGTTCTCCAGTCTTGTTTGAATTCATAACTTTTATACAAAAAAGGTATTTAAGGTATACGACTTGCAGAATATGAGTTAGTGCATGATAATAGCTTTTTATAATAAGTATAGTAGTAGACGGCAGTCACCTGATGGAATGCGATGACGAGGTCGCTGCTGCTGTCAAACATGCTTTCATATTCACTCTGTACTCGAGGACTTATTGGTAATTGGGAAATAGAGCCACGGTAGAGTGTTTCATACTTCAGTCGTACCGTCGAAGCTAGAACTGAAGCGCTTTATTGCGCATTTGGTATTCAAATATCGACCAAATAGGCACGAAAGTCGAGAACCTGCGCGTCTTGTTATCCAATGAAAATAAAGAGATGGGGTAATAAGGTCATCGTACATTCTCCGAAGCCTGCAAAATCTCGGAAAGCTTGAAACTTTGGGTCTCCGTACCAGGCTTTGGATTCTAGCCTCCGCAGTATGTGTTACATTTTATGATGTAATGATAAATAATATATAATAATTTACATACATAACTTATTAATATATGACAATGATAACGGAAAATTAGCTGCCTATACCTAGCTTATACCTAGTTACCATACATGGCTATATACCATACCTATATACCTAGTTTATTTCAATTTTAATTACTTATGAATACCAAGTCCACTATTTTTCTGAACTGACCTACTCTAATTCAATGTTACCACTAATAAATTTCCAGATACCCCCAAAACTCAGGAGATCCCAGCTCACATCCGCTACACCGAGGTGCTGACCAGCATCCTGTATGCTTACAGCTCAGGGCTGGCGGCGAAGGTCAACACGGGCGATTACAAGCCGGTCTGCTATTCCTCTAATGAGGATGACGAAGACGTGCTGTTCTAAAGCCAAACTATACAAGTGTAGAAGCGAAAATCGCAAAAATACTGTATCTGAATCTGTACCACTCATTCGCCCAGTAGGTGACTGTAAGGTTTAAATAATTACGTATTCTTATTTCATAAATAGGTACCTACGTTTGTAATGCTAATAAAGCGCTTTCTTGATGCCTTAACCTAGTATGTGTCTGAACAACCCCTGAAGGATTAATCTCCTCGTACTTAGGTACTTAATATAGAGACCTAAGTTAGAACTTATTTGTACACTAGTCTGAGCTTTACATTATGCGATGAAAAAATATATTTTCTATTAGGTTAGGTTCGTTTACCTTTAATATATTGCAAATTTCAAAAACATTTTTTTTTAATCCACTTGTTTTTTATACTCGTGAGATACGAACAGAGTGCAGACTAATACATTTTCAGCATCTTAGATCCACGTGTGAATCCGCATCGACCTACAGGTATTTTACTTTACTCCCACATTCTCTTTTTTAGTAAGTATTTAAATCTCCTTTGTTTAATAATACGATGTAAATAGTTAAAACTGTAATTTTATTTTCAATATAATGATAATTAAAAAATTACAACACCCAGCCGTCGTCCAGCCTTTCTTCCATGGGCCTGGTGAAATATTGGCACCTTCGGAACTTCTCCAATATTTCTCCCTGAAAGAAAAATTCATTTCGTATAAGTAGGCTGCCAAGTATCAGGGCCTCATTTCTCGCTGCAACGATAATCTCTGTCTCTCTCACTCTCGTCTCGAGATGAAATCGGTAATTGCAATCATCACATCACTTCAGACAGACAGATATATCGTGTACAGGTAGAGACTAAACTTTATACCTACATTGCAACAAACGGATACTACATCTCAGAAAAATCACTACCTTTGACGGACGCAATGTAGGCGGCACCACGTCCTCGTAGGTGTTATTGTAATGTAACCCAATGCGAGTGTCGATACTGCCGATACACGCAGCTCCGACTAGGTACGATGAGCGCAGTGTTGTGCTTCCTGCTCGAGTTGTTACGAGACTTACGAGTACATAATTATGGGCTTGGTTCCATCCCACCCTTGAGTATATGTTCTTTACCCCTGTTACATTTTCCCTTTAGAACTTTGTATGCTGTGTAAAAATGATTTCAACACTTAAGTATTAATGACAAAATGACCTTGATTTGGAAAACTAGGATATAAACGGCTTTTTTATTAAGTGGATATCTGTCACATAATCTCCGCTCGATCCACTAAGATCCCCCATTTCAGTCCCCCAGGGGACTGTATAGCACTCACTATTCCACTATAGTATCCTAGGGGACTAAACAACACTCACTATTCCTCTATCAGTCCCCCATGGGAACAGCGCTTACTAATACAGCAATATCTCGGAAATTCCTTGCAGAAGTGCAGTTGTAATGCGAAAATAAAGCTAGATGAGCCAAGGACAAAGGAAAAGTGTAGTGCGGGATTCGAACCCGCGTCCATCCACCCCTATAGCAGGGGTATGCTTGACCTAGTGAGCTAACATGACAGTATGAGTCTTAATTCTAATTCTTGATCTCGTTCTTCGACTATCGTATGGGGATTGAATTCTCTCGTAAAATTGTAATTTTGTAATGATATGCGCAGAGCAGGCGTTATTGCAAACATGACAAAGGAAAAGTGTTTTTTCAGAGCTGTAAGTAGGTATCGTTTGTTGCCATGCAAACCGTCCAACCACATAACTGGTGATACTCCACTAGGTCAAAGTCATACTTACGTATAAAAGTGATGGGTGTTCTGGGAATAATTAACCTAACTTAATGAAAAATGAATCCGTCTTAGTTACTTGTTGGCGTTTCTGACGTCACGTCGGTACCTAACCAAATGCCATTAAAAGATGCCACATGGGTCCACGTCGCGTCGGTAACTTTAGCATTTAGGAACGTTTCTTTGCCGTGGTACCATGGACTCGATGGTACTACTAAAATGCTGATTTCTATTAACCGTGGTACCATTGAATCGTTAGACTAAAAATACCCTTGGCCTTGCTTAATTCAATGGAAAAAATTATAATATAGAACTATTTTATGTTAATATTTTTTATTACAGTAACGTTTATGTGACAGCTTTCAAATGTGACAGTTGTCAAAATGACACTTGATGCCATATTTCCCGATTATTCTTTCATGATTCGGTTGAAAATAATCTTAAAAAAGATAAGCAAATAGGTATTAGATGTGTCAGATGTCAAAGTGACAACTGATGTCATAAGCCCGATTTCACATTTTGGTTATAAAGTTTTCTAAAAATGGCTAGGATAAAGGTTTAAGATGTGACAGCTGTCAAAGTGGCAGTTTATGTGAAATAAACAGGAACTCGCAAAAGAGTGCACTCGAACCACAAAATCTGAATATTATGCTTTTGACAGTAGGGTATATTGACTCTATTAGGCACCACCGAAACAACTTTGTAATTTTGCGAGCATTAGTATAGGTGCATTGGTGATAATGGAACTACGGAAAATAGCTGTACCTAATCAGCGTTTAGCAAACAATACAGCTACAATATAGCTATTTCGTGGACCTAAAGGTGGGTGGCTATGTGACTGTTACCTTTTGCTGCTAATATAACGCTATTTCTTACAGTTATTCAGCTCATATCTCTTATTTTGCAGGTTTTAACAAGCATCAGATTCTAATGTAGAGGCTAATTCAGCTGATATACAACGCTTCAGTTCATCCTTATCCATAGTACCTACAATGCGATTAAAATAAGAATAGGACGGGCTCTCGGCTAACTTCACTCATATTCACTCTAATAAGTATGATCAGCAGAACAAAGTTAAAAATAGAGGCGTGCCATATATTTATACGTAATTTTAAATGAGTGACCCGAAATTGTTAATTTTAATAAATTCGTATTTTTAAGGTTGACAGCACAGGCGCCATCTTGGTTTGATGATAACTCGGGCGTCAGGGTCTCATTTCTCCGACAGTGTACTACTACGCGACACGTTTCCGAGTGCTTATTGATCTTCTCGTTTAATTTGTTTTATTGACTGTTGAATTTGTTTTTGTTGACTGTTTAATTTGTTTTTGGTGGTTGTTATATTTGTTATTGTTACCCGTTACGATGATGACGATGAGTCTGACACAGTTGGCCATCAATAGGTACATGCGGCATCGAAGAGCTAAGCGATTCAAATTAAAATACCTTAGTACAAAATATTGCTAAGAAATAAAATCAGTTCAAATTATTTCTGTGTTTGCTGTACCTACAACTTCGTTTGCCACATAAAGTTTTCAGGGTTCATGTATGTATATGTATGTTTGTGAGTTTCTTTATTTCACCATAACCGTTTAGAATAACGACATAACCGATTGTAATATACGAGATATCGTTAGATTTATCTTGATAGCTCAAGTGACACTATGTACATAAAAAAAACATACTGGTGGATTTTTGACGCCATATATGTAGTGAGAAAAACAATTTATTTTTTTCTTCTAATGCCATCGTATTGAGTATCAAAATGAAGGGCTTTTGAAAACGAGTCCATAAATATATTTGCAGTTTTAATTTCAATGGATCTATAAAACGCTTAATGAAAATAAATTATTTTCTGTCGGGTTTTTTATTTTCTTTATTAATTTGTACATGTTTTATTATTTCTTTTTTTGCACACTGTACCAAGTTCTATATTTTAATCGCATTGTATGTCGCAGCGGGGTTGCTTGAGCGCTCACCACGATAGCTCAATTGGAAGTGCATCTTCCGGCTTAGGGACGGATGATCGCGGATTCAAATCCTGCTCTTGGTTTAAATTATTCCTTTCGTTGTCATTTTATAAGCTTATTCGCTAAGCAAGTGTTAGTGCAATAACTACAAATATTTTTTTCTTTAAAATAACAACATACAAACATTTAGAAAGATATTTTTTTTCGGGACAGTAAAGACACTCTTCTTGGTAATAAGGTAGCTACGTATATATATATATATATATATATATATATATATATCTATCCATACGCAGTTTAGTCACACGCGCTTGTTGGTGACGATCATTTTAGTGCGTCTATAATGTGGAGACTGCAGCAACACATTATGGTAGGTGCTATTATCACGAAGACGTGTGCTGTGGCTTGCTGCTTACATATTCAGGGTATTCTTTTTAATTTAGGCGCCTCTTATGATCTCCATCCTCTATCTGAATATGGAACAGTCAGTATACTGTTGTCTTAGGTTTTCGCGATTATTACTGTCCGTATACTGTTTAGAAAATATTAGTACTTACAGGGCCGGTTTTCTGGATATTTTCGCTGTAAAAGGTGATGGCGCTGGATCCGGTCCCATACAGTGGATACTTAAGATGTAGCTAAAAAATAAATACAGTTAGGATTTAATTTTCAGTACAGGTTAACAATCGGACAGATTTTGCTTGTTTTAAATACCGGTGCTCGTGAATTGAAACATTAGTAATTATTTATGAGCCTAGGGCTTGTTACGTCACAATATCGTAACAAAAACCTGGCACCTAGTGCCTATTTTTGTACCCGAAGCTTATAGAAGAGAATCGCGGAAACCGATTTTCCGATAATTAAGAGTTTAAGGTTGAACTGGTCGGTCACTTCTCCATACAAACGTCGTAGGGTTATCACTCCCTTATTTGAGATTTTAATAATACCGATTGATATTGTCAATATCAAAATTTTAATAAGATATTTAAGCCGTAAGTTATGAACCTGGAAAACTTTATATGAAAATGTTTCGAGGCTAATAATTCTCAAGTTAATTATTTTATTAATATTTCGGCATCATACAAGTCTAGATAATGACGAGATCAATCGGTATTATGCTTTATTTCGGATCAAAATCCTCAAATAAGGGAGTGATCACTCTACTACGTTTGTATGGAAAACTGGCTGGCCAGTTCACCCTTAAGGCGGCCATAAACGATATTTTTTCAGAGAAGGGTGAAAGTTTATTTTTTTGGATTATAGAAACGAAAGCGCGATGTAAGAAGCTAAGAAGTGTATTAATATTTCAAGGATTATATATTTTAATATAAAATAAACTTATTTTAGATTTTTCGGCCTTTTCGTTCATCTCATAGTACCCTATAAGCTAGTTAGTTTGAATCGAACTAGTTACCCTCGGATGCCCAACGTGCAGCAACACATCCCTCACAAGTTAGAACAACGTATCAGCGTACAACTAGAGTATATTGTACAGTTATAGTATAGTTAGCTATTGTTTGCTGTTATAAAGAATACTTGTATTCTTATCTTATCATAAAATGTCACCTAACAATAGCTTACTACTACGCGGGGAAAGCTGCGATTACCCTCTATATAAGTTGTCCAAAATATTTCGTTTTAATTTAACTTACTGGTAAGTATATGTAGGTATTCTATCTTACATTTTTATCAGTAGCGACAGACAAGTCACGAGGAGTAAAGTTCTCTTTTACGTAGTTAGCGTTCTGCTCAGTGCAGTACTCTACAACAGGCTGCGAAGTTGCCAGCTCCTCGATTACTTCATCCAGCATTTGTTCCCAATAAAAGTCTGTTAACATCCTCTTGCGTATACCTAAAATCAAAGGTATTAATTAATATCCTAATTTTAAGTAATTTTATTGAATTATAAATAACATTACAAAATCACAAATATACGATAGGAAAAATTTAAGTTATGTGTGGGATTCGAACCCGCGTCCATCCACCCCTTGAGCCGGGGTATGCTCTAACCAATTGAGCTAACATGACATGACGTCATAACTCGAATCTTTCCTATCGTTCTTTAACCATCGTATTGGGATGGAGCGACATCTATAGTACCACTTGCGTTGTACTACAAACGCCTACCAAATACTAATAGCAACCTTTTTGGGTTAGTACCTTCCGAGTGTGGAGCTTTCCTGGGAATTTTGTAACTATCGCGCATTTCACTGCCGATGCCCGGAGGTTTTCTTCCATCTTGCAGTATCCAAGGACGGCTGAAGTTTTTTCCTTTACCATATGCAGTTGGTTCTATCGGAACTTTAGGATACAACTTGATGCGCTCGTTGGCTCTGATTTTGAGCTGAGGTTCTTCATTTTCCGGTTCCGGTATATCAGCTTGGACCTCCGCGTCAGTAGCGCTTTCTTGCATAATTTCTATGCAAATTGAATTAGGTATTTCAAGAAAAACTGCAGTATATCCGTAAGATATTATAATCACCAATAAGAGTTAACGAACGAAGTGTTACTTGCGCTGTGCAATAATATCAAAACAGTATATACAAAGTTACTTTATGATCAAAACTGGAAAAGCAAAAACTTGTCGTCATGGTGACAATCTGGTACTTCCGGGTGCGTTTTGAAATCACTCGGTGAATATAAAATATATCCGAGTGTGTTCAAGATTGAACCTTCTCGGCTTTGCGGAATATTGAGCAGTATGTTGTGTTATGAAAGTGGTTTTTGTCTGTCAGTGCTGTCACTATTAATTTAATATCTTCGTTAACTTCAAAAATGGCACGGACCCTGGAATCTGTGGAAAATCAATAATAGAAAAAAAAACAGGGGATCCTAGTGTGGGGGTTAGTGTGTTGTAAGACAACTGTCATGTAGGTGTATTATATTATTTAGCCAATTCTACCTATATTATGTTACAATTCCATATTTCTTTCTGATTTATGTACCTGTTTTTGCACAATAAACCTTATATTATTATTATGACTTTATTTTACGTATTTTCTATATCTATATCCATTCTATTAATAAGTACAAAACAACTAGGCGGCAGCTGATATAAAAAATATTTTGAATATTACGTGAAACTGCAAATTCAAACTAAAGCAACCCTCTTCAAGGAAACACCAACTGGTCCACCTGGTAATACAAAATATGTATTCTTGTGAATACCAAATGCAACCGCAGTCACAGAAGGATAATTTTCTTTCTCTGTCAGTAATGCCGCTGCACTTGTCTGTTGTACCTCTATAGCCATGAGCATCATATATGCATTCTCATTATCACTTTTCCTTATTGGGTGGTTAGCCATCTTTAATCAAATTTGGACAATTTCTGACACGATGTGCAAAAGATCCTCTGAACAGTAATTTAATTTCATTTTTTTATTTTTATAGCTAGTCTGTTTCTTTTTCATAGTCATTTATGCACCAAAGACCCTTTAGTCAGATCTTGCATCTTTGGAATGGTTCTTTCAAAAGCGCAAAGTTGACTTTTCAGCTATCAACCCAAGCCAGCCAGCAGCTCCTGAACGATTGCAGATCAAGAATAATTCGGATAACTATTTTTTTTTCATGCTTGATAGGTTAGCCTTTGACCACTATCTCATGGTAAGTGATGATGTGGTCGAAGATGTTGTTCAGGTTAACCTAGAATTACTGGCTGCTGGAACTCTCCGACAGGACGAATCGATTCGGGCCACGACTCCTTGGACGTTATGTTTGAAAGCTTGACTCTGATTCATAAATAAGACAAAACTTGGACAAAACCCATACAAAAATTAAGCTCATCGGAATCTCGGAACCGTAAAACTTTGAATATTAATTAAATTAAATTACTTACTTTGCGAACTGGGGTAACTTTGATGATAGCTAAACTTGGTAAGTTTTTTCGTATATAATGCGTGATACTGAACGAAACTAAAATCTTGTTTGTTCTGTTGGCCAGACTGACATGACAGCCATATTTTGCCGAAACGTTGACTAGTACCTATTACAAGAACCCAGTAAAAAAAATTCTTAAACTTTAGTGTAAAATAGCATTAAAAAAATTGTTTGAATAACTTCAGTGGTACAACCGTAAGTATTTTTGTTTGATTTGTAATGTTTCGCTATTTTAATTATAGGTTTCTTTAAGATTAAGAGCATGTTTGAATTTTTTGTTTACGGCCGCCATTTTATTTTCCATGAACACTTTAGTTTAACGGGGCTACATTGATAAGGTATACGAGGTGACTTTGATAGCTATCAATTTCACCCCAATGACGGTTGGGTCTAACCTTATGTTGTGTAAAGTATATGTTGTCAATTTAACCCCTATTTCTTGTTTTGTTCTAGCTGCCTCATGGTTCACACCTACAAAAAGACAGCGGGTAGCCGCAATTACAAAAATTACACAGAGGCGATAATGGAAGAAGCAATAGAGAAAATCACAAACGACGAATTATCCATTAATGCTGCTTCACTTCAATATAATATAAAATTCGGCTACTCATTCCCCAGACGTGATGGTTAAAGAAACGTAGATTATTTTTCCTATATTAAACATGTTGATTTTTGAGATTTTTATTTCATAAAACAGATTTATATAATACGAGTAGTTTTAAGTGATAAAAATGATTGATCTCGAATAATGTTGAGTTACTGTTACCTTATTAGTTATTTTACTGGCGTATTTATTTATTATATTTGCGTTGGCGTATTTATTTGAGGTTTATACTTATAATAATTATTATGAGACTCTTGTGATAGTTTTAAGTGGTAAAAATGATTAATCTGATAAGTGGATGTTGAGACTGATTAAAACTTACTGTTCTTATCTCGGTTGTTTACATTGTAATACCCGCTATCAAATTCACCCCTTGACTCAAAGTAGCCCCAAAAATATTCAAAACGCAATAATATCTAAACCGTGGTTTATAAATTATTTTTTCTTTTTGATTTTTGTTATGTATCGGGGTGACTTTACGATGACATGAAAAAAAAACGTCATATCAAATTAGCCCCATTATCAATTAAACTTTGATAAGCAGGTATTTTTTAATTTATTTTAAAAGTATTAACAAATTTATATTTTTTTGTTGCAATAATTAATTTACGTAATGAGTCTTCAATACAGTATATTTTTCACATTTTTATAGTTGAAATTGCAAGCGTGAGATCCATTTAAAGTTTAAAATTAATCAATGTCACCCCGTTTTACGGAACAAGAATTTGACTCGTTTATATGAAATCTATAAATAATAAACGAATGGCAAATGTACAAATCATACGAGTACGATAATGGAACACTAAAAACTTTACAATGTCAGATAGTATTAGCAAACAGCTGTTTGCTGTCATTTTACAACTAACAATAAGCTAAAAATGGCTGAGGCTACCCAAATAGCCCGACCTCAAGATTTGCCCCCTCCGGGGGGCTACAAGCCTATTCCATTTAAAAGGATACCTGCTAAGCAATTTTTCAGCGGTATGTTTATTAATTGACTATGTATTTTTTCCCCAAATTATATTATGTAACTAATGTTTATAGGTTAGGTTTGTTGACTTTGGTAATTCCATGTTAGATATTATTTTTTTATTTTGTCATGTTCATAAAATATTAATTAAATGCGGCTTCCGGCTGCGAATTGAAACATATGTATAAAGTATGTTATCCACAAGTACAAGCACTAATTTTATTGTAAAATACTCAGGGCCATTCTATGTCAACAACAACTAAATTCCTTGATCACAACAATATTCGTACTCTCTTCAATTAAATAGCTTTAAAAGTAATCTTTCTACGTGTTCTATGATTATGAGACTAGCATGAACAGGCAACAGCAGAATTGTGACAGTAAGTCATAGAAGCTAATAATTCTTTGTTATTAGCTACCAATTATAAATATCATGTGAAAAGTCTTTAAATTCTTATATTTACCCTCCAACACGACAGTAAAGTTCTTGAGATTGTCCAGGGAACAATTTTTTGCTACCATTAATTGAACCCACTTTTATAAATTACAGGGTATACTATGTTTGCTGGCTACATTGGCATGACAGTGGGGGCCTTATACCTTTACAATATCAACTACAAACGAATCTTGCGAGATGAAATTGAGATGCGCTCAGCTAAAATGGCCATTTACCCGATGCTGCTTGCTGAGAGAGATCGGGAATTCCTGAAACAGCTCAGGAGAAACCGTGATGCTGAAACTGAGCTTATGAAGGATGTGCCTGGATGGGAGGTAATTCTTATTTGTATTTTATGTCATTGCTTAAGGGCTAGTCTTTGGCTACTATCTCGCCTGCTGATAAGTGATGATGCGGTAAAAGATGAACTGGATAATTCAGCCCCTAGGCAGGGATGGACTCCGTGTAGATATTCTACTGATAAGTAAAATTGTGAAAGATTGTTTTTTTGAAAAGCTCAACTAAAAGTCAATATTTGGCTCAGTTTTCCATTGCCTGACATCGGTTTAAGGGTTGATATTTTTTTCACAGAAAGGTTACATTATTATAAGCACACACGCAAAGTTTCAAAATCAGAAAATGCGTAGTTTTTGAGAAAAAAAATATTGAAAATTAATTATTTTGCAATATTAATGCTAAATAATATAGAATTCTCGCCAATGAACGTTTCGTTTTATGAACGTTTAAAGGCGTATTCCACTTGACGCTAATTTCGATATTGTCGATAATTTTGCGTCTATGGTTCCACATTTAATATGAACCATAGATACAAAATGTGGTAAAAATAATCGAAAATAACGGCGATAATAATTGGCGTCAAGTGGAATACGTTCGGTAACGTTTTATATTAAAAAAACAGGTTAGGTTAGGTTGAAACTGCGACAACACAACGCGCGAGCCGAGCGAGCGTAGCGAGCGTGCCGCGGCAGCGGCTGGCGAAGCGCTAAAAAATCTGTTACACATCCAACAAAACAATAAATTTGATCAGTGAAGTGTTACAAAAAGTGAGGTGATGATTTTTCAAATATATGCATAGCTCGAAAACTATGCATTACCTTGTAATAAAAGTGGTGGGAAAGGGAAGACATGACCCTCCCCTTCCACTGCCCTCCTTAATGGCAATCGATTTTAAAATTATTATTTTAATTTTAATCCAGAAAATGAGGAAAATTTACAATAAGTAAAAAAGGGGGGGGGGGGATGCGGGACTTTTCCTTTGAAGAGGGGGGAGTGGTACCCCTCCCCCCTCTCCCCACCCCCTCTACCCCCTGGATTCGACGGACGTCAATGGAAAGTCGTACCCAATATTTTTTTAGTAGTAGTAGTAGTTAGTAAGATTTACCTATCCACTATGGTTTATACTATTTTTTTTTATACAGTGCTAATTGAAAAAATTCTAATCTCCTCTTATGGGCAACTTCTTTTTATCCTCTTTGCTCTTTGATATCATATATTTATCTTTGAATAGCAATATGCCTTCTATAATTGATGGAACTCTTTTAGGAAAAATATAAAAAAAATATTATAAAACATACAACTTAACTTGTTGCCATCGGCTGACCCACTATGGCCAATTTATGAATGAAATTCTATTGTTATCATTATCGCAGATTTCAATGGGTTAATATATTTGTTCAATAATAAATTTTACCTCAGATAATAATTGATTGTTAGCATTTTCTATAAATAACTTAATTAAAAATCCTAAATTTTGAAGCACTTGTAGCGAAGTTTGCTAAGTTGTTCTTAACCAATCAGCAAAGTTAAGCAACATACGCAGCGGTCATGAGTTGGATGGGTGACCGCTAGTGACATTACTACTGAGCGTTAAGCCGTCAGTCCCGGTTGTTGTCTTAGGATGTCAATCGTTATAGCATGGTGGTTGGGTATTTTGCGAATGCCCACCTGGCCAGCTACCACCCTCAAGTAGAAAATCTGTCGCTAAGCATCTAACGGTGTGTTCCGGCAGCTGTCCTTGAGTGCCAGTAATTCTAGGTTAGCCTGAACAACATCTTCAACTACATCATCTCTTACTATCATGTGAGATAGTGGTCAAAGGCTAGCCTAACAGGCTTAAAAAATAAATAAAATAATCCTGGCCAATTTTTTTTTCTTTTCAGGTTGGCACATACTATGGCGAGCGAGTGTACAAGCTTGTCCCCGCTGACAAGCTAGTTGAACCTATTTTCCACGAATTCTACGCTCACACCGACCCCAAGGCGTGGTATGAACGCACATACCTCAAGTTCCGTTCGTAAATATATGGACTAAGGCAGGGACTTCCTAAACACTTGATTCTGGTTGTGGTGTCATTCAACGGGGTTTAAAGAAAACTTGCTTGAGGATAAACATGTCATACGTCTTTTATACATGTAAGGCAAGGCCTCCAATGGTGAAATATAAAAAGATACTACTGAAGCCTTTTTGGATAATACTTCCAGTTAATTCCAGTTACACCATAATGAGTTAATAAAAATACTGATCATAACAATTGATATTCAATGAGGATGGTCATCAAATAACACTGTAATGGGATCACAACTAGAATACAGCTTTTAGAAAATGCTCTGACGACTAGAACAGTCTGTGAAACCTTTTTTTAAAAGGGTGGTACAAATAGAAACAATTTTGTATTGCTTTCTGCATCAAACAGTTGGTGATTTTATTTAAGTAGATAAAATTATGATGTAGTTTCTTTATTATAATTATAACATAATTTACAGTGAAACAGGTTTTTGATTTTAAGCTCAATTTCCGTGGTACCATTAGACGGTAGGGAAGTGTATTCATAACCCATTCCGCACATATGAAGTTTCATGATATTTTAAATACCAAGTGTTCAAACTGTCTGAAATTTTAATCTTCTTCGCGTTTGGCAGTTTTGTTTTATTATTAATTTTATCTTTGAATTTGAAAATAAGAATTCCCATACAAAACCATGTGTTTTTTATTATTGCAGATAGATATGCCTTTGACCACAATCTCACCTGATGGATGATGAAGTGGTTGAAGGTGTTAACAAGCATAACCTAGTATTACGGGCTCTCAAGCACAGCTTCCGGAGCACACCGTCGGGTACTTGGCGACAGATTTTCTATTTGAGGGTGGTCGCTAGCCAGACGGGCATTCGCAAAATGCCCTTGCATCACTGCTTCAAAAATTTCCAATAATTTTGAAAATACATAATTACACGGACGACTGGCAAACCAGTAGCATAGATAAATATTAGGCTCAAGGAAATGCATAAAATTTCAGTATGTTTGAACACTTGGTGTTTAAACTGTGACGAAACAATGTTTGTATGGAAAGTGCTTTGGATACACTATTGTTAACCCGTTCGAATCACATGCATATGAATGAAATTCTATTGTCTCTATTTATTATGATGTGCAAGGATAAAGCAGAAGGTACCTTTCCTTATTTGAAGTAGCCTCTACCAAGCCGGCAGTTAACTATGACCACTATACTGTTATAAATTTAGTGTTACGAGAAGAATCATACTAAGGTTCTGGGTCAGGAGGATTTCTGGAATAAGCCATTTTGGTTAAGGAACCCCATTGGTAAGTGCTACTGTTATTGCGGGTACCATGGAGACCAGTAACAGATGTACATCATATACTCAAGTCAGAGCTTGGCCTTGCCAGTTACTAATGAAACTAGGCCTGCGGCTTGGCGGGGCAAAAGCTCTGCATCCAGCCCACCGAAAGCTCGCCCATCGGGCTCGCTACAACACCAATAATCAATTGTACTTTTTCAGCCGGATGAACACAGCCTCCCCTATTAAGGGGGATTTGCCATAATCCTCACGCTTGGCAGGCGGCTTGGGGATCACAGTGTAATATAGTAAGCATGGCAGTTCTTTAGAAGGCGCTGTTGCCCACCTTCCAGTATTTTTCCCTTAGTCGCCTCTTACGACACCCACGGGATGATATTGGGAGGAGCAATTCTAACCCGGCACCCCACGAGGAATAATATAATCAATTACCTACTCCAAAATGTATTAAAAATGTGATATAAAAATTCTCCTTTCAGTCAAATTATACTCTAAGTTCAGAATGAAGAATAATAATATGTGCTCGTTTGACAGGTGTCATTTGACTGCTCTCTTGATAACCTAAACTATTTGTAAAAGTGGTATAAGCTGGGTTCTGAAGAAGGGATCAATTTCTTTCATTACATTTTATGATTATTTTAATTTAAAAAAAACCTATTAGGCTAGTTCTTCGTTGTAAGATCTTTCAAATTACTTCCTAAACTTATTCGTATGACACTGGCCTCCTTAGCATTCTGTCCTGGTGGTGTACACAAGCGGGAAAAACACGACGGGAAGCCCTTGTCCTGTTCCGAAGTTCTTTATTTTATTTTCAAATTAGAACCGCATTTACTCACGAAAATTACACTAATGATAGATACAATACAATAATAAAAAGACAAAATAAATGTTATTAAATATAGAAGCAGTGATGGCTCAGTGGCATTGGCTATGGACTGCCGCGCAGCAGATTCATGGTTCGAATCCCGCCCAGAGCTTGAGCTTCACCGCATGGTGGAAGGGCATTTTGCGAATGCCCGCCAGGCTAGCGACCACCCTCAAGTAGAAAATCTGTCGCCAAGCACCTAACAGTGTGTTCCGGCAGCAGTCCTTGAGAGCCAGTGAAATAACAGGCAAAATGAGACTTAACAGGTATGTCTCAAGGTGATGGGCACAGTGCAGTTCGTCACTTGTGATGAAATGCATCTGTTATAGGCAGAGGATACCGCTTAACATCAGGTGGGCCTCGCGCTTGTTCCTTCACAATAACATAAAAAAAAAACTAATATTAAGCGGTTTGCTTAATCAATTATCATTAGACATACGGCTAATATGGAATTCATTGCCTCAAGCCAAGAGTGAATAGACATCTTCTAGGCGTGTACCACCATCTACCACAAACGCATGCCTAAGCCCGTGCACGAGGTCCTTGGTTCGAGCCCTGCCACTAGACTTGACCTTCACAGCATGGTGGTAGGGCATTTTGATGAATTCTTGTAAGGCTAACTACCACCCTCTAGAATGTGTCACCAAGCACCTAGTCATGTAAGTTCCGGCAGCCATCTTTTAAAGCCATTTCACATCGCTTACAAACAGGTGATATATAGTAGTCAAGTCTAGCATATCAAAGGTTTACTATAAAGTAAATTACACTTTTTAAAGTAAATTACTAACTAATTTAATATTAATGTTGTCTTAGGTTTTCGCGATTATTACACATAGTAATTAAACAACTTTAATTTTTCAAATAATACCAATTAGTCACCCCGTGACCACGATCACTGCAAAGTGTTTGAAACGTCGGGACAAAAATAATGATAAATATACGCGATTTAAACCGTTTAAAGTTATTTAATTACTAATTTAATATTCTTAAGTTTTTGGCAATGTATTAATTTAATATTGTGTCGATGAAGCATTTGGTCACCTCTAGTGCAGTGGGTGGAGGTAGACATGAATTACCCGTTAATCCACGTCCACAGTGGACGAGGCATGATGGCTACTAAGCCATTGACGACAGCAGCTAGTAATTAGAATATGAGGCTATCGCCTAACTCGCGTAGTGGTAATAGAAAAAGTGAGAGAGGTGGCAGCGTGGAGCCTTATATGTACCTATATTGTATATGCGCCCCTTTTTTATGTTATTGTGACGGAACAAGCACGAGGCCCACCTGATGTTGTGGTATCCTCTGCCTATAACAGATGCATTTCATCACAAGTGACGAACTGAACTGCACCCACCTTGGGACATACTTGTTAGGTCTCATTTTGCCTGTAATTTCACTAGCTCTCAAGGACTGCTGCCGGAACACACCGTTAGGTGCTTAGCGACAGATTTTCTACTTGAGGGTGGTCGCTAGCCAGGCGGGCATTCGCAAAATGCCCTTCCACCATGCGGCGAAGCTCAAGCCCGCGGCGGGATTTGAACCATGGACCTGCTGCGCGGCAGTACATAGCCAATGCCACTGAGCCATCAATGCCTCTCCCTCTAATCGCGCGTCGAAGATTCTGGAAGCCTGACACAGTTGACGTACCGCCATCCTAGGATTCCATGTAAGTATAGCGAGGCATACTCGAAGATGCTGCTTGGTTCAAAGGATTAAACAAAAAAGATGTAGTAGCATCATCTTTACAGGGATTAAGAATATGAAATACTACAAGATTTATAAAAAAGTTTATTGCTTTCACCAATGTACAAAAATGTAAACAAAACTAAGAAAAACAAAGATTTTGAACGAACATGTTCAATAACAAGAAATAAATGCACTTTTCTTCAATTACACATTTGTAAAGTCATGAACCGTTTCTGGATTTCCACATTTTTAACCAATTTTACAATAATTGTTGCTAAATTGCATTACCGACCCGTGGTACAACTGCGATGTCCAACTGGTTGTACTACGGAGAAGTAAAGTTACCCATGGTTCAACTCTTTTTTTTATATATTTATGATTTTGATCCATGGTACAACTGTCCAACTGGTTGGACTAAGGGGATAAAGTAGTAAATGAACACCAAAAGTAGTATATGAAATTAAATTTATGTGGCGCATCGCCGGCCGCTGCCGAGGCACGCTCGCTTCGCTCGCTCGGCTCGCGCGATGTTGTAGTCACAAGTAACCTAACGCTCCTCCTAGCTTCGCTCGTCGTACCTAAATATGACTTTGCCCTAGACTATAGATAAATAAATAACTAGTCCATAGATAAATTCAATTCCCAGTAGTAGAACTAGTTGAACCAAGGAAAGAATAACTCACTCAAGTTGAATCATTGGTAAAGATATTTCCCCATAGAACAACCAGTTGAACTATATAAAAAAAGAGTTGAACCATGGGTAACTTTACTTCTCCGTAGTACAACCAGTTGGACATCGCAGTTGTACCACGGGTCGGTCACCCTAAATTGTACTAATTAAACTATTTACAACACAACTGTCGTTCGGGTTCACAACTCAATATAATAAAACTAATTAACAAATTTTGCTAAGGAAAACAAGAACCAATGCTATTATATAAATAACTTAGGGCTTTATTCATATGCAATTGCATAGGTTAATTCAATTAATTAGAAAAATAATCATTTATAAGGCTTATTTTGTATTGTATAAAAACTTATTAGGATTCGCGTATATTTACCGCAAAGATTCCGACCGTAACGTTACGCGTTGAGGCCCGCGCTCGTCGCTTCACGCAATCGTGACCCCCAGACGAAGGACTTCAAAACAGTCCGAAACTGGTCGAATCTTTCCGGTAAATATGACACGGGTCCTAGCCGGTGCCTAATAAGTTTACATGGATAAAAGTCGCGATAGTTTTCAAAATGAAGTTGTATAAATTTGCGCAGTAGGACGTGACCAAATATGCATATTTCTTTGCTGTGACATTGTATAACCTATACATAGATTTAAATGTTGAAGCGCTCGTAGCGTAGTTTGCTTAGCCGTTCTTAAACCGATCAACTAATTTAAGCAACGTCCGCTGGGGTCACGGCTTGGATGGGTGACCGCTCGTTGCATTACTACTGAGCGCTTCCGTGCTTTGGAGGTCACTTAGCCCGTCGAACCCGGTGGTTTTCTTACGATGGCAGTCAATAAAGCATGGTGGTAGGGCATTATACGAATGCCCTTCTGGCTAACTCCCACCCTAAAGTAGAAAATCTGTCGACAAGCACCTAACGGTGTTCCGTTTTTAAAATAGTTATAAAGTTATTATTACTATTCATTCTCTCTTTTATTTGTACTAAACTTTACAAAAGGTTAAACAAGGCCTCTCCGACACTGCAATATTATTCAAATATATAATTATCTATTAACCCTAACTCAATATACATACTATGTGATGTGACGCATTTTTTTTCTATTAATTGATATTAATTAATTTCCAGGCTAGAATGTCACCCCCCATCTCTAGCCGTAGGTGTCGAAAAACGCGACCAAAATACCAGAAGACGGGCAACAGCGCCTTCTAAAGAACTGCGATCTCCAAGACGGCTGCCAGGAGTGGGGAATATGGTAAAACCCTCCAGTGGGAATTGTAAGCGGTGGACGTCTTCACTGTTGATGTGATATTGGGTTCCATTATTTTTTACTTATCGTCATTTGACTTAAGAAATTTTTAAAAAGGTACTATACAAAGAAAGTTTTAGCAAAACGTGATGTTGTTGGCTGCATAACGTTATCTTATAATTTGAAGTGACGTCAGGCAGTGAGGGAGAACGCTATATCGTCGACGCCTTTTCATGTTAAATGAACGCCAATGGTCGTCAACAAGCCTTGGAAATAACTATGGGCCATGAATAAGTTATTCATGTGATATCGGTAGAAATTAGGACGCTTACTATAGAAAAATTGTGGTTAAATGCAGCCAAACCGTATGTTTAACAGACCCGATGCACGGGAAAAACTTAAAAATATAGTCCCTGATGCTACAACGGACCAAAACCAGCTTTGTGTTCGCCGCCAGTATTTGATTCTATGATAAAATTTCCTCATAGTATGTCAATATAATAATGAAAACCGTAAAGCCTTTTCAATCTACAAACGTGGCATTTTACTGCGATCCCCAAGACGTCTGCCAAGCGTGGGAATGGAAAATCTCCCTAGTAGTAATTAGGGAGACTGCATGCAGCAGTGGACAATTCGGCTGATACAGTATTGTATTTTAGTTTAAAATAGTTATAAAAATACAAAGGAACTAATGATATTTAATAGACTCTCTAGTTCAAGTCCAGGGCCCATTGGACTAGTGAAAAAACAAATCTCAGTAATTCCAACATGGAAATAGTGAGAATGTTCCTCTTTTTGGTCAAAACCACATCGTTGTTTTACGGCTTTATTTTTGAGCTAAATATTAATACAAAATTAGCTTGTTTAGTTACATAATATAGAATATCTCATTAGTGCCCGACCTGTGGTACAACTGCGATGTCCAACTGGTTGTACTACGGAGAAGTAAAGTTACCCATGGTTCAACTCTTTTTTTATATGGTTGTTCTATGGGGAAATATCTTTACCAATGATTCAACTCGAGTGAGTTATTCTTTCCTTGGTTCAACTAGTTGTACTACTGGGAATTGAATTTATCTATGGACTAGTTATTTATTTATTTATAGTCTAGGGCAAAGTCATATTTAGGTGCGACGACGAGGGAAACGAGGCGGAGCGTTAGGTTACTTGTGACTACAACATCGCGCGAGCCGAGCGAGCGTAGCGAGCGTGCCGCGGCAGCGGCCGGCGATGCGCCACATAAATTTAATTTCATATACTACTTTTGGTGATCATTACTACTTTATCCCCTTAGTCCAACCAGTTGGACATAATTCCACCGTTGTACAATGGATCATAATCATAAATATATAAAAAAAGAGTTGAACCATGGGTAACTTTACTTCTCCGTAGTACAACCAGTTGGACATCGCAGTTGTACCACGGGTCGGGCACGATCTCATTTTCTTCGCAAAATATTTCACGGTAATGTTGAACGTAAAAAAAATATGAAAAACAAAAACATACATATTCTCTTGTTTAGTGATAAGATTATAACCACCAATCCCTTTGAACAAAACACCACAACAGAACTTCAATCAATCCTACACCATAAATTGTCATTTAATTTTATTCCTTACTTAACCTTTTTGATAACTACTTTAGGTTTTAACTTGACTGTTCTAAGTTTGTGCATATGCGTCATCACAAAGTACATGCCAGGGAATGTAAGGAGTAATAGATATATGCGTAAGAACGACGGTAAGTGGAACGCAAAGTTCCATTCGTTGGGTAAAGAGACGGTGAACCGTTGTGTTTCTTCGAAGTAGGGTATATTCCGGATGATGACAATAGATTCACAAATGATCCCAAAAGGATATAGAGGTATCCACATGGTGTATCGGAGCCAAGTCAGGATGTAGAACTCTTTTTTGTAAAGTTGGGCGATGTAGAACGGGTACCTGAAATTATAATAATTCAATTAGAAAGTTATATTATAAATCTTGCAGCTATTCTAGAATCGAATGGTCTAATGCATGACGATGATAAAAGACCTGACGGCATGATTTTGGTTCCGTGGAAGTTAGAGCCCTTAGTGTGGGACGCTACACGCGTAGACACTTTAGCACCATCACAGTTTCTGAAACGAATATGGGGGTTGGCGCCGCGGCTACTTCGGCGGAGCAATTCAAGCGGAGCAAGTATGCTATCCTCGGTATGGGTTACATTTAGCTTATTTATTTTATTTATTTTTAGGTTATTTTTTAGGTTTGAGCCGTTTAGTGTAGATACGTTGGGTCCGTGGGAACCGGGAGCTCATCGTATTTTCCAAAACTTATTAGTGCGCTTGGTCGATGCGACGCGTGATCAAAATGCTAGCACGTATTTGGCTCAATGAGTAAGCATTGCAATTCAAAGGGGCAATTCTGCTAGCATGCTGGGCACGCTGCCAACTGGTAGTGGGCTGGAGCATTTGCACTGCCTGTGAGTCTGCCAATGACTTGTAAGTATTGTAGGTTGTCTAAATGCTTTATTTGTAGTAGCTGTAGTATTGTATATAGTTCGTAGTATTTTGTTAATAAAGGCACACCAATTATAAAGTATATAGTATAGTCAGTTCTTATACAGTATTTTTTGGTGAGAACATACAGTATGGGGTAACTAAAGAGTTTTATAACATCCTGAGGTAGATATCTCAGAGACGGTGGGTAAACCAATTGAAGTCTTATTTTGTCAGCTTTCAAAACACATTATATCCCTCTCTCCTAGCTTTGCTATTTCTATTGTAGATTATTCAATGGATAATTCTCCACATCACCGTAACACATTTACATGTGAGGCTTGTGAACTAAGTTCAGCGGAAGTGCGTCTATATTAACAAAACACTACGAACTATATACAACACAACAGGTTTTTTTTTTTTAAATATGATAACCAAGCATTTGACCGCAGTCTCACTTGATGGAAAGTGACGACGCGGTCGACGGTGGAGCATGCTTGCCTAGCAAATACTTGTTTACTCTGTACTTGAAGACTGCCAGATTATATATATCGGGAAATAGAGACGCTGGTAGGGTGTTCCATAATTCGGCCGTACGCATTATAAAGCTAGATTTAAAACGCTTTGTGCGTATTTTCGGGAAATCGACCATGTATGGATGTCGTGTTCCTGTGCGTCTTGTTGTCCGATGAAAAAAAGGAGAGGAGGGAATAAGGTTGTGTAAATCGATCGCACATTCTACTACAATAAAAGCGTTTAGACAACCTAAAGACACAAGCGCACAGACATTCCAAATGCTCCAGCCCACTACCAGTTGGCAGCGTGCCCAGCATGCTGGCACCATTGCCCCGTTTAAATACAATGTATTTTCGTTGAGTCAAACAAGTGCCGGCATTTTAATCACGCTTCGCATCAAGCGAGTACTTTGATAAGTTTGGAAAATAAGATGAAATCCCTGTTGTGCCTGTGTGGCAAAGGTAGATAAGAATAACAATATATCATATTAGGTATATTTATTATAATAAAGATTGACTAATCACACTTTGTCACACGAGCTTGAATATCAAACACTTCTTATAAAACGAAAGGAAAAATTTGATCTACAAACGGGATTCGAAACCGCGAACATCCACCCCTGCGGCCGCGACGTGCTCTGCCAGTTTTTAGCTACTGTCACTGTACTGCGGCGATGGTGAGTCATAGTAATTTTCATAGCTACTGAACTTGGTCTTAATTTCGAACTCTACACAATATTTTGAAGCGCTCGTAGCGAAGTTTACTTAGCTGTTCTCAACCGATCAGCAAAGTTAAGCAACATCGCGCGCGGTCATGAGTTGGATGGGTGACCGCTAGTGACATTACTACTGAGCGTTTCCGTGCTTCGGAGGGCACGTTAAGCCGTCGGTCCCGGTTGTCGTCTTAGGATGGCAGTCGTTATAGCACGGTGGTAGGGCATTTTGCGAATGCCCGCCTGGCTAGCTACCACCCTCAAGTAGAAAATCTGTCGCCAAGCACCTAACGGTGTGTTCCGGCAGCTGTCCTTGAGAGCCAGTACTTCTAGGTTAGCCTGAACAACATCTTCGACCACATCTCGAGACTTACCATCAGGTGAGATAGTGGCATAAAAAAAATTAAAAAAAAAATCGTAAGAGAAGATGCGTTCGAAGATGTTTCAGGCTTAGCTACAATTACTGGCTTTCAAAGACAGCTGCCGGAACAAACAGATATGAGGCGACAGATTTTCAAATTGAGGGTGGTATATAGCCAGGCGGGCATTCGTTTACTATTTAATCTATCGTTATCATTTGTAACCATATATCTAGACGGAGCGACATTGCCACTTATCATCACTTACCATCAGGTGAGATAGTGGTCAAAGGCTAACCTATCAGGCATAAAAAAAAAAAAAACATCCGTAGGTAATATGAATTGAACTACAGTAATTTCGATGTAGGGTGCCGGGCAAGAATGTAACCCCCCCCATCTTTACCCGTGGGTGTGGTAAGAGGCGACTAGGTTAACACACCCGAAGGTGGGCAGCAGGGCTTTCCAAGAATCTGATATCTCACACTGCGCTCAGATATTTCCCCAAGCCGTCTGCAAAGCGTGGGGATTATGGCAAACCCCCTCACAATGCGGGAGGCTGTGTTCAGCAGTGGACTATCCAGCTAATAAAGTAATTTCGATGTAATTTAGTAAGTGAATAACGCTTAGCAGGTATTTATGCAAAAATGACATTGTTAGCAATGACATTCAAATAAATGTAGAATCAAATAGTACCTACTGATTACAAATATCACTACTGACCTTACACCTCAAAGACGAAGTGCACAGGATATGACAATTTTATTCCACTATTTTAGTTATTAGAAACGGGATATTTATTTTATTTATCAAGCACGAGCCCCACCTGATGTTAAGCGGACTAACCTCTGCCTATAACAGATGCATTTCGTCACAAGTCACGAATTGCACTGCCCCCGTCACCTTGAGACATAGTTGTTAAGTCTCATGTGCTTGTCATTTCACTGGCTCTCAAGGACTGCTGCCGGAACATACCGTTAGGTGCTTGGCGACAGATTTTCTACGTGAGGGTGGTCGCTATGCAAAAAGCCCTTCCACCATGAAGCTCAAGCCCGCGGCGGGATTCGAACCATGGACCTGCGGCACGGCAGTCCATAGCCAATGCCACTGAGCCATCACTGCTTCAAAAACTATAGTGTAAATGACCGTGACAGTTTAATTTTTTTATTCCAAATATATAACAAACGTATTTTATTTTTATTCCTTGTCTATACTTTTGTTATTAATTGTCAATATAGATAAATCCTTAGCATGTTATAACATTATATCTATAGATTGCAGTCGAGCTAATTGATACTTCTATAATTATGTTGGTACCAAAACTAGAAGAGGTATTTACAAGTCTTTCTTTATACTTACTTCCAAAAAAGGAAGAGGTGCTTAATACATCAGTATGTGTATTTTGTATGTTTGTTAAGCGATTACTCTGCAAATTATGAACTGATTTTGATATTATTTTTTTTGTTTTGAATGCTAAGTAATTTGTCTCATACTAAAATATAAATTGTTCTTTTGTACTGTACTGTTTCAGCCGGATCGTCCACTGCTGAACACAGCCTCCCCTATTTAGGGGGTATTTGCCATAATCCCCACGCTTGGCAGGCTTGGGGAATCGCAGTGTTAGATAGCAGTTCTTTAGAAGGCACTGCTGCCTTCCAGTATTTTTCCCTTAGTCGCCTCTTACGACACCCACGGGATGATATGGGGAGGTGTAATTTTAACCCGGCACCCCACGGGCTAATACAAATACTAGAAAGTAAAAAAATCAAATCCTCACCTGACAACCTCGATCATACTCCACATGATGAACAAGTAGAAGACCACTGGCTTCGTCTGCATCCTCGGCTCCGCCTCGATCATTGCGAACAGAATGAACGCACGACCACTCACTTGAAGGAAAGGGACAAACGCTGAACCCTGAAAAACAATCATAATTTGGGGTTCTGTACTAGAAAACGATCCAATCTATAAATGGTCCTACCGTAGCGTAGGTGATTGACATTTTAACAGTATATGTGTTAGTGTGTTTTTTTTATATGATAGGAGGGCAATCGAGCAGGCGGCGCATCTGGTGGTAAGTGATCACCGTCGCCCACGAACATCCGCAACACCAGAGGTCTCGAGAATACGATGCCGGCCTTTGAGGAGGGAATATGCTCTCTTTTTGAAGGCCACCAGGCAGGTGGATCCAAATTGTGGCAGTGCGAGGTAGAAAATGCGTAGACTTCGACATGAAATTGATGAAACATCATGCTTTGTCGGGACGTCCGATGGCGAAATTGTTATTTGCTAACAGATAATTATTATTTCCCGCCAGGCCAGCTTACCACCCTCAAGTAGAAAATCTGTCGCACGTCGCAAGCTCCTAACGGTGCTTCGGCCGCTATCCATGAGATCCAGTTATTCTACTTGTAGGTTAGCCTGAATGATATAGATTATACTAACGCAGCTTCGTTTACCTTCATGTAAGGTCAAAGGCTAGCCTATCAGCAACAAATAAATCAATGTTTGTATATGTGTTGCTACGGAACGTTACTATTGTCTGAAGCATTTTCTACTATACAAGACCGTTCAACCATATTTTTGTAGTCTTATACAAGTATTTGAACAGCGTATAAAGGAAAATATGCGCTGAGTGAACCACTTCTCACGACGAGTTTTAAGTAAATTGCTGCAGCACATTAGACGCGTAAAGCTATATAATTTGCCTTTTATGATAAGGTTCATTAAAGCGGAAAGGACATACTAACAAAGAGAATTCACAAGTCTGACCTCCTAAATTTACACAAAATATTTTTATTTTAAATATATCATATTGTACCTGTACCATCACATGTGTGGCATAAGGGTAAGAAAAAAATGGCGATTTTTATTTTTAACGGAAGATTTAGGAAACTAAAGGCACCTTTAAACGATAAGTAGATAATTTTGTGTCTGACAGATACTTGATAAAAATTAACACATTCTATTATTGAAATTACATATAAAACAGTCCTGTCTGTTATGTTGATCTTGCCCATGGCGAGTACGGTTTTTTTTTATTGTGACGGAACTATCCCGTGGGCCACCTGATGTTAAGTGGACTAACCTCTGTATAAAAGATGCATTTCGTCAACGACGAATTGCACTGTGCCCGTTACACTGAGACGTACAGTTGTTAGGTCTCATGTGCCTGTAATTTTACTGTCTCTCAAGGACTGCTGCCGGAACACACTGTTAGGTGCTTGGCGACAGATTTTCTAGTTACTGTTAGGTGCAGTCGGGCATTCGCAAAATGCGTCACTACTCATGACCGCGGGCGACGTTGCTTAACTTAGCTGATCGGTTAAGAACAGTATTCGCTACGAGCGCTTCTTGCTTTAAGTATAAGTCAGAATTTACATATCTTGCGGATGCTCAAATCGCATATGTATACATTAAACTATGACCGCGACTTCGTCCGCATTGACTAAATTTTTGGCTTAATATTGAAATATCATGCAAGACAATTTTATCTTATGTCTTTGTCATGGTCAATCTGTATGCAAAATTTGAGGCAAATCCGTTCAGACGTTTCGGCATGATTGTAAACAAACAAACTTTATAGAAAAAAAACTAACAGGTACTTGACAAAAAAAGAAATTGTGAAGAGTATAGGTGTAGGCACCTTATGTTTAAGTTTATAAGAAGTATATTTTTAAAATGTCGTTTTATTGGTCATGGATTATCAATAATCGTATTAGGATCTTTTTTTTCTCTCCCTAAGAAGAAACTGACGACTTATGAAGAAAGTGGAATCAGACGAAAGGGTCATAAGAGGTTCTCCATATCGAGAGTACTATGTGAGTGCGACAAATGGATGTTCGATTAACGCTTGTGCGACAAAACTGTACTGCGACTCACCATAGAGCGATTGTACGCTAGAGCGACACACTAAAGTTCGACATCATTCTAGTGCGACTAACCGTTATTCATGACGAAACTGAACTAAAATTATCACTACATAGTATAAAACAAAGTCGCTTTCTCTGTCCCTATATCCCTATGTATGCTTAAATCTTTTAAACTATGCAACGGATTTTGATGCGGTTTTTTTTAATAGATAGAATGATTCAAGAGGAAGGTTTATATGTATAATAACATCCATTAAATAGAGGAGAAATACTGTTATTTTTGAGGTTTCTAATGTGATGTCGTAAATAATTACATTTTTTTCCGCTTACATTGCAAACGCAGGCTGAACCCTACGAGATTTATCAAAATAATGTACTAAGTATTATACACATTGAAAAGGTCTACAGAAAACTCCGCTATGGTATATGTCTATGTCTATATACCATAGCGATAGCTATGGATATCCCTCAATTTATTTTTTTTTGACATTTACTTTTTACGACAAATAATGGCTAATTTTCGATGCGATTTTAACCAATACAGCATTAATCCTTATCTAATTAAATACTTTAAAAACATTGTTGATTTAATATAGATATAAGGCCCTTTACAATACATTATTTAAATTAATATTTTCGAAGATATTACAGATTTAAAAATTGCGGGACGTAGCGTTTGCGGCGGTTCCGGCCGGCCCGCGCGGCGGGAGCGTGTAGTGGTGTAAAAATGTACAAAGTAAAAGAGTAAACATGTAGTGTATGAATTTAGATATAACAAAGATAGCAGAAAATCTTCATGGTTTAGGGAAAGAAGAATTGTTTTACTCTAAATTTAACGCGTGCGGGTCACGGGCAGTAATGAATAAATGTAAACAACTGGATCGATTTTAATCATTTTTTCAGTGAATGACATAGGCTATATATTTTATACCCGTGCGAAACCGGAGCGGGCCGCTAGTATTAAATAAAACTGCCTCTGACGAAAGTAAAGGAATCTGACGAACGTGTTCTAAATCGACGTGCCGCTTTTCGCATTCGCTTCCCGCGGTATTCAATTATTCAGCGTATAAGATAATTCATGTTATTCTACCATAGTTAAATCTAGTTGAAAATAAATACATCAAATTAGGTAAATTGTTCATTATGTACATATAAACTTAAAAACAATTATTAACTTTAATGGTATATTTCTTATAGATACAATGGTATAAAAATATGTTGAATTAAGTAAGTACATAATAAATAATAATACATCCAAGAAGGTTACACGAGTTACAGGTGAGTGACATTGGCTACCAATAATTAAAACCTTTAAGGATAATTAATATTTTTTATCCTTATATAAGTGTAATTAAACTTTATTATCTTTTTTTTCTGTTATTGTGATGGAACAAGCGCGAGGCCTACCTGATGTTTAGCGGTATCCTCTGCCTATAACAGATGCATTTCATCACAAGTGACGAACCAGAACCTGCGCCCATCACCTTGAGACATACCTGTTAAGTCTCATTTTGCCTGTTATTTCACTGGCTCTCAAGGACTGCTGCCGGAACACACCGTTAGGTGCTTGGCGACAGATTTTCTACTTGAGGGTGGTCGCTAGCCAGGCGGGCATTCGCAAAATGTCCACCATGCGGTGAAGCTCAAGCTCTGGGCGGGATTCGAACCATGGACCTGCTGCGCGGCAGTCCATAGCCAATGCCACTGAGCCATCACTGCTTCACAATTTTTACCCGACTGCCAAGGAACGGTTATGTTTTCGCGCGTATCTTGTATTTTAATTGTTTGTTTGTAACTTTCTTTATTACCTCGTATCTTCCAAAGGGCGGGATTTTGACAGATTATTTTTTTAGTTATATTCGTGTTAAAAATCCAAGAGCACTTACATGTGTTGAAAAAAATTGCGGATTTTTGGCGCGTAATAGTTAAATACTTGAGTTTTTAAGACGATAATACCTTAACTGTCGAAATCCATCCAGCCATTGGGAAGATACGAGGTAATAAAGACATTTACAAACAAATCCACGCCATGTATTATCTATGCCACAGTAGGACATAAAAGTGACAGTTAATGGGTATATTTTTAAGAAAGTGAAAATATTTCTGGAATCTCCTGCCGAAAATTAGAATTATATAAAAAGGGCCCGTAGGCCTATACCGCCTACTCATGCACTGCGCTCAGCCAACCATGACAATTTCATAGCATACAATATATCCCTTAATAGCTGTACAAAGTCAAACAAAAAGCACTTTTTATCTATCTGACCCACTTTGTTTTCATACAATCTGTACATTTAAGTTGGTTCATGGGGAAATCAACCAATTTAGATGCTAATATTACTACACATTAATTATGTTTACACAATTTTGAAATAGTTTGCAAAATTACTTCTTTCCTATTGAAAGTTATTTATTGATACACTATTTAGTTATTTATTTATACTCATTATGAATCAACCAATTTAGATGCTAATATTACTACACATTAATTATGTTTACACAATTTTGAAATAGTTTGCAAAATTACTTCTTTCCTATTGAAAGTTATTTATTGATACACTATTTAGTTATTTATTTATACTCATTATGCCATTCAAGTATTTGTAAACTACTTCGTTAAATTTTAGCTCCGGAAACGATAGAATGTGTGTATTTAAAGAAAAACTTGTTCACTGTTGGCGAATAAAAGGAAGTAATACAACGATTCATACCTTAGTATATCCGAACAATGGATGCATAACTTCCAAATACTGCATAAGTTGTAGAAACTTCATAGCGGACCCAACATGTTCGTACGTGTCTGCCACTGAGTCATACTCTAGCTTAGCGTACCGTATGCCCATAACAGTTAGTATGTACATGTACCCTATGAATTGGAACAGATTGTACAGTACTAGGTAGACCTTCTTGAAGTCTTCTGAAATTAAAATTTAAAGGTACTGGTGAGTTTACCAGGTAGTAAATAGAACAGGTTGTATAGTACTAGCTGCATCTTCTACAAATCTTCTGAAATAAAAATTTAAAGGTGTACTGTATTGGTGAGTATATATACTTTTTTTTATGTTATTGTGCCGGAACAAGCTCGCAGCCCACCTGATGTTAAGCGGACTAACCTCTGCCTATAACAGATGCATTTCATCACAAGTCACGAATTGCACTGCGCCCGTCACCTTGAGACATAGTTGTTAAGTCTCATGTGGCTGTAATTTCACTGGCTCTCAAGGAATACTGCCGGAACACACCGTTAGGTGCTTGGCGACAGATTTTCTACTTGAGGGTGGTCGCTAGCCAGGCGGGCATTCGCAAAATGCCCCTTCCACCATGCGGTGGGGATCGAACCAGGGTACTGCGGCGCGGCAGTCCATAGCTATTACCGCTCGACCATCATTGCTTCAAAAATATAATACAATACTAGTAATAAAGACAGGTTGTACGGTACTTGGTACACCTTGAAGTCATCTGAAATTTAAAGGTGTACTGCATTGATGGGTTGACCAACTAGTAAATAGAACAGGTTGTCTTTAGAGCCAGTGACAGGTTAGTCTGAACCAACATCTTCGACCACATCATTTTACCATCAGGTGAGATAGTGGTCAAAAGCTAAAGGTTGTAATAGTACTAGGTACATCTTCAAGTTTTCTGAAATTGAAATCTCAAGGTGTACTGCACGGGTGAGTTTATATACTAGTAAAGAAGACAGGTTGTACGGTATTTGATACACGTTAAAGTCTATTAATCTGAAATATATTTTTTTTTTTTTTTTTTTATGTTATTGTGACGGAACAAGCTCGAGGCCCACCTGATATATATATTTTTTTTAATATTGTTAGGTTTGCAATAACGCCTGCTATGCGGATTACACTACAAAATCACAAATATACGATTGGAAAAATTTAAGTCATGTGCGGGATTCGAACCCGCGTCCATCCACTCCTTGAGCCGGGGTATGCTCTAACCAATTGAGCTAACATGACATTACGTCATAACTCAAATCTTTCCTATCGTTCTTTAACCATCGTATCGGGATGGAGCGACATCTATAGTACCACTTGCGTTGTACTACAAACAAGACCAATTTTGCAATTGGTTTTATACTTGTAAATGATGACGCAACTTATAATTTTAATATTGTTAGGTTTGCAATAACGCCTGTTATGCGGATTACATTACAAATATATTTTATCCCTGCCTTTGCTTACGTTCGTGATGTTGGTTGTTATGAGTTCAGTCCGTAATCAGCGCTGGATTCTTTCTTGAACCGTGCATAGTACTAAGAATGGATCTATTTCGACATCACACAACCTTTCAAATATTTATTTTGATTAATTAAACATATAGTTCGTTTTATAGCAGTTCGATCGAGATCGATCGCAAATCTGTCGCCAAGCACGTAACGGTGTGTTCCAGCAGCTGTCATTGAGAGCTACTGGTTCTAGGTTAGCCTGAACTACATCTTCGACAACATCGTCACTTACCATCAGGTGAGATAGTGGTCAAAGGCTAACCTATCAAGCATAAAAGAAAGATCATTCACAATTCAAGCTGCCCAACGACGGAATTCTCTACCGATTTATTGTGTAACAAAAAAGAGTATTCTATTCTAAAGGAATTCTCAACAAACTTCGTATGGAAGTAAATATTACCAACCCTTACGCCGGGGTATGCTCTGACCAATTGAGCTAACATGACAATGAATCATTACTCAATTTTTTCCTATCGTTCTTTTACCATCGTATTGGGATGGAGCGACATCTATAGTTCAACTTACGTTGTACTACAAACAAGACTAATTTTGCAATTAGCTTGAAACATGTTAATGATTGCAACCCTATACATTTCATCCACCCCTTTAGCCGGGGTATGCTGGCGAATCGCGCATATAACTTTTTTTTTTTCCTCTCATAAATTTGTAATGTAATCCGCAGAGCATGCGTTATTGCAAACATAAAAATATTACCAAATCAATATTATGGTAGATAACAGCAGGCTAAGAAATTTAAAAGTTTATACCTTTTCTGTAACCCATTTCTTCTTTGTGCAGCTTATCATACATCCCTGGATAGTCTTTCATAACGTCACGTGTATCCTCTTCACTGTCCAGACCGTCTTCAGACTTCCACAAGTCAAAGTTTATCTGTACAAAATCACTACATTGTATAAAACATAGTCGCTTTCCACTGTCTGTCTGTCCCTATATATGCTTTGATCTAAAAGATGCGTAGCTTTAAACTACGCTTCTTTTTTCATAGATAGAGTAATTTAAGAGGAAGGTTTATATATATAATACATTGTTTAATAATGAAATGTCGTTGTCTAATGTAGTGTAAATGTCATCGTAAAACGTCAAGCAAATCTTTCAACGTCAAATATATACGTTACAGCCGTTAAAATTTACGCTTCATCATCGATCTGTAATTATTTAATTTAATGAAACCCTGCAAATTTTGGAAATAAAACAGTTTTCATTCGGTATAAGAAGTCCTACCACCCAGCGACCCAGCCGTTACATAAATTGGTCCTTCGAGACGGATGCAAAAACTACGAGCATCAGCGACCGCTACGCGCCAACTGGGAAGCCCTGGAGTAACCAAGGTTTCATCCGAAATTTAAGCTGGACGAGGCTACGTTCCACTCAGAAGAAGACACATACTTCGAAGAACGCGCGCATTGTGGTACGGCCAGCCAACTACCTTATCATGTCCTTTCTAAGTGCTTGTGTTAATCCCGTGGTAAAATTAATTTCAGTGATTGAGTCGCGGCGAGTTACCTGCTTACTTACCAGTGGTGACGTGCATCATACTAGAACCAGTTGCTTCTGTTATATAGCGTAAGTAATCCACCTTTCACCATCCACCGAAATGAGCACTGAACAAAGGGCTAGGTCTAAATCTCCATATAAAATTTCTGTTACTGACGATAAAAAATAAACCAAACAATTAGGGATCTTGTTAAAAAACGAGCTATTGTTAAAGGTCCACTAACTAGATTTACAAACCACATAAATTCACTTAGTGATCACATATTATCAGCTCAATTGCGAGCAGATCTCAAGTTGAGAATGCAAGGTGCTGTGTTAGTCTGTTAGCCGAATTCAATGATCTTCAAACAAAATTGGAAGAAAATGTCCTTGAAGTTGACTTAGAGGAGCAACTAGGACAGCGTGACTTGTTTGAGGATAGTTACTATGACACACTAGCTCGAGTAGTGTATGTTGAGCACAGACGGGATGCAACATGTTCAAAAAGATGTAATGGCGATTCTGTTAAGCTTCCCACTATATCAGTACCTACCTTCGATGGTTCAAGTGAGCACTGGTTGGAGTTTAATGGGATATATTTTTGTCATTAGTACATAACTCTCTTCAACTCAGTAGTATCCAAAAGTATCACTACCTAAAATCATCACTAAAAGGAAGCTCATCCCTCGTAATTGATTCCTTAGAGTTTTGTGCAAACAATTACAGTGTAACATGGGAACTTCTCCTAAATCGATATAATAATAGCCGACTTTCAATCCAAAATCATGTCCGCACATTATTCAACATTCAAGCTTTGATAAAGGAATCACCAGACTTATTACGCAGCTTAATTGACACCATATTAAAGAATTTACGGGCTTTAAAACTCCTAGGCGAACCAGTTGACAGTTGGAACACGCTCATTATCTATATAATTGTTTCCAAACTAGATAAAACCACAGAACGCGCCTGGGAACAACATAAATCAAATATTCTGCAACAGTCGAATGATTCAGAGTCACGTTTGAAGGTTGAAACGATGCTATCTTTTCTAAAAGATAGGGCAGACATGCTGGAAACATTGCAAGCATCACATAGTAGTACGAAAACAAGTAACGGTAAACACAACACAATTACGTACACTAATAATAAAGTTCACTGCAATGTTTCCACCAATAAGCCGCAGCTGAGTAAAAGATCTTGTTTACTTTGCAACGATAACCACTCCCTATACGCGTGTAAAAATTTTTGAGTTATAATTTAGAATCACGTAATAAATTTTTAATAGATAATAAACTATGTGAGAACTGTTTACGCGGCGGTCATACGGTTACTCAGTGCAAGTTCGGTCCGTGTCGCAAATGCGATAAGAAACATAATTCCCTTATTCATAAGGATAACACAGATTCGCACGGGAGCGTGCAGCTCCGACCAGCATCGGGCGATAATGTCAAACCGGCTTTGGCGATGCAAGCGTCCCTCGCGTCGGACCTAGACTCCAGTCAATGAACATAATATTATAATAATAATAATAATAATAATGCTTTATTTTCATAAAATGTCAACAGCTATAGTGGAAGTTAAAGATAATAACAACGATTATCATTTAGCGCGCTTTAATATTCAGGAAGCGAAAGATGCATTATCACGCAATCATTATGCGATTCATTACAATGTAAAAAAATACAGTCCACTAGAGAAATATGCGGGGTTGGTAATTCTATAACACAGTCACACAAATCTGTGATATTGAGATTAAATCGCGAACCAGGTCTTTTATTATGCAGATGCAATGTTTCGTTCTGCCGAACATATCATCTACTATGCCGACTATACCTAAACAACACGATTTAGGCTACCTGCACAAATACAGCTAGCGGACCCATACTTCAATGAACCTAAACCCATCGATATTTTGATTGGCGCAGATAAGTTTTGGGCTTTATTGACTGACGGTAAAATACGATTACCTAATGGGCCGTTCGTACAAAATACGCACTTAGGCTGGATAATTTCGGGTCCTATACATATCAATACGCGTAGCATTGGCCATATCCAGTGTAACTTCACTCAAGCAGTTGACGAACAATTACGAAAATTTTGGGAACTTGAGGAACCACCCAGGTTTTCTGATACGCGCACCGAGGAGGAGAAGGCTTGCGAAAGTTTATTCATTTCGTTACAAGAACGATGCGCAATAGTGACGGAAGATTTATCGTTAGCCTCCCCTTTAAATCCTCACCAGATAACCTGGGCGAAACGTTTACTCAGACCCAAAACCGGTTATTTGTCTAGAAAAACGATTAGACTGCACACCTGATTACAAAAAAAATTATAGCGAATTTATAGATGAATATGAAGCATTGGGTCATATGACGCGTATAGATACTTACGGAACACCGAATTATTTCATGACGCATCATGGTGTTTTTCGTTAACACAGCAGTACAACCAAGCTGCGTGTTGTGATTGACGCCAGCTCTGCTTCAAAGGGTAACTCGGATAAATCACTTAATGAACTGCAACTACGAGGGCTGCACTAAAAGTATCGGGAATGGAACATTTCCACTGTTCCTGTCATATTAAAATCTTTTTAATTGAAAACTCTTTTTAAAAATCGAATACCATTTATTTATTTAAAAAAAATCTTGCCACAAGGTTTTGTCAAACTTGTTAAGTCGTTGAGAAAATGGAATTGACTCTAGAAAATTCAAGAGCAATGATTTATTATGACTTTCGAAGTGGTTTAACACAAAAACAGTGTGTTGACCGGATGATTTCTGCATTTGGTGATGAAGCCCCATCCAAAACCACAATTTATCGCTGGTTTGCTGAATTTCAACGTGGACGTGTCAAGCTCTGTGATGAGCTCCCCGTCAAGGTCGTCTAAAAACTGCAGTTACCCAAGAAAACGTTGATGCTATGCGTAAGCTGATTGAGGAAGATCGACATGTGACATACCGCGAAATTCAGGCAACTTTAGACATTGTGAGTCAAATACAAATAATCTTGCATGAACAATTAGGTGTAAAAAAGTTGTTATCCCGATGGATACCGCATTCGCTCTTGTGAAGAGCAAAAAGCGGCTCGCGTTACTTGGTGCGTCAAAACTCTCGAAAGATTCCACGCAGGATCCTCAAATGCTGTATACAACATCGTATCAGGTGACGAATCCTGGATATATACGTACGATCCCGAAACAAAAAACCAGTCACGAGTTTGGGTGTTCGAAAATGAGTTAAAGCCAACAAAATTATTCGTTCACGGAGTGTTGCAAAAAAAATGGTGGCCACGTTTGTCTCCAAAACCGGCCATGTTGCGACTATTCCTCTTGAGGGACAAGTTCTTTGTCCCTCAAGGTTAATGCAGAATGGTATGCTAGCATTTGTTTGCCACAGGTCGTAAACGTTCTGAGCCCCGTAAAGAGAACTGCAACCGCCGCATCATCCTCCATCACGACAATGCGAGTTCTCACACCGCGCACAGAACAAGAGTTTTTAGAGCAAGAAAACATTTCTATACTTTCCCTAAAATAAAGAATAAATTGCATGGTCAGAGATTTTCATCACCTGAAGAAGCTGTTTGGATACCCCAACTTCTGAATGGAATGGTTGCTTCAATGATTGGTTCCATCGTATGGAAAAATGTGTCAAATTTCGCGGAGAATACTTCGAAAAGCAATAAATACGTTTTTAAATAGTAATGTTGTGTCATTTCCTTGATTCCCGAAATTTTCAGTGCCGCCCTCGTAGTAGGAGCTCCTATACAGGGCGATTTGTTGGGTATCTTATTACGAATGCGACAACACAGATGTCAGCACCATTGAAAAAATGTATCGGCAGGTTTTGGTATCCGAAGATCAAAGAAACCTACAAATTATTCTGAGGCTTGACAATTGAACGGAACGTTGAGGTATTTTTCGCTTGAATACTGTCGTCTACGGAACGGCCGGCGCACCTTTCCTAGCTGTACGTTGCCTGAAGGAGCTAGGAGCCCAGTGTTCGGACCCTGACGTAAGACGCATCATCATGGAAGACTTCTTTGTTGATGATATGATCACAGTAGCAGACGATAAAACAAAATTATTAAAACTAAGTAAGGATACTTTTGAAGTTTTAAAATCTGGTTGTTTCCCGCTGAGAAAGTGGATATTTAATTTTGAATGTGATCAGTCATCGACGAAGATATAATACAAATACAATACAATACAAAATTCTTTATTGCACACCAAAAATACATTAAATAATGTTGTCTTAGGTTTTCGCGATTCCCCCCGAAGGGTTCCCGCCTTGTCGTGGCGGTGGGGCTTAGTAGCCGTGGCTTCGTCACCCACGGTGAAGCGAAGAGGAACCAGGGGCCGTGCTGACTTGGGCAGTCGGCCGGCCCCGGAGGGGCCGCTCCACTGGGCTTTGCCTCTAAGTCCAGACTGGAGCGGCAACGGGTAGGCTGCGGTACTGTATGGGCAGCACCGCATCTGAGGCGGGCTGTGGTGTTGTATGGGCGACACCACAGCTGATGGTGAGGGGCCACGGCGGGAGAGGAGTGCCGGTATCACGGTGCGCCGCTCTCCCTACCTTCCGTGGCCACGGCGGGGCCGCCACCGTTGGATGGCGGACGCGGAGGGGCCGCAGGGGAGGAGGAGTGTTGGTATAGCGAGGCGCCGCTCTCCCTATCCTCTGCGGCCGAAGTAGCAGGCGACGGGGCTACTCATCTGACCCGTCGCAGGGGGACCTTGGGCGTCGGAAGCGGGGTCCTCTGACGCCCATTTGCGGGCTTGGTCCCCGGGTGGTAGCGACGTGCCATGTGTTCTGGTGCGTCGTGAGGGGTAGCACCCCAGGAGGGGTCCGGCAACGGACAACCGTGGCGGGTTCGTGGTTGAGTGCTAAAGTGACCCTGCGATCCCGCCGAGAAGCGGTAGAGATGGAACACCGTGTGTTATTTAGTCGGTAGGGGCACTTGCTGCTGTGGGAGTAGTTGGTGTCGAGCCCGACATATCCCGGCCACCATCCCCGGGGTGGACGGGAATGCGTAAATGCATTTTTCACACGTTAAAAAAAAAAAAAAAAAAAAAGGTTTTCGCGATTATTACACATAGTAATTAAACAACTTTAAACGGTTTAAATCGCGTATATTTATCATTATTTTTATCCCGACGTTTCAAACACTTTGCAGTGATCGTGGTCACGGGGTGACTAATTGGTTTTATTTGTCACATGAGTTAGTAAGAAAATTATTTGGTCTACCGTCCGAACGGTGTTTGAAACGTCGGGATAAAAATAATGATAAATATACGCGATTTAAACCGTTTAAAATTGTTTAATTACTATACATTAAATAATCTTATAAATAGTAATGTTAACCAGTGGTAGTACAATGGGCGGTCTTATCGCATGTAGCTAAAACCTTTGTATGGACAGTATCACTTTTTCAAGATACACGGTGGTGAACAAAGAAGATGTTGTCTGAAGACAAAAAACTTAACTTAGATGATAACAGTCTCTGTAAAACATTAGGTATTAGCTGAAATCACGTGACTGACGAATTTACATATAAAACCCAGTTTAAATCTGAACCAAAGGTAACAAAGCGAACGATTTTATCTCACATATCACAGATATTTGACCCTTTCGGTATATTAAGTCCATGTAATACTATCGCTAAAGTAATAATGCAACGGCTTTGGCTTATTAAGATCGATTGGGACAGCGAGCTGCCTTGTGACAGCTTGGAATCGGTTCATTACTGGCCTATCTGAGCTTGAAAGCATCAAAATGCCACGACAAGTGATAGGTGTCGAGCCTGAGCTGATTGAATTGCATTTGTTTAGTGACGCTTCCCAGACAGCATACGGATCGTGCGCATTCGTCCGTACTGTCGCCAGCAATAAAACCGTAAAGGTGCGACTCCTAGCAGCTAAGGGTAAGACTGCGCCACTTAAACCTATAAGTATACCTAAGCTTGAATTGTGTGGAGCATTGGTAGCCGCTCGGTTATACACTAGGATATGCGAATCTTTTCGTTGTCATTTCAATAATATAGTATTTTGGACCGATTCAACGATAGGTTTAGGTTGGTTACGTATGGCACCTAATCTTTTAAAAACTTTCGTGCAGAACAGGGTGGCCGAGATCCACGAATTAACTAAAGTTCTGCCCTGGCATGACGTGAGAGGAAAGGAAAACCCGGCTGACTTGGTATCGCGCGGTGTTCACTTGCATGAACTTGCGTCATCGACTTTATAATGGCAAGGTGGCCTATTGGAGGTAGAAATCTTGCGAGTAAAACTGTGCATGAGTGTGTTACTTGTAGGCGTTTAAAGGGCAAGACCCTTACTCCTCTGATGGGTAATTTACCTAAACAGAGGTTAAATCCCACTTATCAATTTTTATGCTGTGGAGTAGACTCTATAGGACCAATGCTCATGTTGAATCGCAAGGGAAGGGGTGCTAAAACTATTAAGGTATATGTCGCTTTGTTCATTTGTATTTTGACTCGAGCCACACATCTGGATCTCGTAAGTGACCTATCGTCTGAGGCATACATTTGTGCTCTTAAGCGGTTTATATCACGTCGTGGAAAATCTAACGATTTTTTTTCCGACTACGGCAGGAATTTCGTACGTGCACAGAAAGAATTTTCAGGCTATTTGGCTAAGTGTTCTGCAGATATATCTGAATTTGCGACTAGTCAGTCAATTAAATTAAATTTTATCCCAGCATATAGTCCTCATTTCGGGGGGTTGTGGGAGTCTGGAGTAAAATCAAGCAAATCCTCTTACTCCGTACTATCGGAAACGCTCACCTCACCTTTGAGGTATTTACCAAGGTTTTGACACAGGTTGAAGTCATTCTAAACTCCCGTCCCTTTTCTCCTCTTTCATCCAATCCTGATGATTTGCTTCCACTAAGTCCCGGCCATTTTCTGACCGGTCGACCGCTCACTGCGCCAGTCTACCAAGATGGCGCAATGTGGGATGATACAAAGGTCAATATGATGAACCGCTACAAACGAGTCGAGCAGCTGCGACACCATTTCTGGGCAAGATGGGCGAAGGAGTACATATCTGAACTCCAGACTCGAAACAAGTGGAAGGAAAACACCTACGAAAGTTTGAAGCCAAAACCAACGGTTGTCATCAAAGACGATAACCTTCCTCCATTACGATGGCATCTAGGCCGCGTCGTCAGGACAATACCGGGCAAGGACGGCATATCCCGCGTTGCAGACACCCAGACAAAGTCAGGCGTCGTGAGGCGTGCCTTCACCAAGATTTGTCCCCTATTCAACGAAGATGAAGAATGAAATCCACATGAGAACAGAGCTTCCAAGGTCGGGGGCATGTTACGTATCCGAACCGTCGCTGTCTAATGCCGTGTAAATGTCATCGTAAAACGTCAAGCAAGTCTTTCAACGTCAAATATATACGTTACAGCCGTTAAAAATTTACGCTTCATCATCGATCTGTATTTATTTAATTTAATAAAACCCTGCAAATTTTGGAAGTAAAACAGTTTTCATTCGGTATAAGAAGTCCTGCCACCCAGCGACCCAGCCGTTACATACATACATATTGTAGTAAAGAAACACTGATAATTTTAGAGGTTTCTAATGTGATATCGTATATAAACACATTTTTTTGCGATCTAAATAATGTACACAGTATTGTACACCTTAAAAAGGTCTACAAAAATCAGCATTATTTTTTTAGTATCAGCATTGCACTCATGCGAAGCCAGGGCGGATCGCTAGTATTCTTATAAATTTCAACCCTTTATATGGGAAATGGTTTAGACAATTAGGTCCAATGGGAAGGACATCCAAAATGATCAGGTTGTATTTACCTTAAGCCAAGCAGGTTTTTGCGGCTGTGCCGTGAGCCTTGGCCACCAGGATACAAGTTTCTTCTGTAACGTTATATCTACCCTGTTTTCATGTATTCGGACAATTGGAGCTTGTTCACTGTCTGCTGCATCCTAGACAAAATAAACAATATCTGTAAGCCGTAAATCAATTGGTAAAATTCTGATATGGTGTCCATTCAAGGTGGTTCCGTATAATACTAAATATTCACGATAAATTTTGGTACAATTATAAACAAATTGAGTACATTAAATTGAACATTTTCTTACAAATTGAGTACATTAAATTGAACATTTGCATGTACATATGGGAGTTATGAGAGTGACCCATATGTACATGCAAATTTTCACTTTAATTACTCATTACTGTGGACTGACTCATATATACAGTCGCCTGCAATAAGTATACACTTCGTAATTTTCAAAATAATGTGATGTCGCTAAGTTATTAATTATCGAAGTTAATATTAACATAAGTAAAACTATTCAAGTTATTATTTGATTTTAAGATACTTCTGTGCACATAAAAAGAAATAGAAGTCTTTGCCACAATTATGAGAATAACAATGTGTAACTCCTTATTTACAGGCGACTGTACATGCAAATTTTTACTTTAATTACTCATTACTGTGGACTGACCCATATCGTCACTTAGCAAACAACACCACTCAAGGCGAATTTTATGGCGGCGGTATCGACATTTTAATGTCATTGGCTAGAGCTTCTGTTTGCACATAGAAACAACCAATCGGATACAACACGTAAAATCATAAATTGTTAGCCGCTTAGGTAAGGATCACTCATCATTTATTAGTACTGAACCATTATCAATTCTGACAGTTTTTTCACTCTCCTCTAAAACAAGTCAAAATGACTTAAGCAGTGTTGTTTGCTAAGCGACGATATGTACATGCAAATTTTCATTTTAATTTGCAAAAACCTGTTGTGTTAACAAATGATCAAACATAAAATTAGGAGACTATTAACATTTATGTTTCATACACCAAAACAAAATCTAATCATTTCATAGTAGTTTTTAAAATATTGAAAATCAAAACCTAAAGATAAAAAAACTTACACAGTACTCTAGTCAAATAGCCATTTGATGCTACAATTTGTGTTAAAAAATGAGCAAAATTTTCAATTTGACATGAAAGTTCTAATAGTTTAACAAGTATACAAGCAGTTATTTTTGTCATTCTCTTCACAAAATATCTTTACTACACCGCTTTTACCAGCGCCAGACAGCTTGACTCTAGTTATGTGGATGTTAGGGCGGCCCTTAGTATGGGACGCTACATGCACGTATACAAGCAGTTATTATATATATTAGGTTACACTTATGCGCTGTCGCATCTTTCTGAAACCAATATGAGAGCTGGCGCCTTCCACAATCTGTGGAAGTTGCAGCTTTAAATTTAAAGCTTCAGCTATTAAAAGACACTGAAATAAAAAGTGGCTTATTTAAATAATTCCTCATAGATTTCATCAGCAAAATTAAAGAAGTAAAAAGCCTGCACACCATTTCCTGAGTAACAGAGTAATGCATAACAGGAATAAACTACCAGAACATGTTGTGTCATCCACATCAATAAACAATTTTAAAAACTATAAATCCAACACTGCAATGATATGGACATATCAGCATATTGCTGCTCATCCATTAATTATAAATAAATAATAATAATAAGAAACAATAACTTCACAAATACCAAGGAGGACATCAGTACGGTTTGGAAAAAACTTTACATATATATTTTTATTTTATTCCAAAACTATTAGTCTTCTGTTTAAATATCAATATTTACCAGTCAAACATACACAAAAAAAATTACAGCTTCCTAGTACAATTAGTATTTACGAATAAGATAAACAAGCAATTTCCTACTGTTTTCCATTTTCGCACCAAAATGTATGAAAAGTGTGCATTTATTTTTATAAAAATATCCACATTCAAATTGGAATATATGGTATTCATACACTTGTCACAGAGGAGTGAGAATTTTTATGAGTAAAGATACATCTCTTGAGATACTATCAGCATTTGTTTTATAAGAATTAGACTTAAAAAGCCACATATTTATAATAGAAAATGGCTTCAACAGTTTCTCATTTTGTCTCACTGACATCAGACAGCTATTTAACTTTGGAATAAAGCGGATCACTAACACTCGAAGCGACATATTAAATTATAAAACACATTATAAAAAGAACTAAACTTGAAAAAACTTATAAGGTTACACAGATTGAACAGAGTGCTTGGTCACACTATGTCAAACTAATATTATAAATTCAAAAATGTGTTAGTCACAATGTTTGTTCCTTCATCTGTAAACAGCTGAACCAATTTGTATGTAACTTGGAATATTGAGAATTTACTTCCCGAATTAATACATACAAATCATTCATCATTATCTGCACTGGTTAAACAGTGTCATATATATGAAAGTTTGTGAGTGTGTGTATATAATAAGTATATATAAGGCTGTTTCTGAAAAATACTGTGAGCAGACCCTACAACTTTTGCCTAACCTTTTTATGGGCTTTGGTTTAGATTATTAAACATCGATTTATGGGGGTGGTGGGTGGGTGCGGGGGATGGGTAGGCCCCCCTGTAAAGGGGAAGTTGCGATCCCCCCCCCCCCCCCCTTTCTGAGATATGATGATAATGAAAAAGTTATTTTTTTATGATAGGTGAGATAAAAATTAAAAAAATATATATATTAGAAAGGAGGGAGGGTGGGGGTCGCTACTTCCCCTTCACAGGGAGTCTACCTTTGCCCGCACTTAAATCGATAACTGAATAATGAGGTTATAAATTTAAAACAATCATATCTCCGAAAAGGGGGGGGGGTCGCAACTTACCCTTTACACCTGGGGGGGTCTAACCATCCCCCGCACCCGCCACCACCCCCCACCCCCCATTAAATCGATGTTATATAAACTAAACCAGAACCTCTTTATTTACCTTTTCACTTTGAAAATTAGAAACAACATCAATATTTTTAAAATTAAAAGGAAACCACACCACATACAAAATGCTTACTTTGTATGCAGTGTAGTTGATCTTTGATATGACAATGTACCCTGCTTCGTACCCTGACAGATATATGAATAAATTGAATAAATAAATAAATAAATGAATGTCTGCTATAATCCAGCCTTTAATTCTTGTGTTCAAAGATAAACATATCATTATTATTATCATTGTAACTACCTAATACTTATCAATTATTGATGTAGTCGTAACATTGGCAATAAATATTTATTACTTTCAAAGAAAATAATAAATGTTCTTACTCACGGTTTTAACGGAGTCAAAGAGATCCAGGCTAAATTGATACTGACAAATGCCTCGGGCACCGATTCCTTCAGCAGAAAACCGAATATTCTTTTCCAGAACATTCACTTCTTCTTTTTTAACATTTTTCAAATCAACTCGTAATGTAACTACGTTTTCAGTTTGGGCCCAATACACGAAAGGACTGGGTATAACCATATTAAATTAGTAAAATAATATAAATTAAACTATCTTCTTGTGTTGATATTTCTTCCACCAAAGATCAAAGATTACTAACCAAAGATTACTAACCTCTTCTTCCACCTAGCTTTAACATATTATGATTAATCTGTGCACACTGAGCAAGTGATATTTTAATTTCGTCTTTTTGTATTACTTTTAGGGTAAGTACCATTTGGAGTTAAATTCGCCAAAAACGCTCAAACTCCCATAAAGTTTGTTCCACTTGGGTCTTGGCATTATTTTTGCCATAAACGCTATGAAGGGTGCGTACCATTTGAGTGAGACTCGCTAAAAACGATCACACTCCCAAAAAGTTTGCCACATGGGTCTTGGCGTTATTTTCGCCTTAAACGCTACATCTAATGTCAAAAGTGACAGCAGTGGCAAATTTTAGTGGCATTCTTAGCGTTCATATCCAAAAATGGAACGGGGATGACAGTTACAAACGATCACGTGATCACAACCATAGACGCAGAATGTGATCAAAATTATCGAAAATAACGTTCTTAGCGACTAGGTTGCGGGACTTAGGGGTTTTCCGACGTCCAAATGTCGATTCTGGTCAACCACGTGGTGATGCTAGGCTGGAAGAAGAAATCGTAGGGTTTTCCGACGTCCAAATGTCGATGCTGGTCGACCACGTGGTGATGCTAGGCTGGAAGAAGAAATCGTAGAGTACTCCGAGGATAATCCTATGGCCAGCACTAATGATGCAGCGCAACAGTTCGGGGTCAGCCAGTATTTTATTAATATTAATATTAACAAATTGATGTGAGTACCTAGAAAGTGTTATACCTATCCACAAAAAGCAGCTGATTTTAATTACCTATGGTATAATAATATGGTAGGTATCATTGACCTGTGTATCGTAGCTCAATGTAGGCAATGAATAATGAACATTGTTATTCCACATTTTGAATATCACACTATTAAAATTGTTTTATTTTTAGTGTAAAGTGGTCGTTTGACAAAAGGTGTGATTAGATTATTTATTGGCGACAACAGAAGTTTAATGATGAATGAGTTAGGTAGATACCTACATGTCGGGATTGCCTTTGGCTTGTTATGAGCAGATAGGATGTAACGCTTGCTAAGAGAGTGATGGACATGAAGTTTCATGGATGGAATAGGTAGGTAAAACAAAAGATAGATGGAACGTCGGAGCACACCGACATGCGACACCTCCGCCGCTACTCCACGGCGCGCTGCACTTCGAACCAGCGACGTCAAGCGGCGGCAGCCGTTTCAATCACTAAGCGATCGCAACGGAGTGGGTGGGTGCGCGAGCGTCATTAATTCAAAACAGCTGATGCTTTTACTTAGTGATTATTCTTTTTTATTGTTTTGTTAGTGATTCTAAGCACCATACAGTATTTTGTATCATTTAGTATCTCATTGATAAATCATTGACAAGTTGAAAAATTCTTAAAAAAAAAAAATTGTGTTTTTTCGTTTTTATTATCGATACCCATCACGCCTGTCGCGTATCGCCAGTTAATTAGCAGTAACCTTGTATAATAAATTTTGTATCAGCTTAGCCAAGGATTAGTGAATACTATGCTATCATTCCTTAATTACGTAATGGGGCTCATTCCAAAACATACAGAAAATATTTGATCACTTAACACCATCGCTGTCAATTTCATATTTTGACAGAAGCTCTAAAAAGGTCGTTCCAGGTCGATAGTAGCTCTTAAGTAGTAACTTATTTCTTCTCTGTTCCGTTTCTTGAAATAAACGCTAAGAATGCCATTAACGCTATGCCTCGGTTAGAGCATAACCGGGCTACAGGGGTGGATGGACGCGGGTTCGAATTCCGCACATGACTTAATTTTTTTCTATCGTATATTTGTAATTTTGTAATGTAATCCGCCTATTACTTTTGATAGGCGGATTACAATACAAAATTACAAATATATCATCAAAAGTAATAGGACAAACGCCTTCGACTTGATGAGAACCCGATCAAACTCGCTTACTGATAGCTTCAAAAACCAATAGCAATTAACAACCGGAACACGGACAACCCAAACATTTTACCAAAACGAAACAAATGAAATAACGCAATCTCCCCCAAGCCGACTGGTCCTCGTGGGGGATAGAGACCACAACCCTCCAACAACACAAGAAAAAAATTGCAAAAACAGTCACAAAAGATCAAATATCTATATTGCAGCCCTCAATGTACTTACACTGAAAAACGATGAAAACCTTACAGAATTAATACATGCATTAAAACAGATCAAATGGGACATCATCGGACTAAGTGAAGTAAGGCGAATAGGAGAAAGAATTATTTCCCATTCTGACTTCCTTCTATACCATATAGGAACGACCCCAGGTCTTTATTGGGTTGGTTTTATTATCAAAAAACACCTCACAAATTATGTGGAGAGCTTTATAGGAGTATCAGAGCGTATAGCAGTGATGAATCTTATGCTGCCGGGTTACAAAGATTCATGGTCCATCATACAAGTATACTCGCCTACGGAACAATCCGATACAGAAACAATAGACTCATTTTACCGAGAGCTAAATATAACAATCCAAGAACATGCTCACAAAAACCTTGTTGTCATAGGAGATTTCAATGGCCTAAATTGGAGAACGACAACCAGAAGAAGACACAGTCCTAGGACCATATGTATATCGAAAAAAGACCAGAAATAGAAACGGAGAGAAGCTTTTAAATTTTGCACAGGAAAATGGCTTAAGAGTCTTAAACACAATGTTCAAGAAGAAAGAAAGTAAGATGTGGACCTGGATATCACCAGACGGGAAAACAAAAAACGAAATAGATTTCATAATGACTAACAAAAGCACATACTTCTCAAACATGAAAGTCATAAGCAATTTCAACTTCAATACCAACCATCGAATGATTCGAGCTGAACTGATTACAACCCAACCAAAAAACCCAAGACCAAGAAATAATATGATGAACACAAAACCTACCAAATATCAAACAGCCCAAATAGCCAATTGCATAAGTACAAAACTTATGGATTACAATAAAGACACAACAAACATGGAGGTGCAAGAAAAATACAACTGGTTAGAAGGAATAATCAAAACATCTATTCAACAAGGGGCTAATAGAAAAGAATTATCTAACAAGTGGATGACCGCCAAAACCATCAACCTTCTTAATCAAAGAGCTGACCTAATCAATGGAAAAAATACTAACGACAGTAGAAAGCAAATTGCAAAACTCAGCAAAGAAATAAAAGAAAGTATTAGAAAAGATAGAACTCAAAGAAGAATTGAAACAATAGAGAGACACATTCTACAGACAGGAGGAATAAAAAAGGCAAATAAGGAGTTAACTAAAAAAAAGGAATGGATTCTAAAGATGAAAGACAATAATAGATTGGAGGAAAACCGAAGGCAAGGAATATTAGGAATTGCTACATCTTATTACAAAAAACTATATGAAACTACCATAGTGGAAACAGAAATAGAATTGAAAGAAATCTCATCAGTACCCAGCATCATGCAGGAAGAAATAGAATTAGCAATCAAAACCCAAAGAGACGATAAAACTCCAGGATCTGACGGAATAAGTAACGAGATACTAAAACAAGCGATACCGACATTATCACCTATTCTCAAAGAAATCTTCAATGATATCTTGAACACAGAAACGATTCCACAGCAATGGAGCAAATCTAATATAATCCTTTTGTACAAAAAAGGGGATCCGTATGATATCGGAAACTACCGGCCCATAAGCTTGATGTCCAATCTATACAAAATATTTGTAAAGATCGTACTCAAGAGAATAGAAGGAAAACTCGATGAACAACAGCCAATAGAACAGGCAGGTTTTAGAAGAGACTACTCAGTACTTGATCATATCCATGTTGTTAGGCAAATCATCGAGAAATACGCGGAATATCAACTTATATACTATATAGCATTTGTCGATTATAGCAAGGCATTTGACTCGATAATACATACAAATATCTGGAAGGCGTTAAGAGAACAAGGGATTGAACAAAAATATATAAGATTGATTAGAAATGTACACAAAAACAGCTCGGCGTGCATTCAACTAGAAAAGAAAGGAGATTCATTTAAGATACAAAAAGGAGTAAGGCAAGGAGATCCTCTCTCTCCAAAACTTTTCTCCGCCGTTTTGGAAACGATCTACAGAAACTTTGATTGGGAAAATCTGGGTTTAAATATCGACGGCCGCACACTAACACACTTAAGATTTGCCGATGATATTGTGTTATTCGCAAAAACGTCTGAAGACCTAAATATAATGTTAAACGAACTAGCATCTGCCAGTGGAAAAATTGGACTAAAATTAAATCCCGATAAAACAACAGTAATGACTAATGGAAATAAAAACAGCATAAATGTAGGCGAGTCACAAATTAACTATGTTGAAGAATATATATACCTCGGACAGCTGATATCACCAAAGGAGAACATAAACAAAGAAATAGAAAGAAGGATAGCAAACAGTTGGAAAAGGTACTGGGGCCTAAAGGAAGTAATGAAAGACAAAAACCTTCAAATAGCAACAAAGAGCAAATTATTCAATGTATGCATTCTACCAATATTAATGTATGGAAGCCAAACATGGGCCATAACAAAAAACACAATCAATAAGATTGCCATTTGCCAACGAGCAATGGAAAGAAGCATGCTAGGAATAAAGAGAAGGGACAGAATAAAAACCATCAACATTAGGAAAAGGACCAAGATACAGGACGTAACCTTAAAAATAAAAAGGCTAAAATGGAAGTGGTCGGGACACATGATCAGGGGAAAGGATAAATGGAGTAAAATAATTACACAATGGTACCCAAGAGAAGGTAAAAGGAAAAGAGGTAGACAGCAAAGAAGATGGGACGATGATATCAGGCAAGTTGCAGGCATAACATGGAGCAGAGTAGCCAGAGAGAGATCAGAATGGAGTAGGTTGGAGGAGGCCTTTGCCAACTGGCAAACGGACACACAGAGACTAAAGAAGCACCAAATTTGCGAATATTTTTAATTGTGGAAAACATAAATGAATATCTGTTGTCTGAATAAAAAGGCTTTATTATTATTATTCACTTTATTTATTATACAACATAATTTTAAATTTTTTACAACATTATTACAAAAATAAATATTATAAAAAACTTAAAACTAGGGTGCCGCTGGTCGCGGGGCAGAGCCCAAGCGACCAGTGGTTAGGGCTGCAGAGAGAGGAACCTCCGGACAATGCGTGTTGTGTCCAGTATCACTGCCTTCTGCATCAGACCCTTGATCCAACCATCTAGCGAGAGCCTCTTAAGGTGTTGGTCGAGGCTCTTCGCTATAAGGCCGTTCGCCGAAACGACTATCGGGACAATGATCGTCGAGTCAACATCCCACATGGTGGTTACCTCGTGAGCCAAATCAAGGTACTTGCTGACTTTATCCTTTTCGGCCTTAACGAGATTCTCGTCATGTGGGATGGTGATATCTACGAGCACTGCCCGGCGCTGGGATCGGTCGACCACCACGATATCAGGTTTATTGCAAACAATAGTCCTGTCCGTGATGATAGAGCGGTCCCAGTAGAGCAATGCACGACCATTCTCGAGAACTGGCGCCGGTGCGTACTGGTAGTACGGCACCTCTGACTCAACAAGGCCGTATTGAAGGGCAAGTTGCTGGTGGATGATCTTGGCCACTTGGTTGTGCCTGTGCAAATACTCGCCGTTAGCAAGATGCGAACAACCGGAAATGATATGCCTGAGTGACTCTCCGGGTCGGCGGCATGCTCGACAAATGTCGACCGTACCGTCCTTCAAGATATATTTCCGATAGTTGTTCGTCATCATTACTTCGTCTGCAATTGCACAGGCAAAACCCTCGGTTTCCCCAAAGAGGTCTCCGAAGCGTAGCCAATTCACCGAAGCTGGTAAATCCACATCAGGCCCTGTTAGGGCCCGGAAAAACCTACCGTGCAGCTCCTTGCCTTTCCATACTGCCTTGCGGTCATCGGTGCTCAGCATCGTTGGTTTGCGCCAGTTATCGTTCGCCAAGGAGAGCGGTGTGAGGCCCTTGTCAACCGCCACGACATCGCGATGCATCCCGCACTCGTGGTTACGGAAATAATCCCTGAGATTGCACACTTCACGGTTGTGAAGGGTCTTGGCATTTAAAAAGCCGCGACCTCCCCATTTCCGTGGAATGTACAGTCTCATAACGGACGAGCGCGGGTGTAGCATGCGATGTGAAGTGAGCAGTTGTCGGACCTTTCTATCCAGGGCGTCCAGCTCAGTCTGTGTCCACTTCAGTATGCCAAAGGAGTATATCAGTAGAGGCATCACCCAACCGTTAAAGGCGCGCGCCCTGTTGCCTCCAGACAAAAGACTTTTAAGTACTTTTGTCAGGCGGAAAAAGAAGCGCTCCTTTACCGATTTTTTGATGTCCTCTACCGAAATACCCAACGACTCTGACATACCGAGGTACTTGTAGGTCTCGACTTCGGAGAGAGATCTGAAAGTCATTGTCTCAGAAAGCTGCAAATTCGGAGAATTTACAACGTTCCCCTGCTGTACATGCAAGACCGCACACTTATCTACACCAAACTCCATCCTAATGGCACTACTGAAAACCTGTGTAGTTTTTAGTAGCTCCATCAAGTCTTGGCGTTTCGGAGTAAACAGCTTGAGATCGTCCATGTACAGCAGATGACTAATGACCTCACCTCCTCTTCGAAGCCGAAAGCCTAGCCCTGAATCCTTCAGCAAAGTGCTGAGAGGATTTAACGCTAGGCAAAACCACAATGGACTTAGACTATCACCCTGGAAGATGCCCCGCTCAATCCTTATAAAGTCCTGCGGGTCAGAGGAAGTGTTGCTACCACCTGGTTGACGAAGGACTGTGGTCCACTGTCTCATACACGCAGCTAAAAAGGATTTTAGGGTTGCATCAATTTTATACAACTCTAATATCCTTTCCAGCCATGAATGAGGCACTGAATCATAGGCCTTCTTGTAGTCAATCCAGGCAACAGAGAGAGCCCCTCTGTTCCGCCGAACTTGTTGGCTAATGGTCATATCTATGAGGAGGAGCTCCTTAGTACCACGGGACCCAACCCTACATCCATTCTGAGCAGGGGCTAAAACATTGTTCGCAACAATGTGCGTGTTAATTTTTGTGGTCAGAATGGATGTAAGGAGCTTGTAGATGGTAGGCAAGCACGTGATAGGTCTATAGTTTTTCGGATCCGTGGTACTACCGGACTTGTGGAGCAGGAAGGTGATACCGGTAGTCATGAAACGGGGAAGAGAACCAAGCTCAAGGGCCTCTTGAAATTGAGTTGCCAATCGGTCATGTGAGCAACGAATCCATTTTATCCAGAAGTTGTGCAATCCGTCCGGGCCAGGACTTTTCCAGTTCTGGGTCGAACGAATTGCACAAGTAACGTCTACGGGGTCTATATTAACAGACCCCATGGATTCGATAGACTCACATTCCCGCTGGACAACACTAATCCAATCACCTTCTGTGTGCTCGACGGGTATCGACCAGATGCCACGCCAGAAATCATTCATGGTACAGGCATCAGGTAGTTGTCCGTCGATCACACTCTGATTGGTCCCTTCCCACTTCCGGTATACCTTCTTCTGATCACTTTGAAAGAGGCGATTAAGCCAGTATCTATCAACACGCTCTCTGTAGCGACGAATACGACTCGCCCACGCATAGATCTTCTGTTTCAGAAAGTCAATGCGATCCGTGACACAGGTCATGTAGTCTCGGGGCAGGACACCGGTTCCGGCAAAGGCCTGGGTCACGAAACGCATCACTCGGGGGCGGTTATTGCCCCGACTGAAGCAGAGTAGTTTAGCAATGAGAGTCCGGAATGAATTGATACGTCGCTCGATCCGTACTTGCCATGCGGGCGCACACCCGGCGGGACGCGGTGCTCGGTCAGTGTCCGGGAACTTGACACGAGCAACACGACACGCCGCAATGGCGCCACAGTACAATATCGAATGGGTATCAACTAAATCTTCGCTAGTTCGCAAATACGGGGCCAGCAAAGTATTCAAGGCCCCCATTAACGCTAGATTGCGTCTATGAGTAGGCAAACGTGGTAGTCGCGGCCTAGAGTCGGGTGTGTATCGATATTGGCTAATCGCGTCCTCCAAAGCCCTCCTCAATTGCTCACTCACCTGGTTAGTCACGCTCATACTCGCACAATCTCCCTCCCCAACATCAAGATCAACCATTGCCATTGGTGTCACCTCCGGTGACGGTATAACAGCCAGGGCCGGGGTCGACAACGCGGTAGGTAGATCCTGCATTAGGGGAGGAGCCGCGCGAGTAGTAAGCGCCTCCAGGCGGAGCCGATCAAGCACAGATTGGTCCAACAGCTTGCATCGGTGGATAGCTCGTACTTGATCCGACAGGCGTTGAGCGGATACGCCGACGGTCGGCTCAAGGGTCTGAAACAGAGGCAGCATACGATCACGGTACGCAGTCAAGATGGTTCCTCCCTCTGTAGCCTCATAGTAGGCACGCATGCAGTTTTCATTTATTGATGGGGTCCATCGCATGCGGCGCACTACACCACCGGTAGCGGGGGCCGGGCGCGGAGCAGATTGCCCCACAGGCTCCAAGCGTGCCGGTAGCGGGGGACGTCCCCGTCGCACAGGTCTCGGCGGCGGCGGCGGCGTCGGTGGCCCACCCCCATCACTCGATGCACTCGATTCGCGGGGAGTGTGGAATTCGTCTCCCGACGAGGAGCTCTTAGATGACGGGGTAGGCGATGATTGGACACGTGCGCAGGTGGTCTCCGCTGTAGTTTTCTCCCTCGCCTTTGATCTTGTAATCATTTAATCATTTAGTTTTCTGTTTTAACTCGTAATTTGTTGTTGTTTATATTTCTTTGACGTAAGGTGTCAATATTACTTTTTGGAGTCATTTTTGCTGTTTCTTTTGCAATATTCTCTTAGCTGTTTTGCTATTATGTTATAGCAGGTTTTAATAAATACTGGGAATTGTATAAAGTAATGAAATTTCTTACAAAAACTGTAAAAACACAATTTTAAAATTGTTTTGTGAAAAAAGGCGACTTCTGTCAGCGGTAGTTTTTTTTTTTTTTTTTTTTTTTTTTTTTTTTTTTTTTTTTTTTTTTTTTTTATTTTTTTTTTTTTATTATTATTAATGTGATCCGCATAGCAGGCGTTATTGCAAACATAACAATATGAAACTCTAGTTTATACACTTAATCAAAATTCTAACAAGCTTTCGAGTATCGCTCCGAAATAGTGAAAATGAATGTTTTTCAGTGTAACGGATAAAATGTCACTGTTGAGTGAAAACTATAAATTAGTATTTTATTGATAGTATTATATGTATATAGCTGAGATAGCTGGGAGTACCTGCAAGCGGTACAGTCAGTCACAGTTTAAGATCGCGTTTTCGACCAAAAGCGGGTAGTAGAGTGAAGGTCACCACCTTTGTTTCCATATCTCTGATGCCCACTGCCACATAACACGCGATCTTGCTGGCCGAAACTTCCCATTCTTATTATCATCCATGTCTTTGGGCTTATCTTGTTATCGTCTCTTGTCTCATTTCGAGCTGTTTGGCAGCCTATCCTCGTCACACATATATATATCATATATATATATGTGTGACGAGGACGTCGTAAAAGGGAGTAAAGACGATACTGAGATGAAAGAAAAGGGAATACTAGGCGTTATAAACGCTAGTCAAGAACGGAAAGATGAAAAGCACCAAATTTTCCGTGGTTTGAAATCCCTTTTAATTCACATGAATTGTCGTAAAAATTACACCCGAGCTAAAAAAAAATATAAGGATGTAAGAAGTGCATTGTCAGTTCTCTCAAGCCGAGATACTGGGTGTTACGACCCACAGGGGTTAAGCCATAGTGGCGAACCATCAAGGCTGAGTTATATAGAAAATATGGGGATCGAGTATTGATCATTCCAGGGGTAAATAGATTTAAATCACCCGTAATATGTTTTAGAGACACCGGGTATAAAATAATCAACCAAGCCGGGTACGAAAACAAGGTCAAAAATGAAGATGAGGAGAGGTATGTAGGTAAATTAGGTCCTTAGATTGAAGTAGCGGGCAAGATGTAAAGATGTTTGATTAGCCGGATTTATTCGAAAATTTCATTTTTCCAGTAGATGTACTTTAAAAATAGTTTGGAATTGGAAAAAGTGTATGAGACAAAAGTTCTCGTAAATTATATTAACTTTAATTACATAGAAGACACGTTCTTTTTTTTTGAAGATATTAGTGAAAAACTCAAAAGTGGGAACCTTAACCCCTTCCCTCCACCCCGGCCCCCCCCCCCCCTAGAGGCGGGGATGTTTAGTGTGTTTACCCTCTGGGCACACTGAACACATTTCTCAAGGGATTGCTTAGGTTCCAGCTCACGCACTCTACACCAGCTTTTGGATTATTCCTTGAGCGAACTAGGGAGTCGTGTTCATAATATGCAAAAGTAACTCCACAATTTAAAAAATGGATCCACAATACTCATGACATTTGTTTGACATTGACAATTGATAAAGGTACAGTATTTCATAGCGCAACTGAGTAGCTTCATAGCGTTTATGGTGAATATAATGCCAAGACCCAAGTGGAACAACTTTTTAGGAGTGTGATCGTATTTATCGTTATTGGCGAATTCAACTCCAATTCACTCAAATGGTACGCACCCCAAGGGTGAGTACCATTTGAGTGAGATTTGCTAAAAACGCTAAAATCGATCACACTCCCAAAAAGTTTTCCACATGGGTCTTGGCGTTATTTTCGCCTTAAACGCTACATTTAATGTCAAAAGTGACAGAAGTGGCAAATTTTAGTGGCATTCTTAGCGTTCATATCCAAAAATGGAACGGGGATGACAGTTACAAACGATCACGTGATCACAATTATAGACGCAAATGTGATCAAAATTATCGAAAATAACGTTCTTAGCGACTAATGGAACATACCATAGGTCACATTTGATTTGATTCGACACAAGTGCTTGCTTTGCGATACCTATCCGTACCATATAACATATGGGGCGTTCGTATAGCCTATCAGTTCCAAAAATAACACTCACAAACGCTAAAAATGATCACAGGGGCCGTTCGTTTTGGGACTTCCTGAGCAAAAATATCGTTTTCGCTCACCGTTCGGATAGCTTTGAAAACGCTACAAATGACAGAGAAAAGTGATATTTTTGACCCATGTCTTACCGTGGGATCGTTGTGAACGTTTTTTGACAACTGCTGGTTTGACAGTTGTATTTGGTGCGATTGAAGAGTTTCACAAGTTTTTTATATAGTATTTATATTATATATAAATATATAATATGAATACCATATTATCGATACTTAGCAACATTTCATCTAAAAAAATAGCAATGAAGGCCTATTACGGTTATGTTTATCCTCAATTAAGTTATGGAGTAATATTCTGGGGAAATTCAGTCGAAATTGAATCATCATTTATTTTACAAAAGAGATGTTTAAGAATTATTTTTAGACTTGAACATACGGACAGTTTACGTGAGGTTTTTAAAAATAATGATATCCTCACTATTACCTGTATTTATATATATGAAATCTGTATGTTTGTTAAGCGTAATGAAAATAATTTCTTTAAGACTAAGTCAAGCCGTTCCGATATATTAAGATCCAAACATAAACATAATATATGTATGCCACAAATTAATAATAGCATGTTTCGCAATAGCCCATATGTAATGGCTCTATATGTGTATAATAAACTACCTACTGAAATAAAAATATTAAAAAACAACACATTTAAGTATAAATTAAAAGCATGGCTTATATCAAAGGTGTATTATGATATGAAAGAATATTTCAACGATTACTCCCGGTGCAACTGTAAATCGTGCAATTCTAGTTAAGTAATTAATACATTTATCTATATTGTTATTTTATTGTACACTAGATTTTTATCTCCTAGTTAAGTTTAACCCCTTACCGCATGGATTTTTAGATTTCAATTATTTTAATTTATGATGTTCCTGTGCCCCAGGGGTATCCATAAAAATTATTTAAAAAAAATAAAACATGCATAGTAATCTAAAAACACGAAAAAAGAAAAAGTTCCAATTTTGGAACGACATGCACTCTAGTAATCAATTATTTAATTATGATGTTTCTGTAGCCCGTATATTATTTGTAGTTAATTAAATAAAAAAATATATATGAATTGAGTACTTCCTCCTTTTTTTAATGTTGGCAAAAAAAATTACAAAACTCCAAACATACATTTCTTGATTTCGTTGTTGTTTTATTTATTATTCTTGCCTAACAAATTTTAAACACAATCTTTTGGTCTATATTGATATTTTCAAAATACAGCCGTATTTTTTAACGACTTCAAAAAAGGACGAGGTACTCAATTCTTCAGTATTTTTATTTTTTATGTTTGTTACCTCAGAATGTTGACTGGGTAAACCGATTTTGATGATTCTGTTTTTATTTGAAAACTGATGCTTGCCGTGTCGTGCCATTTAAATTTCATCATCGGAAATCAGAAATCGGATCAGCCTTTTTTGGGGTACACTCCAATAGTTGAAAAATATTTTCCTATCTTGATGATATAGTGATTGACAGTGAATGACAATCGATCCCATAAGTAGCAAGGGTCACTAAAAAGGGTGAAAAATAATGTATACCAAAAAATGGAACCAACTTCAACACTCAAATGTGTGAAACAACTTGTCGAAGTCGGTACCATGCGTACAACATTGTGATAGTAGGTACTTTTTAACCATCATGGTACTGACTTCAACAAGTTATTTCACACATTTGAGTGTTGATGTCGGTTCCATTTTTTGGTAAAAGAGATCCAGGGAAGGACGTAGAATAGTTCTTTCCAATTGCGCAAAACGATAACTGACATACCTACGCGCGGGCGGAGTCGCGGACGGAAAGCTAGTATTAGATATTTTCATTACGTACATTATTTTAGTTTCAATTTAGTTCGATTGATATACAATTTGAGTATTTTTATCCCATCAAAAAATCATACATAAATGTTTTATTATATTAACATACAAATAGGGTAGTGAGAATTTGTGTACACTAGTGAAATAAAATGTATATATTTTACTGTTTTTTTTGTTGATCATGGCCTTTTTCCTATCTTGTTCATTTCATAGGCATCTCCGGTATTTTTGAATACATTAATTCTTGCGCATCATAGGTAATGAAAACAATTGAATTTCATATGTACCTATGCCTGAATTCGGGTGCCGATGCTGACTTGTTAAGATGTAAATGTATGTTCGATATTTGGAAATTCAAACCATTTGACATTACGTAATGGTAATAATTTATTTTATCTATGTATTTGTTCACAAGTTATGTAGTCACAATGCTTCAGTTTCCACCCACGACTTCATACACGTGCACTATGCACTATAGGCTGTGGCTATCCCACAACATCACTCTTCCGGGAAGATAAGTACCCCATGTGCTCTATATGCAAACCCTAATATATTCTTATTATCCATTACTTACTAATATAAGATATTTATGGGGTTTACCTATAGCAGGGCCGAAGCTTTTTTGAAGCAGTGATGGCTCAGTGGCATTGGCTATGGACTGCCGTGCAGCAGGTCCATAGTTCGTATCCCGCCGCGGGCTTGAGCTTCACCGCATGGTGGAAGGGCATTATGTGAATGCCCGCCTAGCTAGGGACTACCCTCAAGTAGAAAATCTGTCCCCAAGCACCTAACAGTGTGTTCCGGCAGCAGTCCTTAAGAGCCAGAAAAATTACAGGCTAATGAGACCAAACAACTGGACGTCTCAGCGTGACGGGCACAGTGCAATTCGTCGTTGACAAAATGCGTCTGTTATAGGCAGAGGTTAGTCCACTTAACACAGCTTGTTCCGTCGCAATAACATTAAAAAAAAAAAACTATTGAGCTTTCAATCGACGACACGACGCCAAAAGCTGATGATAGTAACTAACGAAGCTGTAGGTCAAACTCATGAAGTTCTAATAACATTCACTCGCCTAAAATAGTGTTCATCGTCGACAATAGCAAATACCATTAAATCATCCAGGTAAGCGAATACATTTTTCAATTAATTGACTATAACATAATTATAAACTATTCAACCGATTTTAATGAAATTTATACGGGCCCAACATAATGGTATATCCTTTCTAATAAAAAAAAGAATTATTGAAATCTGACTACAATCTGTTAAAAGTTATGCCTTCTTTCCGTGACTACACGCACATTCTTATGACAATAACAATGTTTGGCTAAATTGTTTCAAGTTCTTTACTTCTTTGAACCTGTGAAATCGCGTGTCTTGTAAGTGAGTTCTCCGTTTGGAGCTATCATCTATACATGTAATAAATCTGTAATAAACGTCATGTCTATACATGACAGATAATTGAAGCACACGTAGCGAAGTTTGCGTAGCCGTTCTGAATCGATCAACTAAGTTAAGCAATGTCCGCCGCGGTCAGGAGTTGGATGGGTGACCGCTACTGACATTACTACTGGGCGCTTTCGTGCTTCTGAGGGCATGTTAAGCCATCGGTCCCGGTTGTTGTCCCACGTTACAGCATGGTGGATGGGCATTTTGCGAATGCCTGCCTGGCTTGCTACCACCTTCAAGTAGAAAATCTGTCGCCAAGCACCTAACGGTGTGTTTCGGCAACTGTCCTTGAGAACCAGTAATTCTAGACTAGCCTGCACAACATCTTCGACCATATCATCACTTACCATCAGGTGAGATAGTGATCAAAGGCTAGCCTATCATAGATATAAAAAAAATATTAAAAACATTTTTCTTGGTAATATACCAACAAAAATCTTTTTTAATAAATAGGAAGGTTAGATACTAATATTTTTTCTTATTTCTAATACCTATATATTTATAGGAGTCATGAGGTTTAGGTTTTTGTTTTATCTAAATCAGTCTACCCAAAGATAAGTTATGGGATTAAAACATGATACTTATATGCTTAAACAATGGTAACGGAATATGGATAACACTTTGTTGATGTCATACTACTAATGGGCAATGGAAAAGGAATAAATAAAGCAGTTATTACAGGAAGAGTTTAATATTTATAAAGAATTTCTACATAGTAAATTATTTAGGTATTGAAACACAGGCACATTGATATTATCACAAAAACGTTACAGGAATATGCTTGACTGTACACAGGCTTGACTAAAGACTTGATTGAAGACGTCAATGGAGAAAGATTTTACGTTCCTGAAAAAGAATGGAAATTATATTCATCAGTACCTATGTCTCAACAAGTTCTTATTGACTGCATACAAAGCTGCGATGTGATCACAGCACACCACTGCTATCATAGCCCTAGAGCAATAGCACACATCTTATTCAACTGGCGTAATAAAATCTGTAGAGCAGCATCAAGTTGTGCCTGAAGCTAAGCACCACGCGTGCTCCCGTTGCAATGTCACCCAGGAGCTTAGATCTGAATACGAGCGTGCACTGCTCTGCCCTCGTCACTCCAGGTTTGTTACTGGAGTGACGGTTTTGGTTTTACGTTACTGGAATATAAAATCTCTACATTATAGTCGGCTTGTACACCTACCCCTACCAAGGTTTCCACTTCAATCTACCGGTTGTGACAGATGTTAACTTAAGTTCATTTATCCCTATGTATGAATATTATTTACTATATGTATGTCTGTTAATGATAGCAATTACATTATCACCTAGCCACGTTTATTAGCATAATTATAGAGTATTGAAATTATAGACTATTATAGACTATTGAAATTAAATTGATAAAGTTAATAAGAAATACTGAAGGTATAATCTAGCCCACAAAAAATATCACCAAAAACATATGATCCAGTTAGTGTAGTTAACTAACCTAGATGCATTACTATGCGTGGTTATACATAAAAATCAATCGTGACAGTACAACAATGAAACCATGTTTTGCACTTTAACATAGTACCTTTTGATAGGTTACATGGTATCTTATTGTACACATTCCACAATCACAGTATGCATACCATTATGAAGAAGCACTAAGTAATACTTTTGACTTTGTTTTTAGCATGCTGGTAGGGCATTTTGCGAATGCCCGCCTGGCTAGCAACCACCCTCGAGTAGAAAATCTTGTGCCAAGCACCTACCTTGGCAACAGATGTTAGGTGCTTGGCAAAATGAGAGCTGTCCTTGAGAGCCAGTAATTGTAGGATGATTAGTAAGTGTGTGCCTTCCTCCTTTGTCCGGGCTGAGGACCGGCATCATAACTGTCAAAATTGAACATTATGAGGCGGAGTTACACAACCACTCACACAGCTCAATTGGTTAGAGCATACCCCGGCTCAAGGGGTGGATGGACGTGGGTTCGAATCCCACGCATGACTTAAATTTTTCCTATCGTATATTTGTGATTTTGTAATAACACCTTATTTACTAGACATGCAGCCTGAGGAAGCAGAAACCCCTAAGTAAAGGTTCCTTGTCAGGACTACGGAACCCTAAAAATGTAACAAAAAACTCATTAATATTGCTCTACTATAGTTTAATGAATAACAGTATAACAAATCACAGATTAAGTAATTGTACCTATATACATAACTATGTTAGATTAATATTGTTAGGTTTGCAATAATGCCTGCTATGCGGATTACATTACTTAAGGGTGGTAGCTAGCCAGGCGGGCATTCACAAAATGCCCTACCGCTATGCTATAACGACTGCCATCCTAAGACGACAACCGTGACCGACGGCTTAACGTGCCCTCCGAAGTACGGAAGCGCACAGTAGTAATGTCACTAGCGGTCACCCATCCAACTCATGACCGCGGCGGACGTTGGCGACTGGCTAGCTACCACCCTCAAGTAGAAGATCTATCGCCAAGCACCTAATGGTGTGTTCCGGCAGCTGTCCTTGAGAGCCAGTAATTCTAGGCTAGCCTAACAACTCCTTCGACCACATCATCACTTACCATCAGGCGAGATAGTGGTCAAAAGTCTAACCTATCAAGCATAAAAAAAACTAAAAAAACTTCTGATATGCAGTATAAAGTACATTAGCTTAAAATCTCGTTCCTTTTGTTTGTACATGAATTAGTGTAAAATACAAACAATATCTTTCTACCAACACGTTTCTACAAGTAATTTTATTAAAACATTGGAAAAGTACCCTCGTTATGGCAGTAGTGATTAAATTCACAACATACACCAAACACCATTGTCGTCGAATCAAAATACAGGTAAATCATTTAATACACTTGAAGTTCTTGTACAAAAATAAGTACCTATTTATATAATTATTGTAAATAGTTCTAAGAACCTTGAAACATTGCCTGATAGACTATTTCATTTACATGTTCTGACTGACACTGAACTTATAGTTAATGAAAGCACTTAGCTCAAATGTTAATTTAAAATAAGTTATTGACTTAAGTACTTTGCCGACTAAAATACTATATATGAGTGTGTGTCTACTGACATGTAACAAAACATCAACACATGTTGACCATTTTTTAATACATTTTTAAAGAAAATGATGTGTAAATAACCTCTGCCATGGTAAAAAAAACTTGTGTACAAGGGTTTTGATTGTTATTAAAATCTATCTGACAAAGACGCTTGATTCCACTAATTCAAACTTGAATAAGTTTTAGACCAGACACAAGGACAAAATCCCGGCATATGCAATCTAATGTAATAATTACTGCAATCTAATGTAATAGTACATAATATGTGGATGGGGGAGGCATTTGTTCAAAATTGTAAGTCTTCGGCTTATGATGATAATGATAAACAAACATACCTAAAGACCACACAATAAAAACAAACAAATATTATGACCTAACAAATGAATTAACCAAGAACGGTTATTTGGTTAATTTATATGCTGTCGAAGTTAGCCTTACTCCATCTTATGCGCAGCTCCCGATTGGACTCTTTTGATAGACATGTATGAAAAACATTACTAAATTCCTGAGGATGTTGGTGTTTCATCATCCAGACCGGATATATTTCTATACACAAAAAATCTAAAACGCATAGTACTTATAGAACTTACTGCGCCGTGGGAAACAAACATACCTAAAGACCACACAATAAAAACTAACAAATATTATGACTTAACAAATGAATTAACCAAAAACGGTTATGTGGTTAATTTATATGCTGTAGAAGTCGGAGCAGGGGTATACCAGCAAAATCCCTATATAACCTACTAAAAGACCTTGGCCTGTCAAGAACAACCGTAACTTCCATCCTAGAACGTGTATCCAAGGCGGCATTAGTAGGATCTTACCAAATTTGGTTGGGCAGGGGAGGAGGCTCGAGCGGTGAAAGGGAGCATTAATGCATCATAAAGGGGCCCCTTAACCTTACTCACTGGGTTGCAAGTCCCAGGCACCTTGACTTGGGCCTCTTCCTCTGCAACGCTATGGACCCGGCACCTGCATGGTGAACCCATGGAATGCTAAGTAAAATCGTCTTGTCCCTTGTTTCATCTTTATTAGGAATGCCATTTTGGATGGTTGCCTGCACACGCTGTGTGGGATCAATCCTGACTGGTGTGGAGCTGTAGTTAGCATAAGATGAATATCTTATGCTAACTACAGCTCCAAAGTTGACCCAGGCACATATCTCGTCTCCAAGGCGAGGGGTGAGATCTGGGTTGTTTCAGAATCTTAAGCTGCCCACTTGACCAAGTTTACGTTTCATGGGTTACCGGAGACGTCTGGTATATCACTCGCGCCTTTGAGAGTGAGATTGTATGTTAATCCGTGTATCGCGAGACGGTGATTGAATTTTAGGCATTGCCTTGATACTAGTTATGTTTGCAGTTGACCAAGTAGTGCACCAAGGAGCGCCACGGGCTTACCGTGACTTCGCGGCAGGATGGGTGATTAGGTATACTCATCTTGCATTAATATCTATAGGAGGTGGATGTAGAGAGCAGGCTGAGACACAACAACAACCCATAACCAAGGCGAAGCAGAAACAAAGAATTAGCAGCCTACAGGAAGACGAATCCAGATATGAGAAATACATTAGTACATCGCGAAGCTATAACCTCATATGTATTTTATAATAAGATAGATAATAGGTATGGCAAGTTTTGCGACACTGGCCATATAGGTTATATTATTATAGGTGACCAATTGACTATTAGTAACGTTTTCAACTGACCTATTTCGAGATTAGGAGGGCGTTTCATTATTAAAAAATAAAAGCATCTCTTTATTAATGGCAAATTGTTAGTATTTGCAGTGATTCCTACCATGCAACAGTTACAGGTTTTCATTACGACGTTTTGTTGTATTATACTCGCTTACTTACATTTGATATGGGATCGGACTTGACGGACGATTTCTAAAACAATCAATCTACATTATCTTTTATATTTAGAGAACTTCAGAAATTCATAAAATACAATAATGTAAACAAACCTAATCTTAAACAGACGTTTAACACAGATAATAAATCGCTTTGCAAAGCATCCCATTCACGGTTACAAGTCAGTTGTATGGCCAATACTGAGTTACTTGAAAATCTTAGTAATGGTAACATTACACTGAAGAACGAACAGGTATATTTAGTCTGTGCTAAAATTACTGCGGGGAAATAGCTGCGGCCGTAGAATTTCCAAAAAAGTGCGATTTATTATTTTTCTGTGCTGTTTGTTTATACTTCTTTGGACATAAAAAACTTAAAATGGTATAAATATCGTTAAAAGTTCGAAGCATTTTTATAGTAATTCCAGAGTGACTCTGTAAGAAGTTGTAAACAAATCCAAAATGTCCGTTCCAACAACTGGATTGAGTAAATTGAAAAAGAAACATATTCGTGTAAAGCACCAAAAAGTGAAATTGTTTCGTGCAAATGAACCATTACTGTCCGTTTTTATGTGGGGTGTGAATCATACGGTGAGTTCTTTGTACTGTACATTTGATTTAGGGTAATAGTAGTGGCGGCGGCCCTGCGTAATCCTATTTACAGGCGGTCATTCGCATTTCTTCAATACCATTATGTCATTGCTCGCCACTGATTTGTTGACAAACCTGAAGCAAACTCCTATTACGTTTGTTTACTCTCAATTTTTATTTCTATTCTGCCCATGGTATATCCCTACAGCAGATGAAAAACTCCTGGCAACTTGTCAAATTATCATGTAGATAACAGCCTTGATATTGATTATAAATAAATAATTTTGGCCATAGAACATTGCCAAAATGTCTCAGACTAAAATTAATAAACATGACTGTAGAAACAATAAAAGAAGAAATAAATAAGATGAAGAACATTACTTACTGTATGTGTATATTTTTCTATTACGATGCCGAGATACTTTCGTAACATTTCTGGATAATGAATGTTTAACTTGTTGCCATCGGCTGACCCACTATGGCCAATTTATGAATGAAATTCTATTGTTATCATTATCGCAGATTTCAATGGGTTAACTTCATTGAATGTCAAACAATTTATTCTTAAATAGTAATAGCTAAATACTAATCTATGTTGAGCTGAATAAGCTTACATTTGGGATAAAAGCTGTCAACTCCAATATTAGGTACTGTACTGTCCACCGGACTGTATCAGTCGGACTGTCCACTGCTGAACACAGCATCCCCCCTTAAGGGGGGTTTACCTCCCCACACTAGGCAGGCATCTTGCAGATTGCAATCTAAGATACCATTTCCTCAGAATGCGCTGCTGCCCACCTTGGGGTATTTTACCAATAGTCCCTTCTTACAACACTTCAATATTAGGTGTGTTATATGGGTGATTTTCAATTTCTTTAATAAAATGTCTGTTCCATTACTTCTGTGCCATTGATGGACATGGGATGGTATCGCAATACTAGTAGCAAACCTGTAGAACACTGGTAGCGTAGTGGGTAAGTCACCATACAAATGTATGTGGGATATTCAGTGCCGACTAGTCTCTGAAACTCACTTAGGATACTCATAACATGTAATTATCATAATGTATATGGCTATGTATGGGCTTTATTCTCAGTCTTGTATAATGTCTGATTCTTATACATCATTCATTTGGCCCGGCCCTAAGCACCAATAGTTGTAGGTTCAAATCCTACTTGTAATAAAAAAAAATCTTTCTTTTTAATTTTGTACCATAGCCTGTTTGTTTCCAACTACAAAAAAAATATAAGATTGATCACCAATTCTAGATTGGACAATGTGAATCAACAATTTAAATAAGTATTTGTTTTCAGATAAATGAGCTAAGTCATGTCACAATACCGGTTATGCTGCTGCCAGATGACTTCAGAGCTTACTCAAAGCTCAAAGTTGACAACCATCTTTTTAATAAGTAAGAACTCTTTGCTCATATAATCTATTAAATGTAGAATTAGCATAAAACTTTGTTGTGTAGGATTGCTGAAGATAATTTTATAAGCATTTATATGAAATTTTTCATGCCTATTCAAATTCTACTTGAATTGAGCTTTTTGGATACGAAGCTCCAAAAAGCTTAATCCACACAAGGAAGGTCGGTAAAATGATCTGGGAAATACCATGGTTCCAACATGTTCAAGCTTGCTTTTCTACCTTCATCAATGACACAGCTAATGCATAATACATGTAAAACTCTAACAGCACATGCAGTAGAACGCCGATTATCCAAATTAATTGGGACCAGGATCGATTCGGATAACCGGACATAGACTGGTAATTAAAAAACACAAACTGCCACACATAGAATAAACTTTATTTAGTTTAACAAATACAGTTTTACATTAACGCTCACTCGAACATCTCGATCAGAGTAACTTGCAACCCCATTAGGCCTTAGCATAAATACAAAGTATAAAAATTCATGACAATAATAGAGGTTATATTGCGCCTAGGACCAATTCAGATAATCGGCATTCGGATAATCAGCCTTCTCCTGTATGTAACTATTGTAAAGTTGTATATAAATGTTGCTGCAATGATATTTAAATAATGTCTGCAAACAAGCATTTATATAAAAAAAAATTCTAATGAAGAATTTACTACAGCTATCAGCAAAGTAAGTTCACTTGGTATTAAGAAAATTAATAAAACCTATACATAGACATAATCTGCCAGACTTACCTATCATCATATTATTAATCTTATCACTTTACCACTTTGGAAAAATGCTATATTATGATGATTCTTGATAAGGTGAACCTTATGCATCAGCTACTCAATAAAACAGAATACTCAGGCAATTCAACTATATTTTTACACGACTGCCAAGGAAAAGAGTGTTATGTTTTCAGGTTTCATGTATGTGTGTTTATGAGTTTCTTTATTCCACCTACACAGAACAACCGACTTTAATTTGAAATATATCATTAGATTAATATTGATAGCGCAGGTGACACTAAGTACATAACAAAAAAAACATACTGGTGCAATTTAGACCCCATATTGTGAGAAAAAAAAATATTAAACCCTTCGAGTTGCATATCAAAATGAAGGGCTTTAGGTAACCAACCTGAAGGCCTTTCTATAAATATATATATAACTTGCAGTTTTAATTTCAATGGAACAATGAAACACTTAACAAATATGAATAATTTGCATTTTTAAATTTTAGTTAATTACTACTTGTACTCGAAAGTTCTTCACTACTCAATTAGTGATATGACTAATTGATAAGTGAAGAACTGATGAAAGATTTTAAAATATCATGAATGAATGGGCTTGAGACACTTTAATTATCTAGGGTTTAACTAATAAGTGGATTATAAAAAATAATAAATAGATTCAGGCGTTACTTTGCGGAAATCCATATTTAATAATAACAAATTATTTTATAAAAACATCAAATTAATATTTTAATAAAACACTTAAAAATACAAATAAATATATCTAGTGACTATTCCGCCTAATTTTCCTGTTAAGCCGACGTGACTCTACGAGCGCACGATCGCTCGTAGAGTCAAGACCTCCTGAGGATGCTTCGTGTAGAAGCGAAACGCGTCGAAAACTCTTCCGGTTTGGCTGCGTGGCGTTTGTGACGTCACGTCGGCTTGACAGGAAAATTAGGCGGAATTGTCACTAGATATATTATTTGTATTTATTAAGTGTTTTATTAAAATATGAATTTGATGTTTTCATAAAATATTTTAAAAATATTTGTAATTATTAAATAAGTGGATTGACTATAAACCAGTGAAATATGATAGCCTGTATAGTATATATTTTAAGTTCCATCACGATTAATAACCTTTGGTTTAAATTCATCAATCCATATACACATAAGGACGTAATTTTTCAAGAAATAAGGATATTCTTTAAGAATATTGTCTCCTAAGCAAAACTTTGTGATACAATGTAAAACGAGGAAAATGTCATCACACTATTAACTTTATCCTACTGTCAATTGTTTAATGACGATGACAACACAGTTAATAAATAATTAGTTACGTCAAATTGTTCATAATTAAGACGAAATAGCGTGTCATCTGTCAATGCAAAAACTAGAACTAATGACAATTAAATATTATTGCCCAGAAGGCAAAATATTTAAGCAATGATTTTGGTTGATAATTTTGAAGTAATGATGGCGGAGCGGTAATACCTATGGATTGCCGTGCCGCAGGTCCCTGGTTCGATCCCCACCGCTGGCAAGGGCCTCAACCCTACCACCCTCAAGTAAAAAATCTGTCGCCAAGCATCTAACGGTATGTCCCAACAGCATTTCTTGAGAGCCAGTGAAATTACAGGCACATGAGACTTAACAACTATGTCTCAAGGTGACGGGCGCAGTGCAATTCGTGACTTGTGATGAAATGTATTTGTTATAGGCAGAGGTTAGTCCGCTTAACATCAGGTAGGCTTCAAGCTTGTTACGTCACAATAACATAAAAAATTGCTCCGCGGCATAAATACCAGATTCGCATTAAACCGGATGAGCAAAACACCAGAAGTACATTGTACGGGACATCTGGTGTGTTTTTTCTTTTGGTGTTTTGCAAAATCTGCCAACCAAAATCAATCAACTTTTCCAGTTTATCTCACTTATAAATACAGAGGCATTTAATTTTATAGTGAGCGGAAAAGATATATAAAAAAACTTAAGGAAAGCGGAAAAAAGATGTAACTGTTTGCGTTGATTAAAAATCACAGTAGAGGTATGTCTACAATGGATGCTTTAATTAGGAATACTTAACTAATAAACTTCTGTTATTATGTTCTAATAAGATGCTCAAAAAGATACAGAAGTTTCACTATTCAAAATAAATGTCGAAGCGAATGTTCGAAGCGCTCGTAGCGAAGTTTACTTAGCTGTTTTCAACCGATCAGCAAAGTTAAGCAACGTCGCGCACGGTCATGAGTTGGATGGGTGACCGCTAGTAACAATACTACTGAGCGTTTCCGTGCTTCGGAGGGCACGTTAAGCCGTCGGTAACAACAACCGGGTGTTGTCTTAGGATGGCAGTCGTTATAGCATGGTGGTAGGGCGTTTTGCGAATGCCCGCCTGGCTAGCTACCACCCTTCTGTAGAAAATCTGTCGCCAAGCACCTAACGGTGTGTTCAGGCTGTATGGAAAGCGCCACGAGCACTCTACCCTTAATGTGATTATATGCAAATACGGGAAATGTATTTACCTTTACTATCTTGTCAATAATACAATCTACAGAAGTTGTCTTGTTTTATCTCAAGTATTATATACCTATCTGACTTTACAAAGACGTAAAGTTGTTTGTACAAGATAATCTCTGAAACTACTGATACGCTTGTGAACAATACGCCACTGATAAAAAGCATACAATTAATATTTCCCATATTCAAGGGGATATATTCTTTCTTTTTAATGTTATTGTTATGGATCAAGCACTAGGCCCACCTGATGTTTTTTAGCGGACTAACCTCTGCCTATAACAGATGCATTTCGTCACAAGTCACGAATTGCACTGCGCCCGTCACCTTGAGACATAGTTGTTAAGTCTCATGTGCCTGTAATTTTACTGGCTCTCAAGGACTGTTGCCGGAGCACACCATTAGGTGCTTAGCGACAGATTTTCTACTTGAGGGTGGTCGCTAGCCAGGTGGGCATTCGCAAAATGCCCTACCACCATGCGGTGAAGCTCAAGCCCGCAGCGGGATTCGAACCATGGACCTGCGGCACGGTAGTCCATAGCTACTGAGCCATCACTGCTTCAATTTATAACAAACGTTCCTTTTTTTTTTGTATGACTTATGCTCCGATGATTACATTACAAAATTATAACGAGAGGCAAACATTAGAGGAAATCCCGCACATGACTATATTTTTCCCCACGTTGTAATTTTTGTAATATAATAAATTGTTTTTGTAATACATACTAGGAGCATTAACGTACCTAATAATTTTAATTTATAAACAAGGCAATTGGACGCGATAGTACCTAAGCAAATTCAACACGAACGAAATCGCAAGTTTTAATTAGTAAATCGGAATTTAAAGTTCCCGATCCCTATTGAACCTCATTTATAGTTAAGACTAGTCACGCCCCACGGTTTCACCCGCGTAGTGATGGCTGCTGATGGCGATGAAAAGTATCCTGTGTTAATTCAGCGCGTCATCTACCTCCATACCAAATTTCATAAGAATAGGTCCAGCCGTTTGAGCGTGAAGAAGTAACAAACACACTCGCAAACTTTCGCCTTTACTAATTACGCCCCGCGGTTTCACCCGCGTGGTGATGGATGATGATGATGAAAAGAATGCTATGTGTTAATTCAGAATGTTAGAGTAAGTTCCGGTTATACTACCCAAAACATAAAACAAGTGAATGATAAAAATGACAGTTAAAATGCAGCGCGTTTCAAGCTTTAATCGATGGATAGGCTAAATCGGTGACTGTGAAACGCAAAGATAGTGTTTTATTTATTAAATATATTCTGGGTATAGTATAACCGGAACTTACTAGAACATTGTCAAACAGGCCCTTACTCTCGTATTCGTAATATTATTTGTAGGAATGATATCTAATGTATACTTATTTCAGAGAAAACATGCCGTCTCACTTCAAGGTGAAAGAGTACTGCCCTCTGGTGTTCAGAAACTTGAGAGAGAGGTTCGGAATCGACGATCTCGACTACAAAGAATCACTTACAAGGTAAAAACTATTATATTAATTGTTATATTAATAATTTCGGCACGTGTGATACGCTAACTATGAATAAGTCTATATCTATTTTGATATTTATTTATGTTTATTTTTATCCACACGTTCTGGTATCCCGAATCCCCCGTCCCGTCCTTAGGTTTACAAAGCCAGATAACTACCTCGTCTCGCGGGCATTGAAGCAGCGCAGTTCCCTCCGGCGCTCCGCCACTGCCCCGTCAGGTGTTGCCAACCTGAGAAACGAAACCCACCAAGACAGCATTTTCCACGATGCGAGCGCGTTCGTCAAACGCGGCCTGACGATAAAACGCCTGAGGTCAGCGGAGTTTTTCCTCAGCTGTACGATTTTTTAAAATTTTATTTTTATCAATTTAACAGTATGTAGTGTGCCTTTCGAAACTGACACGGCATTCATATCACCGAAACACCGGAGTCATGTCCCAGTTCTAACTGCTTGAAGGATTTTTGGAGGTGTTTGGATTTTTTAATTGGTTCCATTCGGTCCGTTCTCCCAGATTTTGAGTCATCCATTAAATATATGACTATTCCTAGCTCCTTGATTGCCCGTGACCCCAAATACGTTCCTTGACTCCGTTCACGTGTATCCCACATGCTTCCACTTAATATTCGTATTATTTTTTTGTTTTATGTACACTAACTAACACGTGCACAATGTATAGCCACCGTCATTATCGTGCACTATTATGACGTCAGGTAACGTATGATATGAATCATTGCACTTGGAGTCGATAATATATTGAAGTTTGATTTTCTTGGGCATTAACTTTTCGTGATCTTTTGTTTCATGTGGTTTTAATATCTGATTTCCCTTTGGTTGTAATTATTGATGATGTTTCATAAATAAATACTAAAGTAACGATAAACAACGGCCTATCAGAAGCACACAAAGCACAACATGGCTTAGCTGCTAATAACAGTATCTATTTATTTTCAGATTGCCTGTTATCTTTTATATTTATAACTAGTGAATATGATAATAGATTTGCCCCCTACAACATAGTACCAAGTCATATTTGAGCAAACGTGGGTGTTGAGTCATCTACACAGAAAAAAAGGAATACTTGAGCCAACGCAGTGTGTTTTTATTCAAGAATATTTGTGATTCATATATATTGAAAACAATATATTCTTGAAAACAGAACACAATATTCTCAGGAATATATTCTTGAATCAAAGTATATATTGCATTCTTCTTTGGAGAAATCGTTAAAGTGTTTAAATACGAATACGGTTAGTTTTGAATGCAAGAATCTTAACATAAATATTCGTTAGTGAAGCACCTTAATTACATTCAACAAGAATATTTAAAAATATTTCAAGAAAGAATATGGACATTTTATTTAGAGAATAAAATGTTAACAGAAGAATTCCTATTTTATTGTTAGAAGAATATTTTCTTATCTTGAAATAATAATTTGAATACTTTATGTGAAGAAATATTTCTTGGGTCAAAACAATATTCCTAAGAATATTCGAGTGTAATATCAAGACTCGATTATTTTTCAGTTCAGAATATATTCTTGTTGTAATACAGCATTGTCTTGAATTTATTAAGACAATGTATATTCTTGGCTAAAGAAGTCTTTTTTTTCTGTGTATGCTAATCCTTTCTAGGATATGTACTTCTAGCCACACAAAGGATCACAACCAATAAACAATATATTGAATTGAATAATTGATTACAAACACTATCGCGTGCTAAATTAAAATCACATTTACAATATTTTGAGTCGAATCGAACCCTTGTCCCCGGATTTAACGCACAGGGTGCCTTAACCACGGGTTAAGATGGGTTCGAATCTCACTCGAGGTGAGAATTTTGTACTCTAAAATTTTTTTTATGTGAATATCTATACTGACTGCATAATCATTCTTTACTGTTTGCCCTTTGGGGTGTCGGACCTGAATCCCACACCACCCATATCTTCCTGTGGGAGTAATATGAAGAAATGTATGTGGGAGTAATATGCGACAAAAGAGAAAATACCAGAAATTGGGTAGCAGCGCCTTCTGAACATCTGCCATCTTAAATTGCGATCTCAAGACTTCGTCCGTGATTATGCAAACAGCCTTCTAATGTTGGAGGCATTTTTTTCAAAGTTCCTTGTTAATACATCAACGGTGGATGTGTTTAAAAGGACATCTTGTACTGTGTGTTCCGATAGATGTCGTTAAAAACCATTTCTCTTTCTAACGTCATTGAGCGTAACTTACCAAAAGCTGAAATAATGGTCAAGAGACTATAGTGCGCGCGGAACTAGTTGGCCGCGCCTTAGGTGGCGACAGGGGCGGCGAGGGGGCGGGTTGCTTACTGCTCGCACCGCACATGAGATATGACCAAAGCAAGCGCCGCCTTTCCACCGCTCTCATACCTAAGGCGCGGCCAACTAGTTCCGCGCGCACTATAGTCGGATCAGGTAAAAGATAATGAAATAGATGGAAAACGATAGTGGAAGACATAAAGCTCTTGCGGTAGAGGTGGACCTGACTTTAACCAGCCGGAAAATTTGCACTATTGAACATGGCTCTGACTTTACCTACGACGAACTACTCGCGCACACCAACAAACGTACTTGTAGTTTACTTAATTATACGGGTAGCTAACGTAGCGTGACTAGGGAAATGAGCGTTTTCATTGCCTTCAGAAGGTAGAAACGTGAGTCATGACAATACGTAAGTAATGACGGTTTGGTAAAAGTGTTGTATCGGCTGGGACAGTCGCCTGCAATAAGAAGTCTACACATTGTAATTTTCAAAATTGTGGCAAAGAGTTCTGTTTTTCTCTATGTAATCAGAAGTATCTTAAAATCAAATAATAATTTGGATATATTTACTCATGTTAATGTTAACTTTCTATTATTACTAACTTAGCGACATAATGTTCTCCAGTGCCGTCCAGAACGTTTACGTGTCTTGAACGGTGTACGAGTAATGGACAGGTGCAGTACCTTAGGCGAACACTGAACGCTTTGGCGTGTAATTCATAATTTTATTATTATTTTGATTTTGGTGCAAGATCGTCTCACTATTGTACTTGATCACGTAAAACGCGAGATTGGGAGAAGTTTTTACAATTTTGTTTTTCTTGGAGGTAAACGTAAAAAATAATGTTATGGACTGTGCAGTGCTTTCGTGTTCAGTAACTGTGAAGGATAATACGAGTAATATTATTTAAAATTTTGCATTTAGCGCCAAGACGTCAGTTTCCTCCTCAAGCCGTATTTATAAGCCAAAATTGAATCAGACTTGACTTAAAAAGCTACTTTTGCAGTAATTATTAAAAAAAAGTGACAATAATATACTCAGAATAGTCAGTTCCTTGACTACAATTTCATGGTACAATTTGTGAGTAGCGCCAAAACTTCTCGATTAAAAAATCTGCTTTTGAAATTAAGCTTTCTGATTTACATGGTGGTAGGGTATTTTGCCAATGCCCGCCTGGTTAGCTACCACCCTCAAGTAGAAAATCTGCACTGAGAAAAACGACTTAAAGTCTTAAATCAAATTTGACCTTTTACCGTTGAATTGTATATACGTAAAATGAATTCACAACTCTTAAGATGATTTTCACCAATCAATAAAAATGTACCATGTTTTATAATAAACACAACCGTCAAAAACGCCTTTTATAAAGTATTTTCAGAATTGAACTTGTTATACGATAATAATTGCAGTATTGACCATAAAATATACCTTACTTTTACGGCGGTTTATATACGGTGATTATCACTATAACGTACGACTTAATCAGCCTCATCGAAAAGTCAATATTTAAGAAAGACCATAAAATACACCTTAAATGAAGACGAAAAGAAACATTCGCCTTCACTGACCTCTTTTAACACCTTCTAGTTGGAAGGCGTTTTTGTACGTATTTACGTTTGGTCGGTTCTTCGCCTTATACCTATATAAATAATATAAATTGGCCGTCATTAGGGCGCTTTTGACTTTAGATTTTTCTCAGTGTGTCACCAAGCTCCTAACGGTGTGTTCCGACAGCTGTCCTTGGTCATTATGGAACAAGCTCGAGGCCTATCTGCTGTTAAGCGGTAATCTCTGTCTATAAGAGATGCCACTTGTGACGAACTGCACTGCGCCCATCACCTGAGAGTGTGAAGTCTCATGTGCCTGTAATTTCACAATAATGCGAACATTTGCTTAGCGGAAGAAATAGGTATGGTGGCAGTACTTTCTCGGATGATCTCGCACAAATAGTTCACTGCCTTATAAGGGCCTTAATGGTTGGCGTACACTAATCCACCAAACACCGTATCGGAATAGCCTCAACTCAATACTTTTGTTTTTTTTTATGCCTGACATGTTGGCCTTTGACGGCTATCTCACCTAATGTAAGTGATGATGTGGTCGAAGATGTTGTTCAGTGTAATCTGGAATTACTGGCTCCCAAGGAAAGCTACCGGAACACACCGTTAGGTGCTTAGCGACATATTTTCTACTTGAGGGTGGTAGCTAGCCAGGCGGGCATTCGCAAAATGCCCTACCACCATGCTGTAACGACTGCCATCCTAGACAACAACCGGGACCGACGGTTTAACGTGCCCACCGAAATACGGAAGCGCTCAGTAGTAATGTCACTAGCGGTCACCCATCCAACTCATGACCGCGGCAAAGGTTGCTTAACTTTGCTGATCGGTTATCTTAACCGCTTGTAGCTAAGTTTGCTTAGTTGTTCTTACAACTAAGCAAACTTAGCTACAAGCGCTATATTGTAAGACTTGTAAAAATCTTAATCATTACTAAAATGTGTTTCAGTTTATATTTCTTTTGATTGCTTACAGCGCTTCCGTAAATTGAATAGTTCAGTTTGGTATAATTTTATAATATATTTTAAAGTCATATTGTAATGGCGACGTGGTTTGCAAAACGGATACTGAGTCAATTTATGTGCCGTGTTTGTTATTACCTTTTGAACTGGTTATCACCTGTACTTTTAGGAAGTTTGCACATATAATGAACGTATTTATATCCTTTAAGGAGTTATTTGCTTGGTTACAAAAATAGAAAACGGCAAATATGGTAAGTAAGGTGTGTGGTAGATTCGTATTGCAACCAGATATTTTAAAAAGATATTTGATAGTTTCACGCGTTATTTATTTCGTGATTCATATAACAATATAAATTGAAACGGTACATTGTGTTTTTAAAGTATGTTTTCTCTTCTATCGTCGTCAACATTGATATGATTCACATGAAATTTACAACTAAAGAACATATGAGGCAATGAGTTACAGTGTGGCCTATCTTTATTAAGTGACTGTCCAAAAAAGGAGTATTATGTTTTCAGGGTTCATGTATGTATGAAATATATATATATAACTATACAGAATAAGATTAAAACTAAAAATAAGGTGATTCGTAAATATTGCGGGCAATAGGGTTACACTCAGCATAAGCCGCGTGACATTTTCATGCACTCGCGACGCTGTTTTTCAGTGCACCCCTATGCTCGGACAGGTGTTCGCCCAGATAGGTATAGTGAATGAGGATGTATATGAGCGATCACACTACGTAGAGTTTCTTAAAAATTTCAAAGCATCTACACATAAATACAAACTGAGTACAATTGTACAAGACTATACTAATAAAAATAAAAATAAAAACATGTGTTAAATAGGCGTGAGTGGCTGTGTGAATGTTGTGATGGGTGTGTATGTGGGGGTGAGAGTGCGTGTGGGTGTATGTGTATTGTGCATGAGTAAATGTGTATGCGTCTAGTTGTGGAATGTATGTGTATGTATGTTTGTGAATACCAGTCACGATAACTTCTAAACGGCGTAACCGATTTTAATGTATGGTATATCATTAGATTCGTCTTGATAGCGCAGGCGACACTAGATACATAAAAGTTAGAAAAACAAACTGGTAGATTTTAGACGCCATATAGGGAGGAATTATTTTTTTTCCGTCTTAATCCATCGGGTATTAAAATGAAGGGCTTTAAAAAACAATTTCGTAAATAAATAACACTTGCAGTTTTAATTAAACGAACGATAAAATGCTTAACAAAAATAAATAATAAAATTTGCAGTCGGGTATTTACTTTTTAATTAATTTATACTATTGTACCTTTTGCAATAGATTTTCATGGTGTCTTAAAACATAGGCAATTTTGGCGCTCATCGCCTCATGTTTATAGTACACTGACCAAACCCAGGGCTGAGGTTTTTTCGAGCAATAATAAAGTAAGTGGCGTTAGTTTTCGTTTTTATATCTTGTGGACAGCAGGGCTGATCTCTCTTCTGTGACTATGCATCCTATTCGAGAGCATTGTTGCATCGGAAGCATCACTAAAATATACCGAATTATAAATGAGCACAAACATTAAAAATGGGGTGAAAAATCGTTCACCTCCATTCAGCTCTACTTTGGTATATGTTGCCCTTACATGAAACTTTTGGATTCAATTTGTTACAATGCTATCTTTTATCATTGTCCTTCTATCATTTGCTCTAGTAATATTAAACAGCTTCAGGTTTCAGCAAGTTGGACTAAGCATAATATATTTAAAGCATCGCCTGTCACCTACGTAATTTAAACAAATATTTTAATAACTTTAATATATAGTAAGTATGTAACACACTGTTAAAAGACGTTTAAAAGAATGGCCCCGAGTTTCTCACTCGTTCTTCTCGCAGTGATTTTATACAATTTTTTTTTGCTGAACGGGCAGTACAATTGTGAATATTTCAATACTAAAATTTGTAAATGACCTTCATAAGAGCGTCGTAGACGCCTAAATTGAATAAATGAATTTTGACTTTGGAAGAAGTCTGCACTATTTTAACATAATATCTCAACATAGAACTAAATCATAAATGACATGTGTTGTCGGCAGATCTCAACCCATCCCGGATGACTCGTCCGGTAAGTCCGGCGCAAAGTTCTACCAGAGCTACGACCGGCTGTTCATACTGAAGACCCTGACTTCGGAGGAGGTGGAGCGGATGCACTCCTTCCTCAAACATTACCACTCGGTGAGTCAAACCTCACAAAAATTTCTAGCATTATTTTTAAGATAGTTTTCAAACATTACCTCATAGGTTTATAATTTTAATTTTGATAGTCGAGCGGTAAGAGTACCTTGCTGTAGTATATTACATCTACCAGATATGAGCGAAGAAGTGCTCGTAGTGAAGTTTACTTAGCTGTTCTTAAGCGATCAGGAGAGTTAAGCAACGTCGCCCGCGGTCATAAGTTGGATGGGTGACCGCTTGTGACATTACTACTGAGCGCTTCCGTGCTTCGTAGGGTACGTTAGGCAGTCGGTTGCTGCTTGTCGTCTTAGGATGGCATTCGTTATAGCATGGTGGCAGGGCATTTTGCGAATGGGCATCCGCTAGCATTGCCTGGCTAGCTTGGTAGCTAGCCAGGCTCAAGTAGACAATCTGTCGCCAAGCACCGGTGTGTTCCGGCAGCAGCCCTTGAGAGCCTGTGAAATTACAGGCACATGAGACTTAACAACTATGTCTCAAGGTGACGGGCGCATTACAATTCGTGACTTGTGACGAAATGCATTTGTTATAGACAGAGGTAAGTCCGCTTAACATCAGGTTGGCCTCGTGCTTGATACGTACAATTAAGATTTTCAGAGAAAAAAAATGCATTACGAGTCCAGAAATTAAACTTGTCCATGATGGACTGCAACAAGCTTGCTCCCTATTACAAAAGCATTTATAACCGAACGGACATAATGTTCTGCCTACTATATGCATACTGAATCTACATTAGGGATGTGAAATACACAACAATTTATGATCGTCATTTTATTTTCACTTTCTACCATACCCCACTTGTTCTTAAAGATAAAATTTATTATCATTGACGTATCAATTTCTCTGTAAAAGTGCGATAAGTTGACAAAGTATTTATTTATTATATCATTACATATCGTGTTTATTATAGATATCTTATCACGTAGAAGACAAAGTATTATAGGTCCTATCTATCATACAAAATGTTTGTTGAAATTTGACATCGAAAAGCATTTTTTTTTTTTTTTTATGTTATTGTGACGGAACTAGCTCGAGGCCCACCTGATGTTAAGCGGACTAACATACGCCTATAATAGATGCATTTCGTTAACGACGAATTGCACTGCGCCCGTCATTGAGACACACAGTTGTTAAGTCTCATTGTGCCTGTAATTTCACTGGCTCTCAAGGACTACTGCCGGAACACACCTTGCGGTGCTTGGCGACAGACTTTCTACTTGAGGGTGGTAGCTAGCCAGGCGGGTAATCGCAAAATGCCCTTCCACCATGCGGTGAAGCTCAAGCCGGCGGTGGGGATCGAACCAGGGTACTGAGGCACGGCAGTCCATAGCTATTACAGCTCGGCCAACGGGACTTCATTAATTAATCTCGTAGTTGCGATAAAGCTAGCGATTTCATCTATACTAATCTATATCTATCTACACTAATCTTATGAAGAAGAAAGATTTGTAATTTTTGTATTTATATATTTTTGTATGTAATGAATATATACTTAAAAATTACTGGACCTATTTGAAATAAATCACCACGTCCACGTCGCTATTAAAAAACATATGAGCTTTTAAAAAAAAACATCTTGTCAGATTCAGAGTAGATGACTAACGACCATAAGCATTAGTTCTAAGTCTAACACATGTGTGGGCATATTACACATATGGTTCTACTGTATTCATACCTACCATCCCGATACAAACGCACAAAAAAATATTTGAAACCTCATAGTGACGAAACTGGATTTATATGGATTGCTAGGAAATGTAGAAGAAAATATACCTACTACCTACTCCATGCATCAAGTGTTCAGGAACCTTTATGAAGCGCTCGTAGCGAAGTTTACTTAGCTGTTCTCAACCGATCAGCAAAGTTAAGCAACGTCGCGCGCGGTCATGAGTCGGATGGGTGACCGCTAGTGACATTCCTACTGAGCGTTTCCGTGCTTCGGAGGGCACGTTAAGCCGTCGGTCCCGGTTGTCGTCTTAGGATGGCAGTCGTTATAGCATGGTGGTAGGGCATTTTGCGAATGCCCGCCGGGCTAGCTACCACCCTCAAGTAGAAAATCTGTCGCCAAGCACCTAACGGTGTGTTCCGGCAGCTGTCCCTGAGAGCCAGTACTTCTAGGTTAGCCTAAACAACATCTTCGACCACATCATCACTTATCATCAGGTGAGATAGTGGTCAAAGGCTAACCTATCAGGTATAAAAAAAAAAAAAAAAAAACCACAAACATTTGAACAAGCATTGGCGCGCCGATGGTGGACATATCGGCTCGAGAACAGTATTTTACAATAAAACTCATACTTGTTGACATTTTACTCACCGAAAGTATGAAATTATTTTCGAAAGGTTTCGATGACTTTCTTTAGTTTTTAATGGCACAATGATGCAGTGCACCACGTCTTGACATTGGCTGTGTTTCGACCGTGATGATTTGAAATAAGAGCACAGTTTTATTTGTGCTCTTATTTTTCTGGGCGCGTCATGGGGTGCGTACCATTAGCTTGAGATTCGCTAAAAACGCTAAAAACGATCACACTCCCAAAAAGTTTTCCACATGGTTCTTGGCGTTATTTTCGCCTTAATAAGTTGAAATCGGACTGACCCACTATGGCCAATTTATGAATGAAATTCTATTGTTATAATTATCGCCGATGCCAATGGGACGGTACTAGGTACATCTAATGTCAAAAGTGACAGAAGTGGCAAATTTTAGTGGCATTTTTAGCGTTCTTATCCAAAAATGGAACGGGGATGACAGTAACAAACGATCACGTGATCACAACCATAGACGCAGAATGTGATCAAAATTATCGAAAATAACGTTCTTAGCGACTAATGGAACATACCCATGAGCGGCCCTGAATCAGTGTAATTTATCGAAGCCACTAGCGGTCTAGAATGTTCCGTGCTAGAATGTCACCCCCCGATCTCTATCCGTGGATATCGTAAGAGGCGACTAAGGGGGCAGCAGCGCTTTCTTAGGATCTGAAATCTCAAACTGCGATCCTCAAGACGCCTGTCAAGCGTGGAGATTATGCCAAACCCCCACATAATGAGTTCAGCAGTGGACTATCCGGCTGATACAGTACTAGTGGTCACCCATCCAAATTTTAACCGCAGGGACGTTGCTTAACTTAATTGATCTGTTAAGAACAAAAATAACGACAGAACAAGCAATGCAACGAGCGCTTCACTGTTTTTAAAGTGGTCTTCGGTTGTAAAAGACATAAATAATTAAATACCACGAACTAAGTCGCGGGCATGTGCTAGTTTTCAATATAAAGTAAGATAAGGCTTCAAAGGCAGTGAATTGAATAAGCAAATACTGACTCATTTCATTATTGTGAATAATGGGCAATAAAACAGGTTGTAAATCTTTCTAAATGCTGATTGTAATCTAGATGTTTTTATGATGCATCAGCGAGACAAGTGGGCCTAAACTATAGTATACGATGTTGATTTTATATCTAGTCTTATTTCTAGACGCGATAACTGTTGCTATTTATCGTGTAACTAGCGGCCCGCTCCGGCTTCGCACGGCTATAAAATATGTCATTCCCTGAAAAAATGATTAAATCGATCCAGTAGTTTTGATCTGTAATATCTTCGAAAATATTCATTTAAATCATATTCTGTAAAGGGCCATATAGATCTATATTAAATCAACAATGTATTTAAGGTATTTAATTAGATAAGGATTAATGCTGTATTGGTTAAAATCGCTTCGAAAATTAGCCTTGATTTGTCGTAAAAAGTAAATGTCAAAAAAAAATTTATTGTGGGATATCCATAAGAGTTAGACATTACCATAACGGAGTTTTCTGTAGATCTTTTCAATGTGTACAATACTTAGTACATTATTTTGATAAATCTCGTAGGGTTCAGCCTGCGTTTGCAATGTAAGCGGAAAAAATGTAATTATTTACGACATCACATTAGAAACCTCAAAAATAACAGTATTTCTCCACTATCTAATGGATGTTATTATACATATAAACCTTCCTCTCAATCACTCTATCTATTAAAAATACCACATCAAAATCCGTTGCGTAGTTTAAAAGATTTAAGCATACATAGGGATATAGGGACAGAGAAAGTGACTTTGTTTTATACTATGTAGTGATACTTTTGATGTATCCACATATAAAGATGGTATGTTTATGGATTGTCTTTTTATTCCTAATATGGTATCCTTTGACCTTGTTAGCCGACTTCAAAAAAGGAGGTTCTCCATTCCACTGTTTTTTTTTACTGCAATAACTCAATTCAAAGTCAAAATCATTTATTCAATTTAGGAAGGTCTTCTCTTATGAATGTCAATTACAAATTTTAATATTGAAATATTCTACATTGTACTGCCACGTTCAGCAAATAAATTGTATAGTGCCACTGCGAGAAAAACGGGCAAGAAACTCGGGGCCATTCTTTTAACAATGTGTTACATACTTACTATATAATAGAGTTATTACAATATTTGTTTAAATTATGTAGGTGACAGGCAATAGCTTGGCAGAGGCGGAATTGTCCAGCCATTTTGGTCGTTTAAGTACACTTACAGGTTGTCCCGTTTCGATGTTTTTTTATACATATTCAAAATCCGGTGCTTGTCGTGTGGTTCTTTTTAAAGGGCATAGTACGTTAGTAGAAAAAATACTTTGCACAATCAAAAAAAAATTTTTTTCTTTATTACGTATGTTGCTCTTGCCAATCGATAGGGTTAGTACAAACCATTCGACAACATGGCCTAAATAACCGCCCCGTTGAGATAAATGGCTTTGAAAATCTGAATATCTGACCGCTACCGGAAACTATGCAATGACTAAGTGATTATTTTTGTGATATGTTCTGAAAACTCTTTAGCAGTTGCTGGAGTTTGTTTTATCCAAATCGAACTATAAATGCCGGAGTTATCCAAGACCGAGACAACTTGAATTCCAGTATCAGTATAAATGTTCGTGTCCACGTATCACCCTAAGCTGGGTAGAATTTAATGACTTTTTCATCTTTAATAGTTTAAGTGGCTCCTGTACTGGCCAAATTAACAAGGCCATCCCGACGGTGAAAGTACCACCAGTTTCATTCGGATTCATAATTTTTTTTTTTTGGTAGCGGAAAGTATGTTCCCACACTCCATACAAAAAGTTACAATTGCCTTTCAGTGAAATCTGACGTATTTCGGTTATCCCTAATAATGCGTATTTTATATTTGAAGTCGGTTTTTTATATATTTTTTGTTGATAAGTGCGAGTCAAGCATCTTAGCTTATTGGGAACATGGCAAGACAAAGATAATTAAAATATTTATAAAATATCGTAAGGAAGTAATCGTATAGAAAAATACTTAAAATATATCTAATAATAAATTTAAAAACTACTTGGCCGATTTGGATGAAATTTAATATGGAAATAGTTTGAGACCCGGGGAATGACATAGGATAGTTTTATCCCACTGCGCAAAAAGAGGTTATTGATTTTGCGCGATAACAGACATAAGCGCGGGCGGAGCCGCGGCTGCAAAGCTAGGAATTAATAATTATGTATATACATAATTATAAAATATTCTAATGAACGAATAATGTTTACGCTGTTATTTGTTTCTAAGATAAGAAAAGGTACATGCTTTGTTACAAATAAAGACCATCCAAATTTCTTGCCCGTTTCTTGAAGAGCGGACAATAATCTTTGGTCTTATTGTTTGATGCGGGTGTAGTTTGTCCAGGTCATAAGTGTGTCTTTGTTGTCGCTATCGAATAAAGGAATTTTAGTTTAGTTAGGTTAAGTTAGATTTTGTATCTCCAATTGTACATGTTATAGTATAGAGTTGTAGGGCATTGTGCCAATGCCCGCTTGGCTAGCTACCCTCACTCATGTTGAAAATCTGTCGCCAAGTACCTAACGGTGTGTCATGGCAGTTGTTAATTGAGAGACAGTAATTACAGGCACATGAGACTGCATTACTGTATGTCTCACGGTGATGGGCGCAGTACATTCGTCATGTGACGAAATGCATCACATAAAAAGAACAAGATCACACATCTGTCGTCAAAAACTATTAAAATAAAATAACTGTCCTTGCTCAATGAGACACAACAATGGAGTAGTCAGTACTAGGCTTACAACTTGATGTCAATACTTATTGATTAACTCGTCAATATCCTGGTAAGAATATGTAATTATGTTTATAAAAGTGAAACAGGAAATTGCGAAATATTTGGACATTTATTTCAGTTATGATCTAAAAAAAATAGTCTCCAAATAAAAAATGCCTGATAGGTTAGTTTTTGACCACTATCTCACCTGATTCTAAGTGATGATGTAGTCGAAGTTGTTGTTCAGGCTAACCTAGAATTTAGTCCTAATCTGACGGAACAAACTCGAAGCCCACCTGATGTTAAGCGGACTCACCACAGATGCATTTCATCACAAGTGACGAATTGCCCTGGGCCACCTCGAGACATAGTTGTTAAATCTCATATGCCTGTAATTTCACTGGCTCTCAAGGAATGCTGCCGGAACACACAGTTATTTGCTTGGCGACAGATTTTCTACTTGAGGGTGGTAGCTAGCCAGGCGGGGAATCGCAAAATGCCCTTCCACCCTGCGGTGGGGATCGAACCAGGGACCTTGCGGCACCGCAGTCCATAGCTATTACCGCTCGGCCATCATTGCTTCAAGAAGCTAAACTTGTGTATTCTATTTCTGCAGTACATCGTGGAGCGTCATGGGAAAACGTTGCTGCCTCAGTACCTCGGCATGTATCGGCTTACCGTCGACGGCATCGAGCATTATCTAGTCGCGACCAGGAATGTCTTCTCCAATCATCTAAACATACACAGGTACGAACCTCATAATTATATATATATATAAATTATGTACTTACAGTTCTTGCAATTCATGCTCGATTATGTATTACTGTTACCATTAAAAGTTCGTTTTTATCGCAAGTTTGATAGAAAAGTGAAAAGTGACTCCGTAATTATTATTGGTCGCATGATAACTAGTTTTATTTTTCTGGTAGGTAAGCGTTTGGCCACATTGCTCGACGAACTGATAACCGATGGGGAAGAAAGGTTCTCGAGTTACCACAATACACCAGAAGACGTAGAGTTGGTAGGCCCCCCCATTAGGTGGACTGACGACATCGTTAAAGTCGCGGGTAGTTAATGGTTACAAGCGGCTAATGGCCGGTCTTTGTGGCGTTCTATTGGGGAGGCCTTTGTTCAACAGTGGACGTCTTCCGGCTGATGATGATGAAGCTTTTGACCACAATGTCAACTGATGGTAAGTGATGATGTGGTCGAAGGTGTTAACAGGCTTAACCTAGATTTACTGGCTCTTAAGGACAGCTGCCGGGACACACCGTTAGGTGATTGGCGACAGATTTTCTACTTGAGGGTGGTCGCTAGCCAGGCGGGCATTCGCAAAATGCCCTCCACCTTGCGGTGAAGTTAAGCCCGCGGTGGGATTCAAACCATGGACCTGATGCGCGGCAGTCCATAGCCAATGCCACTGAGCCTGTCACTGCTTCTGTTGTTTAAGATTAAGTCTTTTTTATATCAATTTTTGAAGCAATGATAACCGAACGGTATTAGCTATGTCATGGTTCGATCCCCACCGGCTTGAGCTACATCGCATGGTTGTAGTACATTTTGCGAATGCTCGTTTAGCTAGCTACCTACATAAAATTTCGCCTCTTTCCCGTTGGGGTAGGCAGAGACGGGTAGGTAGGCACAGATTTCCACTTATTACGATCCTTACATATCTCTTTCGCTTCATCTACACTCATCAATCATTTCATACATGAGCATCGGTTTAGGGTACTCCTTTCTGCAGAACGTCTTCAATCTGATTTTGGAACGTTCGCCCAGGTTCCAACACTTCCGTTCACTTGTCCCATGTATACCTGTTTGGTCATCCTCATTTCATTCATTATCTCTACATGTCCAAACAATCTTAACATACCTTTCTCGATTTTTATCACTACATCTTCATTCACACCACTTCATTCTCTTATCACACTATTCCTTATCCTGTCACTCCGTTTGACTCCAATCATGCACAAATTCTTAAATTGTCCAGCTCTCTAATATACATAATATCTCCCCTTAAAGGCAAACCCGACTAAATGCAATTTTTTGCTGTTTTTAGTTAAATACACCCTTCAATTCGTCTTTTTGCGCTCTATCTACTGGTAAAACCGAATATTTGCTACGACCAATAGTGCCATAGATAGCAAAACAAATTAAATACAACATTTCCTAAAATCTATTCATGAAAAACCGATTAAAGATTCATAGCAGAACAATTTATCTGTATAGTATAAGCAGAAACATATTTCGTCTCTTAAATGGTTTTCATTGCAGTATATTACATCCAAGGAATTTATTGCATACAACAAAAAGTTATTAAAATACTTTAGTCGGTTTTTCACGGTAAACATAAATTCGTACACTTTTCTTAATTCAGAAGTAAACAAAATAACTGACTTTACTTCTTTTTTGATGAAAATGCTTTAAATATATCTGTATTAACGTTGCTAGCAAAAAAACGGTAAGGTATTGTAGTCGTTTTTCACTGAATTTTAGCACAACAACAAAATCATTTCACTTCAAGCAAAACCAACTATATGCTGCTAGGTACTTTTTTCTATACGTTGGTACGTTTTTCTCACTCACACATCGGACGATCTCTCCGTGCGTGAGCGAGAAAAACAAGTATGTCACCATTATTGTTCACCAACACTAATAAGACGCAAAAGAATTCCTAAAATACCCAAGCAGTAGATTGTTATAAACATAGATATCATTGCAATGATAACATTACAGAAAATGATCGTATGATTCTATGCAGAAAATATTGGAGTATGGATATTACTTAAGAAAAAGATAAATTTTGGCGCTTGTGAATGTTAATTCCACAAAGGTATATCTTTCAGAGATAGAAAAAGGACTACGATTTGTACACATACAAAAGTAATGTTTCTTTTATATTGATAATGAAAAAGAAATTGTGTGCCAAAATTTCTTTGCTCCATCAGTAATATCAGATGCTATAAAGCAGCGAGGTAGTCAAAACATATTCCAGCGAATAAACCTTCCACTGAAGCTGTTCAAGTTGTTGGATTGTAACGGAGCACCACTACGTTAGGAAGAAACTGAGGCGTAAGTATTTAGATAGAGCTCTTACATTGCATAAAATATACCAAGAGTACGTAAAATAACGTCATAAAAACGAACATCAAAAATTGTGTCTGAGATAACATATCGTAGAAATTTTTTCTACAGAATTTAATCTGGGATTCTGAGATTGCCTACTGATTCTACGTACCTAAGAAAGACCAGTGCCTCATATGCAACAAATATAATAATAATCTAGATAATAGTGAAGGCAAAATTAATGTGGAAGAAGAATATAATCAGTATATTCAGAGGAAGTATACATGTAATACTGAGAAACAAAAAGATAAGGAAAGGGTGGAGAAAAAAAAACATTTTTTACCGTCACATTTGACTTACAATTTAATCTACAAATTCCAATTACGGATGTTAGTCTCCTTGGATCTCTTGTGTGGTCTGTTATTATGCCAGAATTAACAGTGTATAATTTAACATTTTACGAGAGTAAGCCTCCCAACGAAGCCTATTGTTTCTTTTGCCGAAACCCATGGCAAGAAAGGTAGTTCTGAGATAGGCTCAATTCTGCTACACTATTTGACCACATGTGTGCCTCCACATGTGTCAGAAATAAGTCTATTTTCCGACACTTGTGGTGGACAAAATCGCCTCATATGCAACAAATATAATAATAATCTAGATAATAGTGAAGGCAAAATTAATTTGGAAGAAGAATATAATCAGTATATTCAGAGGAAGTATACATGTAATACTGAGAAACAAAAAGATAAGGAAAGGGTGGAGAAAAAAAAACATTTCTGACCGTCACATTTGACTTACAATTTAATCTACAAATTCCAATTACGGATGTTAGTCTCCTTGGATCTCTTGTGTGGTCTGTTATTATGCCAGAATTAACAGTGTATAATTTAACATTTTACGAGAGTAAGCCTCCCAACGAAGCCTATTGTTTCTTTTGCCGAAACCCATGGCAAGAAAGGTAGTTCTGAGATAGGCTCAATTCTGCTACACTATTTGACCACATGTGTGCCTCCACATATGTCAGAAATAAGTCTATTTTCCGACACTTGTGGTGGACAAAATCGAAACCAGTATATTGCCGCAATTATTTTATGGATAATGCAAAATAATGTGCACTCAAATGTTATAGAACACAACATTTTTGAATCTGGGCATTCTTATATGGAAGTCGATTCAAAGCATAGCACGATTGAAACCGCAAATAAAAATTGTGATATTTACAGCATCACTGACTGGGTTAACATATTTAAAAGAGCTCATTCTAAAAAAACTTACAAGGATGGAGACAAGAAAGTAATGAGACATTGTTATATTGAAAAGCAATTTAAATACTTTGATTTCAAAGACCTAAAAACATTAGAGACTATAATATTATCTTAAATAGAAATAAAAATACATGAGGTGAACGTGTGCAGTGGCTGAACATAAATCGATTTAAATACATAAATGGGGATAGAAATATTTAAACTAGGAATATCTAAAGGAGGAAAGATTTGATTGTTTGTTTGCATTGAATAGCCTCTGAAACTACTGGACCGATTAGGATGAAATTTAGTATGGAAATAGTTTGAGACACGGGGAAGGACATAGGAAGGAGTTTTTATCCAACTGCGCAAAAAAGAGGTAAATGGTTTTGCGCGATAACCGATATACCCGCTAGCGGAGCCGCAGCCGGAAAGCTAGTATATTATAATTACGACATGTCAAATGATTTTATGGTCATAGATGACTGCAATGTTGAAGCACAAACTGATCCGATTCCTTCAAGTTCCTCCGAACATGGCTACTCAACAAGAACTAGGCCACAACTTGAGGTACTCATTTGAGGAGAGTGCGCCATGATTTTCCAGGTTTGCAACGTTTATACTTGAAACCTTTACCTATATCCGTAGCGAAAAAAAAAAGATCTTTGCAAGAAAGGAGTAATACCAGTAGAGTACCACGGTTGGTTTGATAAATTGCCCACTAAAGACAGCTGTGTTGACCGTCTACCAGATTTGACAGCTGTCTTGACTCTCTCGGATGCCGATCAATCAGAATCTGGCAAAGAAAACTAAGTTTTATGCAGATTTTTTTCGGGGCATATACATTTTACTATTTTTACTTAACCTTATATTAGTTTGAAATAATAAACAACGTTTTAATTGCATCCGTTTCGTTACATTATATAACTTTTTTTTTTGTTACTGTGACGGAACAAGCTTGAGGCCCACCTGATGTTAAGCGGACTAAACTCTGCCTATAACAGATGCATTTCATCACAAGTCACGAATTGCACTGCGCCCGTCACTTTGAGACATAGTTGTTACCTCTCATGTGCCTGAAATTTCGCTGGCTCTCAAGGGCTGCTGTCGGAACACACTGCTAGGTGCTTGGCAACAGATTTTCTACTTGAGGGTGGCACGCCCACTCAACCGCACGGCGGGATTCAAACCGAAGCAGCAGGTCCATACCTGCTGCCCGTATGATCATATAACCTTACTTTTATTGCCATTAAAGAATTTACAAGCATCTTATAGCTATTTATAATTTGATGTAAAGATTATCTTCAGATATGTTCTTGTTTTTATTCAGGCAAAACCAACTAAATAATTGTTTTTGTTCACCATATGGAAAACTACATGCAGTAACATTGATTATTTGCAATGTAACAGTTTCTTATAGTATACAATGTAATAAAATAAAGTAGAAGGGGGCACAAAGTGACAAATTTCTGAAATAAATTAATAAAAGAAAAAGTAAAAACATTCAGCCAAAACCAACTAAATGCACTCCTTTTAGGTGATTTTTCTCGATTATCCTGAAAACTGGATTGATTTCGATTTCGTTTGTTTTTCCGAAAAATAGTTATATACCTGCTTGTTTCTCATAACTTGTGTCGAAAAAATATTCGATGATTATAACATTCAAATAAGTTGTCAAACATAGACATCACGTTTTCTCTGAATTGTGTTTTGTGCAGATAATCGGTTTTGCCTTTAAGGGGACGATATATAAGAGCCCATTGTGCAAACTGTAGGTTCGGCTTTGTTCAACATTATAGAATCCTAAATTATAATATGAATATTTAAAGATACAAACAAGTGTCTGCACTGTTATTTCTAGTAAAGAATTTTCATATGTCATACTTTAAAAATAAACTTGAAGTTACCTGATCAGAGGGGTGCAAATAGTACTTTCGTTAACCTAAGCATTTTCGCTCCTGTCAAAAAGTTAAAAAAATGATGTATTATTTATATGTACATCCTAAATTTTTATAATGCCTATAAAATTAGATAAATTGCGTTAAAATTGTACTTAATAAAATATACTATCAACAATTTTGTAAAATGACTTAATACTTATAATCACAAAATTATTATTTGATTCATGAAACCTTCTTTGTAAACTATACAGATTTTTATTAACTACATTTTTTTTTAAATTAAATGAACTGCAGAGTGCAGAATGTTTAACCAAGACCTATTCAGGCACAATATGGTTTAATTTAGTTCGAGTTCCTTTCATACCTTGTATAACAATCTACTATTAGTACTAAGTCACGTAATTATAGATGTTACGCCATAAATTTTCTTAAATATTACCAAGTATGATTGATTATCTGTAACATGCATTGTAATCTGTTGCATTTGTATTAAAAAACTCTACTAGATAATTATTATAAATTTTCTTTGAAACACTCACTCACATCATCAAGTATAATACAAAAATTCCTGTCAATAATGTTCAGGGTTATAATTTAACGCGGTCACAAAGTTACACCAATCATGCCTTTGTTACGTAATCTTTATCAACATATTGAATTTTTAGGAAGTATGACCTGAAAGGTTCGACAGTAGACCGCGAAGCGTCGGAGAAGGAATTAGAGAAAGATTTGCCAACGCTCAAAGACAACGACTTTATAAAGCAGGGCGTGCGCATCGATATTGGAGACGCGGCTAAAGACAAACTGCTTGAAACGCTCACCGCTGACGTCGATGTAAGTATTCTAGCATAGATAAAGAAAACTAGGATCTAATCCTTTTTTTTGCTAGCCTCATCCCACTCATTTGGGGTGGATGCGATATTTTTATATTAAATATAATATGTTCTCTAACAACAAAAAGTTATATGGTAAAAAGTTTTGGCTTCGGCTATAAAAATAAAACTCTGAGATCCGGAAGTTTAAACAAACAGATTCTGATTAAAAAAATGTCTATCTAATCTAAATATCTAGACATAAAGGAATTATAAAAGTGTCTATGGGTACACTTGTATAATTAATCAGCAAGTAAACCACCCGTGGGGTGCTGGGCAAGAATTGCAATACCGCCTGCCGGAGTCGTAAGGGTCCGGGATTGTTCCCTTCGTCGGCTCCGCTGCCCACCGGCGGCACAGCGGAGTCTTCTGAAAAACTGCAATCTAACAATCTAAAACGGCGTCCCCAAGACGCCTGCCCACGATGGGGATAATGGCACCCCCCCCCCCCCGCAATGGGGGAGGAATTTGTTCAAACGTAGTAGATAGTATGTCCACTACTACAAACTTCACTATCAATCGCATTTTCTCAATGGCTGGACTTATTTCCCCCTATTTAATAAATAGTTTCCGACCCCTAACCAGATCTCTCGCAGGCGAAGTTAAAAAAGCTATATTATAAAAAATGCATTTAAATTCCTACCATTAGACACCAATGTAACCACCATGTTATCTATTTTATTTAAACAGTTCTTAACAAAACTGCATTTGATGGACTACTCCCTGCTTCTGGGCGTGCATGAATGTGGACGCGGCGAAGCAGAGGCAGAGGCGGCGCGTCTTCGCGAAGCTGAGGCCGATAGCGAGAACGGAGATACTGACACTGACAGCGATACCGATAACAGGCATCACGGTGACAGGTGAGGGACTGTACAAGTTTAATTAACTGCCTTTTGGTAATATAAATGCTGCACTCAGTGGACTTCTTCTTGATTCTGATCGTACATGATTATGAGTGCGGTTAAGCAGAGGCAGAAGCGGCGCGTCTTCGCGAAGCGTAGGATGATAGTGAGATAGGAGACATTGGCCCTGACAGCGATACCGACAACTGACATCATGGTGAAAGGTGAGGGAGTACAAGTGTTGTAAAGTAGATTCAGGCGTTACTATGCGGAAATCCATATTTAATAATAACAAATATTTTTAAAATATTTTACGAAAACAACAAATTAATATTTTAATAAAACACCATCTAGTGACAATTCCGCCCAATTTTCCTTCTTCCTTTGTTATAAAGTACCTTTAGGCAATACAATCGCTGCACCTAATGGACTACACCCTGATTCTGGATGAACATGAATGTGGGCGCTGCGACGCAGAGGCAGTGGCGTGTTTTCACGAAGCTCTGGGCCCCAATTCTCTTAACTATTGAACAAACGCCACACTACTGCGATGCTTCTGCGATCGAACTGCTATTAATGTCAAATTCGGTAGTCTGGTAATTCTAGCTCCTAATCGCAGTTGTATAGAAAATGTTGCCACTGAAATAATAACGAAAACTTATCAATCAAGCATCCGTCAAAACATCAATACAGCGGTTTTCTAGCAAACAATACATTAAATAAATATATTTAAATTATTTAGCAATTTTGCTATGTAATATCCTCCTAAATATTTTATGCCACTAGAGCAACGCAATCGCAACAAAATAGCTTACTGAATACCAAATATGTCAAAAACTATTGTATGATAGCAAGCCACTGACTTGCGATCGAACCTAAATAGCGAGCAGACTACGGATACTGACAAAAACTACAATTTTCATGCAATTAAGTTTCGTTAACGCCGTTCAATAGCTAAGAGAATATGGCCCCAGGGCTATAGCTAGAATACAAACACTGACAGCCATACTGATAACGGTGACAAGTGAGGGACTATACTAGTATTATAAACTACTCTTTGGTTAATATGTTGCGTCCAGTCTACTCTCTGATCCTGGACGAACACAAATCTAGGCGCGGCGACGAATGAAGAAGAGGCACTAAGCTGCGCGTCTTCGTGAAGTCAGGCCGATAGCCAGAATAGAGATACTGACCCTGACAGCGCTACCGAAAACCGACATCAGGGTGATAGGTATAAAGGGTTATACTAGTTTTATAAACTACCTTTTGGTTATAGAATGCTACACAAAATGGACTATTCACTGATTCTTGTCGTATATGAATATGGACGTGCCGAAACATCAGCAGAGGCAGCGTGATTTAAAAAAGCATATGCTGACATAGAGAAGGCCCTATAAGACAATATAACAATCATGATTGTTTGCTTATATTTGTTTTATCACAATGCATTCAGTTTGATGACAATCACACCATATAATCTGATTCTCTTGAATATTACTTGACATGATATCTTTGTTCACATTGTATATTTCCAATTATATAACAGAGGTTGGGGATACAACACACCCCCGGACAGCCCGCGTGGTTTCCTGCGGCAATCGTCGCTGCGTTACGAAGGCATCATCCCCGAGCTGGACATATATGCCATCCCCAGCCACGACGCCGCCAACAAGAAGGAGATATATTTCGTCGCGCTCATCGACGTGTTGACGCACTACGGTGTTAAGAAACAGGTAACATTGTCCTTGTTTTTTATTTATGGTATTGTGACTGAACACGCATGATGCCCACCTGACTTTATGACGCTGTCAAATGCTGAAATGTTGTCACTATCGGACTACGTAGAGTGAAAGAGAGGCAGGGATGGTGAAATCGCGATCGCGAAAACTCAGTAACACAAAACTACTAACGTAAATCGAAAATGTAACTTTTCTTATCCCTCTTGATAAGGTTTTGCTCTTTTATTAATATATTTTCATACTTATTCATACGTAAATAATTCAGATATTTACGTTACAAGCGTAATGTAGTCAACTTTGAAATTTTAACCTATCGAGAAAATTTTAAGGCCACGTGTTTCGGGCTTTCCTTGGCCTTAGATAATTTATTTATTTATTACATAAGAACGGCAATGCCAGTTATACTTAGTACATAGGGTGAAACTCTAATAAAATTATACATTTATTGGTCGATCAACGTAACGTAAATGTGATCAAAATTAACATATAATTTTTTTACCACTACAAACTAAATACATTTTGCTAAAAATCTGTTTAAGTAAAGCTAATAGCACTTGTCAGCGTCTTAAGCTGTAACCTCTGCCTATAACAAATGCATTTCGTCACTAGTCACGAACTGCACTGCGCCCATCAACCTGAAGTGGTTAAGAAGCGCCTCATGTGCCTGTAAGTTGCCGTCTGCTGCTAGACCAGTTCTATAGAAATGCCTTACAAAGACGGCTGCCAGATACCATGCTGCCAGAAAACACTTTTGTGCTTGCCTTATTTTCTACTTGATATTAGTAGAAGCCAGGCAAGTATTCTTAGTGAACCATGCATGCGGCAGATTTTGAAATTTGCCGTATGCATGGTTCACACATCATCATCTTTTGGATGGTGGAAGAGCATTTTGCGAAAGCCCGCCTGGCTAGCAACCACCCTCAAGTAGAAAATCTGTCGCCAAGCACCTGACAGTGTGGTTCCGGCAACTGTCCTTGAGAGCCAGTAAATTCTAGGTTAAGCCTGTTAACACCATCGACCACATCTTCAATTACCATCAGGTGAGATTGTGGTTAAAGGCATACCTATGAGCATTAAAAAGAAAAACAACCTCAAAACTGGGACCGCATAATTCGCATTCGATTCCCACTGTTTCCCCATTCGCTTCGGAGAATACGCAGATTATTGAGAAATAAGTTTAAAGGGGCCCCTTAACCCTACACTCCTGGGTTGCAAAGTCCCAGGCCCCCTCTAGCCTCCTCCTCTGCAACGCTATGGACCCGGCACCCACACGGAGAATTCATGGAATGCTAAGCTTTCGTGTCTAATTATAATTTAATGTAGATAACATTTCATTTCGTCATTTAATATTAAAACATATATTTTCCAGGCGGCGAAAGCAGCCAAGACTGTGAAGTATGGAAGCAACGTCGATGGAATATCCACTTGTGACCCAGAACAGTATGGCAAACGATTCATAGAGTTCGTAGCCAAAGCCATAGAAGGCAACTAAAGCCGCTGAGAGAGATGAGACCAAAAATATTGGTTAGGTAGACCAGAACTATTCTGGACTGAGGTTGATAATGTTTGGATACATTCAATGTTTCAACTATTACTCGAGTTGATTACAGAGATAATGGACCAACTCGCAACCAATGATTATACAGACCAAAGCTCCGACTAATATACTAGTCTAATTCTTCTTCAATTCACACAATATCGTTACGAATAACTAGATATTTGTGTGAATCATTATTTAAATATGATATTTAACTTACTAGTTACGCATAGTTTATGGTCTTTATAATACAGACCAAAGCTCCGACTTACATATTTGTCTAATTCTTCTTCAATTCACACAATATCATTATGAATAACTAGATATTTGTGTGAATAATTATTAAAATTAAATAGGATATTTTAACGTACTGGTTACGCATAGTTTATGGTCTGTATTATACAGACGAAAGTTCCGACTAACATATTTGTCTTATTCTTCTTCAATTCACACAAAATCGTTATGAGTAACGAGATATTTGTGTGAATAATTATTCAAATTAAATAATATATTTAACGTAATGGTTACGCATAGTTTATGGTCTGTATAACCATTGGTGAGGATTTGGGTGGTTAGTGCGCGATAGTGGTAACTGTTATAGTTGTGAAGCGATATGTATTGTTATCATTGACAAGTGGAAATCTTTTTATTTGTTTTGATCTTTCTTTATTTTTCTTAAAACATTCAGTGATTTGCCTAATCTAAAATTTTGAAAACTTAGATTATGTGTGGAAGATGTATGTCTGTTTATTTTTGTTATATTATCTCGCTTTATTGACATATAATTTCTGTACAATTATGAGTGTAAATTAAATACATTGATCGCTTCAAAACTGTACCAAGGAAAAATGAATATGATGATGCTTTTTTCAGTAATTAAGAATCGCGATTTTGATAGGTATTGGTAATGCGGATTTTGTGTAAAGGCATGAGAGACAGTTTAAACAACAATCAGACCGAACTTCAGTGTGGTCGAAGCAGTGTACACATCTGACGAATCCGAAGGAAAAACTAGACAAAAATCCAAAATGGCCGATTCAAGATGGCCGCTGAGCAAACTGTTTGTTTAGCGGCCATCTTGATTCAGCCATTTTGGATTTTTGTCTAGTTTTTCCTTCGGATTCGTCAGATGCGTACTTTGTAAAGATTACTTTGAGTAAAAAAAAACTATTGCCTGGGCCGCGAAAAACGCGTTTAAGGCTCTATTCACAATCATATACACGGGGTTCATAGAAGTGACGTAACTAATGCTGAAATGTTATATGGTGTATATTTTAATATCAGTCGTCTGAGAATGTTATGCTTCGCTTCGCTTCCTCTTCGCCAGTGTGAATTGGCGCGAAGCAAACGCAGTTCAAAATAATATCTTGTTGATATCAAAATTTGTCTACAATTTTATTGAGTTCTTGATATAAGAACTGTTGAAATCTAATGTTTCAAGTATATTTATGTCAATTTATCATTGCTCATGAAAGCGTGTAGGTATGTGTATTGAAAAGAGGGGACTTGTATAACGAAATTATTACAATCGACTAAATACCTCACTGACACTTAATTGTTTTAGTTGTAGCGTCGTTAGTGTTTAGTTTAAAACACGATTACTCTGCTAGAAGTCATATAGGAGAGGAATTAACAGGGTGTCGTAGATTATATGAAAGCTAGTTTTTTTATAAATTAATTTTGAATATAAAAGCAATATACTGAAAGAAGCACCGTCGTTTCAATGTTGTTATTCTTGTCTAAGACAAGAGCCACGTTAGGATAAGTCTTATAAAAATGCAAATAAAAATTCACATGTTGAAGTAGTGAGAGATGGGTTCATAGTTTGATATTAGCGTAATAATGGCGGACAAGGCGGCCAGTTTCTGATGTTTGCCGTTTCATACGTCTCTAGTATTTATTCGCTTCGCGTGCGAATTTAACGCGTTATAAATAAACGTTATATTGTGAATAGCATATTACTATATCGTCGGAGAACGTTAGCTATATGCTAAAACAGTCGCATAAAAAGAGACTTGATTTTTATTCCGTCTTTGAACCGACTACGGTTTTATAATCACTGATTTATATGAGCACAGCAAATGTTCTTATTTTTGACATTTCTTAGCGATATTGTTCACTGAGACACATTATTTCACACTTTGAAGTGATATTTGCACTACAGCTGTTATTTTGTCATACTTAATGTTCTGCTAACGCAAATTGTTCAAAAGAAAATGTTATATTAAGTGTTTAAGAATACTGCAGCGTTTCATTCAATCCTCGAAATTGTTTGTTTCAACGTTCAAATTGGGCGTTAACTTCAATCATAGCCATATATTGTATGGAAAATCACAGTAGCTAAGTAAATTTCTGAAGAAAACTACACATTTGTGAAAAACCATTTTCGGACGCGGCCCTTACTAAAGTAAAGGCCGCGTCCGAAAATGGTTTATTGAGTAAGCTCAAGTGCCATCTCTTTGTTATATACGAAGTTGAATGAAATACTGTATCGGTCGTCGAATGTCATATTAATAGAAAACAGTTGTTGGCATCGGCCTTAAAATTTTTACTGCCATGGTCAGTATTGAGACTTGTGCTTAAATTGTTGAAAATCCACTTGGAATATGTCAAGGTGAAACTTAGGTCTATAGCGAGAAATTAAACATTCTTATAGTTTTATCGCGATTGTAGCTAGGTTTGGTAACTATTGTACATTATACATTGAGAGTATTAGCTTGTAAAGTTAATGAACACCTTTTGCACATGACTCCATAACCTTCAATAATATAAAAAAAATAACGATTACCCGCAACAAATGGAATAAATTCTGAAAAAAAAAACTATTTGCATTAAATCTTTCCCGAATGTCGGATTTTCCGCCATCAAGTACTTATATTTCCACAACCTAGAAACAACAAAAAATATATATCAATGTTTAATCTCCAGTTATAGATTTCAGCGTTCACCTTAAGATTGTCATTGTTATCTGATATTGTTATGCATATATGTATATTACAGTAAATTTTAATGAATTTTAGAACGAAATATTTCGCATTGGTATAATCGTTGAAACAATAAAGTATTTGATGGAACATAATAACTTTAAAAACTTACAAGCGCCGATATCACGATCGACAATTGTTTTGAATTTCGCGAAGGCTTATTCACGATCTTGAGCGTGGTACGCCCGAGTGTGATATCGACCTAATACGTTGTTCTAGGGTCTAGAACTAGAACCCAAAAAAACTTATTAGGTCGGTATGACACTCGGGCAATAAGTAGTTTTAGGCTCTAGTACTGAGCTCAAAACAACTTATTAGGTCGGTATCACACTCGCGCAATAACTTGTTTTAGGCTCTAGTACTAGAGCCCAAAACAACTTATTAGGTCGGTATCCCACTCGCGCAATAACTTGTTTTGGGCTTTAGTACTAGAGCCCAAAACAACTTATTAGGTCGGTAGCATCACTCGCGCAATAACTTGTTTTGGGCTTTAGTACTAGAGCCCAAAACAACTTATTAGGTCGGTAGCCCACTCGCGCAATAACTTGTTTTGGGCTCTAGTACTAGAGCCCAAAACAACTTATTAGGTCGGTATCACACTTGGGCAGTAAGTTATTGACTCCGTATTTTCAATTATAAAATATAGAGAAAGAGCGCAAGTTGATAATAAGATACAAAAAAGGTTTCAAGAGGCAGATATTATACTGTTCAAAAAAGTTCTAAATTTGCTAAAATTATCTGTATATTTAAGTGTGAAAACAGTTTTTTCTACTTTTGAAAGTACTAATAATACAAGTGTCGTTTCGCCAATTATACCCACTACTAGCTCGCTTAGTTTATGTCTATCGTAGCGTCTTTAATAATATTTACTATATAAGATTTTGTTATTTATTAATCTATTTCGAATAAGACTTCTATTGTTACAAGTCTTTGTGACAATGTATTTGTGAAAATAATAATGCTAGCTAATACAAAAAAAAAATACAATTATTTTGAAGGTTTTGTACTTTTGAGTATAGATATTTTATAATGTAGTGTTGAATGGATATTGAATACCCTCTTTTAATAAACATTTCCTAATACTTTTCGACTGTATGATACAAAAGTCAGTATTCAAAGGTTGCACCGGGTAAGCCTTTAAAATTTTGATTTATTTCAGATTATAAGGCTTTGTGATAGATATTGTTTACTTTTAGATTTTAATTTCTGTTTCACTAAGGGTGCTTACCATTTGATGTTAAATTCGCTAAAAACGATCACATTCCCAAAAAGTTGTTCTAGATGGGTCTTGGCATTATTTTGCCATAAACGCTATGAGGCTACTGGAACAGTTTGAATTACCTACATCTAATGTCAAAAGTGACAGAAGTGGCAAATTTTAGTGGCATTCTTAGCGTTCTTATCCTAAATGGAACAGGGGAGAACAGTTACAAACGATCACAGTGATCACAACCATAGACGCAAATTTGATAAAAAATATCGAAAATAACGAAATTAGCGTCAAATGGAATAAAACCTAAGTTGCGGGCCGAAATGAATCGGCAGTCTGTTATTCAATGGTGACAAGGGACGAAATTGTATATAAATACAATTTGACGAGCAAGTATTGAAATGGTTTTTTGAAGTCAGCTTTTGATTTACAATTTTTAATATATCTTGCTATCTTTTGTGTGTTTTTACATAAAGTAGAAGTGCTCCTTGCGTGGAATTATTATGTTGGATCCATTATTTTGTCGTGTCGTTTCTGAACAATGTTAGTCATGAAATGATTCAAGATATTGTAAATGTTGCCATTGTGTAGGTCGGTATATTGTAATGTTTAGTTATATTGTTTCGTATAGGTTTTTATTCTTGTTAACGGTTACGGCGACAGCGGAAGCCCCCGAATTTTTACGGCGTATATTTATTATGATAGCTTTGCTAAAACTTAATACATATTTGGCATGTAAGCAACACGGTTGAATTGTTAATTCTCTAGTCTACTACTCTTGTAAAGACAAAAATATGTATGAACATTAATAAAACTTAATTTTTTAAATTCGGTTTATAAAGTTTCTGCAATGTGTGTTTTATTTCATTGTATTGTCCTTTCCACTTTATAATAGTAAATTAAAGCCTTTCCAGTGTTTTGGAGGATAGGCTAGCCAGTACCTTGAGCCACTTTGGTAACTAGCTGATTCGTAACCAGCTACCTACATAAAAACAATTTTTTTCACTGTTTTGCAATCAGTTACTAATAAACACTTATTAATCGTTTTCGTTATATTATATAACCAGTTATGAAAAAATATTTTTTGTTTTCTGTTATCTTACCTGATAGTAAGTGATGATGCGGACGAAGATGTTCAGGATACCGGGAGACCTAGAATACCTGTTCTCAACGACAGCTGTCACATTATCTTGGGACAGCTTCCGAAACACCGTCTGGTCGTCGCTCGGTACCTAAAGATGCTATTACTAAATAAGAGAAACAAGAAAGCATATCTGCCAACTATCACTGGGACTGAATGGCTTCACGTTCCTTTCAGAGTACGAAAGCACTCTGTAGTAAATGCCACGCGGTCATCCTTCCAAGTAATGACTGCTGCGGATGTTGCTCTCTTATGTGATTGTGACGATACAAGCACGAGTTCCACCTGATGTCAAGCGGTAACTTCTGCCCACAACAGATGCCTTTCGTCACCCTGACAATGTTTAAGGGTGAACTGGCCGGCCCGTTTTATATACAAACGTCGTAGGGTGATCACTCCCTTACTTGAGGATTTAGGTCCAAAATATAGCATAATACCGATTGATCTCGTCATTATCTAGGCTTGTATGATGCCGAAACTTTAATAAAATAATTAACTTGAGAATTATGAGCCTCGAAACATTTTCATATAAAGTTATCGAAGCTCATAACTTATCTTTTTAAAATTTCGGCATCATACAATTAGTCCGATGATCGGACTAAATTATCGAACTACTGATACTAGGCCTAGATAATGACGATATCAATCGGTATTATGCTTAGTTCTGGACCTAAAATTTCAAATAAGGGAGTGATCTACCTCATACGACGTTTGTATGGAGAAGTGACCCGGCCAGTTCAACCTTAAGGTCTCGTTCCTGTAATTTTACTGGCTCTCAAGGACCGCTGTCGGAACACACTTACCTAACAGAGCACCGGCTTGGCAACAGACTTTCTACTTGAGGGTGGTGAGCTAGCTAGGCGAATATTTGCAAAATGCTTTTCCACCATGCGGTGAAGCTAAAGCCGGTGGTGGGGATCGAACGAAGGACTTGCAGCATGGCAGTCCATGACTATTACTGCTCGGTAATCGTTGCTTCAAAACCTAGTACATCAGTTAAGAACGACTAGGCAAGCTCCTCTATGAACGCTTCGAATGCAAATCAATACAATTCGACTGTTAATTCTTCATGTTTTATTTTTCACCTACTTAAAAAAAAGGAGTTCTCATTTTTACCAGTGTAAGTAGTTTAATTCTTACAGGGTGTACAGATTTTGATGATATTTTTCATAATCGAAAGCTGGTGCTTGTCATGTGGTCCCATTTAAATTTGAGTGAGATCTAACGAGTAGAATTTGAATTATCCCTATAAGCGGTAATGCATATTTTGTTTGAAGTCGGTCTTTTTTGTTAAAACTTTTAATTATTATTAGATATGATGGTGGAAATTGCGTTTATCTACCTACTGGTAGTCCAAGAAGAAGTTGCGGAGGATAAACGTCGTGAACTTCGTTTCAGAGAGGTCACAGTAACCGAAAAAGAGGTGCGGAAAACAATGTATTTATTTAATTTTAGTGATGGCTCAGTGGCATTGGCTATGGACTGCCGCGCAGTAGGTCCATTGTTCGAATCCCGGCGCGGGCTTGAGTTTCACCGCACGGTGGATGTGCATTTTGCGAATGCCCGCCTGGCTAGCGACCACCCCTCAAGTAGAAAATCTGTCGCCAAGCACCTAACGGTGTGTTCCGGCAGTTTCCTTTAGAACCAGTAATGCAAGGTTATCCCTGTTAACACCTTCGACAACATCATCGCTTACTATCAGGTAAGATTGTGGTCAATACCAGAAATTAATAAAATATATTTTAGTATGGCCATATTTTAAGTGTTACACCAATGTGGATTTTGGTTTGAACAGAGTAAGACCATATTTTAGTTAATTTTAAATTAAGAGAGTGTATAGAATCGAAACTAATGTCCCAATAAAATAGAAACAATTCGTGAGTTTAATGAAATAATTTTAATGTAAATCTCCATATCCATGTTAAACCTAGTCCATCCTAGTCTTGACGTGCTTCTCTGTGATTTTGTCCTTCTCAATAATGTAGACGACTGCGCCCCAACCAGAGATGGCGTCTCGATCAGCCGCGTTCACGAGTGCCTGTCAACAAATTTACTTCAATTCTCATGCACTAATCATTAGTTAAAATTTTATGGTACATATTACTCCTGCAAGGTAGTACCGCACTATTGTGGCAAAAAATAAAAATAAATCAAGAGGCTTTTTCGTTTTTTGTGACTACTAAAAATTACATTTAACAACTGGTTTTTTACTAGGAAAAAAATGTCTTCAATCGAACTGATTTCGAAACTCCGGTTTCGTACTGTATTGTAGTTGTCGTTAATTTATAAAACTAAAATATAATATCTAGTATATTATAAGGTTCAGGTCACAGGACGTATTGGAAGCGCTGGAGATGAAATTTTACGGTATTTCTCTAAATTATCTTTTTCTATTATTAAATTCGTATGTTAACTTATTAGGAACCGGCTAGGACCCGCGTTATATTTTTACCGGAAAGATTCCGACTAGTTTCAGACTGTTTTGAAGTCCTTCGTCTGGGAGTCACGATTGCGCGAATCGACGAGCACGGGCCTCAGCGCGTAACTGTCAGTTCAAAACAGTCTGAAACTGGTCGGAATCTTTCCGGTAAATATAACGCGGGTCCTAGCCGGTTCCTAATAAGTTAATATGGATAAAACTCGCGATAGTTTTCAATGTGAAATTCGTATGTATCATACGAAATTCCTCTAGAGATGGAATTAGATCCATGAGTCAAAAATTTTACATACATAATTAGTTTTCGTCAAATTAACTTTAACACAATAAAATTGATTTGACTGATTTCAAAACTTGCGTTTTTTTCTTTTACTTATCAATATGATGGAAATGTCGTACGACATAATGTGCATACTGAGTAATTTCAGGGAAGTCACATACTGAGTAGTATACAATATAAATAGTAACGACCCTAAGACACTACCTTGTTTTGAATTCGTGAAATTTTTATTTTTTATCTCATTTTCACACATTGTCTGCGATTTTCTAAGTATATTTTAGCCTTTTTCTAACGAAAAAAAGATCATTAACACGATTGATGTAAAGTTCATAATGCTACATATAATTGCGTACCGCGGCAATGTAAATTGAGCCTAACTGTCAATTCTGTGAAACATACTAAATCTTCTAAATTATTTTGGATTTTAGGTTGGAAAAATTGGAGGGTAAAACTAAACTCATCACGAAATTTCTTGCACAATTTCAAATAGGCTTATCACTACTAACATTGTCCTTATATTCTACTTCAGCCTGAACAACATCTTCGGCCACATCATCACTTACCATCAGGTGAGATAGCGCTCAAAGGCTAGCCTATAGGCTATAAATAAATACTAACATTGCTCTCTGAAAACAGATTTGGCAGTTTGCATCACAACTTCTTGCTATTAATAAGTTTGCATCATCAGGACCACTATTTCTACACAGAAATTCTATTGATATCATTATCACCAATGCCAATGGATTAATTCTAGTAGTTGGTAGAAACTAACCTGTGAAATTGTTTCAAATAGTTCATCAGGCTTGAGGTTGGGCTCCCAGAGGGCTTCACACATACCATACAGCTGCTCAGAGCAAGTGCCTGATACAACAAAGTCTTCAGGTTCATTGGGGCAGCCAATCTGTTGGATCAAATTATTTAACATTTCAGTCTCATTATCTAACTCACTGGTGCTGTAGTCAGAATAAACTTTTCACCTCACAAGCTAAGAAAGGTACTTTTTATCATTCAAAATCTGCATGCATAAAGAGCTTTTTATCTGCTAGAGTGCAAATCTATAAATAACCTTACAGCAACCTTACTTTTAATGTAAATATATACTACAAAATTTTACTTTACTAAAGTTGTTGTGCTGGGTTTCTTGCACCTAGCCTGAACTTTTTGTTGTGAGGTGACAAACTTTGAGTTTTCAGGTGGCGGATCAAGCACTAGGCCCACCTGATGTTAAGCGGACTAACCTCTGCCTATAACAGATGCATTTCGTTACAAGTCACGAATTGCACTACGTCCGTCCCCTTGAGACATAGTTGTTAAGGCGCTGACAAGTGCTAAATAGCTTTACTTGGACAGATTTTTAGCAAAATATATTTAGTTTGTAGCAGTTAGAAAATTATATATTAATCTTGATCACATTATCTAAAGCCAAGAAAAGTCCGAAACACGTTTCCTTAAAATTTTCTCGATACAATAAAATTGCAAAGTTGACTCTAAATTAAGCTTCTAACGTAAATATCTTAATTATTTGCTAATGAATGTGTATGAAACTATATTAATAAAATAGCAAAACTTTATCTAAAGGGGCAAGAAAAGTTGCATTTTCGATTTACGTTAGTAGTTTTGTGTTATCAAGCTTTCTTTCGGATTTTACCTATACTGATCGCGATTTCACCATCGCTGTCTCTCTTTCACTCCAACGTAGTCCGATAGTGACAAAAATTCAGCATTTGACAGCGTCTTAAGACTCATCTGACTGTAATTTCATTGGCTCTCAAGGACAGTTGCCGGAACACACCGTTAGGTGCTTGGCGACAGATTTTCTACTTGAGGCCACCCTCAAGCTAAGCAACCGCTAGCCAGGCGGGCATTCACAAATGGCCCTTTAACCATGCTTTGTAGCTCAAGCCCGCGGCGGGATTCGAACCTTAGACCTGCGGTTAATTCGAGTACTTTTGCCAAATAACAAATATGCAGCCTAACAAGTCATATTTATAAATCATGATGTTGATTGCTCAATGTCTTTTGCATTATCAAATGCTTAGCAAATAAAACATCGACAAATTTTAAGAATGCCAAACTTTGTTGGTTGAGTATGAACCCACATCTTCCGGCTATACTCCTCAGATGCGTTTCCACATCCTTTATTGAGACTGATAGCAGAGACACAAATTTTGGGCTCCAATTAATTCTTAAATAAGTCGCTTCCACCCCTAGATTCATTACCAGGATCCACAGGTGGAGCCAAAGCTAATTTTTTCTTCTCTTGAATCCACTTAGTATCAAAGTATAAACATAAAATTAGTACCTCAATCTACGATTTAAGGGATCCTAATGAATCCATCAAAAAAATATCTAGATAACTTGAGATGCAAAGATATTACCTATGGATACACCAGTATATTCAAGAGGAGAAGGAATTTGTTTGGCTTTACTAAATCAGCCCGGCAGTAGTTCTAAGGGGCCAGAGTATAAAAGTACTTGGTGCGATCTCAGTACTCTCCGTAGCAACATTGGAAGCACAGTTGTGTCAAGATAGCTATTTCTCTTACTCTTCTTTTATCTTCTTTCACACTTCTAGACGAAACTTGTAAACATAATTTATGGAAATCTGAATTGCATTTTGATAGCTAGTAACCTATCTAGGGTAAAATATAGTTTGTTCTTATTAAAAATGATGATAATACTCTTCTTATTATGTAAAATTACTTACTATTGTCAAGTTGTAATTTTTTTTTGCCAAATATAAAAAAAAATTACTAACACATATTTACACACACACATTTACACTTACCAGATCCATATTGCACACATAAGGTTGGTTGGTGTGGGGGTCCAAACCAGCAATTACGGGTTCAATGAAGTATGGTCCAAAACGCTTTTCATATAATAGGTTGGACAGCATCGCTGAAAATGTCTTGGGACGCATTATTCTATTTTCTTTCAACTCATAAAGGTTCATTCTGTAAAAAGAAATTAATATTTTTGAGGAACATCAATATCATGACTATAGCTGACCCACCCATCACTTTGTTCCCCTTAATTTGATAGCTGCACAAAAATACAACACATTCAGATAAATCATGTTAATATATATATATGATTTTAATGCAAACAAACCTTACTTTACCTTACTGGCTTTCAAGGATTGCTGCCGGAACACACCGTTGGGTGCTTGGCGACAGATTTTCTACTTGAGAGTGGTCTCTAGCCAGGTGCCCGCCTGCAAAATGCCCTACCACCATGCAGTGATGCAAATATTATATTATATATGTCAAACTTTAGACTAGTAGCCCAGACATTTTAAAGTAGCATTTGAAAATCACTGCTCATTACTAGTTGCTTTACTAATGTAGGAATCACTTCAATGAAGTTTTAAATTCATTTTATACCATTCAGGAAACAAGCAAAAGATTACCCAATACTTGAATTTGTTACCCAGTACCTTTGTTGGTGAGGATTAATTATCACATCTCAGTAAATGTAATAAAATTGAGCTTTATGTTTATAATAACAAAGTGTTTTAAAAATATTAATTAAGTAACACAAAAAATCCCTATTATAATAGGCCCTATATATATATATAGACTATCATTAAAATCACTATATATATATATAATATGTGTATATATGTATATAAATATATTATTCTTATTTTATATGAAACGCCTGTTTCTGTTTATTACCACTTTCTGAAATTCTGTTTATTACACTACCCTTTGTGTAGATAGTTACAAATTTAAATTCATCAGAATGCAATTTCAACGACCATGCTACAAACATAACAACACACAATTATGACTGTTCTGAATTGTCAATGTTACTTAACTATGGTTAATACAATAGTTACTGCATTCTCAACTGTCAAAAGTGCGATATCTAAATTGGCAAACAGAAAGTCACTTAAATTGGTTGAGTATCAGAAAGCCTCCTTAGTATGTTCTGTTTAATAAATGTAATGATAAAAATTATTCAAAATCACTATGTTACTTAATCTAATGGCTAACATATTCTGATAATTTTGCAATTCATATCTGAGTAAATAATAATAGAACAGTGCGGCTTGTGGGCGAAAATGCTCTCTGGTCATGCACAAACATAATACAGGGTGGAAACTTTCAGCGGGGCAGTAAGGGAAAGTACCTTATCTGTTGCAGCTACTTGGAAATGGTCTTAGGAGACTATCCATAATTTTTTATGGAATATAGATCCCATTCACAGATTTAAAAAAAAAATACAGTTAGCATGAAAATAGCCATTTTACACATAAAAATTATTTGATGCCAATCAATCCTGTTTCTAATACTGATCAAAAACTTCTATGGGACCAATCATCATTGGAGTATTCACAAAGTCACAATATATATTTCTATTAGTGACATCCAAACTGACATGCAATCTTTCTACCAGTTAGTTAACTTTGACTCAAGTAAACTATACTTCTTCACTACAAGACTGACTAAAGACCTGTATTTAGCATTGCTAATCCTAGTCTCAAATCAGTGAATAATAAAAAAAAGATACAAACCTGAATTTGAGCCTCTGGAAAACGGTCTGTGTGTCAGTAGCAAGGCCAGGCAAACCAACAAACAGTGTGGGTCCCATTTGGTACACTTTAGGGAAGTTAGTCGACACAGTCTGTGCCTGTATACCATATCGCTTATCCGTAGCTATCGCCACACAGTCTTGTCCTTTCATAGCCACTACCGCACCACCATTGTACGCCAAAATTGACTAAAACATACATGTTGGTTAGTTCTGGATATTTCAACCAATGGGGATAAAGGACTTTTCTGCAGTACATCAATGCTATTAGGTATAATGGTAAGTAATGATTCTGATAGCATAACGTGGCAATAAATAGTAAATTCAATCGGGCTCAAGATTTGTTTGAGCGAATCTGCATTGTAATGTTCATGACGCTATCCTAACCAAGTAATCTAAGAAAAATGTTGTCAGTATAGGAACGACAGTACTCATAGCCGTATAATTAATAAATTTACTTACCATTTCGTTTAAATTGTAACGTTTTAGGTAAAATCTTGTAATAAATTGATAAATTCAGCTGGAAAATCAGAAGCCGAAAAATGACAATCACGGTGATCACAGATCACATCACATCACACACACTTCACTCATGTTATGACAATGACAGTTAACACTGACAGTTCAATCAAGGTTTGGAGTATATTCCATTTGTCGCTAAGAACGTTATTTTCGATAATTTTGATCACACTGCGTCTATGGTTGTGATCACTGTGATCGTTTGTAACTGTCATCCCCTGTTCCATTTAGGATAAGAACGCTAAGAATGCCACTAAAATGTGCCACTTCTGTCACTTTTGACATTAGATGTAGCGTTTATGGCGAAAATAACGCCAAGACCCATGTGGAACAACTTTTTGGGAGTGTGATTGTTTTTAGCGTTTTTAGCGAATCTAACTTCAAATGGTAAGCACCCCTGATAATACCAGGGGGCCGTTCAGAACCTTGGTTAGAGCGCACTCGGAGTGAAACTTTTCACTCGATTGCCACAACTTGATCGATCCGAACCTTTGAAGGTTGCAACTTTTTTACTATCAAAATCGGTCGTTAAAAGGTTGCATCTTTAACTGAATTGACCTCGACATTTGTTGATGAGAGATTTATAGGCACGCTTTTGTATTTCGCATGTAACATCAGTTATAGCTTTCAAACATCATAAATCGTCTATATATATTTTTCTAGTTCCCCGCCAAAAATCTATATATGAGGTTATAAAATAAGGGGGGGGGGGGTGTTAGGTTATTTTCGTTACGGAATTTCTGGATTCGGTCTCCACGCTCAAGGCCCGCGATAGAAGCTATGCAATAACTTAAAAAGTCATAACTCCGAAAATACGAAAAATCGCGGAACATACATGGGGGTGATTCAGATAGACCTCTAGGTCCTCCACCTCCCAGCTTCAATATATAACAATACTTCTTGGGACACCCTGTATATAATGCCTCTTCCGATTGGAGGGTGCCATTGTCCTTGCACGCTATATTGTCTACAACTTTTGCCTAAAAACACAACGATAGCGACAACGTATTTACCGGAAGCTCGGAAGTGCAAGACTGGTAGCGACTACGGCAATTACCTTGCATGCGTCTAGTTCATAACTCATCTACAAGTAAAAAATCTTAGGTTGTTAATAATACTAACTATACAATCTACAACTTTTTCTGTGCTATGTACTTATTGTCTATTCTACGTCACAGCACTACCATGAGCGTACACCATTGCGCACCCTCCTTTCTTTCTTTGAATACTATAGGCTGTTTATTTTAACAAACGAGTACCGAAAATTTAACTGCGTTGCTATTGGCCCACGTAATCAACAGAAAGTCCGTTCCACGCAAACGCTGTAGTTACATGTAGGTACATTCAGTTGAGTCTTCAACTACCTGTGCGTCGGAAAATATTGCTTGTAACGAATCAATACTAAAGTTGCAACTATTGGAAAACCAAAGATCGGTTTGAAAAAAATATTTTAACTAAGTCAACAAATCGTCTCGTCATAAGTTTGCCGCCGTATCACTGTGAGCTCAACTTAATTGAACTCGATTGGTCTATAATGAAGGGCTACGTGGCAGGAAATAACATCTTATATATAAAATTCTCGTGTCACAGTTTTCGTTGCCATACTCCTCCGAAACGGATTGACCGATTTTGATGAAATTTTTTGTGCTTATCCGGTATCTATGAGAATCGGCCAACATCTATTTTTCATCCCCCTAAATGTTAGGGGCCTACCCCTAAATTTTATTTTTTATTTTTTAGACAAAATTTTTAATTTCTATTTTTTTTGATACAACATACAAAAATACATACAATCCTCAATTTTCACCCTTCTACGATCAACCCTTATTTTTTAATAGCCAAAATTATTTATATGGCAAAGCAACGTTTGCCGGGTCAGCTAGTAAGTTATAAAATTTATGAAGGTCCAACTAATTTAGTTACAAGGAGGAGCTAAAGTGGTTAGATAAAAATGGTCGTCATGTCTCAACCATGATAGAAACAAAGATGTACGGATGTGACAATCATGTACAAAATATGTTAGAACAATTTATTATTGACGTATCTGTAGACGATTCTTCAGGAGGAAGTAATGACGATATTTTTTAAGATTACTAGGATTGTAGTAGAATTATTCGATTTATATGTTCTAGTGCACAATATATACACTATTACAATATTGTTATAATAAGTAATTTAGACTAGGTATGCATTGCAATTCAACGGGCAATGCTGCCAGCATGCTGGGCACGCTGCCAACTGGTAGTGGGCTAGAGCATTTGGACTGCCTATGAGTCCAAATGCTTTTATTGTATTAGCTGTAGTGTAGTTCGTAGTACTTTGTAAATAATGGTATACCGCCGGTAAAAAAAAAAATTATATATCATATAGCGAACAGAAGTCAGAACATTTGGTTACAAATATACTAAGTATAAAAATTTAAATCTTAAACTAATGATTCAATTTTCTCTACAGTCAATTTTTATTTTTATTTTATATCAAATTCATATACTTTTTTACAGGACTGTCCAAATTCAATCGTGTATGTAACATATGATTAACAAAACAAAGATTACAATAATTTCAGATTATGAATACCTTCACCAAACAACAAACGAATAGCAACAATTTAAATTACAATCTAATCTAAAATATTACCAATTAAATCTATGTGTGTCCATTCTTAGTAATTTTGTAATAAAGTACATTTTATAATAAAACATTGGTTTCGGACCCACCCGACGATAACAAAATAAGTGCCACCGTTCTGCGTGGCACTGAAGAGACGGAGGTGTAATGGTAGGATTACAATTTAATTATCTAAATGGTAGGTATAGGTGCTCAGTAAACAAATAAAAATAAAACGTTAATCATATTTAATCAATCGATTCTTCACCCATTGGCATCGGCGATAATGATAACAATAGAATTTCATTCATAACTAGGACATAGTGGTCGTGACGATGCCAACTTATTAAGTTCTTTCGCGTATAATTCAAGTCGAGCGGTCATGTTGAATCCCCAGTGGTCCTTTACTTGGCGACACAAATTCAAGTCTACTTCAGTAATGAGGAGGCCATCCTTATTCCTCGATAATCCAGGAGTTCTGCATCCATTAGGAGCTGTGACGTAGCTGGATCCGTAATAAGTTCTCGATACGTTACTACCGTCCCTTTTTATGAACTCCTCAGTACCGACTCTGTTGATGCTGCAAGTGTAGAAACTATTGGCTATAGCTGCATTTCGAGCTTCAATGCCCCAGAATGGTTCTCCAAACTCTGATATCGTCGCTGCAGGATTAAATACAATTTCAGCACCATTCAACGCAAACATGAGCCAGTTCAAAGCATGGTGCCGTCCATAGCAGATGTTCACAGCGATTTTCCCAAATTTCGTCTCAAAAACTGGATGGCCAGTATTGCCTGGAGTGTAATACGGCGTTTCGCTGAAGCTCCCAACACTCGGCAAATGATTTTTCCGATGCTTTCCAATATATTTGCCACTTTCGTCGATAACGACTGTAGTATTCCACCAAATACCACCTTCTTTCTCTAGAATCGGGGAGATTATCACCATGTTGTATTTCTTCGCCAAATTACTGAGGAATGTTGTGCTTGGGCCGTCAGCGGCTGACTCAGCAAATTCCGACCACTCGTTTTTCTCTCCTGTACATAAAAAGAATGGCATTGACCATGTTTCTTGTAAACAAAGAATTTGTACACCTTCTATAGCCGCTGTGTCGATGATCTTGCGGACTTTATCGAATACAGCATCCCGTTGTTCGCTGATAAGCTTATCAGTAGGCAAAACAATGGAATGTTGTATCAGTCCAAGTTTCACAATTCTCGGATCCCTCCCTTCCTTTGCCGCTTCGAAGGCAAAAGCTGCAACTTCAAACTTGTTCTTTTCGCCTGAGGCTAGAGTTGATTCTTTCAAATTTAGGTTATTGTGTTCTTCCCTTCCATAATAGATCCTGTTGAATTGTTTCAGCTGGTCAACGTTCAATCTTTGCTTCAGAATTACTTCGAGATTTGAATGTGATTCCATTATTTCACTAAGACGTAGTATTCCAGTGAATTGTAAGTAGTAACAAATAAAATTATGCGTTACGTAACCAGTCTGCGTCGTTGTAAACAGCGCGTGGTATGTGGCTTGGCTGTTGGCGTGTTTTGTTTACATTATTGGGTGTTTTAAATGCCGGCCGGCTTTATCTGTTGACTGACACTTCATTGCTATTCCATTAAGTGCTTAGATACTGTTTGATACCTATCGTTAACTAATGAAGGTTTGTTAGCTAGTTAAAAGCATACTTACTTAATCATCGTAAATATTCATACATGGAACTCATGTAGATACTTATTTACTAACAACTGTTTTCCTTTTTATTGGCCTCATTGGATAACTTTTGAACAACCTTTTTTGATATACTTAGTCCAAGATAGAAACAGGCGGGGCTCTTAACTCACTAGATTTCAAGGACAGGTGCCGGACGGAAGATTTATGTGTTTCACGATAGATTTTCTACTTGAGGGTGCTAGTTAGCCAGGCGTTCGTAAATTCCCCACCATCATGCAAAGAGTCGAAGTTTTCCGGCCGCTCAAACATAGCCTTAGAACTGCAAACCTAAGACCACGTACCATCACTTAGATACTAACAGGGTAGCGCCTAAATCCTTAACAATCAGTAGAGTAAAGAAAAACACTTAGGTATGTTAATGTTATATACGAAGAGTAATAGACAAAACAAGAATTAAAAGTAGGTACAATGAGATTATCTAACTTTTAAATGCTACAATTTCTTTGAGTAAGTATATCTACGTTTTTCTTCTCTGAATCTTGTGAACTGTGTAGGTATGGAAACTACTAAACGTTATATAATATTCGGTGTATGAGAGAGATGAATAAAAAAAATCAAAAAAATTATGCTTTGATTGTAACTAGCATTTTTTACATACTTACACATTTTAATAGCTCTGTAATTCATTACTTAATCACAATTACCTTAATACGGAAGAGCGAGACCCTCTAACACAGGTAGGTATGTCAAATATATAAAACTAGCTTTCCGGCCGCGGCTCCGCACGTTTATTTCGGTTATCACGCAAAACTATTAACAATTTTTTTGCGCAGTTGGATAAAAAGTATCTTATGTCCTTCCCCGGGTTTCATACCATTTCAATACCAAATTTCATCCAAATCGGTCCAGTAGTTTTTAAGTTTATTCGTGTCATACAAAAATACAAATCTTTCCTCTTTACAATATTGGTGTAGATGTAGATGTTAATTAGATTAAGTTTACCGAAATATATATTTTTTATTTTGTATAACAAAATATCGATGGAGACATGGGCAGTATCTCTAAAGTTATTTTTAGAAACGGAAAACCAGCTGTATATATCTGTCTGTCCTTCGATCCGTCCGTCCGTATATCACGGGTTAATAAACTACTTAAATTGAATTTTCAGTCTAGGCCAATGTGGCTTTAAAATGAAAAATATCTAAATTTCAGGATTTTATATCATTCCGTTTACGTGCTAGAGACATTGTGACCTACCTCCGCACGGATACGGGGGTACTGACTGACTGACTGATGGACGGACAGACAGACACTCAGATAGCGGACTCTCATTAATAGTAAATTTAATAGGTCTCTGTTTTGTTCTTTATGTACGGAACACTAATAAACACATAATTAACTAAATCAGGTATCTGATCGCAGATATCTTACCTGAAAACAATCCACAGACCGCTACCTAACCGCAGGTACTGACCACGTAACTCAATTATCTAGGAAAGGTCTAATCTAGTAGCATTTAGGTATTATGTTTCTTCAATAGCTTGCATGTTTGATTCAGTTTTATAAATAAATTATTCACACCTAGTTTCTTCCTGAAAGTCGCGGGTAGCCAGTGATTACAAGTGGCTAATAGCCGTTCTTTGTGGCGTTATATGGGGGAGGCCTTTGTTCAACAGTGGACGTCTCCCGGCTGATGATAATGATGATGATGAGTTTCTTCCGGCGACTTCACTTGGTTACTGTATCAGCCGGATCGTCCACTGCTGAACACAGGTTCCCCTATTTAGGGGGTATTTGCCATAATCCCCACACTTGGCAGGCGTCTTGGGGATCGCAGTGTAAGATGAAAGTTCCTTAGAAGGCGCTGCTATCCACATTCCAGTATTTTTCCCCTTAGTCGCCTCTTACGACACCCACGGGAAGATATGGGGAGGTGCAATTCTAACCCGGCACCCCACGGGGATTCATCTTCGGTTATGTCCTTCTAAAACTACTATATATAGGTACAGTCACCTGCAATAAGAAGTATACACATTGTAATTTTCAAAATAGTGGCAAAGAGTTCTGCAAAGTTTTCTCTATGTAATCAGAAGTATTTTAAAATCAATGAATAATTTGAGTATTTTTACTAATCTTCATGTTAACTTCGATTATTATAATAACTTAGCGACATCACATTATTTTGAAAATTACGAAGTGTATACTTCTTATTGCAGGCGACTGCACCTACATATAAACCTAATAATATATGTACATATATAATAATACTACATATTGCAGGTACATTATGGTTATTTAAATTATGTGTTTTATATTAAAATACACATTTTCTTGATGATTATCTACCTCTATTGTGTCCTAAACCGACATCCTTTTCGACAGGCTTGGTAAAGAAGTATCTTATATTTTTTCTCCATCCAAAGGTAGCCTGGAAGAGATCGCTACTAGTGACGAGGCCGCCCATTGTGACACTTTAGTCTTAAGTTCTTATAATCATAAAATTTGTATTTTAGTCGTGTAACGATATAGACACCATTACCACAATCCACCGGATGACGTAGAGTTGATAAGCTCCAAGAGTCCCCAGGTGGACTGACGACATCGTTAAAGTCGCAGGTAGGTAATGGTTACAAGCGGCTTGTAGCCGTTCTTTGTGGCTTTCTTTGGGGGAGGCATTTGTTCAACAGTGGATGTCTTCCGGCTGATGATGGACGATAAAGAATCATCTATATATGTATATCTATCTAAGCACAGCCTAAACATTAGGATTATTGCACTGTGATCTTGGTAAATCTTCTGGCTGTCCTCATAGTACGCTTTCTGCATAATATGTAGCTATTGCCTGCCACCTACATAATTTAAGCAAATATTATAATAACTCTATTATATAGTAAGTATGTAACAAATTGTTAAAAGATGTTTAAAAGAATGGCCCCGAGTTTCTTGCCCGTTCTTCTCGCAGTGGCTCTATATACAATTTATTTGCTGAACGTGGCAGTACAATGTAGAATATTTCAATACTAAAATTTGTAATTGACCTTCATAAGAGCGTCGTAGACGCTTAAATTGAATAAATGATTTTGACTTTTACTTTGATATCTACTTCCACTCGGTTTTATACTCTTTCATCGACTATTAAAAAAGGCGGAAGGTCGACCTGTATAAATATAATATAACTAATATATATTTCTAATTTTGATGTAAGACCTTTATAAGCATAACTTTACTGGGTCATCCAATCTTGATGATTCTTTTCTCGTTGGGTAGGTATAATTCAATTTATTTCAATATATTATACACCATTACAAAATTATAACTAGAGCAAAAAAATATGGTCATATGCGAGATTCGAACCCGAGACTTCAATGATCCACCCCTATAGCCGGGGTATGCTCTGACCGCTAAGCCAACATGACACATGACTAATTACTCTAAATTTTCTTCTCGTTCTTAACTATATAGCGACATCTATAGTTCAACTTATGTAGTAATACAACCATGACTATTTTTTTAACAAAAAATTAGTCTTGTTGTACACGAACGAGAGGAAAATGTAGCTAGGTAGGTGGATACTAAATTAATGTATGCCTAGATACTATATGTGTAGTACTATAGTACTTAATTAACATATGTAATGAAACCTTCTCATTAGTATAGATTTCTTAATATAAAGGTAATTAGATAGATAGATAGATAATTCTTTATTGTTACACAACTTAGTGTACAAAAATAACATGAAAGTAAAAGAAAGCTTACAATAAAGTGTCACAAATTAATTATGGTTATGTTCTGTTGACCATTACTCGTACGATGTAAGTACTTTCGATAGGATTCTTCAGATTAATAGTGTATTTTTAGCATTAGCTTTAAATATTTGCACGTTTGCTTGCAGGCAGAATACAGAGACCACGCATTTTACACAAGCACTCAAAATGTACATACATGATTGTATTCTTGCAAATAAATTATTTGATTTGATTTGATTTAGGCATTATTATTATTATCAATTTATTAATACCAAAGCAGATTTTTTTTTATCATAAATGGTAATGTTTTGTAGCAATAATTTTCATTCATGTCATCAAACTGTTCATGACTTTATCATCGTTTTATTATTTTTACATTGTTGCGACCGTTGACACTAAAAATTCACTGAGAGCAACAATCAATTTCACACGTCCCTAACAGGTCACGTAGACAAATATTGATAAGCCAAATATTTTTCTCCCGGAGACACACTATCATAGCGGGGGTCGAAGGCCACTGCCGGACCACACAGATAAACACTAGCGTTCGACGATGCATCGTCAATGTGCAACGGGGTATTTAAGAGCAGCCGATCGCCGCAGAGCCAAGGCAGTCGCTCACGGCTAACCATTCTGAACACACGCATCAACCATGGACAACGAAACCCAGAGCCTCGAGTCTATCATCAACAATAATCTCAGCGGGCGAGATCTCGATGAGTTCAACAGGATCTACTATGGTAAAAAAGATCACAATGAAGTCCCGATAAAGGAATCGTCTCTCGCAGCAGCCAAAGAAGCCAATTTCGATATTGCAGCTTACGCTTTTCCTGCTAAAAAAGAACAAACAAGACCACCGAGGATTGTTAAAGTTGGCATTATCCAGCACTCCATCGCCTCACCGACTGACCGCCCTATCAACGAGCAGAAAAAAGCCATCTTCGATAAAGTTAAGAAGATCATCGACGTCGCCGGTCAAGAGGGCGTAAACATTATCTGCTTCCAAGAGCTATGGAACATGCCTTTCGCTTTCTGCACCCGAGAGAAGCAACCATGGTGCGAATTTGCTGAGTCTGCTGAAGATGGTCAAACTACGAGGTTTTTGAAAGAGCTAGCTGCCAAATACGCAATGGTGATCGTATCTTCTATCCTTGAAAGGGATGAGAAACATGCAGAGATTCTGTGGAACACTGCGGTTGTAATCAGTGACACCGGAAACGTTATCGGTAAGCACAGGAAGAATCACATCCCTAGAGTTGGTGACTTCAACGAGTCCAACTACTATATGGAAGGTAATACTGGACACCCAGTCTTTGCTACCAGATACGGTAAAATCGCTGTGAATATCTGCTTTGGTCGTCACCACGTCCTCAACTGGATGATGTTCGGCCAGAATGGAGCGGAAATCGTCTTTAACCCGTCAGCGACTATCGCTGCTGATGCTGGCAGCGAGTACATGTGGAACATTGAAGCCAGGAATGCCGCCATCACCAACTGCTACTTTACGGCTGCCATAAACAGAGTTGGCTACGAAGAGTTCCCGAATGAGTTCACGTCTGCTGACGGGAAGCCTGCTCATAAAGACTTGGGACTGTTCTATGGGTCGAGCTACTTCTCGGGGCCAGATGGAGTCAGATGCCCAGGCCTGTCACGCACCAGGGATGGTCTGCTGATTGGTGTGTTGGATTTGAACCAGAACAGGCAGATCAAAGACCGTCGGTGTTACTATATGACCCAGCGTCTTGATATGTACGTGAACAGTCTCAGCAAAGTGCTAGAGCTAGACTACAAACCTCAAGTAGTTCACGAAAACGACAAGTAAATATTCCCAACAACTTTGAAACCACAAATACCTGCATGCTTGGATTGAACAAAAAAAATTGTAGAACATTGAAATGCTTGTAGTATTAATCAACATCATCATCGTTCTATTTAATTGATGAAATGTATGTCACGCAAATAAGCTTTACAGACCATTGTAATAAAAAAAATCGTTTTGAATCTTATTTTATTCTTGTGTCCTTGTTTTCTTATAATTTAATGACGGCAACTCACTTTTTATATGTCAATATTATCTAGCACCTTTTTTTTTTATTCTTGATAAGTTAGCCTTTGACCACTATCTCACCTGATGGTAAGTGATGATGTGGTCGAAGATGTTGTTCAGGCTAACCTAGAAGTACCTGTTACATATTCACGGATTAGAGTTTTTTTTAATGTTATTGTGAAGGATCAAGCTCGAGGCCCAACTGATGTTAAACGGACTAACCTCTGCCTATAACAGATGCATTTCGTCACAAGTCATGAATTGCACTGCGCCCGTCACCTTGAGACATAGTTATTAAGTCTCATGTGTCTTTAATTTCACTAGCTTTCAAGGACTGCTGCTGGAACACACCGTTAAGTGCTTGGCGACAGATTTTCTACTTAAGGCCAAGACCGTAATCAAAATAATTTCTTATTCGGGCGGAGCTAAAAGAAATGGGCGTTAACTTTTAACTCCTAAAAATATTCATTCGCACGGCGGCACTAGTCGCCGTACCACGCGTAGTATCGCTAAAATTGTAGAGCTTCGTGAACTATTAGAAGCGGCAGAACAGAAGTGTAGATATAACAACATTTTTATCTGCAGTTACTGCGAACCGCTGTAGGGTAATAAAATATCATTACTTGTAGGTATAGAAATATTTAATAGACTAAGCGAAGCGAGGTGGAGGTCTGAGCACTGTATATTTCCCCGTCAATAAATATTGATTACCTGATAGACCTTCTTGAAATTTGGTAGAAAGATACCTCTTTCATAGTAACATAAATTGCAAGTAAGAACCTGTATGAGCTTAATTGGTTGATGGATTGCTGAGATTATGGGGTCCTTAAAAAGAGATTAAATTTAAAAGTGAAAATTATATTTTAAAACCTAAAATGTAACCGACTTCTATTCCTGAAAAGGGTGAAATTACTTTTCAAAGTTGGTACCGTGTCAATTCAAAAGTATGATCTCAATACTGTGCTCACGGTACAGACTTCGACAAGTTCTTTCTCTCTTTTCAGATGTATGAGTCGGTTCCACAGAGATCTATAGAGTGGTCCACTTACGCGGCACGCGAGACACCTATATGCAGCGTCCACGGCATTCACCGCAAATATTACTAAAAACCTGTTCGAGGTGAGTGTGCGAGTAGACTATTTTTATTAAAATGCCGTATTGTTCAGTGATTGTCTGCAAAAATCTAAGCCAACATGTAAACTACAAGAACCAAGTTATCACCTATCACTTGTATGTATTAAAATTTCAGATATTTAAAGTAATAATCGCAAATATAGCTTGAATTATGTTAGTTAGACCATTACCAAGGTACATCTTATACATATAACATGAAGCGCAAACATTGCCGTTTAGTTGTATAAGAACTTAAGGCTACCTTCGTTTTGATCACCCAATAAATATCGTTTTAAGTGATATGTCCACACTGGAGTGTGAATCGAGATAAACACGCTTGTGTGTAACAATGCGAGAACGTGGTAGTGCGTGGTATGCGCTCAATACAAAAGATAACCGTACTGAAACCGCCATGTAAGATTCACCCTACCGCTATTAAAAGTGGTACAGCTAGAATCATACCATTTTCACCTAAATCCCCTTTACACTGTTCCCAAACATCTTTTTCTACCTACTCGAATCTTTCTGGGAGAACAGTGTGAACAATTTTGTTGAAGCAGTGATGGCTCAGTGGCATTGGCTATGCATATATACTGCCGTGCCGCAGGTCCATGGTTCGAATCCCGCCACGGGCTTGAGCTTCACCGCATGGTGGAAGGGCATTTTGCGAATGCCCGCCTGGCTAGCGACCACCCTCAAGTGGAAAATCTGTCACCAAGCACCTTCGCAAAATGCCCTACCACCATGCCAAATTACTGGTTCTAGAGGACTCATAGCGGCACATACCGTTAAGTGCTTGGCGACAGATTTTGTACTTGAGGGTGATAGCTAGCCAGGCGGGTAATCGCAAAATCCCCTATTACCATGCAAAATTACTGGTTCTGGAGGACTCATAGCGGCATTTACCGTTAAGTGCTTGGCGACAGATTTTTTACTTGAGGTAGGTAGCTAGCCAGGTCGATATTCGCAAAATGCCCTACCAACATGCCAAATTACTGGTTCTCAAGGACACGTAGTGGCTTACGCCGTTAAGTGCTTGGCGACAGTTATTCTACTTGAGGGTGGTAGCTAGCCAGGCAGGCATTCGAAAAAGCCCTACAACCATGCAAAATACTGATTCTTACGGACACATAGCGGCACATACCGTTAAGTGCTTGGCGACAGATTTTCTACTTGAGGGTGGTAGCTAGCCAGGCGGGCATTTGCCAAATGCCCTACCACCATGCCAAATTACTGGTTCTAGAGGACTCACAGCGGCACATACCGTTAAGTGCTTGGCGACAGATTTTGTACTTGAGGGTGGTAGCTAGCCACGCGGGTTATCGCAAAATGCCCAACCACCATGCCAAATTACTGGTTCTAGAGGACTCATAGCGGCACATACCGTTAAGTGCTTGGCGACAGATTTTGTACTTGAGGGTGGTAGCTAGCCAGGCGGGTAATCGCAAAATCCCCTACCACCATGCAAAATTACTGGTTCTGGAGGACTCATAGCGGCATTTACCGTTAAGTGCTTGGCGACAGATTTTTTACTTAAGGGAGGTAGCTAGCCAGGTGGATATTCGCAAAATGCCCTACCAACATGCCAAATTACTGGTTCTGGAGGACTCATAGCGGCATTTACCGTTAAGTGCTTGGCGACAGATTTTTTACTTGATGGAGGTAGCTAGCCAGGTGGATATTCACAAAATGCCCTACCAACATGCCAAATTACTGGTTCTCAAGGACACATAGTGGCTTACGCCGTTAAGTGCTTGGCGACAGTTATTCTACTTGAGGGTGGTAGCTAGTCACGCGGGTATTCGCAAAATGGCCTATCATCATGCTAAATGACTGGTTCCCAAGGACACATAGCGGCTTACGCCGTTTAGTGCTTGGCGGCAGATTTTCTAGTTAGTAATATAATTATAATCAATATCATATAAATATAAAATCACCGTATCACACGTACAGTACCCTAAAAATAACAATATGAAATATTGTACTACGGGTTAAAAATCTAGGTACCTACTAAAATAGGAATTAACAATGCCGTGTCTAAACTTTTATCATCTCGCTCAAAGAACTTATTATAAAGATTTTATAAATCAATATAATGAAAAGTACTCACTCAATAATTTTTTTTATTGGGGGGTCAATAATGTATAACTTGCAAACTAACCTATGGTAAAAAATATTGCATTAATTCGTAAAATAAATGCACTAAAATGATGGCGTAACAAACGGCACAGATCCCACGTCCAAACGGCCCGAGCGCTGCGGGCACTGTAGACATGGGTAGTTCACGAACGACTGAAGGAAATGAACTACTTCACTTCGCAAGTTGATCTAGTCCATTCCTTCGCCACTCATTCAAACGTGTCTCTACTTCATTTCGTTCAGTATGCATGTACCTACCGATCGAAAGATAATGTGTCTTGCTCACGCGCATGGCCCTAGATAGAAAAAAGAGAGTTGCGGTGTTCACCTAAAGTTCATTATTGCTTGCCTTGCTTTCGTAAGTTAGCTGAAGCATCTGCCTGCCTGTAACTCTCTCTTTTTTTCTTCAATGCAATCAAAACTAAACTTTTCATGGTAGAGATAAAGTATATTTTTGTTCGCCAAAATTGATTGTTTGTTTTGTATGTTTCTAATTTCCATTTTTGACTAGAATTCTGAATTCATTAAATTTAATTAAAGTTAAATATATAAATCAGTCACGAAAACATAGGTTTTTTGGTTCACAGTCCTAAGCATGTATAAAGGAAAATCAAGATACAAAAATGTACTAAAAATAAAGTTTTTCTAATGAAGGTGATAGATTATATCTCACATTGCACTTTACAAATCAGAAGTGCTTCATTCGTTACCTTATCACTCACACTACACGAGCTGGATATCTTATTGACTCGTTCAGAGCTACTGAACTAAATGAAGTACTGAACTAAATGAGTGGACTACTTCACCGAGCAAAAAGATATACTTCATTCATTTCTTTTTACTGACACATTTTGCGCATGTTTAGCGGGCAGACTGATTTTCGTTGCGATTTATTCTTGCCACCAGGGAATTTTGTGCCAAAAATTCTTAAAAATGTTTTTAACACAAGTAAGTACATATTTCATTAGAGTATAGTATAAGCTATTTTATAAAAAAAGAATTGTTATCCTAACTTTAACTAATCCTCTTAAATAAATAAAAAACAGTCCAAAACGGGTGGTCGATTACAATTTATTACAGAAGAACTAATAAGTTCAAATAAAAACGAATTAACAAACTCACTAAATAAAGAACTAAATATTACAATATATTTATTTCGAATATTTTGAGCTCATAGTTTTAGTAAAAAAAGATTCCAAAAGTGCGCGTTTCACTACGGTGATCGCCTTAAGGGTGGTCGCTAGCCAGGCGGGCATTCACAAAATGCCCTTTCAACCTGCGGTGAAGCTCAAGCCCGCGGCGGGATTCGAACCATGGAGCTGCTGCGCGGCCGTCCATAGCAAATGCCACTGCTTCAAGGTAGAGTAATAGTAGATTTATGGAAGGGGTGATTAGTTCTAATGCCTAAATAGGTTTTGCACTCGAGGTAAACACTGCTTTTTATTTAAAATTTGAGGAAAATAAATATAAACCTGATTCGTTCAAACAAATAATATTTCATAAATCAAATAATAATTTAGTGACATTAAATTAAAGTATAAAGTCATGTTACAAAATGGTGGATAAAAATTTTTCTTACAATTTTACGGCCCGATTTAACAGAGTGGCTGTTTATAAACACAGCTGGGACAGCTTGAATAGTTTAAAATATTAGTATATAGTAATAATTATACAGCAAGGAAGGTATGGTTAGTGACAGAAGGTATGGCCATATAAGCACGTAGGTGTGTATATTTTTCCGCCTCAATAATTTGCTTGGCGGTTATGCCAAGCCCATCAAGGCATATTTGATATTATAGTGTTGGATATAGAAAAGTCGAATTAAAACTTCAATTAGGATAACAAGCTGATATTACTGCAAATTATTTTATCTTAACATATATTAGAAGTCATTTATATGAGCAAGCTAATTTGTGGTACCTAGGTAATGTTCTGTAAATTTCCATAAAAATTTTACATAATTTAGATATATTATATGGGATATATCTCTTACTCGTTAGGAGTAAGTAGGAACCTAGTTTCTAAATTTTCGTAGTGTCTGCTGAACTTTCTTATGGGCATACCCCTCCGCAGTAAATTATGAAGAGTAGAATGCACGCAGCGCTTTCCATACCTACACACGTAGTTTCGTCATATTTTATATACCAAGTGTTCAAACTCGGTGAAATTTTGTGTGCATATTGCTGAGTCTAATACCTATACTTCTGGTTTTGCCAGTTTTTCGATTTATTATTTATTATATCCCTAAATGTCAAAAGAACAATTCACATACAAAACGATTTTATGAATTATTTTTGAAAATACTGAATTTTACGGATATCTGGCAAACCAGAAGCATAGATATTAGACTCAATATGCACTCAAAATTTCACCGAGTTTGAACACTTGGTATTTAAAATATATAACTACGTTTGTATGAAAATCGCTCCGTGAACTCTACACATTGATAAAATAAGGTAGCTTAGGTAAGCGTACCTAAGCGATCTTAGTAGGTATCTCTCGAGTGGAGTAGTGGCTACATTACAACTTAACTCAAGAAACTATGGAATGGCGCGCTTTCATGAGGAGAAAGGTCATAAGTTTTAACGAACTCAGTATCAGTTATTTAGAAAATCACTAATCAAGTTAATTAGGTATATCTACTGTACGACCACCCACGAGTTATCAATGTCATTTGTTATCATCATAACAATCACCTCGCAAATGAAGCCATAAAACCGTGACCGATACACTTGTGTTATTAATTAGAAAATCAACAACAAATATTAGTTAAGTCTGTTTCTTGAGAAGTGTAAGTACTATGTATTATATATACTATGGTATAAGCAAAACCTATAATGTAGGTACTATACCATAGAATAAAAAGGACTATGCGTAAGTAAGTACTTATATGATTAAATTATCTTGGCGCAAGATTAATGTGGCATTCATTTATATAAATAATTACAGTTAGATTTTCTAAGTTAAATTCCCATATTGCGAAGGCAAGTGCAAATTAGCTGCATCAACTATCTATATATCTCTATTTATTGGTTATAGATAAATAGAGATATGGTTCATTGATTTTTAATGAGAGAAAAAATGTTATTTTATTATCTATTTTGGGTCCGTGGGGACCGGGAGCTCATCGTATTTTCCAAAACTTATCAGAGCGCTTGGTCGATGCGACGCGTGATCAAAATGCTGGACGTATTTGGCTCAACAAATAAGCATTGCAATTCAACGGGGCAACACTGCCAGCATGCTGGGCACGCTGCCAACTGGTAGTGGGCTGGAGCATTTGGACTGCCTGTGAGTTTGCAATGACTTATAGGTTGTCGAAATGCTTTTATTATAGTAACTGTAGTGTTGTATATAGTTCGTAGTATTTTGTTGATATAGGCATACCCCGCTCGGTAAAAAAATAAAATCAGAGACTATTACTTTTTACATGTTAAAGCTAGCAACTCTACAAAATTTACGTAAATTGCACAATAACCCTACTAATTTGTTAAAATTTATTCTACGACTTCGTTCTACATGTATACCTACTTAAGACCAGATTCCTTAAAGAGCTGTCTGGCCAGTTCTACAGACTTTGATGAATGTACTTAATCGTAGGTAAACAAGTAGCTTATAAATAACATCTCAGATTGATATATAGACTTATGATGTTCTATACACATTCATATAGGCATCAGTTGACTAAGAACGAGCATAATTTACAAAATGATACATAAATCTGCAATTTGAACATTTGAACAAAACATATATACCTACAGAAATGTACGTTATACAAGTTACGTTGTGATCCATATCCATCTTCGGTAGGATATGGATCACAAGTGTCAACAGGATGATCCTCTGGCTCCAGCTGTCCTTAGCCTGACAATCCACTTTATAACTCAATGTCTCAAATCTTAACTTAACGTTTGTTATTTGAATGGCGGAACCTAAGGAAACGCAAGGAACGCGAATACTGTATTCTTATTGACTATTTTCGTCTTATTGGCCTAGAGCATTGTTTTCCAAATATGAACTTTTTGTGTTAGGTACTCTTTTTTATGGGTTTGTGACGGAACACTGGTAAGACCCATCTGTAACCCATCTATAACAGATGCATATATCGTCACATTCTTTCTTTAAAGTGTTTCAAGTTACGAACTAAACTGCACCCATCACGATGAGACATACAGTTGGTAAATCTCATGTGCATGTAATTTCTTACTGAACCTCAAGGAGTAAGCTGCTGCCGAAACACACTCATAGGTGCTTGGCAGCAGACAACTATGCCATCCATTTCCATCATTGCAAAATGTGTAATAACTTAATAAAATCGGTAGAGTACTGATACATTGTCTCGCAGCAAAGTATAATAGTCCCGCCTTCCGAAAGTGAAGTCTGTTCCGTTTTTATTTAAAAAACAACACTAATTTTACTTATTTCAGTTATGAATCTGCATACAAGATCTATTTTGTCAATTAGGTCATCGTTGTTTTTATCCGTTAAGTGTACTTAGAGTAGTATTGCTTGACGGAAGTTAGTTAAATTTAAATAGGAGCAAACACAACAAAAAAAGAATAGTAAAGATCGTATGATCTAGTGAAAATATTGCGTGGACATGCATAAACTAGTGGCTCTTGGAGCGGTAAACCTCGCGAATCTGCCCTTCTTTGCTTAAACTTGAATAATTCATTGCGCACGCTGATGGGTGAAAGGTTCACAAAATCGAGGTTCATAGTTATATTCCGAAAACTGACACAGGTATGTTGCGTTTCTTCATTACTCTCGCTGACTCTCTCATGCTGTCTGTAATTAGGTATGTAATGCACGCCGCACTCCGATGACCGATCACATTTATTAGTTCCAACGACCAAGGGGCGTATGATATTTATTTGTTTACTGTATCAGCCGCATAGTCCACTGCTGAAAACGGCCTCCTCCCCTGTTAAGGGGTGTTTTGCCATAATCCGCACGCTTGACAGGCGGCTTGGGGGTCACAGTGTGAGATATCAGTAGGTCACAGTGTGAGATATCCCCAAGAAAGTGCGTATATACTTATTTGTTTACCTATTTTTATTTATTTGTATAAACTAGATTATTGATCAATTTATTAAGTACCTACCTAACGCTTTAAAGATAAGCAAAGCTATATGGGTTGGTAATTGGTAATAATAATCAATGGTATTATCAAAATCATCTTTCTTCTCAACAAAAAAATCAATGGTATTATCAAAATATCAATGGAATTATCAAACCACCTCACAAAATTTCACGAGAATCAGTTGAGAAAAATGCGACCTGCGGAAAACAACCGGACATACGAAAGCATTTTTGTCTAAGCTGAAGCAGAGACATTTCGGTCGCACTCCGTTCTCGCTCGGTCAAAAATACGCTTCTACTTAAGAATCTCTTCTTTAGGAAAGAACTATACTGCAGAGTGCTTCTTGCTATCGAAAGAGTAGTGAAAACTCGTCTTGAGCATCCACAAGAACCTGAAAGCTCCGGACACTTTCAACATTATAATTCCTCTGTAATTTTCGCACTCACCGAAAGATGTCGCTAATGTGTTGCTCTCAGCGATTGTCGCACCATCTAGTTGTTGCTGATGCAAACAATGTTTTGCTGTTGTTATAGGATCTATTTCCTTAGCGTTATGAGTAATTTTGGCTTGGTTTCTTGTAAGGAATGTTGGCACAACCACTACTTTCTAGAGCACTTGTGAAGTTGCAGCCCGTGACATCCATTATCATAATGATGTCTTTGTTTTAGGGCTGCCTCTAAATTTTTTTAATACATTAAACAATTTCAGAAGTAAGTAAGTATTCGCTGCGTTCTTATTTATTAATGATAATAATTATGTATAATTAAGTGGGTTTTTCTAAAAAGGAAACTTTCAGTAACAGTTCGAAGCCTAGAATAGTTTTCGGTAGGCGGCGATAAGCATACCTAAAGAAATGTGGGTGTTTAGACATCCACAGTTTGTGATATGTTTGTCAATAAGTACCTTTGCCTGCCAGTTCACCCCATATACCAATGATACATATGTCTGTTAACATATATAACCAAGAGATATTCTGCGTGAAGAAAATGGCTATATTTTTATAAAAAAAGTAAACAGTTTCTTATTAAAAAAAGCATATTACTCAAATGACGAATTTTTATATGAAAAATGATTAATTACTAACTAGATCTACTTACTTCTGACATTTATTATATACATAACATATATTCGAATTCAAAATTAATATAACGTCCTCCTCTCTTCTATGTTGCTGTGCCCGACGTGGTCCATAGTATGACTTTGTACTCTTATTTATTGTAAAAACTTGTATGTACTATTTATGGAAACAATAAATGATCTGAATCCGAGTTATATAATAGCGAAATACGGGGGATTCGCTGCCTATTCTTCGGGGATAGGCGTGATGGTAGAGTTTGATAATATAGATAAAATAATTTGTATATTTAAATCAATCACATACTCCATGTTGGCAGAAGAAAGATAAATTAGATAGCCATGTCAAAAAATGTTTAGAAATGTAAACCTAAAATTGTCAACCCTAGTTACATCGGCAACTAGGTTGCGTGCGGTGTCATGCGACGGAAACGGAAGGATCACAGCTGCACTCGCGACATTTAGTGCGAATTCGTTCAGAGTGCGTTCGAAACTACTTTATAACAATTTCATATCACTTTACAACTATCTATAAAGCTGCTAGTAGAGTAATAAATAGAGTCACGAAATGACGAAATCAACTGAATAAAATATGTACCTATTAGTAACTTTTATACCACAGACAACTCTACTCGGTAGTAGCGCTCGAGCGACGATGCGGGCGGATGGCATTCGCTACATTTCGCACAAGTGCGTTACAAACTATCGCATTAAATGTATTTTTTATCTGATTATGTTTGTGACGGACCAAGCACGAAGCCCACTGGTATTAAGTCTCTTGTGCCTGTAATGTTACTGCAAATGTTATGTAAATGTAAATATTATACCGCAAAATGCCCTTACACCATGTGATGAAGCTCAAGCCGGCGCCAAACCATGTACCTGCATAGTGGTAGGGCATTTTGCGAATGGCCGCCTGGCTAGCTACCACCCTAAAGTAGAAAAATCTGTCGCCAAGCACCTAACGGTGTGTTCCGGCAGCTGTCCTTGAGAGCCAGTACTTCTAGGTTAGACTGAACAACATCTTCGACCACATCATTATTTACCATCAGGTGAGATAGTCAAAGGCTAATCAGTCCATTGGTATGTAACTCATTTGGACACGAACAGACAGACAACGAGACAGGATTCTTGACAGCCGAGTCTCAGGATCCCGAAAAACAAATTACACCTAGTCTTTGAAACTATTGTCTTAATCTGTGGACCAACTCCGGCTTTAAATTCAATTGGTGCTCAAAAAAACTTGGCACGTAGTCGTAACTCGCGTCTATGTGAAATGAAATTGTCAGAGCCTAGCAAAGGGGTGCGCGCGTCTTATATTCAAATAAATCAATAAACATTATTTATTCTATTGTATTGGTAGAACCATGAAGCGCTCGTAGCGAAGTTTACTTAGCTGTTCTCAACCGATCAGCAAAGTTAAGTAACGTCGCGCGCGGTCATGAATTGGATGGGTGACCGCTAGTGACATTACTACTGAGCGTTTCCGTGCTTCGGAGGGCACGTTAAGCCGTCGGTCCCGGTTGTTGTCTTAGGATGGCAGTCGTTATAGCATGGTGGTAGGGCATTTTGCGAATGCCCGCCTGGCTAGTTACCACCCTCAAGTAGAAAATCTGTCGCCAAGCACCTAACGGTGTGTTCCGGCAGCTGTCCTTGAGAGCCAGTACTTCTAGGTTAGCCTGAACAATATCTTCGACCACACCATCACTTACCATCAGGTGAGATAGTGGTCAAAGGCTAACCTAACATGCATAAAAAAAAAAAAAAAATCATGAAAAATAAAAACTGTTGCAATAGATGTAGAATATATATGGTTTGAATTAAGTAGCTATGTGATTGACGTAGTATGAAAATGTTTTTACCTTGTGCATTATATGTAATGTAGTTGAATCAATGATGGCCGAGCTGTAATAGCTATGGACTGCCGTGCCGCAGGTCCCTGGCTCGATCCCCTCCGCCGGCTTGAGCTTCACCGCATGGTGGAAGGGCATTTTGCGATTGCCCACCTGGCTAGATACCACCCTCAACTAGAAAATCTGTCGCCATTCACCTAATGGTGTGTTCCGGCAGTAGTCCTTAAGAGCCCGTGAAATTACATGCAAATGAGACTTAACAACTATGTCTCAATGTGACGGGCGCAGTGCAATTCATCACCTTATGATGAAATGCATCTGTTATAGGCAGAGGATAGTCCGCTTTAAATCAGGTGGGCCTAGAGATTGTTCCGTCACAATAACATAAAAAAGTAGGCAGTAAATACTAGGTTATTTTACTAATCCAACCTTTGTGAAGAAGTCATCCTTATACATCATGTTATCACCTCATTTCATAATTCGCTTCTGTCTATATTTATACTTTTTTCATACTTGCATTCTTCATTCAAATTAAAAATAACTCGTATATTTGTACTTGCGTGATTCGATGCATTCCTACCAACTGTCACTTGCTCAGTGTTCTTAACCAGATGTTATTGTTCTCTATGGCTCTCATTGCGAGCAGTAAGTACTCATTACTTACATATGTATTTTAAATATAATATACCTACTTACTTACCTACTTAAAATCTAAAAGCTTAACTTTCAGCTTATTTCCAATAATGTTTATTTGTCAGTAAAATAATACCTAAAAGTTTTCTTCATTGAGTGGAATAAGCCATTATATCGTGTTCCTGGATTTGACTGTTCTTGGTTTACCTATTTTTTTTTTTTGGAAGACCACTAAACTGGAAATACATCGTAGTCAAAATAATTTAAAATAAACGTTTGAATGCTTACTTCAAGAAGTGGACATAGCATGTATATTACATAGAATTATTTAATATAATTACATAGTGTTAATCATCTAGCACAATATAATGGGTATTGTTGAAACTTTCAAATTCAAAATCCGGTGCATAAAGATGGTGATTTTTAATAAGTATTGTAACAAATAATTTAAGAGATCTTTTTAAAGAATATTTCACCGAGGACAGCAAACTTCGGTGAAAAATAGTAACTTTCACACACATACGTTGAAACAACGAGTGCTTTAACATATTAGTTATACAAATTGGTAGACTAAAAGCTTTTATATCCGATAGGCGGCTACCAGTATGCGGAACATTAAGCATACACTTGGGAATAAGTTCGGGACAATCAACTAAGTTATTTCTAAGCTTGAATAGCATTAGACCTTATTCCTGATGTATACTGTTCCTGCATCATTCTAATATCGTATACCGTACCTCCGTGACAACGAGCAGTACCCCTGAGCTGGCTGGTAGCCTTCGGGGAACTCACACCTAACAAGCCACAAGACTCTGCACCTTCTTAAGGTTGAACTGGCCGGTCGCTTCTCCATACAAACGTCGTAGGGTGATCACTCCCTTATTTGAGATTTTAGGTATACCGATTGATATCGTCATTATCTAGGCTTGTATGTTGCCAAAATTTTTAAAAATGATAATTAAGTTGTAAGTTATGAGCCTAGAAAACTTTATATGAAAATGTTTCGAGGCTCAGTAGTAGGCCACAGTAGAAGGAGTTCTACTATGCTTAAGCTGTGCAAGCGTGCATAGTATGAATAGCAACGGACAGGAAAATAATTATTATTATCGAGCATAGTTTTCAAAGGGGCTGATCAGTTAAATTAAAAGCTCGTAATGGGACAGTAACACAAAACATCTATATAAGGTACCAAGTAAATGCATTTGTTAAGTGGCAGCTTTGACAAATAATCTTTGCCCAAAATGCGCAAATATTAGAGGAACTTATTATGTATTATTAAATTCTCTGAAATCCGAGAGTGAGAAACAGTACCCTTAGTAATGAGTATTTATCTATTTATAGTTGAAGCAACTATAAACGTTTAAGTTTTCTGCCATACGTATTTTAGTTCTTTTACTTTTGAAGCAGTGATGGCTCAGTGGCGATGGCTATGGACTGCCGCTCAGCAAGTCCATGGTTCGAATCCCGCCGCGGGCTTCAGCTTTACCGCATGGTGGAAGGGCATTTTGCAAATGCCCGCCTGGCTAGCGACCCTCAAGTAGAAAATCTGTCGCCAAGCACCTAACGGTGTGTTCCGGCAGCAGTCCTTGAGAGCCAGTGAAATTACAGGCACATGAGACTTGACAACTATGTTTCAAGGTGACGGGCGCAGTGCAATTCGTGACTTGTGACGAAATGCATCTGTTATAGGCAGAGGTTAGTCCGCTTAACATCAGGTGGGACTCGTGCTTGATCCGTCACAATTACATAAAAAAAAAATTGTCTACATCACTGCTGCTATAGTATAATCAAATTCTAATATTATGATTGGAATATATTGGTACATATCTTTGTGTGCCAATATTGGAAGTGCTCGTAGCGTAGCTTACTTAAGGGTGAACTGGCCGGCCCGTTTTCAGTACAAACGTCGTAGGGTGATCACTCCCTTATTTGAGGATTTAGGTCCAAAATAAAGCATAATACCGATTGATCTCGTCATTATCTAGGCTTGTATGATGCCGAAATTTTTATAATATAATTAACTTGAGAATTATGAGCCTCGAAACATTTTCATAGAAAGTTTTCGAGGCTCATAACTTACACCTTAATTATCTTTTTAAAATTTTGGCATCATACAAGCCTAGATTATGTCGATATCAATCGGTATTATGCTTAAGTCTGGACTTAAAATCACAAATAAGGGAGTGATTACCCTACGACGTTTTTTTATGGAGAAGTGACCGGCCAGTTCAACCTTAACCGTTCTTAAACGATCAACTGAGTTAAGCAATATTTGCTGCGGTCAAATATATATAAAAGACTTGGATACAAATACAAGATAATAATATATGTTATGTTAACAATACATCATGGCCTCTCCTGCTCTCGAAGAGCTGGTCGAATTTCCCGCCACGCCAGCCTTAACGATATCATTCGCCGGGCTTTTACCAGCGCCAATGTTCCAGCTGTTCTCGAACCGAACGGTCTGATGCGTGACGATGGTAAAAGACCTGACGGCATGACTCTGGTTCCATGGAAGTTAGGACGGCCCTTAGTGTGGGACGCTACATGCGTAGACACTTTAGCGCCGTCACACCTTTCTGAAACCCACGTGAGGGCTGGCGCCGCGGCTACTTCGGCAGAGCAACTCAAGCGGCGCAAATATGCTAACCTCGGTATGGGTTACATATTTGAGCCGTTTGGTGTAGAGACGTTGGGTCCGTGGGGTTCGGGAGCTCATCGTATTTTCCAAAATTTATCAGTGCGCTTGGTCGATGCGACGCATGATCAAAATGCTGGTACCTATTTGGCTCAAAGAATAAGCATTGCAATTCAACGGGGCAATGCTGCCAGCATGCTGGGCACGCTGCCAACTGATAGTGGGCTAGAGCATTTGGACTCCCTATGAGTCCAAATGCTTTTACTGTAGTAGCTGTAGTATTGTAGTAGCTGTAGTGTTGTATATAGTTTGTAATATTTGTTTAATAAAGGCAGACCGCCAGAAAAAAAAAATACAAATATTTTATTGTAAAACTTAAGTTATGTTACAAATTTTAATTATATTAAACTAATTTAAAAAACTGTGTAACAAAAGGCAGCGACTTCCCAAAGTTTGGGTTACTGGTTACCCATCCAAGTCATGACCGCAGTGAATGTGGCATTACTACTAAGCGTTTCCGTGCTATGGTTCGGAAGGGACGTTCCTGGTTGTTGTCTTAGGGTGGTAGTTGTTACCTATAGCCACAGCCTGGACACTCGACTCATTCTCTATACAAAAGCCGCGTTCTAACTACATATTACACAGACACCACACAAATGTTGCTTTTGTACACGCGTAAATATGTGCGTGAAGTCTAAGGTGGTCATCGAATGAATAATTGTTGTACTTACCTACCTTACAATCGTTTGATGCTGTTATTAGATTTTGTAGGTTATGCGTACCTTACCTACCTTCAGAAACATTTACAACCACAAGAATCCAACTCCATGTACGACGTAGGAATATGCAACACACAACCTAGGTAACATTACTTCACATTTCACTCCATTACCACACAACACCTATACAATAATAGATACCTACACTTTACAAAAAGTATGATGATACCAAGGCATTCTATATATGTAATGATAATAATTACAATCACAATAATAATTCATGTTTAAATATTATAAATTAAACCGGCAAAAAACACTCACGTTGAGGATCGAATACGTCGACCCGGGTTTCGAGCATATCAGATGCTCATCATCAGGGCGAGTGCGCAGCTGCGTCTGCGAGCATCTGATATGCTCGAAACCCGGGTCGACGTATTCGATCCTCAACGTGAGTGTTTTTTGTCGGTTTAATTTATAATATTTAAATATGTGTGAAACTCACTAGAATTTCAATTCATGTTCTTCTCGTATAATAAACAACTATGAAGTGTGCCGCGTGTCAACCGTAGTGAAGGTCAGTATGTGTATTGCATTTCTCTATGGTGGTATAGGTCTAGGTATAGGTTACAAAGGCACTTGTTTCGCCGCAAACGAAGTAGATATCCACGGATATTTTTTGCAAACGAAAATCTTCTAAAATAATCATTATTAGCATGGCGGTTTGAATAAACTACAAAGACAAAGTATTATGTTTGTATTTTTTTCAATACCTACTGTAAACTACCAGTTTTTATAAGTTGCCAACTGTATAACTAAAGAACGACAAATAGGTAGGTACTTAGTGTAGGTTACCAAGAATGACTTACCTCGTTTTATCCTTAGGGAATCTATAAAAAAAAACTCCTATCCTTTTCTCGTTTAGTTGATAAGCAACCGTAAACAGCACAAAAGTACCCCATTCTCAACTTTTAAAATACTCGTACACTCGTCACGCTTCGTCGTCACGTCATCGTGCGTGAGTTGCGCGTCCCGTACTCAAGTTAGCTCAGCGACAGCTCAGAATCGGTGGCGGGGTGAGGAAGACTCGTTTTGGTGGGGGGAGAGGAGTGTCCATTCTATACGTAGTATTATTATATGTTCTATGCTATAGCATAAGGTGGAAGGGCATTTTACGTTTGCCCGTCTGGTTAGCACTCTCAAGTAGGAAATCTGTAAGCACCTAACATTGTTTTCTGGCAGTTGTCCTTGATAACCAGTAATGCTAGGTTAGCTTGAACAGCATCTTCGACCACATCATGATTTACAATCAGACGAGATAGTCTTCATAGTCCAACTTATCAGCTATAAAACAATTAAAAAAACTTATGTAGAAATTATTTCGGATGGAAAAAGATAGCTTCCAGCGGGACTTGAACTCGCAACCCCCAGAATACCGTCCTGGTGCATTACCAATTATGCTATGGAAGGGGGCGCTAGACAGTCGAATCTGCTCCATCCGTTAGAGTGCACGTCATTACACGTCTTTTTGACGTTGGCGACATCTACCCAAATAGCAGAGGACTATTTACTTAGGCTGATAGGTTGATATACGATCAACACTGAAAACCAAATCGATGAAACCATTTTTATTTTTATTTTCACTAGTATTATTTTATAAGAGATCCGAAATAATTTCGGATGGAAAAGATAACTTCCAGCGGGTCTTGAACCCGCAAACCCCAGAATACCGTCCTGGTGCATTACCAATTATGCTATGGAAGCGGACGCTTGACAGTCTAATCTTTTCCATCCAAATAATGTCTATGTTTTCGCTTAACATGCGTCAATGCTCTTATAAAATAATACTAGTCAAAACTTTATGTGCGTAAAGTGGTTTTATGTCATGGACTTTTCTATAGTTTTGACACCATTCTTCGTGTTCTTAACCATGATCCTATAAATGGATTGCAGGTAAATAAAAATATCTTTAATACGAATCTGTCGACAAAATTTCCAAATATACATTTTCTCACTGTCAAATAAAATTGTCCGCTGCGCTAAGGAGTACCCTTGGAAAAGGACTAAATATTAGAGGGTAAATACTTTCTTTTTAACGGCGGCGGTGTGCTTTTACAAACTATAGCTACTACAACGAAAGACTTTAGGCCATTGCAGATCCACAGGCAGTTTCAACTGCTCCAGCCCACTACCAGTTGGCAAGGTGCTTGAGAAGGTACTTACGAGTAGGTAAGTAGCCTCGGCATAATCACTGAGAACTGCAGCTATGTATTAAAAGCCACCTTGATTTACAAAGATAAAAAATACAAACGTAAAAGTTGCACTCTCAATTCAATACGTCTACAAATTTAATTTTGTCACACGCACCTGCGTTTGTTTTTCTATTTTGCCTCCGTTCCAATGATATTTTTTTCCAAATTCTCTCCACGTTTGACAAGTGTCGTTCAGAAACGTGTTTTCGCGCGGATCGCGACAATAGTTCGGTGGACGATTTCATCGACACATGCTCCGTTTCATTTCCGCTGCACTCTGTTAGCGGTGTGAGGTTTTTGAACAGATCCATTGTATAAAAAAGTTTCACTATTACACGAACTTGATTTGACCAAGAATAGCGAGGTCTGTAGAGACATCCTAAATACTTTTGTTATAAATTTTTCATGACTACCGCACGATTACTTAGGGTCGTCTGTCGCCTTTCGCCTGACATGTACAGAATTTTATTTTTTTCAGTGACCGTAATTCAAGGTTGTTTTAAGTTTTTACATGATTAGATTAGAAAACTAACGATTATTAAAACTATGATTAAATTTATTCATATAATAGATTAAAAATAACAACAATGACAATCTATTTGAGCTTTTTGTACGAGGAGGCAATCAAAGGTAGAAAAATATGTTAATGGTAACTAAATAAAATAAACTTACAATTAATAGTAGTCACAATCCACATTTTGAATTACGCTTGTCACGGTGTGTGGTGATCGTCATTTCTTTCTAAAGGTTTATTTCAGTTTTCACACCATTTTAACATTTGTATTCTGCGTCATCATAGGGAATTCAAGCCTTAAGCGCTGTATATCAGAATAAATTTCTATTGTTACGTATTGGATGAAGATATGTAAGGGTTCATTAAACAGTCTATTTTTCAATGTATAATGCCATTTCAACACCTAAAGCAATTCACAGTACAACTAGAAAAGAATTTGCAAAAAGTTAAATTAATATATAACATAAACAACTCCACAACTCTCCCTATTCCACTCCATCCGAGGCAAATTGAAAAGCACACTCGAAAACCCCTTTACTGTCATATGAAGCTCACACAATAGGGTGTACGTACGTGTGCGGCTATCAGCGTTTTTATCGTTTTAAAAATGTCATCGTGAGTTTTCCTGTTGTTGATTTGTGGAAAAGTTTGTAGGTATAGGTATGTAGTTAGATTTACTAACGAATTCAACGTCATCCTACGCACATTGCGGCAGTAGAAACATATTAGCTAAGCATTAACTCAGTTCCAGGATGAAGCCAAAGTAGCGTAGATTAGCACTGATATTTTATTACACTTAGAGTTAAACATTAAGATGGAAAAATGGAAGATTAGTAGTGCATTAAGTACTTTACCGACTAGTCTATTTTGAATACATATGTAATCTTAAATGTATCATAAATCTATAAATATTGGTTATTTTACACGAAGTACATCGAGGAGCTACAGGTGTTTGAGCAGGTTCCAGTCCACGCAGAACACTCTCTTCACAATATATAATTATAAAATTAATTAACTACAAGGTACGTTAATAGATTTTATAGATGCAGTTATGAACAATGTATGTATAAGCCACTGAGTAAGTAACATTTTATTTTTTTTAACCTACAAAATCATGTATAGAAGACGGACGCAGTGTAAAAACAACATTTTTTAAAAACACCGTGCGATGCCATGCGCGTGGTTCCAAATTTCTGTCCAATGTCGACCCCCGTTCTGATGACGAATTGCACCCTAGAGGGTGATCAACTTTACGCTGTGTTGCCTTCACTTCTGAACTAAAAAGTTAAACGTAAGAGTTAGTGTCTAGTCTCTTCCACTGAAGTGGGAATAATACAACTTTTCCGTAGTCTTTATGCTACGGTAGCGTAGTATTTCAGGCGCGTAGAATCTACGCGTTCTACGCTTTGCTCCGCCTGCCAAAATTGTCTCTAAAATAGGAGAAAGAAATGCTGCAAAGTTGCGTTTAACGGTGTAAGATCTTATTACTTTACGTTTTCTATGGATGTAACCTGATATAAACTGTAAAGCATTTTGGATACTTCCTTCATTCGATAGGGTGTACGGAGTTCAACTAAGACGGTCATACAACACCAATGATTTATAATCGGCTAAAATATCAATAAACTAGCTTTCCGGCCGCGGCTTCGCCCACGGGTATATCGCTTATCGCGCAAAACCATTAACCTCTTTTTGCGCAGTTGGATAAAAACTATCCTATGTCCTTCCCCGTATCTCAAACTATTTCCATACCAAATTTCATCTAAATGGCTCCAGTAGTTTCAGAGCCGATGCAAACAAACAAAGAATCAAATCTTTCCTCTTTAAATAAGTTTAGATATGCAATGTAAGTAAGATACTCTTGAACTCTTATTAACATGTAGAAAAGTCTAAAAAAAATCAGTCAGTAATAATAATAATCAGTCTCTACCACTGTAAAATTTTCAAGCAAATAGAATGCGAAAGCTCTTCGAGTTTGTTGATGAGTCTATGTTGAATTATTTGCGTTGTAATAAGTCACGCATATCATCTCATAGCGAAAGTGCAATAATTATAATTAGGGAGGGGTGATTGGATGGGCCGCATCGGGGCGCGGGGTGGTAATTCAATAAGAAACGTATGATGGATCGCGCCCGCACCACCAGGGCCCTGGGGTCAGGGGAATTGCGATGTTGCCGACAACAGTCAAAGAGATGCTGCATGACTCGCATTTCAGGGTTCCGTATCCAAAGGGTAAAACGGAACACTATTAATGCGGCTCCGTTGTCTGTCCGTCTGTATGACACGGGAGTCTAGCTCATAAACTGAATGAGTTACATACTAGAAATTTAGATATATTTTGTAAGTACGTTGACCCGAAGACGGCTGTTGAAGTAGAAATTCAATTAAATTAACTGTTTTTTGCCTGATTGTTTAGTTGGACCACTATCTCACCTGATGATAAGTGATGATGTGGTCGAAGATGTTGTTCAGGCTAACCTGGAATTACTGACTCTTAAGGCTGCCGGAATACACCGTTAGGTGCTTCGCGACAGATTTTCTAATTAAGGGTTATTGCTAGCCAGGCGGGCATTCGCAAAATGCCCCACCACCATGCTAAATCGATTGCCATCCTAAGACAACAACCGAGACCAACGGCTTAATGTGCCCTCCGAAGCACGGAAGCGCTCAGTAGCAATGTCAATAGTGGTTACGCATCCAAGTCATGACCGCGGCGGCCGTTGCTTAACTTTGCTGATCGGTTAAGAATAGCTAAGCACACTTCGCTACGAATGCTTTAAAAAAACTATTTTCAAGGGGGCTGCCATATAAATATAAGAAAGTAAGTACCCGAAAAGATACTTTTTGCTTGCTAGTATGTGGGGTGTCATCGTCCAGAGCTCGTTGAGTAGAATATAGAAATGTATATATGTTTTTTAATTTTGGTCATTTAAGGTTGAACTGGCCGGTCGCTTCTCCATACAAACGCTGTAGGGTGATCACTCCCGTATTTGAGACTTTAGGTCCAGAATTAAGCATAATACCGAATGATCTCGTCATTATCTAGGCTTGTATGATGCCGAAATTTTAAAAAGATAATTAAGTTGAAAGTTAAGAGCCTTGACAATGTTATATGAAAATGTTTCGAAGCTCATAACTCTCAAGTTAATTATCTTATTAAAATTTCGGCATCATACAAGCCTAGGTAATGACGAGATAAATCGGTATTATGCTTTGTTTTGGACCTAAATCCGCAAATAAGGCAGTGATCACCCTACAACGTTTGTATGGAGAACGGCCCGGCCAGTTCACCCTTAAAAACTAAACTCGGTTCATGATCTCAGTTTAAATATAATTTTCGGTCGATATATTAGGTATGTAACATGAATATCCTCTATTTAACTAATAAATATTAAAATCTCCGACTTATAATGTAGTTGAAGCTGTGATCAAGACCGACAAGTATTGTATCGTTTATGGACAATACGGAACATTAAAGAGCAAGGTCCGACTCGCACTTCGCCAGTTTTTAACATAAATATACCGTCACGGAGCGCATGTGTTCTCCGAACAGGTAGAAGAACCTGTCTAAATTCTAAACATCAACATTTCGCCATTTTAGTTACATTGTCGTTTGGAAAGAATATGGGGCGAGTTTATTACCATCTACTGGGTACAGATTAAGACTCCTGACTGCTATTGAAAACTTCATTATCATTTATGACTAACGCGGGATTTAAAGGCACAACATATTTAGTGTCTTCGTAGCGTTTTCCATACAAACGCAGTTTCGCCATATTTAAATACAGTGAAATTTTGCATGCAGTTCATTGAGCCTAATATCTATGCTTCTCATTTCCAAGTTTACCGTTATCTTATCTATTTTCAAAATTATTAAATAATAAACGGTTTGTCTGGGAATTCTTATTTTCACATTTATGGATAAAACAAATGTTAAATCGGAAACCTGGCAAACCAGAAGCATGTAAATCGGGCTATGTACATGAGTGCAAAATTTCACACAGTTTGAACACTTGACATTTACTTATTGTGTACCGAAAGCGATATGTGCACTCTAAAACATTTTGAGTAACATTATGTTTTTAATTGGTCGAGCGAAGCGTCTCTGCTTCAACTTAGACAAAAATGCTTTGGTATGTCCGGTTGTTCTCCTCTACAGGTCGCATTTCTCAACCGATTCTCACGAAATTTTGTGAGCAGTTTTGATAAGTCCATAAAAATTTGTTGTTGATTCAGTTTTTGTTTTTTTTTTCAAAATGACGGACTAATACATTATAATGTGTTGAAAGTATGGACGCCTGAGATAAATTTAATGGCAATGTTCGATACGCACGTCAGTTGCCTAAAAGAGATTATGCTTTCTCTGTCTCTCTCTCTCTCTTATAATCATATATTTATTTTCTATGTTCTAGCCAGTATATTAATTCGAGATAAATACATTACCAAGTATGTAAAATTATTACAACTAGCCTTCGCTGGGGGCCGCGAGTCATTGATAATTTATAGTTTACATTACATATCTAGATTTTTGTATTTATTAACCCATTCTCCCATTAGCATGAACCTTTATTCAATTGTAAGCTATGCAAGGACAGACTCGCGAGGTCTACAGCTCTGAAAGCTACTAGTAATAGATGATTTTCTAAATGGATACCTAAAATCTGATGGCCAATAAAGGGTCCGCAAAATTATTTTTGTATATCTGGGACCTATTTATGTAATTTGTTACTAACAAAATCTAAGTAATGAATCGTAGAATAACTGCTGTTTAGTGATTACGTATTTATTATCTAAAGTTGTCATAACCAAAGTGTGCATTTAAACAAGATAACATTTAATAACTAAAGCGGTTATTGACTGATGAATTTCATCAAAAAACAGCTTTGTATAGTTAAAATGTAACTACGTAATTGCAATACCACCATGTTTCTTTGAATTCATTATTAATAAGTTGTCATCGGACTGGACCACTATGGCCAATTTATGAATGAAATTCTATTGTTATAATTATCGCCGATGCCAATGGGTTAAATGGTAAACGATACTTTTTTACTAAGTATCTATGTGCACTTATATAGACCCCATGGGGGCCGGACTAGAATGTCATCCTCCATCTCTACCCGTGGGTGTCGTAAGAAACGACTAAGGGTAACACACCAGAAGGTTTCTCCAGCACTTTCTGTGAACTGATATCTCACGCTCCAATCCCCAAGCCGCCTACCAGGTGTGGGGATTATGTTAAAACCCCATATTGAGGGAGGCTGTTTTCAGCAGTGGACTATTCGGCTGATACAGTATCTATGATTATCTACTTACGTTTAGTTATATAATTGTAATAACATTACTGTAAAAATGTATCTGTGTCTGTGAGCAACAGAAAAATAATGCCTTTTTTGGAAACTTTTGCGTTTCTCTAACAAAATAAGCCCTATAGTTTCTGAAACAGCAGCACATTAGAGTGGACCGTGAGAATATTTAACAGAAAATAGTGTCTTTGTCCATCAGGAAAATGGGTGAAGGACAGAGGGAATTAACCGTTTTAATTGCCCTATCCATGCATACCTACTGTCAAGACCCTGCTAGTGGAAACCAAGAGTACATTGCCTAGTACCTACAAGAAAAGGCGAATACGAGAAAGTTGGTACAAATGTCGCCCTCGTAAAAACAAATGGACACATTTTATATAGTTTATGCCCTTTGCGAAACCATCGGCATATCGTCTAGAAAGGGCATGACCTGGTCCCAAATGTCACGCGCCCTTTCGACCTGCCCCCTGAAATTATAAGTAATGATTCTTTTTATAAAAATCGTTTTGACATAACCATACCTTCCTAGATAGGAATAATTTTAAATATTTTTCTTTCAGTTGTTGCTTGTCGTGTAGTATATAAAAGACCGGACAAGCGCTGATGGACCCCAACCTAATGGGTTCCGTGCTAATACATGTTTTTTAAAAAAAGCGTTAAATAGTTAATTGAGTCCCGATATTTAATTCTGAACCCTAAAAAGTTACTTTGTGATCCTGATTTAAGACATTTTGTTTTTAAAAATACCATTTTTTAAAAACAAAATCTCACACACATAATTGAAATTGTTATAAAATAATTTCAACTAACTGCCTATGGTTCAAAAGACCTTTAACGAGGAGATGCAGATCAATTATCAGTTTGTAGTGGAAAATAAATCTTAATTTGAATTTTACAAAGTTAAATCTCTATGCACGCTGCGTGGCAGTTACGACGTTTTGTATGTCAAAAAAGCGATCTTACAAATATGTGGTTGTCCGATTGTAAGATTTTCAGCACGGAATCGTTAAGGATATAATTGGTCACATTTTAGCGTAAGCGATAGAAACATTTAAGGAGAACTTTAAAAACATATTTGGAAACAGCTTTCTTTTGAATGAATTGATTCATTCATACTACATAATTTTTTTTTTATATTTTTTTTCCTATATCTGATAGGTTAGCCTTTGACCACTATCTCACCTGATGGTAAGTGATGATGTGGTTGAATATGTTTTCAGGTTAACCTAGAAGTGTAAACACTTACCACGGATTTGTTGTCACAATAAAATACATAGAATATATTTTTTCTGAATCTAAACAATGATCTTCTCAGGAGGAGTTTACCTTCAAAGTAATCAAATCAGGGAATCGCCCCTTGTGGGACGGACACGGCACGGGGACAAGTTGTTCAGGGTTCCATTTTTCGTACAGAAACCTAAATGTTCTAAGTTTCTAAATATGATTGACAAGCACTATCACGTGCTAAGTGAAGATCATATTTTTTACAAATTATTGGAGCACGAAATTATATGCCCTGGGCGGGAATCCAACCCGTGTCCTCCGATTTCGCTCGGGATGCCTAAGCCTCTCCGCCACCTGGGCACGCTCTTTCGTGCCGACATTTCGTTCTCCAATTGTAAAACTTTAACCGTCAAATGTTCAAGATCGATCTTCAGATGTAGTTTTGACGTTTAATGTATGAAACATCTGTCAAAAACAGCATCTTAAGATCGATTTTCACTTTGACATGCATTTTATATATTTATATTTTTTTATTTTCTCCTGTTGAATCTCTAACCAAAGTACCTAGATTGATTTCCTTTCTGTATACCCACAGTTTAAAATTTTAATAACCATAAAATACATATAATTTTATACGCCATTCGGAGTCTTGTAAACAATTTTTAGGTTGATAGTATAATAGTCTATAGGTAGATAGTAATCTATGTAAATTCTGTGCTTTTGAATAGGTCGCAATGTGGAGCAAATGTCTCGACCTTCGACTTGCCCCACAGGAACAATTAAGGTGAAATATTAACCCCTTAGGTTAGGTTCATGGTGCAAAGGTAATCTGTACTGCAAAAAAAAAGTATAGATAGAACAAAAATTTTATACATTTTGAAGCAATGATGGCAGAGCGGTTATAGCTATAGACTGCGGTGCAGGTCAATGGTTCGATCTCCGCCGCCGGTTTGAGCTTCAATGCATGGTGGAAGGGCATTTTGCGATTGCCCGCCTGGCTAGCTACCACCCTCAAGTAGAAAATCTGTCGCCAAACACCTAACAGTGTGTTCCGGCAGCAGTCCTTGAGAGCCAGTAAAATTACAAACACACAGAAGAGACTTAACAACTGTATGTCTTAGGGTGAAAGGCACAGTGCAGTTGTCACTAGTGACGAAATGCATCTGTTATAGGCAGAGAATACCGCTTAACATCAGGTGGGCCTCGTGCTTGTTCCGTCACAATAATATTTAAAAAAATTTAGGTGCGTTTATCGACATTTTTTAAGTAATTGTGGATCTATTTTGAAAAATGTCTTTTTGGTGGCCAGAGTGTAAGTACCTTCAGCATAGTCCCACATTAAATTATCGATTATCTATTATTGATCAATTAATTTAAACGTTGGAATTAATTACCTGATAAACGTATTTGTATACGTCTATACCGGCCTAGTGGCCTCTATGTATTACATTGACTATATACGAGTAAAAAGTAAAAGTTAAGAAACAAGGCATTTATAATAAGTTATCAATGTATAATCAGCTTCCAAATATAACTAATTTAAATAGACTTCAAAAAGGTATTAAAAGAGTTTTTTGAAATAAATCCCTTTTACTCAGTTAATGAATTTATGGTTTTGCGTCTAACGAAGTCTTCATTCTCGTACAAGACTAATAATAAATAATTAAGAGTAAAAAATTGTCGACCTTTCATATATTATTCTTATTTGTTTTGTACGTTCAATGACATTTCAATCTTTTATGTGCTTGCTAATTTTATAATGTTATTTTATTTAAAACATAAACCGTATTGTATAGATTTTGAGGCATCAATTAGTTTTTGACATTTATTAATTATTTTAATTTTGACTTAGATGAAGGATATATTATTTGACTATTGTAATAGGTATATTATTGTTCGATAATTTTCCTCAATTAGGTTGTATTTATATTATTTGTAATTTAATGATTTAATTTAAATTAATTGATAAATGTAAACATGACTTGACCAATGTAATAATCTCAGTTATAAGGCCAATAAAATTTTTGTATTTGAATTTGTAATTATAATGGCCAGTGGACTCAACTATAATTGACGATGTTGACTAGTATTAAGTATGTGCGAGGGACTTTACTCACAGCCGATCCTCTAAGCAGAATGCATCACTCATAAGAGTGAAAAAACAATGGAACGAACTTCCAACGCTGAAATGTAGAAAAAAAATATTTTAATATCATAAAATTGTTAGGTTTCCAATAACGCCTGCTATGCGGATTACATTACAAAATCACAAATATACTACAGGAAAAATTTAAGTCATGTGCGGGATTCGAACCCGCGTCCATCCACCCCTTTAGCCGGGGTATGCTCTAACCAATTGAGCTAACATGACATGACGTCATAACTCAAATCTTTCCTATCGTTATTGGGATGGAGCGACATCTATAGTACCACTTGCGTTTGTGATTTTGTAATTTAAATATCATAGTCATGTGCGGGATAATTACAATAAGGAACTATAATTTCATCCTAGTTGTAATCTTGTAATGTAAGCCGCGGAGCGTGCATCATTATTATATAATTATATAATAATGATGCATATTATATTTAATAAAAATATAATTAAAAAAACTTGTTAAAGTGATGTACCGTTCTGATTCAACAAACACTCAGCCTGACCATAGATAACATTTATCTATAGCCTGACACACATTTTCAAAGTTCGACTACTACAAGTTATTTTTCTTACTTTTCAGTGCTGGAACTTGGTTTTTATATAGTTTTAATATAAATTACAAGACAAAGTATTATAGTTTGGTTTTCGTGATCTCCTACTACTTTTGTTCAGGATACGATATGAAGAAGACGCCTGGTATTCCTGGTAATCGATACTGGTTATTATCTCAAAGCAAAAAAAACACTTTTTACTAGGCGTATAGTACAAGTAAGAAAATATCTCCAGTACTACTAAATAAAAAATAAATAGCAATAAAATAAAAATAATTAAAAATAAAACAAAACAGATAAACTATGAATACAATAAGGAACTGTGTAAAATATACATTTCTTTGAAAATATTAAGTAAATAGCACATCCGAACTGTGATTTGCTATGTTTTTTTCATAGGATACGTCTCTGGTGATACGCCAGCTTTTGTCCACTATCGACGTGGTTTATATCCCCTGCACTACTGTGTGATGATGTGATCGAGAATGGAAAGCAGGCTTTGCCTAGAATGGGAATAACACTTGTTGACAGATTTGCTACTCGAGGAGTCGAGGATTGAAGTTGGCGACAGCAGCATTCGCAAAATGCTCTACCGACATGAAGTAAACTGCACTGCTCGCAGCAGGATTCGATCCATTATGGGCGTGGGTCCATAGCCAAATGCAGTGCAAAGTGGCAGTCTATAGCCAAATGGTGTAATCGTTAACTTATGTAACCTATCCTTATCCTATCATTATTTATGATGTAACATCTGATCTTCATTAATATATATATATATTTATATATCCACAACCACATGAACTCACTCATAATGTACTCACATAAAGACAACTACACTCGAGAGCAATGAATCCGGGTCACTTAAAGAATCCTAAAAATCTCGGAAACTAAAAATGCTAGGTTAATGCAATAAATTGTATTTAATAGACAATGTAATACTCCTTAAATGAAGGTATTAAAACTTCTTAGTTATTGTAAAGTTATATCATAAAAAAATCAAATTTGAAAAAGGGCCACTTTCGAAGATGGAACTACGAAATTACAGCATTTGGTTTTGCTTTTGTTTGTAATCTGTCATTTATGTGGGTACATAAACCATGTTGATAGTGCTCTATATTCATTATTCAAGCTGAAATTATGTCGCTTACGCCTGAAGAATGCACCAGAATACTTACAATGCTGGAAATCGGCCGGAGTCAGCGCGATACAGCCAGGACTGTCGGTGTGTCGCTGTCAACAGTACAAAGAGTTCTCCGACGTTACGAAGAAACTGGTTCTAACCTACGCAGACCAGGAACGGGCAGAACCAGGTGTACCACAGCACGAGAAGACCGATACTTGGTGAACACCATGCTTCGAAATCGCTTTCTCACAGGAACTGAACTCACCAATCAGTTTCGACGCCTCGGAGGAAGTAACCCAAGTGCATGGACAGTAAGACGTCGGCTTGCTGAATCTAACTTAAAACCCCTTAGACCTGCAAACGGCCCTAAACTGGAGCGTGGGCATCGTATTTCGAGACTAAGATATGCCCAGAGCCACGTAAATTGGAGTATTGAAGATTGGTCAAAAGTTATGTTCTCCGACGAATCAAAATTTATGCTCTACAAGCACGATGGAAGACACAGAGTGTATCGAAGACCAGGGGAAAGATTCAAGCAAGCATGCATCGAAGAAAAAGTAGCCTACGGTGGTGGGTCTGTACTTGTGTGGGCCGGAATTTCTTCTGAAAGTCGCACAGAGCTGGTGATCATAGAAAACGGCTCTTTAACTAGCGTAAGATATGTGGAAGAAATCCTCAATGATCACGTTGGTCCATTTATGGTCAATTTAGGGGAGGATGCTATATTTATGCATGACAATGCCCGACCTCATACAGGTAGGATTGTGAATGACTACCTTCAAGAGATGAACATTACTCGTATGGAGTGGCCAGCGCGCAGCCCGGATATCAACCCGATCGAGCATGCTTGGGACGAGCTAGGCAGATGCGTAAAACAACGAAACCCTCCCCCAATCACGCTTCGTGAGCTCAAAATTGCTCTCACAGAGGAATGGGAGAATATTCCCAGAAATCGTATAAGGAACTTGGTGTACAGCATGCCAAACCGCGTAAACGCAGTAATGGAAGCACGAGGAGGCAATACGAAGTATTAAAATTCAAGAAAATCGTAATAAAGTTCAAAAATTTCATGTTTCCTATTTTTGTTTTAAGGTGAGATCAGCAGTTTTTTTCTTTATGTAATTTTGTGTTAATAAAATGTATGGTGACTCATATTTTTTTTACTTTCATTTAAGGAGTATTACATTGTCTATTAAATACAATTTATTGCATTAACCTATCATTTTTAGTTTCCGAGATTTTTAACATTCTTTAAGTGACCCGGATTCATTGCTCTCGAGTGTATTTAGTATTATGTAGTTTATGCCTTACATTTTTGCCATGTACCCTACATTGTACAACTTTACATCTATTTACCTATTATAATATTATTTATGTCCTTGCATGATGACTGTTGTCGACTTACTTACATATTATGATACAACATATAATGTAAATCCGTTATTGACTGTTGGTTCAGAAATTATGATTTACTGTTTATCTCTAAGAGCTGTGGATTTTGTTAATAAATAAATGGTAATATTATTATTGCATCACTAACTTGATTTCATTTGAACCGTACATACTCTTTGTACTAAGACTAATAACACTAATACTTCCCGCGATATCTCGTAAGCGTTTAGGTGATATCTCGCTATACCTCGATATATTCCCCATTATGTACTTTTTTCCTTTTACTAGGTAACTATTGCCATACTGTACTGTTGAAAATGGCCGTGAATGAATGGAGGGTGGAGTAATCTCCAACCCAGGATGAGTCTTGGGGATGGGTGTTAACAGCTCTATCGAAGATGTAATCCAAAGGTGTTGTAGAAGAGAAATTTAGAAGACCGACATGTTCTAAATTTCCCTATTATAGTCGACTTTTCAGTGGGCTTATAGACGTGTCTAGTGGCAAGAATATGCTTGGTGGTTTGCTTTGCTCAGTTCGTCCACTGGGAAGTGAATTCTATTATCCATACTATATATTACATAAGTACATACAGGGAATGACCCGGATTTTTACCAAAAACATGGTAATCCACGGACCAGTGATATTCTTATGTGATAGCCCGTTATCTAAAAGAAAGGTTAACTCCGTGCCCATCGTTATTGATTCAGTTATTGAAATAACTAATTCAGACTGATGACAAACTAGCCTGCACAATATAATTATAACAAGAAGGAGATTTTCAAGGCAGTCGTGGCAAATGCCTTGTGTAGGGAAACTTGATACTTGAGGCAAATACATTGCCGAACAAACATCATACGAAAATAAATTGTATATCTTACATGTTAAGGTTCAATGTAAAGGTAAAAATTAAACCTATTTAAAACAACCCTTTCTCATTTCCACGATATAATTAAATACACCTGTGACCAATTGTACAAAACAAATGTTTTGCTTTATAAATGACAACCCCACCGCAACATGCAAGCGCTTAAAGCTTTAAAGGGTTCCATGTAAAAAGAATTAACTATCAATATATCGCGCGAAGAAAAAAGCTTCCCAACCAAGATATGAGGAATTAAAAACAAAATATATTGACTCCAATAACATTTCACCGACACATCAGTCTCTATCAAAATCTTTACACTCCAAAAGTCAACAAATAGAAAGTAATGCATTTCACAAGAAAATTAACTCGTATTCAAGGCACAGCCACCGCACCTTATCCGATTTTGCACAAAGGGGTAAGGGGGTGCGAACAAATCGACCACTCGGCTGTGAATATCTGAGTGCCGTAGACTTGTAAAAACACAAAATAACGCTTTCTTCGAGGGTACGACTGTGGGGAAACTACCCACCTTCGTAAACAGTAGATGATTTCATATTTTGGTGAATTTGGTTTGCGACAACAGATTCTAGTAGGTCTGTTAGAATCACTGGTGAAGCAGTATATAATCTTGCAACTAGAGATCTTTGGAAGGAATTAAACTGAATATCGTCAAGTATGTAAGTAGCAGTAAGTAGTAATTGATGTTTCGGATTTAGTAGGTACACAAATTTGTCAAAACAAACCCAAAGAGCTCAAACACTTCCGACACCCGAAGACGTTTTGCATGGTGGTAGGGCATTTTGCGAATGCCCGCCTGGCTAGCTACCACCCACAAGTAGAAAATTTGTCGCCAAGCACCTAACGGTGTGTTCCGGCAGTTGTCCTTGAGAGCCATTACTTCTAGGTTAGCCTGAACAACATTTTCGACCACGTCATCACTTACCATCAGGTGAGATAGTGGTCAAAGGCTAACCTAAGAGGCATAAAAAAAGTAAAAAAAAAAACACGAAGTGTTTATGTCTGGAAAAGTGAAGGAGGTCCTATGACCTTCTTTCGGATTTATCGTCGTACCCTGAAACTACTAAGTGCTTTAATAGATGACTAGCCAAATCCAACGAACCCTAACATGATGGGGATATGTGGTGAGGTTGTAGAGTCCTTACGGCCACCTTCCGGTTCCATCATTAGATCATAGATAGCATCACATAATTGTCACTTTTCTGCCAAATTTCAGGTCAGTGCGACGATTGAAAGTTTAACAATTTTATCGTTCTAAAAATTTAAAGTTCAATTATTTTTTATAAATACTTCTTTTAAATATTTGTGTATTCATTTTATTTAGAAACTCAAATCAGATACCATGCCTTTACATTCGCTGTTACAATAAGTAAGAAATGTAAATTAAGTGACAATTGCCTTGAGTAAATGGACCATTCCGAATGAAGAGTGACAGAAGGAGAGCTCCGCGTAAAAATAAACCGAATAAAAAAGTCACTTCCGACACCCGAAGACGTTTTGACTCGCTCCGGAACTCTAGCTAGATGGTCTTGTCGAGCTTTCGTTGGGAAAAAATCATGGAAAAGTCACCTGATAACTGCGTGCTCGCAGTTTTGATACTTGAGATATAACATAATAAAATATTAAATTTATATTATACAATAAATAATATGGGTAGATGATTAAATACAAAAAATATATAAAGTAGCTTATATAATTTTGTTAGGTTTTCTATTAATTTCTCACAATTTTTAGCTTCTTATATTTGCTTCCAGCTATCTGCTTGAGATCAGATTTTGTATAAATCAAGAGCATTTCGAATTTAAAATACTGCAATATAATTGAATTTCTATGGTGACCAAGACTTATCATGTTTTATTGGCTACATAGATTAATATTAACCTCGTAGGTATAGATTTATACTTTGGTTACATCCTAATGTTTGTAACTGTTGTAGATAAGAGTAAATCAAATTTAAGTTATTTGTTTTTTATTGAAGAGTTCCAAAGTTATGCGTTTATGGCATTTTAAATAAATTAATTCCCTCACATATAACAATCTTAAATCACACGCAACTTTGTTATGTCGGTATTTGATACTGTCATATCACACTCCCTTGAGAACTACGAGCCAAAATGAGATTAAAAATGTCCTAAGACCTTTCTTTTCTTCCAGGCTATGTTTTAATTATATTTTATCGAAAATTAAAGAAGGTTAAGAGCAATAAATAAACATAATATGAAGCAGTAAATATAGAGGCACTCGCTTAGTAAGTAGCATTGCAAAAATATAGCACAACGATCAAATCTTATCACGCCGTATAACCTACAAAAGTCGTAATGCAAATACCGCCCCGAACAATAATCACGAAAGTAAGCGATACGAATAAAAATATCGCCTCCACCCCCCAGGGTAAGGATTTAACATATCTAATGCGGTTTACGTGTCGCACCCCACCCCCCTCGATGGTAATCGCTTTAAGACGTCGTCACGATGCGGTGTGGTAACAGGTATGTTGCGAATATTTATACACTTTTTTGTCATTTGTTTGTATCATTGTTAAATGTTTGAAGTGCTTGCGTTTCAAAGATACATGTAAATGTCAAAGGAAGAAAGTGAATTATGGCTACCCGTCCCCAAATAAAAGTATAACAGAGATATCTGACTGAATTCAGCCATAGGGCTCTTTGTTAGATTATTTTGAGGCAATAATACTGACATCAGAATATGTCGAAAGTTGAAATGAGCATTACAAGTTTTATGTAGTCCTTGTCATGAATGAGTTTTATTGATTAAACAACAAATACAGTTTCATTATTAATTTATTAGGAACCGTGTCATATTTAACGGAAAGATTCCAACCAGTTGTGGACTGTTTTGAAATCCTTACTTTAGGAGTCATGAAGGCTTCAGCGCATGGTACGCGCTGAAGCCTGGTCGATTTCCGAAACTGGTCGGAATCTTTCCGGTATGTATAACGCGGGTCCTAGCTGGATCCTGGTAAGTTAATATGGATATAACTCGCGATAGTTTTCAAACTTAAGTTCAACTATTGTCTACAAAATTAGGTTGGTAATAAAATAAAGTTTAAACTAAAGCCTATACGTATACTCACATAAGAAGATAATAATAATTATTTAAGAAATAAACCCTGAACAGTATATGTTAATACTGTTCTACAAACCAATTAGATACCTATATATAAGTACTAAAAAAGTCTGTCAGTAATTCGACCTTATTCGTTAATACACTCAGCTTTAACATAGTACCTAACTTACTTATGGAGGTAAGTATAATTGATTCTTTAGAAAGCTCTTCCCGTTGCGTCTAACTTTTGTCACACAAAAACAAAAGCATATAAGACCCACTCACTTAACTCTTGTCACCAACGACAAAGGCGCCCTTGCTACTAAATTGCTTGCTAATTGTGCACTCCCCACATATTGCGCTAAACATGACGTTGAAAGCATCTGAAGAGACGCAATGATGATGCCTAAGGATCAAGACACACTAGTCCTAATATAAAGTCTCACTCATAAATCTCATAAAAATATTATTTTCGTTGTCATTCGTTCTTTAATTATTCTTAACTGTAAAGGTGTCTTTTCTACATTGCCATAGTTGAGCTCATTGCCTGAGTCTGTGTTCCCTGATACATATACATACCTATATACTGTATTCTGGGCGTTTTACTGGCTCGAGTTTTTCGTTTTGATTTACGCGTGCCAAAGTAATAGGTAGCCAGTTATCCTATTTTTTTTTATGTTATTGTGACGAAACAAGCTGAGGCTCACCTGATGTCAAACGGACTAACCTCTGCCTATAACAGATGCATTTCGTCACAAGTCACGAATTGCACTGCGCCCGTCACCTTGAGACATAGTTATTAAGTCTCATGTGCCTGCAATTTCACTGGCTCTCAAGGACTGCTGCCGGAACACACCGTTAGGTGCTTGGCGACAGATTTTCAACTTGAGGGTGGTCGCTAGCCAGGCGGGCATTTGCAAAATGCCCTTCCACCATGCGGTGAAGCTCAAGCCCGCGGCGGGATTCGAACCATGGACCTGCTGCGCGGCAGTCCATAGCCAATGCCACTGAGCCATCACTGCTTCAAAATAATATAAGGATATACTTAATGAAAAAACTGTGATATATTAAAAGATAGACCTGTTAAGTAGTGATTACATATTTGAGTCGCTTGGTGTAGAGACGTTAGGTCCGTGGGGACAGGGAGCTCATCGATTTTTCCAAAACTTATCACAGCGTTTGGTCGCTGAGACGCGTGATCAAAATGCGTGCACCTATTTGGCTCAACGAATAAGAATTAAAATTCAACGGGGCAATGCTGCCAGCATGCTGGGCACGCTGCCAACTGGAGGTGGGCTGGAGCATTTGGACTGCCTGTGAGTTTGGAATGACTCTTAGGCTGTCTAAATGCTTTTATTGTAGTAGCTGTATAAAGTTCGTTGTATTTATTTTGTATCGAAGGTGAAAAAAAGTTAACTATTTAGGTACCTACCTATCTGAGCTGTGACTGTAATAACTAATGTAAAACATATAAGACGAAGGTTTTAGGTGTTAGAGAGAACAATTTCCTCTATTGTTCGAGATATAAAACCTAAATGCCAAATATTTTTCATAACTTTCAATCCAACGCTCTAGGTATACAGATAGGATAATAATATTACACAAAATTAATTGCTTTGTGGCAAAGTAAGAAAAAAAAAACGAAACAAACAAATGTCACTAAGCACACAAAGGTCCAATAAAATGAGGTTGACATTTTTTTATATAAGTTACTTGATATCTCCGTAAGTTGTGCTGCGATTTGGATTCTTATTTCTATATTTGATAGGGATTATTGAGTATTACTGTGACGCCAATGTGGCTAAAGCTTCGGCCCAAATCTATTCTCAATAAATTGATTGAATATTTGTTACATTCATAATCATACATGTACATCGTGCATCACGGCAAAGGCATGATTCTCAAAAAATATCGAGTAAAAAATATAGGAAGTCGGTCTTAATTAATTGAAAATAAACGTTATGTCCACGAATAAGCAGGCTACGGTGTAGGCTGTATCTGTCTTTTATTGCACCAAAGTACCGGAATGATACAGTGATTTTCAAATACCTAGGCAGTTGAAGACTAAAGTTCAAGACCAAAATCAACATGTTATCAGTGGTCCTAACTCTGATTGCACTGAGTTAGCGTGGTTTATTATCTGAGAGGAGCAGAGGCCCAGGATAATTTTCGGGATATATCTATGTGAGTTTTAAGTCTATGTGTACTCTGAATAACTAAAGCTAGGGTGCGAATTAAGTGTTGCATTCGTATGTGGACAATGCCAGGTAGACTGCATACTCATTAAGTAATTGGCCTCCTTATAGGGTTGGCACACATTCAATATTTTCGCACCTTCAGCTGCCTTACTTATGATTAGGTGTACCCAATGGAGTAAAATTTAAAATCAAGTTAGAACAAATATCATATATTGGATATTATTATATCGTTTACGCATCTACGAAGTAAGGTTAATTATAAAATTTAACAACAGTTGCAGTACGTCACAAGTAGCAAACTGCACTGCGCCCGTCACCCTGAGGCAAAGTTGTTTGGTCTCGTGTGCCTGTCATTTCGCTAGCACCGGCTACTAGTTCGATAAAATCACCTAGTACCTAGTCAGCCGCGATACCCTATGGGATTAGATACGGGTCGAGCACAAGCCTTATTATATGCGAAAAGTACACCTATCATTTAACCTAATGAAAAAAACATCTACTGCCTATACATTCCATAAACCATGACAGTTAAAGGATGTAGCTTCAGGTTGTCGAGTTTATTTTGCGTATTTCTACAGTATTATGTCGTGTTTATTGTTGTGAGGAGCAACAGCTGAGATGGAGACCATCTTTATTAAATAATTATATTCCGTAGTTGCCCAAGAAAACCAACAGCTTTTAAATGCTGCTGCAGGCCACCCCGACTAGTAGTTCAATAAAACTACTTTGGACTGATTCATAATAAAAACTGCGCCGTTTTCACGCATTGAGGCAGATGACATGGTGGAAGGGCATTTTGCGAATGACATATGTCTCAAGGTGACGGGCGCAGTGCAATTCGTGCCTTGTGACGAAAAGCATCTGTTATAGGCAGAGGTTAGTCCGCTTAACATCGGGTGGGCCTGGTGCTTGTTCCGTCACAATAACATAAAAAAAAAAAAGACGGAATCACTCAGATCCGACTATAGACCTACATTTCAGTTTAATTTGCTCGAAAGACAGACATATATCTTAACCTTTTTCAATACCTTTTTCAATACAAAATGCTTACGTGGTTGAAAGTATAGTCGATATAATCGAGTGACTTATTTATAATATGCAAGTGTTTAGAATCAGTACCAACCCTAGTAGTTGACTTTTCAATGAGACTCTCATCCCATCACAATGAGTGGCGCCTACATTATTTACAAATGAGTGCATAAATCTCTCGATTGATCCGACTTTGTTTGATTGCAAACCCATCTCTTTCTAACCCCACACTTTTGAGTTGACAAGAAAGAGACAGTGATAATAATTAATATCAAGAGACGATTATTGGCGACAGAAATTTATCTTCCTGAACTGTGTGATTGTGTTGTTGTACTTATTAAGATGATGATACATTTTGTCATAATGTAAGCTGGAACAATAAGAGAACGATCATTGTTCATATTGATTGCCCTTTGGATTGTTAGGAATGTCAAATACATTGTTTGAATTGAAATTGTTTGAGCGTTTGCTTATTATGGAAATGAAATGAAATGAAATGAAATATATTTATTTGTAAGAAACACGGTAATTACATGTTATATCAGGTCATATTTAAAAAGTAGTTCAGCGTGCTTCACCATTTCTGGCATACAAAATACGAATATAAATTACGCATTATACAATTAAAGTCACATTACATAAAAAGTTGAAATACCATTAAATTTAAATAATATTAACAATGTCAATTTTTTTTAATGTAGGCATTTGAAGACGGGTCGGGTCTCTGCCCACACCCTCGAAATAGTCATTTTCATGGAGCTTAGCATACAAATGCGAGTTTTCTTTTACAAATAAACCAATCTGCATTATGTAAAGACCTGTCAATGTGAGAAGTCTGAGCGTTTTAAATACAGGTCTGCAGGAAACTAAAGGCCCAATTCCACAAATGGCTCTAATACACTTTTTTTGTGCAATAAAAGCTTTATTAATGTCAGTTGAATTTCCCCATAATAAAAGACCATATCTAAGAATCGATGCTACGTAACCGTGGTAAGCAGTGAGAGCAGTCTTTTCATTTGAAATTCGACGCAAACGTTTTAGGGCAAATACAAATCTGTTTAATTTCAAGGCAACCTGTTTTATATGAGACTTCCAGTTACAATGCTCATCGACTATCAGACCTAGAAACTTATATTCTTCAGCTTCCTCAATAGCTTGACCTCTGCATACAACGTGATAGCTTTTTTTTACTGAATTATAGTTGTGGAAGTTGACGTATTTGGTTTTAGAAATATTTGCGCATAAATTGTTTCGTTCTAACCAATTAACTATCGACTCTGCCGTATCGTTAAGTAATTGGTTGTGATCAAATAAAGGGTACTGAATTTCTCGAGCAACAATAACAGAAACGTCATCGGCGAATAGTACACATTTATGGTTTATTGAGGAGGGAAGGTCATTAATGTATAATAGAAACAAAAGAGGGCCCAAAATGCTCCCTTGCGGCACACCATAGTTATTAGCCTGGTATGTTGATCGGTGCGATGTAACTGCATGTTTGTTGTCAAGAGAAGTTATCTCCACGCATTAAGTTCTGTTTGATAAATAACTTGACAACCATTTCAGAGCAGGGCCTCTAATACCATAATTTTCACATTTTGATAGCAGTCTCTTGTGATCAACAAAATCAAATGCCCTACTCATATCAAAAAAAATGACGGAGACTGGGTAGCGCTCATCAATATTTTTTGTTACCCTAGTTACAAGTGAATATGCAGCTAACGTTGTCGACCTACCCTTACGAAAACCGTTTTGTTCCTCGTTTATAATATTAAATCGATCAAAATAAGAAATAAGGCGACGATGCATTACCTTTTCAAAAATTTTCGATAACACTGGAATAAGTGTAATAGGGCGATAATTATTCAAATTAAGTTTATCGTCTTTTTTGTACAATGGACGCACTATAGACTTTTTTAGTCTATCCGGAAAAATACCCTCAGCGAAAGAAAAGTTTATCAAATGTTGCATAATGGGTGATAAAAACTTTGCACATGATTTTATGACTTGAGTGTTGATATCATCGTAACCAACAGATTTTGTGTTATTTAAGGACATAATTATTTTAAAAATTTCATCATCTGAACAAGGGCTTAAGTACATGGTCTGATTTTGAATAGGAATTCGATCCTCAGCTGTATTTTTGTCCGCTAACATAATCTTTTTGTTTGTTAAACTAATAAAAAAATTATTAAATATGTCAGCTATTTGTGCCGGATCATTGATTGTCTTATTTTCTTCCCGTATAGCCGTGATACTTTGATACGTTTTGGTAGAGTCCGATTTATTCTTAATAATTTGCCAAGTCGCTCTACATTTGTTTTTTGCACTCAAGATAACATTCAAGTTTCTTTTACGCTGAGCACATACAATGCACCGACGTAATAAAGTAGCATATTTTTTATACTTGATTTTGTTTTGCTCATTATTCCTTTTATAACAATTGAAACGTAACTCTCTTTTTCTTTTGCTTGATTTTCTAATGCCTTTGGTTATCCAAACGGGAGAAGCAGAATTTGCTTTTATTTTTATTTTTTTGATAGGAAAGCAAAGTTTGTAAAATAAGCAAAAGTTATCATGAAACTTGTCAAAAGCATCGTTCACATCCATTTCGGTGGTAACGTCAGTCCAGTGAAGGGCTGATATACACTCAAGGAACTTATTCATATTTTCTAGGGAATAGTTCCTTGATTCCATAATCCAGTAATCAAGAGACCGAGGTTTTTTACAATTTGGAATTGATAAAGTTTGACAAGTATTGTGGTCAGACAAACACATATTATGCACTTCTCCTGTTGCTTCCTGAATATTGCTAATTATATGGTCTATACACGATGGGGCTTCATATTAGGACTGGACAGAGATGTAACAATAATCTTTGAAAGAGTATTTAAATACAAATAAAGATACGTTGAAAACCTTGTATTGCAAATATAAAAGTTTATATTTTGGATTAATGAATACTTATTCAAAACACTTTTTTTAAATTACTTTCCAAAATATCTTGCAATTTTGTATAATTGTGCTCCATGTCAATTAGATTATCCTAATTTCGTGTTGCATGTATATGAAGAGTTACTTACCATTAATTTATTATAACTATTGTGAACAACTTGTGTAGAAAAAAAAATATCCACCTACCCTACGGAACGAGGACGGGTTCACTCTGTCACTTCCACTTTCGCAGAGAAGAAAAAGGAAGATTCTCGTCGCTGCTTCGTCGGCGGAAAGTTAAGAGCCATTAGCATTCTCTACCATTAGCGGCCTCTAACCCAACATCAAGAAGCATGTTGAACGGCAGATCATAGGCAAAAGCGCTATCATCAAATTTGTTGGCACAGCCAAAGACATCAGTTTTTGTATCGATCGAGGCATGACTAGCTGATGAGCTAGAAGTAAACAATTCACCATGAATCCAGAAGAACCTCTGAGGCATCTGAACAAACAGAGAAGACTGACTACTCAGAATGGGAACCTGGATAAGCATCTACTATAATGTCTAGTCAGAACTCCTGAGGAGTTCTAAGAAGAAGTCCGAAAGACAAAAAATTGTATAGCTACAGGAAAAGACTGAGCTAGAAGAGATCCTGGCGAAACAATTTACCGTCCAATAATTAAGAGGCCGCGGAGAAGACGATGGAGATAAGACAGTGGTGAGTTTTTAAAGAAAGTAGCTCAACCATTGGAAGAATAGGATATCATATCACCAGCGGAACTTAGCAAAGCGACAAGGCGATTCACACGCAAATATTTCAGCTGGGCATGATGGGCTTTCGACAGCTACCTTATACCAAGTATACCAACTAAAGCAAGAAACAGTTACAGTCATATTAGGGTCTTTTAGGAAATTCTACGGACAGAGCACTTCCCGAAAGAGTGAGAAGAGTCGAAATAATGTCACATGTATGAAAATGTCCTTAATGGAGATCAATTACCCCAAGAAGCTCTTGCTTAGCTTAGTCAACATAACGTTATCACTATCACTAGGCAATACATAAAAACAGCAGAATCGCCAGGGACGTGAAGATAGAGACGCCAGCAGTTCCTTGTCCGCTTGTAGTCCTGCATGGAAAGCCTCCAGAGTCAGGAGACAATATGACCACGTCAGAGGTTAGTTCAAGCGACCGAGAACTTTTACCAGGCGGTACAATATCTCGGAATTTCAGAAGATCCAAGGTAGTATTATTATATGTTCTATGACCCAATATACACGAAGTCGCAGGTTCCAACTTAAATCTGTGGTACCTAGATATTAACTATTATCTAATCTGCGCCTACGTAGGCTATGCAAATAGAATTATATAGAGAGACGAATTACTTAGCATTCCATGGATTCACCGTGCGGGTGCCGGGTCCATAGCGTTGCAGAGGAAGAGGCCCAAGTCGAGGGCTGGGACTTGCAACCCAGTGAGTAAGGTTAAGGGGCCCCTTTATGATGCATCAATGCTCCCTTTCACCGCTCGAGCCTCCTCCCCTGCCCAACCAAATTTGGTAAGATCCTACTAATGCCGCCTTGGATACACGTTCTAGGATGGAAGTTACGGTTGTTCTTGACAGACCAAGGTCTTTTAGTAGGTTGTTGTATGTATTTTGCTGGTATACCCCTTGCTCCAACTTCTACAGCATATAAACTAACCACATAACCGTTTTTGATTAATTCATTTGTTAGGTCATAATATTTGTTAGTTTTTATTGTGTGGTCTTTAGGTATGTTTGTATCCCACGGCACAGTAAGTTCTATATATGTAATGCTAAAACCTACGCACATTTGAAGCCTGGATATTTATTTTCACTAATCATGTGATATAAAACAGTCATCTAAATAAATATTGAATATTGATGTTACTGATGTAATGACCTAATGAACGAATTCTTGCGACTTCACATACGAAAGCTATTATCCTGCAGATCTTGATTATGGAATATGAAGCCAAAACTTCTCTCAGCAACACGTGAATGTAATAAATCAAGGATTAATATGACCTAATCTTCTTTTTAATTTTGTTATGTTTGCAATAACGCCTGCTTGGCGAATTACATTACAAAAATACAATTTTTTTTTTTTTGGCCGGGGCGGAATTATCCTCATACCAATTGAGCTAACATAACACAATGTCCATCCCGATACGATGTTTGAAGAACGGGAGCAAAAATTAAAGTTATAAGTCATTGTGTCATGTTAGCTCAATTGGTTAGACTTATAGCTTACCCTGGCTAAAGTGGATGGACGCGGGTTCGAATCCCGCGAATGACTATAATTTTTACTCTCGTAAATTTCTTAATATGAACCTACTTGTTTTTGTATATATTCATAGCCTCCTTAATGTTATAAGACTTATAACTCATGTAAGTGGGTACAGGTTTAAATAGTTTATTTTACAGCCAGTGCAGGCAATAGCTGGGTACAACATTATGCCTCAGATTGGCGCATATTTCAAGCAATTACACAGGGCAATGGTGGCCCATTTGAACTATAGGTTCGAATTTGCTGTGTTGCAGGCAAGGTTCGTTTGTAGAGTGATGAGGATTTGCCTAGGTTATGTCTAATATACTCAATGAATAAAAAGTACAGTGTAAGTAGGTGCTTCTATACAACTGTATTATAATTAAATAAAAATTTGTTAAGTGTTCTGAATTCAGCACCAGTCAATTTGTAGTCATTATAATAAAATATTTTGTCGTCACCTGTAATAAAAAAAAAACGGTCCTACTTCTAACACTGGAAATTATGAAATAACTTTTTGAAGTCAGTACCATGCCGATTCAAAACACTGACCTCACATTATCATGCCGACTTCCATAAGTTACTTCAAAGTTTCAGTGTTTGAAGTCGTGCCGTTTATTTTTATAATTTATTTTTACCCATTTTAGTGGTTCATAGTTCTTAAATATTATTCACTTGCCTATAATTTTGTTAACCATCGACAGGAGAAGATATAATTTAAAAACTACTTTAACGATTTTGATGAAATTTGAATGCGACCAACTTGGAGATATACTCTATCTGCCAACAAAACAATCATCAAATGTGATAAACGCTCAAATGTGAATAGCGTAAGAACCATATAAAAAACATATAGTCGTATTGAGAACTTCTACCTTATTTGGAAGTCGGTTAATAATATGATATCCTTTATGACATCCTTATTGAAATTATACACGTGAAAGTTTGTATGTATGGATGGATGTCTGTTTCTCTTTCACGCAAAAAATACCGAATGGATTTCAACGAAACTTTACAATAATATAGCTTATGCATCAGAAAAAACACATAGGCTATAATTGTCCAAAATATAACGATAAGTGTCCAGTAAGAAGGAAAAATTCTGCCGTTTACGACCTATTTTGGAGTGCGGTGCAAAAACCTTTAGGGTTGCACGTACATAATGTATAATGGAAATGTTTATCTTAATAAGTCCTACAAAAGAGCCTGCGATCCCATATGTCTATCTTTTATGTGTAAACCATTATCGCCAAAATAGTAAACCATAAATACTATAAAAATTGATAATTTATTTCTAATGCATATTTTTTAGTAACAAATTGATCCTTATTAATCTAATATTATGGAGGCGAAAGATTGTTAGTGTTCTTTACTTCTTCACACTCAAACGACTGGACCAATGTTGATGAAATTGTGTAAGATAATTGAAATACTTACTAATGGTCATTACCAGTTTAGATACTAAGGTAACTTAAGTTACCTTTATCCAAAGGTTTTAGAAGTGTTTTAAAGTTTTCATTTGGACACATTCTATTATTAAAGCACTAGAAAGTCTTTACCGTTAATTAATGAATATATAAATTTAAGGTTTCATAGTATCAAGTTATTATTTATATAAAATGAAATGTTTCCATAGCACCAACGGCATGCATGGCGCGTCTCCAACAGCCGTAACTCAATGCACAATAGTGGCCGTCTAATCCCGCGGCCGGTAATGAAATTCCAGTGGTACGGAGCGCCCGGAGCGCGGTCGTGTCATCGCTGGACCCGGAATTGCACTTGGATTTAGTTATTAGCTTGGACAATTGAATATATATACCATAGGCAGACGGGCAAACAGTTATGTCTTGCTTGGGGTATAATTCGATGTTGCATTTTTTTTATGTTATTGTGATGGAACTAGCGCGAGGCCCACTTGATGTTAAGCGGTATCCTCTGCATATAACAGATGCATTTCATCACAAGTGACGAACTGCACTGCGCCCATCACCTTGAGACATACCTGTTAAGTCTCATTTTGCCTGTTATTTCACTGGCTCTCAAGGACTGATGCCGGAACACACCGTTAGGTGCTTGGCGACAGATTTTCTACTTGAGGGTGGTCGCTAGCCAGGCGGGCATTCGCAAAATGCCCTTCCACCATGCGGTGAAGCTCATTTACTTTTTCTTTGGCGAAAGAGAGAAGAAAACACGAAGCTGATAATGAAAATAAAAGTCAATGAAAGAAGAAATAAACTTTACCACCATTATAGGTGGTATACATTTTGGTAGTGACCAAATCTTATAAATAATAACTGTGCTGGGGACAGATAAAGGTGTAAATAGGATAAAATATAATTTTAATTTATTCCACAATTAATTTCTAATTTGATCATAGAAAACATGTAAGATACTATGCCGACTGCAAATATATTATTTATTATGCTTAACAATGGGCTTAGTTACATAAATTATAGCGTTTCTTGACTAATATGCTATCGAACGGTGAATTTGATGGTAAAGCAGTAAAAGTATGTGTGCGTCTCTTGATTTTAAAATACCTTTGCCAACTCTTTCGCAAGCACTACAATACTCGTATCAGAAATTGTTGGGTTGCATCTTAGTTAGTCTTGTTTGTATTTTTCACTGATTATATGTAGCTCCGTCGTCATCACTTTTATAATAACAATAAGAATGAGGGGACACATTATAGGTACCTACGCTTGCTCATTACCACGGAAGCTCAGATTGGTAGAACATATCCTCACCTCACAGTCGGTCGATGGATTAAATCGCAGTTAAAAAATATAACAAAATTACAACAAAAAGAAGATTTTTAACCACGGGCGGGATCCGAACCAGAATCTATTCGAAATAAAATTCTAACTCAAACATACAGGTGACCAAATTGACAGAGCAAGTCCCGGCCGGAGAGGCGGGTGGTCACGGGTCGATTCCCATTCGTGTTTATTTATTTTCCATTAATTGTATTCCTAAGCATAAACCATATTCCTGAAGATAAATTATTTCCAGATCAACAAAAGTAACATAATCTGATAATCTGATCTGAAAAAGTTGAAGACAGCTTTTTAGAATGTCTTACTATCCAGTCCCTTATCTTGAAGTTACAAAAACAGTGAAGTAAAAGCAGCGCGATCTGCGACGGAGCCTCATGGCCCCTTATCTGAAATGAATTATTATGACGTTTACTTCTGCAGCCTTATCGCTACTAATTTGTTTATCTCCCAGTGCTCGGTAATTTATGGCCACTTACTGGTCACGTACAGATTGGAACAGCTTTGATGTTTTATCTGATAGCTGCTGGATCGCAATGCTTTTATTTTCAATAATAGTTTTTGAACGTTCTGCAGATACTATAGGTAATTTTTTAACGAAAAGATTCGTTATTATTATGTTTACTTGTATTGCGGGAAATTTAAATAAAGTATGCATATCGTTTTTTTGGTTTTGTTACAATTTCGTCAATTGATTTTGACGCGTAGTGCCAGAAACGCAAATGACCGTATACGCTGAAGGAGTACATTTTAAATTCTACTAGGTTTTGATTTGATCAAATTGATGTCAAAATACTTTTTAATGCTTAGTGATAAGGATAATCTTTATTGTGTTTTATGGGTTATTTTTGGAATTATGAGCTGAATGTAATTTGTTCCTAATGTTACCTCTTATTACATTTCTAGAAAAGTTATTAAACTTGACAAATGGCATACCCCCCCTGTGGGAGGTTGTTCGATCTGGCTAATACACATAGAAAGATAGTAGATAGAAAACTCTTTATTGTTACACCACTTTTAAAATATTAAAGTTTACACATTAACTAATAATAACATAGTGTTACAATGGGCGGCCTTATCACTAAAATGTGGTCTCTACCAGGCAACCTTAGGATGGAGTTGAACGAACAAAATAATTGGGGCGGTTGTAGTCCTATAATTAGCAATGACCAAAGTAGTTACATACTCAAATGTCATAAAAATATTTTAAAATAAAACGTATTATCTTAGTGTAATTTCTAAACAAATGTATAAAAATAACATACTTATTGGTTTTTATAATAATTAAATAAATATAATTATAAATTTATATCAATATATATTTATTCATACCAAACCAACGAGATGCAAATGAGACGAAAATGTTTAGATTTTGAATTTCCCGGCCACTGACGCAAGTTTACATCTCGTGATTGGCACATAGCATGGGGTTTATGCCCAAAGAGGTAAGGAAGTAGGAGGTGTCGGATCTGAATGTTAGCCGACGTGGTTTGGTTCCATGTATTATAGTAGCATATTGCTACTAACCGGGCACATTGCCAGAGTCCAGACGCTAAGCATACTGGGCACGTTGCATCACTTTTTGACCACCATGTCATGTAGTCGAGGATGTTCAAGGATAGCTGACACCCCTAGCTAGGTTCAAGTGAGATTGTATTCCAAGATTATAAGTTATAAAAATAGTAAATATGTATTGCACATAAATAAAGGGATTTATTTACATTACTATTTTTGAAGCAGTGATGGCTCAGTGTCATTAGCTATGGACTGCCGTGCAGCAGGTGCATGGTTCGAATTCCACCGCGGCCTTGAGCTTCACCGCATGGTAGAAGGCATTAAACGTTAAAAAAAAAACTTTATTTATTTCTTGGAGGTTTTGTCTTTAATTGGCCATGTCACCCCGTAAGTCTCACATCATGTTAACTTCTTCCTCCGTCGAGAAACAAGTATAATCTTAGTAGTACTCTGGCTTCGTCTAAAGAGGCCGAAGCCAGAAGACTATTGCAAGCACCAACATTGGATAGTAGTGAGCTCTGTCGTATCATCGTTTGGTACATAATCTATTAGTACATGCTGTACATCTTCTTCAGTACCGAATTCTAAGCAATTTGGTGCATCTTATATGCCCATTAAAAATTTAAACTTGTTTGACGGAATGTGTCCGGAACGAAGTCTCAACAGAGCCACCACGTATTTCCGGTTCATAGGCAATATATCGAACCATGGGGTAGATCACACTGGATTGTTTTATACCATATCCCTTTTTTATAACCGGATCTCACACCAAAATTTCGTAAAGTACCCCGTATAGTTCGTAAAAAATTGAGTAAATTTAAATTAAACAGTGACAATCACGATTTCAACACTAGGAATAAAGATAAAATATCGGTGCCAGGTTTTAGATTAGCAAAGACAAATAAAAGGTAATTTTAGGTAATTTTGTACGGTTTTATAATAAATTTCCCAAACATATTACAACGCTCACAGAAGGGAAATTCAAGTTGTAAGTGAAAAACATATTGATTAAGAAATCCTACTTCACAGTTTGTGATTACTTAAACGATAAAAATGCCTGGACAATTCCGTCTCTGCTAAGCCTGTCACCTATGTAATTGACACAAATACTGTAATATTGTATTATTTAGTACGTATGTAACATATTGTTAAAAGAATGATTAAAATGTAAAATATTGTTTGTTACAAGACGTTTAAAAGAATGGGCCCCGAGTTTCTTGCCCGTTCTTCTCGCAGAGGCTCTATACATTTTTTTTTGCTGAACTTGGCTGTGCAATATAGAATATTTCAATACTAAAATTTGTAACTGACCTTCATAAGAGCGTCGTAGACGCCTAAATTGAAAAAATGAATTTGACTTGACTTTGACTTTGAAAATACTCTTGCCATTCTTGCCTGTGTCATCTTTGACTTTGCCCAGAACCTCACAATGTAGTGGTACGCAGTGAAATGGTATTCCGTCAGTTGTAGCCTCTTTTGCTAACCGATCTACTTCCTCGTTACCCACAACGCCAGTATGTGACAGCAATACTGTAGTTTTGTTTAATTCTCGAAGTTTATAAATAGTGTTCAGAATAGTATAAGCTATGGGGTGACTTCGAATGTTCGAAGTTAGCCCAGCTAAATGTAAAAGTGCGCTCTTTGAGTTAGTAAAAATCACAACTCTAATGGCATCAATAGAAGAGACGTAAGATAATAATTCAGAAATCGCTATGAGTTCACTATGCATTATACTATTCACTATTCACTATGTCTGAGTCTATTTTAAATTTTGCGTGTAAACCAGTCTGCTTGTCAAAGAATGCCGCGCCAGAATTGTTTCCTTTCTTAGACCCGTCGGTAAAAATGTTGTAATGGAATTCGTATTTACTATTTAGATAGTTATTACATAATACTCCTAGCGGTTATAAAGTAAATGAAGCGAATAGCGAAGTTTGCTTAGCTGTTCTTAATCGATCAGCAAGCAAGCGTCCGCCGCGGTCATGAGTTGGATGGGTGACCGCTAGTGACATTACTACTGAGCGCTTCCGTGCTTCGGAGGGCACGTTAAGCCGTCGGTCCCGGTTGTCGTCTTAGGATGGCCGTCGTTATAGCATGGTGCTAGGGCATTTTGCGAATGCCCGCCTGGCTAGCTACCACCCTCAAGTAGAAAATCTGTCGCCAAGCTCCTAACGGTGTGTTCCGGCAGTTGTCCTTGAGAGCCAGTAATTCTAGGTTAGCCTGAACAACATCTTCGACCACATCATCACTTACCATCAGGTGAGATAGTGGTCAAAGGCTAACCTATCAAGCATAAAAAAAAAAACCTACAAAATGCGTCATCAGTTTACTTAGGTACCTAGGTAAGTATATCCTACATAAGTATAGGGTGTTAAAATTGTTTTCATTATGTATAGGGGGTGGGGTTCAGAGGTTACATCAACCAATGGTGCAATCGGAAACGACAAACGGAGCGGAACTCACTTCCGGTTTATTATTTTTTAATATTGTGCGATAAAGGCCAGTGTGATTTCCACCAGGTGGTCGAAAAGGGTTTATTACTTTTGTACATTGTTTATTTATTTTAACAAGGATAGATTTTAAACGCGATATACGTATTGATAATGGGGATAATGAAACCAAGCTGATCGAGCCGGAGTTTATCATATAGAGGGAAATATGTAGTGGACTTCAAACATATTTAATGTTGTCTAAGGTTTTCGCGATCATTCGATCATATCGATTAAAACTGTTTAAATCGCTTCTATTTATCATTATTTTTGTGTCGACGTATCAAATATTTTGCAGTGGTCGTGGTCACGGGGTGACACCCTGTTGTTATTTAATTAGTATGTTTTCTTTCATCTAACAATAACTACTTAAGGAGTCGTCAAAGTTGATTAAATGTTGATTGATGAAGATTTGGATTTTTTATGGAGACTATCTCAAAGACTAAAATAGATAAGAATCAAAAGCTTCGGTGTATTATGTACCCATAATCCTCTACATAACTAATAGACTGAAAACACCGATTTGAAATTTAATTTTAAGCAGTGATCAAAATTAACATTTCTCGTTCATGTATGTTGCGATACTTATCCTGAATAGAGCAACGAAAGAAAGTGGAGCTTTCTTCTTTGTAAATTTTTAATCTATAGGTCAACGACAACTCATGTACAATAGTTATCTTTTATGCAAACTGCAAAGTTAGTTTGAGGCGTGACTTTAATTTTATTGAAATCAATGGAAGCGAAGGATCCTAGAGTTGAACCACGAGTAAAGCAAGTGGTACAAAATATAGAATCCTGTGCGTACCGAAGGTGTCAAAGTAAAAGACGCAAAATAACTTTCCTGTCGAGCGCAACGTAACATGTTTCAGCTCGCTTCAGGCTAAAACAGCTTAAATAATGTAGTAAATAATAATATGCGTGATGTATATTTTAAAGGTAAATTTATTTTTCGGGGTCTAAAAGACCAGAGATTTGAATTTTTAGAACCTTTTCCATGCTAAATAAGTTTTGAAGCAGTGATGGCTCAGTGGCAATGGCTATGGACTGCCGCGCAGCAGGTCCATGGTTCGAATCCCGCCCAGAGCTTGAGCTTCACCGCATGGTGGAAGGGCATTTTGCGAATGCCCGCCTGGCTAGCGACCACCCTCAAGTAGAAAATCTGTTGCCAAGCACCTAACGGTGTGTTCCGGCAGCAGTCCTTGAGAGCCAGTGAAATAACAGGCAAAATGAGACTTAACAGGTATGTCTCAAGGTGATGGGCGCAGTGCAGTTCGTCACTTGTGATGAAATGCATCTGTTATAGGCAGAGGATACCGCTTAACATCAGGCGGGCCACGCGCTTGTACCTTCACAATAACATAAAAAAAAATGCAGTCGGGTTTTTAAATTAATAAATAAAAAACCCGACTGCAAATTATTGATTTTTGTTAAAAGTTTTATCGTTCCATTGAAATTAAAACTGCAAGTTATATATATAATATGGAATCATTATTTAAAGCCCTTCATTTTAATAGCCCACACGATGGGTTAAATAAAAAAAAAATTACACATTAAGCCGTCTAAAATCTAAATATATGTTTTTTTGTATATGTACCTAGTGCTACTTGCGCTATCAGTACAAATCTAACGATATCTCATACATTTAAATCAATTAAGCGGTTTAGAAGTTATAGTGGAATAAAGAAACTAACAAACATATATACGTACATCATGAACTACATGAACAAACTTAACACTTTTTTGGGCAGTCGTGTAAAAAGCACTTTTCTAAGAGACAACACCTTTCTTTAGTGTTAGTCACTCAACAGGAAATAGATTAAGAAATGGTTGTCACAAAATGATTCACTGATATCTTCTTCATAAACAGGACACTCGAATGAAGATGCAATAGCTAGGCGTGGAACAACTGGCAGGAAACTCTTCATTAGTTCCATTCTGTAAGATTGTAAATGGTGTAAATAAATGGTTTACGTTTCAATGTGGGCAGACTTAGCTCAAAGCATGTTTTTTCACCGAATGGTGGAAGGGCATTTTGGGAATGCCCGCCTGGCTAGCTACCACTATCAAGTAGAAAATCTGCCATCAAGCACCTAACAGTGTATTTCGGCAGCAGGCATTGAGAAAATCAATATCTCTCACTTACAGATTATCTATGGTGTGCAAGGCCGGGTATAACCTACCTAATTATAGATTTTATAACTTTGTAGTGGTTTAATGAAAGTGAACTAAAAAAAAGGATTAGATGATTTAATAAATCAATAATTTAGTAATCACAATTCAAAATTCGATAACTGCGACTAAAAAAGTTATATATAATGTCACCCATAATCTGTCCTTACGCTCTTCCAACACTCTCCAACTTAAAATCACCCCTCATAGCTCTCAGTACTACAGCAAGTCCTTCACAGTGCTGACTGCACGACTATGGAATGCTTTACCACTAGAAATTAGACGTGCCAAATCTATTGGAATTTTTAAAATAATGGTAAAAAATCACTACTTATCCAGTATATAACATTGTAATTATTTGTTTATATTATGTGTAATGTATAGATGTATATTTAAGTAATTTTTTATATATGTGTTATTTAAAGGTATGTTATTTATGTATGTATAACGTTAAAATATATATAGATATATATATATATATATATATTCATTATGTATATATGTACCGATAAGACCACCCATTGTACTGTCATAGGATAATTAGTCTTAATCTGTGTAATTTACTTTTACTTGGTAAACAATAAAGATTTATTGTATTGTATTGTATATAATTGATAACAAGACCTTAAGCATTTAACTTTCGGAACGTACTGTTTCGTTCAAAACATAAATAAGGCTGTAAATTTGGAATAAAATAATGGATTCCTCCCACATCCCAGTAAATACATCAACTGGTGTACACTTCACAATAACAAAATACTATCATTCCACCCACGGAACCCCACATTGTTTTCCACCAAATTGGACCCCGTGATTAATTTGTTTAACTCCCCTACTCTGTAATTTGTCATAGCCAATTATACGTAGACCTCCCACCCCTGTTCAACACCTTTGAAATTGTGCCCAAAATGAGTTGCTTCATATATTTTGAGGGGTCAAAGTTAGACGGTGGGCTTGCAGGGAAAATTCAGTGGTTATTTGGTTAGTTGACATCGTGCGCTCAGTAAATAGTGGAATTCCTTGAGATGGTTTGCTTGAGAGTGATTATGGTGTTTGTGTGTTTGCTTGACTGCCTTCGGAAGGGGTTTATATTTATTGGTAATTGTGCTAAAAGACATCCAAAAAATTGGAAGGGGCAATAATTAGGCCGGACATCTTGATTTATCTAATTTAAGTTAAGTAATTGACTTATAATATAAAATATTATAAAATTTAATGTTATTTATAATAATGTATAAGTATTTGACTTATATTAAATAATAAAATATTATAGATATATATATTATATAAGTTTATTTAATTATTTTTTATAACCAGCTGTATGCCTTTATTAACAAAATACTACGAACTATAAACACTACAGCTACTACAATGAAAGCATTTAAACAACCTTACAAGTCATTGCAGACTCACAAAAAGTCCAAACGCTGCAGCCCACCAGTTGGTATCGTGCCCAGCATGCTGTCAGCATTACCCTGTTGAATTGCAATGCTTATTCGTTGAGCAAAATAGGGGCCAGGATAAAATGAAAAAAATAGTTCAATATCTAACCCTTGATACTATACCATAATTACTTAGTACTTGATACCAAAATACCAAAATAACTGATACTAAAATAACTTAAGACTTTCAGACAAACACGAGCATCTCTTATAAAGTCCTATAAACGGTAATACCGTTACAGCCAGAACCGTCTGCACCAACTTTATCTGCTCGTTTTTCACCGTCTGGCGAAAGGGCTTCGTATCTCACTTCTCAAGTTCTGGTCCCTAGGGAGGTTGTTACACCGCAATAATTACTAGAACACCTATCTGGTTCAATTAGGAAGACGAGTTATTTGTTTAGAAACGGTGGACGGCGCGACGGTGTGAGAGGAGCTCTGATTTGTAAGGTTGTTGTTGGAGGGCTTAGATTAGCGTAATACAAGATAAGGTTTCCTGATATACATTGTTAGACTGGATAAAACTAATAGGTTATTTAGACAAACACACTATCTCTGATTGTGCTGTGGGTTATCAGTAGTTTCTTATTGAAGCGATGAGCTGTTCTTGTAAGTAGCGCGCGTAGCGGCTGATTACGGTGATTTATTCTGTGGTAAAACTGACAAACCCGAAGCCTGTGCCGAAGCATATATAGGCTTATTGGTAAAATGCTACTAACCTCTTAGGGTTGACTTCTGCTAGTCCTAACAAACATTTATAGGTTTTTGTGTTTGTTTATGTGTATTTGACGGAATACGCACGAGGACCACCTGATGTTAAAAGTCTGTTGTGCTTGTAATTTAATATTTCATATTTTTATTACTTAGCTCGATGTAAACATTCAACACTATTCAAAGAGAGCGCAGTACGGTCCAGTGTTGCTGCGGCGGGCGGTCTTGGCTCAACCCTAAGAGGTTGTTATCATTGTACCAATAACCCTGTATATTAAGCTCAAGAACATGTATGCAAAATTACACCGAGTTTTAATACTTAGTACTTACTGTCTCAGCCGGATTGTCCACTGCTGAACACAGCCTCCCCCTTAATAGGGGAGGGGGTTTCCCAAAATCTCCACGCTTGGCAGGCGTCTTAAGTAATCGCAGTATGAGTTATCAATTCCTCAGAAAGCGCCCCATCTTCTGGTGTATTACCCTTAGTCGCCTCTTATGACACCCACGGGTAGAGATGGGGGCGTGACATTTTAGCCCGGCACCCCAGGGGCGGACTTGGTACTTATACCGTATTGAAATACCTAAGACGAAACTACTTATGTCTGGAAGGCGATGTGCACAGTGGAGCTGAATGTTTTTAATGAAGAATGATGACATTCTTCATTAAAAACGTTCTTCGTACATAAAGAACTTGAACTAAGTACCTGAACGGGCCACAATATAATAACGCATATCCAAATTTACTCGAATCCAAGACACCACTCAAGATAAGGGGTTACGACGGAATATCAGTGTAAAATCTTGGGTTTCCCGCAAACAGGGGGAGATTGTTTAAATTATAGCTTTAGAGGCCGACGACAGTGCTCCCGGCGGTTTAACCAATTGTCATCTTGTCAGTGGCTCCTTCAGGTGGTACTTTTTCTGTTTCGAGTTCATAAATTCATTTGGTGCTCACTTTTTATTCTACGAAGTTGGGTTAAGTAGATGAACAGATTTCGCTTATTTAATAAGAATTCCTAATGCAGAACCGATAACTAATGCGAAAGGAAAGAGAATAAATAGTGCTTGCTTGTATTGTAATACCATTAAGAAAATAAAATGTTATCACTGAGATTATATAATTTTATTATAATGTCATTATATCTAATATAATATATTATTATTATTGTTATGTTAATTTCCCGTGGGGTGCTGGGTTAGAATTGCACCTCCCCATATCATCCCGTGGGTGCCGTAACTAAGGGAAAAATACTGGAAGGTGGGCAGCAGCGCCTACTAAAGAACTACCTTCTTACACTGCGATCCCCAAGCCGTCTGCCAAGCGTGGGGATTATGGCAAGTACCACCTAAATAGGGGAGGCTGTGTTCAGCATTGGACAATCCAGCTGAAACAGTAACAATAACAGTATGTTAATATTTAGCCTCGTAATATCTAGAGGTGTACACAGTTTGTATTTCGTTTGTTTTTTATGATTTTTTTTAACCACATATTATATCATTCTACGTTTAGAATTATTGAGTTTCAGAATTATTTCTAAGTTACTTTTTTATTAGTGCTAGGTTAGCTTTTATCTCATATAGTAAGTTATGATATGATCGAAGTTGCTAAGAGACTTAGAATTAGAGGTGGACGATGATCATCGATGTTAAGCGGCAATACATCGATGTCACATCATAACATCGACGTCACATGTTTTTTTTTTATGAATGTAATAAAATTTATTTTTATTATTACAAAATAGCTAATATTGTCACGTGGATGTTAAAGTTTGGCACCAATATCACATGAAAAATTGCCAGCCGAGTGGTCAGCGATTTCGAGTGAATGTTCTCGGAATTATTAATAATTCTTTAGTTCTCTGCATATTATATGCCTCGTTTCACTCCCTCCATTTACAAAACCAAATATTCGAAAATATTCACTTTGTCAATAGATCCAAGATCAAAACTAGACATCCAAACATCTGTCACCGAGCCACTGGGGCTTCGGAGATTTTAAAGTTATGAACACAGGCAAAATTTTTAAAATGTTACTGTTTCAACTAACTTAGGTGTTTGCAAAAAACATTGATGTTAGAAAACATCGACGATTTTATACTTTAGGGCGGGTAGCTAACCAGGGTATTTGCAAACTGCCCTACAACCATATAGTGTTTCTAGTCAAAGTCAAAATCATTTATTCAATTTAGGCGTCTACGACGATCTTATGAAGGTCAATTACCAACAGTCCTCAACAATTACTTTATTTTTTCTAAAACTCACACATATCGCTATTTTATATTAGATAGATACATAAATTTTTTTACTCTGCATTCATGATCTACGCAACACAAATGGTCAGTTTGTATCTGGTTAACTAGGGCACAGAGACACAGTTGGTTCGATAATCCGGGTACTGTATTACCCTAATAAATCTCTGATGAACTTCAACCCCTGGTCTCCTCGGAATTAGGTTTATTTCATTTGCCAACATCATTAATTATTTTTTGGCGGTTAAATTGACATTGCATAATATAAAATCAATCCATTAACTCTATAGTTTGATACTATACAAAAAAATTACCAAAGTTGCGCGAATTCGTCGCCGCGATTTAGACGCGTGAACTTACCTGATGAAGGGCATCGGATTTGCCCGAAACCTAGGTCGACAATATTGATCAAAAGGCGTGGAGTGCAGGTTATTTAAAACATTACTATACAAGAAGTCAACTCAAAGCACTTTCTCTAGTTCTCATAAATATTTGCGTGGTTGAAGGGCATTTTGAAAATGCTCGCCTGGCTGGCTACTATCCTCAAGTAGAGAATCTGTCGCTTAGCTCCTAATAGTGTATTCCGGCAGCAGTCATTGAGAGCTAGTAATAATTATGAAATTTCAGGTACCTAAGACTAACTGTATGTCTGGCGACGGGCTCAGTGCAATTCGTCACTTGTGACAAAAAGCATCTGTTTATAAGCAGGGGCTACCGCTAAAAAAAAGAAGAGGTTCTCAATTCGACTGTTTTTTTGTGTGTGTTACCCATATGCTTAGGCGTAGCGAAAAAATCCTAAGTCTATGGTAACAACCTATGATCTGAGGTATAGAGATATAGAAATCTATGATCTGAGCTGTTACCTTATAACTCCTTGCAGTGCCTACCAATTTTGATGTTTTTTTTTATAATCGAAAGCTGGTGCTTGTGGTGTGGTCACATATAAACTTAAATGAGAAACGAGGAGTATTTGAGTTATCCTTATTAAAGCGTATGTTATGTTTGAAGCAGTTTTTTTTTGTGTAGTTAAAAAAAAACATTGTTTTAGTGAAATTGATTAATATATGTATATAAAGTGCTTTCCTATCAACGTGCGCCTACATATCCTCACTAAAAAGAATAAATTATATCACATTTGTTTTCTACTGACGTATTAACTGCCCAAAATCTATTAAGCGTTCTGTCCAAGATCTATCTAGTAGGGTGACCAGCCCCTAATAAATAGTGGGCAGATTGGGCCAATGTTGTGGGACAGCGGCAATTGTCCCGGATAATCCTCAATTGACGTGGGATTAGCGAACAAATTGTCCTTACTCCTATGTAATTTATGGTCAACGTTAAAAGTTCTGTTGATGTATTTTGGACAAGATATTATCTTCTTCCTACCCCTTGTTCCACTTATGTGAGCATCAATGCAATTTGATGGAAACGTCAAGTTTATTCAAATTTTTGTAATTTTGACGTTAATTCGTGCGTGAATAGACCCGTTAACGATTTAGAAACACTTATGTGTGGTTGGTACATTATGTTACTCTTTACCTCTTTCTCCTATCGAACTCCTACTTCATCTATTTATCATTTTTCACGCAGTCGAAGATTGATGATGATTCTTCGGACTTCCTCTTCTCTTTTACATTCCAAATTCATACAACCTCTTATTTCAAATATTTTCTTATTTTGCACATAATTAAATGGTTGTATTTTATTTATTTGCAAAATACATCAGTTGTTTATGTAATTAGTATGGATATAAGTAGAAATGAGAAAAACATTGGAAGAAGTACCAGTAACAGAAAAGTTGAGAAATAAGAGGTTGTATGAATTGTATTGTACAAAATGCATTGCATGCTTTCTGTTAATAAAGAGCGCAGGCTGTCAATTAACCTTACAAAAAGGCTATGACAAAATAAAAGTAATAATTTGCACTAAAATTTTATTCCTAAAGATTCAAAGTTTTAAAATGTAAGATTTGCTGTGATAGTGGGGCATTAATTCCCTTGATGGCATTTGGTGGTTTTATTTTTTCTTATCATTCATCCAAACAATCTTAGGTATATGAATATGGGCAGTTTTGGAACATAAGTGTAATTGTCATTATATTGCGAGCCCAAGCAAAGCAGCCTCAACGCGTTATTAAAAAAAACATCCTCCATACAATCAGCTAAGTGGGCCGGACTCCATAATGACAGATTAGCAGAACTCTGTGGCCACCTGTGTTCGCCACGACCGGGACCGGGACCGGGTGAAATACGCAATAATTCACCCGGTGGGCGCTAGCCCGGGTATGAATCACCCAGATCGCGCCCAATAAATTCGTCAGCGTGATTAGCGAATGCCGGAGCTACCGGCTATATTGTATGGAGAACACTTATATTATTCTGATTTAATATTAGTTTTTCCATTTACTCGTATTATCCAACATAGATAATGAGAACTATAAAATTTTATTCATATATGGACGATATGGTCCATCGGATGCCAAGTGTTAAGGCTACATTTTTTATAGGCACATAATGTCCGATTTTTCTCCCACATTTAGGGTAGTATGTTATCCATAATGTTAATGACACAATAAACAACACAATAACACATATTGTAGAGGCTTTGGTTTTCCTCTTGCGAACGTTCTTGTTCGTAGTATTCCTTTAGGCGGAATATGTGCCTAATGGGCTGCAACATGTCGCATTATTTCCTAGTCACCATTTACGACATCCACTAGAATAAAAATTTTTACCAAAAAAATAGAACCGACTTCAACACTGAAATGTGTGAAATAACTTGTCGAAGTCGGTACCATGACGGTTCAAAAGTACCTATCATCACAATGTTGTGCGCATGGTACCGACTTCGACAAGTTATTTCACACATTTCAGTGTTGAAGTCGGTTCTATTTTTTGGTAAAAAATTTTATTTCGCCCTTTTTAGTGATCCTTGCTACTTATGGGCTTATGTTTAACTTACCACCAGATATAGTAACACATAACAGACAAAAATTAACCCTCATTTTAATGTAAACTTATAACCAAAGTTTTAACATCTCGCTATCCTATTTAAGCAAAATTACTCATAGTAAACCATTGTTGACCCAAAAGGAGTAAATGATCACTGTTTAATATTGCCATATTGAATAAGTAAAGCTATCTCGCTCTCTCGCCTCACATCAGCCAACAGCGCATATGTGTTCCTACAAAATAAATTAATAAAAATAGTAATTTAAGTGCTGCGTAACCTAAACTATGTTCAAAGGACAATACAAATATCAAGTGAGTTATTGAAGACTTTCATTTAAAGCAAATACCACAGGATCCCTTATATATTTAACAATCACCAAAAGTAGTAAATTATCACCAAAATTAAACTTGTTGTTATTCTTCTGGCGCATCGCCGGCCGCTGCCGCGGCACGCTCACTGTGCTCGCTCGGCTCGCGCGTTGGTGTGGTCACAAGTAACCTAACGCTCCTTCTCGCTTCGCTCGTCGTCGCACCTAAACATGGCTTTGAGATTTAGTGATCATTTACTACATTTGGTGTTCGATTACAATTTTTGGTAAAAGAACTAAGGGTATCCAAGCATTTTATGGTGGTCATTATATGTAGTCCCTTACTTTTGGGATCAATTGTCATTTACTGTCAATGACTATATGACTAATTCTCATCGCAGCGATTCTCATTTTCACCTTCATAGAAAATTTTAGTTTTTGCTTATTTGAAATAGTTTTGTAAAAAACTTATCGAGCTTGATAATGTAATTTCATATGTAAATTAATCAAATCCTGGTTGTCTTTCGGAATAAAAATAATTTTGAAGTTTGAGATGCCATGAAGTTTCGCACAATTTAATACTGTTTATGAGACCAAGTATTCATGCAATAACAACTTAATCTTGTTTTCATAATTAAACAGGTAATCAACAGTTTGGTCTTAAGTTCAGTTATCATACGAAATGTATATACGTTAATTACAGCCTCACAATTTCAGTTAAATCTTTTTACTATAAACATTATTAATGTAGGTAAGATATAGGCACTTCACTGTTATTTTATTACCTGTATATATGTATATATATAAATATATATTTCAGTGTATCATATTACTCTAAAAAACCCTTTAAATTTAAATATTATCACATTTCTACTAACATAGGTAGTAACGTAAAACAGAAACTATATACCTTAACATATAACGATTGTGCGTCATTTGAGTACGTTTTATATTGTTATATCCCAGGTAATTAAAACAAACAATCAGTTTTCGGTGATAAAATATAATGTAAAATTTAGGCTTAAAATTGGTCCTAATATGAACTGAAATACGTCCTAATTTTTTGTTTGATTTATTACATTTATTGTGAAGTAGTGATAGCTCAGTGGCATTGGCTATGGACTGCCGCGCAGCATGTCCATGGTTCGAATCCGGCCGCGGGGTTGATCTTCACCGCATAGAAGGGCGTTTTGCGAATGCCCGCCTGGCTAGCGACCACCCTAAAGTAGAAAATATGTCAATAATCACCTAAGGTCTGTTCCGGCAGCTGTTCTTGAGAGCCAGTAATTCTTGGTTAAGCCTGTTAACACCTTCGACCACATCATCACTTAACATAAGGTGAGATTGTGGTCAAAGGCTTACCCATCAGATATAAAAAATACCAGTTTTTTTTAGTTTGTAGCATAATACACGTTTTGTATTCCTATCCAAAAAAAATATTTCTATCTTATACTCGTACCGTTGAGAAAACATTACTGTGTACCACCAAATTTGAGCTTCGATGAGAATTCATCATGATAGGAAAATACTTTTCAGTTATTGGAGTGTAACTCAAAAACAGTTTGACCGATTTTGATGAAATTTAAATAATAATAATAACTCTTTATTTCAGGTAACTATTAGCGATTAAATAATCACTGACCCATAGAAATATATACCTTACAGACTAACATAAATAATATAATAAAAACACTTTTAAATAGTTTTGGGATTCATTTTCGGCCTCGCCTCCCTATAGCGCCTGTATACTACTCCTTCCGGCCAGAAGTCGGAGACAAGGAACGCATCCTTATTCTTCGCTGGAACCCGGAGCACGTATGATTTGAAAGTTTTCACCCGGCTGGATTCCAGCCGCTGTAACGCCACTTCAAATGGTACTCGACGTCTTTCACATCTCTCTTTGATGTATTGCAGTACATCGTTGCCGGATGTTGTTGGGTCCAATCGAGAGAGATATATAGCGATGGTCGGCTCCACAGCATGAAGTACAGTCTTCTCTGCTGTAGGCGTAGCTGTGCCACGATGGTTGCGCGATGGTCGCACTCTCGATTTCTTCTTCACGAGAGTGAACCCCTCATTATCGCTATTGGTGGCAGGCCTCCCCGTACCCTCATTCTTTGGAACTGGTATCGTAAACTTTTTACGATGCGCCACTTGTGCGTATGATTTCTTCTGCTTCCCGGATATTGGTAGTACTTCGGAAGAAATCATAACTTGAGGGGGAGTCTCGATGATCGAGGTCGGTTGCGTAGTTCGGTCAATGCCCCGCGGTGAAATGGTGATATTTGATTCCGCGGGACTGCTGAGTCGAGTCGGTTAACGTGTCGCAAAGTCACATTTTGCATAGACTCCGGTGACGGCAGTTTTGCCTGCGTAGCGTTATTGCGCAAAGCTATGATTTCAGTTTGCAAACTAGAAACCACAGCATTCGATTTTTCCAATTGTTTCTTCAAATCGGTGACATCAGACTTCAATCGCATGATATCCTTTAAAAGGCAGGTCACATCGACTGAAGAAAAATCTACCGGAGGTAACAAATGGAGGTCCCTGGCGACATAGGTCACTGAAATCTCATCAGGATCTGTTTCCTTGAAAACCCTGAAGATGTCTTGCAGGTCTTTCTTGCCGCTTCCATCTTTTTGACGTGTTCCTTAGTTGTTAGTTAGTTAGTTGTTAGCCGAGTCGACGTCTTAGCAGTGTCCGCTAAGACCTTCTTGGCTGCGAGGATGTCTGTCTCCTTGTAGCTAGACAGGCATATCTGCTGCAAACTCAGCTCGTCCATGACGTCCAGCTTATTCTGCACGAAGGCCAACAGCTCGTTGACCACGAGGGTGTCCGAGCGCGTAGATTGCGCCATCACGGTTTTGCAGCGCTCACGTAAACGGTGCGCCGCGCGGAAAGTAGGTCGGCATCGGAGAAGCCGTCAATTGATATTTGAAGTGACTTCCCTTGTCGGCGGTATGAACGCGACTCAAATGAAACCACACGGCAATAATCAGCTTTCAAATAAAAAAAATATCAAAATCGGTGTACCCAGTCAAAAGTTTTAAGGTAACAAACATTGACTATATTATCAAGACAGGAAAACACATTTCTGTTTTTGGAGTGTAACTCAAAAACGGCTTGACTGATTTTGATAAAATTTAAATGGGACCACACGGCAAGCATCAGCAATCAAATAAAAAAAGAATTATTAAAATTTGTTCACCCAGACAGAAGATATGAGGTAACAAACATTAAAAAAAAAAATACCGACGAATTGAATACCTCCTCCTTTTTTTGAAGTCGGTAGAAAATATGCAACAGTCTTTGTATTCTGATGTCGGGAACTATATGTGTATATAGCGTCGTGAAGTTTAATAAACGTAGACAGGGGTACACCAAGGTACACCAGATATGTTTTGGCCCAACAGGACACAGGTTTTGACAGGAGTAGTTTGTGCTTCTGAAATTTATTATATTTTTTTATTATATTTTATAAATATTTTGAACGATAATCCTATACTGGCCAATCCGGGGATCAACCCCGGACGGTAAGATATCTACGCGACGCTCGACCAAAGATGCAGTCGAAATATATCTTATCCTTACAATATTCTATATACTTATACTAGGTGTTATGAACCTGGAACAAGTCCGTCTTGGCGGGTACCACCGCTCTGTCAGATATTATATTTTGAAGCAGTAGTGTGCACACACCACTTTATTTAGGCATGCAGAGCACTGTAGCAAGTGAAATTACTGGGCGAATGAGACTAACAAGTAACTTCCCAGACGAGTGCATAGTGCAGCGCAAGACGTAGGACTCTTACCATCAGGCGAACAATTGGCCTGTCTCACTACTTCAGTATATAAAAAAAGAACAGACTTATTACCTTATATAATAATGTTATTATATTAGCGTTTAATATCATTATCAAATTATAGTTATTCAGCATCCTATAAAGTTACATTAAGCCTCTTGTCTTTTGAAGGTCTTACGCTCTGAATAATTATGTCATCTACAGTACCCTGTTTTTTCGGTTGCGGAATTAAACTTTTACGATAACTTTGTGATTGAAGGCATAGGCCGGGTTGTTCTCTTTTTGAGCTTGAACAATGCGTCTGTGTCACAGTATTTGTAAAGAACCTTTTAGGAATCTTGCTAGGCTTAGCAATTTTGATAGGATTACTGATATCCACACAAATCTCTCTTTGTGGTCTGTCTATTGTAATCTCTAAGAACGGCTTTCCAGAACTCACCCTCACGCCTTTTTTAAACGATTTTACGTTCAAGTCCTTCTGTGGATCCATTCTTTTCGATTTACGCATTTCGTGGTGATCTGAATGTTTTCTAAACACGGATATACTTTCTGCTACCTCATTACCCAGTTTCGTTGTGGCTGTATTAGGTCTCCTTTTACAATCATCTGTTGAAGATATCAAGGCACATTTCTTAGATCCTTTACATTTCTTTTTTATAGTATTTTTCTTATCTACCTTTTTAGTTTCATCGACGTAATTTACAATTTCTAAGTTTTTTATACCGTGTCCACTTTTTACGCGCTGCGCACTTTCGTGTAGAACTGTGACGGTCTTAGTTGGTTGAAGTTCTTGAACTGTGATGAAGCTTGCAGTTTTACTTCCAGTTTCTCTATCAGGGATCATACAAAAATCTTCTAAGCGATTAGAGTTATGAAAAGAAATGGATGCCTTCTTTTCAGGAGTTATATTTGCTAGTGAAGTTGTAAGTTTCTTTGATGACGACCTTAAACTTGTCGCGTGATCAAACATTTCCATACTTTTAGGAGCTAACTGACAAATAAAATTGGACCTAGTGCCTGTTCCCATTGAATGTTCGGACATCTTAGAAAATTGTGTTTCCGTATAATAACTCCTCGTTCGTGGGGTCAAAACGAAACCTGTAGACCTTTTGCTAGGTGCTGCACTAACTTCTTTGGATACTGCTCGCGTATTGTTGGTAACTGGTGTACACTGTGTGCTCTCTGCCCATCCTTTGGCGTGAGTATTCTTAGGTTCTATGAAAAAATATACATTGTTCTTGTTGGATTTCTTTTTCATTTTCGTACACATCAAGTAGCACAGTGTAGGAATGCACCAGGCAATTTCTAACAATATAATGACTGTTATGACCATCATCTTCTTTGACGAAAGATCAATAGGGATTCCGGCTATACAAGTCCGTTTAGATGACGGAATCGGTGTAGTGTATAAGTCAATAACAGTATCACACAAATTTCTTGTTTTATTTACCAGGGATAGAACACTCCTTAATGCTGGATATAGTTTTTCATCACTGAGGTGTGGAATAACGTCAACCACTAACCAATTTTGAAGACGTTCGTCAAACTTGTGATGGTCTTCGATGTTGCTTGTTTGTAAACAATTCTTGGCAGTGTTATAATACTTGAATAGAGTTTGTGATGAGTTAGGAGAATTAAGAGATATAAGAGATTGATTTTTGAGTGGTACAAACATTGATTCAGAGTCTTTTTCCCAATTAACATTGGGCACAGGTATAGCTAAGCCTTTATCGGTCTTTTCGAAATAAGCAAGATTTGCACAAGGATCAGGAGCATTTCTGCGATTCGATGTATGTAATGGGGCCACATTTACAGGTATAAGGCTTATAAAGTTAGCCCTAGGCTTGCTCCAGCCTTTGCCCTCAGTATTTAAATATTTTTTTATGTCATCGTGTAACTGAAAAAGACGAAGAGCGTCATCTTGCGGTACCGTCCCTCCGTAATAAGCAAACTTTGTGATCGGCAATATCCACATTTTCATGTATCCTCCAATGGTGTCCGAGAGGGCTGTCTTCATGAGGCTATTAGATTCATCATCTTTAGCATTTTTTTTTACAACTGAGTATGCATCTCTAAAATAATCAAGCATTATGTTAGGGAAGTCCTCGTTTTGTGACTCGAGAAGGATATTTGGAGGTGGTAGAACATCTAGAAAGCTTTTTCTTGCCTCTAAAAGTGCTATTTCAGCTGTAGTCCACCGTTTTTTGTTCAAATCAGAGGGAGAAAATAACACTGTACCGACGTCATAGTATTCAAGTTCTATATGTGCTACAACTTCACATATTAATGCTAATATAATTGATGTGTATGCGTTCATTAAAACTTTGGTAAAAAGTGAATAAAATAAATATTTACATCAAAGACAATACAAACCCTGATTTACAATTATGTGACACTTTTGATATTCGCAGATTTTGACTGTGTCAATTGTGGCAGTCCGAAGAGGTGAAATAATTTTAGGAGTTGATGATGTTTTCGGTACATTACTTTTCTCTATGTGATGTACCATAGACTCACACCACTGGCCACTGATATTGTTTATCTAGATATGTTCAAAGGCTTATTGCATTAACGTAGGTTTCTCTTTTTAGGGCATTGTAAAATTATGGCAAGCGGCATTGGGGTTGAATGAAAGCTATTTCGCAGATGGCACTGTGTGTTTGTTACCTGGAAGAAGTCTAGCATATATATAGTCTAGCATGTACTGACTGAAGATCATATCATATATGATCCTGATTTGATTCTGTAAGTCTGTCAGGTTACATACCATTATTTCACTAGTTAACAGTGGGCTTCCCCATTACAAGACACAAAAAATATTCCAAATTACGAACGCAATTTATTGTTGGCCAGATTTTGATTTGTCCCATTTTTTATAATACGCAATAGATATTTTACAAATAAAGTTAGTACTGGGATTTTACATAAGCTAATTATATGGCAAATAAGTTCAATTAACAAATCATCTAGTCGCTAGAAACGCTAATACAAAGAGTTGTCGTGTATATACCTATCATATCTAACGAATGGCAACCATCCGCCCCATCATGACATACGCTTCAGTAGTGTTTAGTCATGCTAGCGAGGCCCACCTACATAAACTCCAAGTCATCCAAAACAGGTTCCTCCGCAAGGCAACCGGTGCTCCGTGGTATGTACGGAACACCGAGTTGCATTGCGACCTAAACCTTCCCTCTTTAGCGCAGTTCAATAAGGACTGCGCTCGCCGATATTTTGATCGAGCGCCCCACCACTCGAACCCTCTAGTTGTCCAGGCATCGAACTCTTCGACTGCCTCATCCGACCCATGGTTTAAACCTCCCCGTCTCCGGCCACGGCAGGTATTGGACGACCCAGATGACCCCATCGCAGCCATTACGTTGGCAGCTTTAGCGTTGTCTGCAAGTCGTCCCGGTAATCCGTTCACGTTCACGTTAAACGTTAGTTCCGATTCCCCCATTGTCTCTCGGCAGCGAGACAAGCCGAGGTCCGAACCAAAGTGGTGCCCTTGAGCTCGCTGTCACCCATCCCGATAGTAGCGAAGCGGCGCCCGCAGGAGACGGAGGTATAAGGTGCTTTTCGCCTTATGCGCCCGTCTCAGGAGAAGTGCCTTCGGCACTTCTACCTTCCGGGCTATAAGAGGGCCTTCCCTCGCCCAAAACCCGGTGGAGCTGGACGTCCGCTTAGCGGTAGTCAACATCTATGTACTCCCTAAAAAAAAAAAAGAATGGCAACCCAGTCTATACAATCAATACTTCTCCTATCCTTTTGGTTTAGCCACGGCAAGTGTGAGTACTTAATTGAAAATGAATTTATTTATTGGTTATAATTAATCAACGTATCAACCATAATTAAAAAAAATATTACTATTCAAGGTAAAAGTAATTACACCTTACTTTTGAAAAATATTATATAATGTAAAAATATAACCAACGAAAACATTACTTTGATACATTTTATGATCCAACAGAGTAGGTTAAGTATACTTTCAGTATAATTGTATGAAAGTATTTTATTTATAAGTTTTAATTAATAGTCCAGGGTAGTCATTCATAGGTGCGATGATAAGTGAAGCGAGATGGAACGTTAGGTTACTTGTGACTACAAATATGGGCGAGCCAAGCGAGCAAAGCGAGCGTGCCGAGTTTGTAGTTTTTGTTTTTTGAGTAGTGCCGATTTTTAATGTAAAATTTAGCGATCGGTAACTACGGTACTTGCGCTGCAGGTTAGTTAGTTGGCCAGCGATGCGTTAGAAGAATATTTTCTTAAACTTGTTTGTTTTACTGTTACCAAAGACAATAGTGATTTATTTGTGATATTACAACCAGAAAAAGTAATCGATTTCACAGTTTTAATCACAATTACCAAACTATGAAGTTTTAGAACTATGAATAATGACCGGTTATTACTATTACTTACCACATTCACTATATTTACCGTAACATTAATATTTTGTTGTGTTATAAGACTGAAGGAAAAATCTAACACAGAATATGAAGTTTTAATATTGTTATGTTTGCAATAACGCCTGCTATGCGGATTACATTACAAAATTACAAATATACGAGAGAAAATATTTAAGTCATGTGTGGGATTCGAACCTGCGTCCATCCACCCCTTTAGCCGGGGTATTGAGAATTACTGAGGTACTGAGAACTACATAATACTCAGTCTGAAAGTGCCTTTGTTTGGTCACGCAAATATTTTTATTATGAGTCAGTAGGGACTACAAACTGACAGCCTAGAGAAAGGTTTTGATATTATAACATAGTCGTAACTTTTCCGCTAAGTTTTTTTTTGTAATGCCTCTTCTGACAACAACTTGTCTTGTAGATCGCGCCTGGGAGGAAATTGTCTCTAAGTCCATCTAGGTATATATATAAACGTTATATTGAATATAATAACATTAATAACGTTTAATCGACCAGTGTCTGACTTCACATCTTTATTGATCACACATTTTCAGGCGCTCGTAGCGAATATCAGATAAGTTAAGCAACGTCCGCTGCGGTCATGATTTGGATGGCTGGTGGCATTACTACTGAGCTCTTCCGTTCTTGGAGGGCACGCGGTGGTAGGATGGCAGTCGTTATAGCATGGTGGTGGACATTTTGCGAATGCCCGCCTGGCTAGCTGCCACCTTCAAGTAGAAAATCTGTCACCAAGAACTTATCGGTGTGTCCAGCAAGTTGTCCTTGGAAGCCGGTAATTGTAGATTAGCCTGAACAACATCTTCGACCACATGAAAAAAGTCTATTAATCGAGCATTTATGAAAAACCTTCAGAACGGATTTGCTGCCAAAATATCCGTATATAGTGTATATTTTTAAACAATGATCCTCTGAGGAGGAGTTCACCTTCAAGTAACCAAAATCAGAGAATCTCCTCCTTAAGATGAGATTCTTAATTCATTTCCACACTAACTTACCCTTCTCACAAAGTTCTCAAATGATAATCATACATGTCATTTGTTCCAGGATCTGTTTCATACGTCACGTACAGGTGGGGTCGTATATCACGGTATACCTACCCCCGTACAGGGTGAATTGTTTAATTATAACAACCGCTTCCGAATTAAGGGATTATGAACATGGGCACGGTAATGTGATTTGTCGGTTTATGTGACAAAATTTTGAAAATAAAATTTCATATTTATCATCTTTTCGTTTTTAATTTTGGTCAAAGTTATAACGTTATCAGGTTTATTTTTATAATAGCTTTTTTTTATGCCTGATAGGTTAGCCTTTGACCACTATCTCACTTGATGGTAAGTGATGAAGTGGTCGAAGATGTTGTTCAGGCTAACCTAGAAGTACTGGCTCTCAAGGACAGCTGCCGGAACACACCGTTAGGTGCTTGGCGACAAATTTTCCACTTGAGGGTGGTAGCTAGCCAGGCGGGCATTCGCAAAATGCCCTACCACCACGCTATAACAACTGCCATCCTAAGACGACAACCGGGACCGACGGCTTAACGTGCCCTCCGAAGCACGGAAACGCTCAGTTGTAATGTCACTAGCGGTCACCCATCCAACTCATGACCGCGCGCGACGTTGCTTAACTTTGCTGATCGGTTGAGAACAGCTAAGTAAACTTCGCTACGAGCACTTCAAAAAAAGGCTAATAACCTTTGACCACTATCTCACCTAATGGTAAATGATGATGTGGCCGAAGATGTTGTTCAGGCTAACGTAGAATTACTGGCTCTAAAGGAGACTAGAGACTAGAACCGGAGAGGTTATACGCAGCCGGTGACATAACTACTCGCGGGGACGATTCCATTTGATGAAAATTTTGTGATCTAAAATGTATTAATGTAATAAATGCTGAATGCGATAGTGTTGAAATCACATTTGGCAGTTTATACAGGGTGCCGGTAATGAATGGATAACCTTAAATTAGGTATTTGTATATCTAATGGCCATTCAGAAAAAAAACAAAACAAAAAAAAATCAAGTAGTACCAAAGTTATGGTCATTTTAATAAACAAACATATTCATTTTGCCACAGTTTAAGCATACATACATAAAATAAAAGTATGAATATACATGTGAACAATCATTTAAAATAAAGTGTGCCTAAAGCCGGTTTCAAAATGGTATTTGTTTTTTTATTATTATTATTTTTTTTTAATTTTTTTATTGTTCTGTTATTTTTTTCTGAATGGACATGATATATACAAATACCTAATTTAAGGTTATCCATTCATTACCGGGCACCCTGTATATAAACAATGGTAGCGTTCATTGTTTAAATAAGTGCTTCTTTTTAACAATTTGACCTGAATACCCCATTTCTACTAATAATTATGAACCTTAGTGCCTGTCTGTAAGTCAGTTTCTTTGCTAGGTTGTTTGTAGCAGGTGAGTGAAAAACAAAAGTTTCAGAACTAAGGAAATACTTATTCAGGATTATTCCTGCTGTCCCCCAGTTCTTCGCCCCAGTGGGGGACAAGGTCAATTTTCTTCAGTTTGATCACTAGCGAGGCAATTGGTAAAATCAATTCTTGTTGATCCCCACTTCACGCTTACCTTACCACCTCTAGTGATACATAACACGAATTATCCATGATAATGCCGTCCCCTTGTCTGGTAATTTGTCACAATAACACAGCGGACAATTAACAGCATATTCCGTGATTAACGGCGACACGCATGGCATGGTGATAATTGCTGTTAATTGTCTATATTAGTTCATATTTATAAGTATTTTTCTTCGGTATAAAAATACCTGCGGCTCTACATTTCCAATTTTTAAGTAGTGATGGCTCAGTGGCATTGGCTATGGACTGCCGCGCAGCAGGTCCATGGTTCGAATCCCGCCCAGAGCATGGTGGAAGGGCATTATTGCGAATGCCCGCCTGGCTAGCGACCACCCTCAAGTAGAAAATCTGTCGCCAAGCACCTAACGGTGTGTTCCAGCAGCAGTCCTTGAGAGCCAGTGAAATAACAGGCAAAAAAATGAAACTTAACAGGCATGTCTCAAGGTGATGGGCGCAGTGCAGTTCGTCACTTGTGATGAAATGCATCAGTTATAGGCAGAGGATACCGCTTAACATCAGGTGGGCCTCGCGCTTGTTCCTTCACAATAACATAAAAAAAACTGTGCTAAACTACTGTTGCAGATCATGGGGATAGACTTCAAAATAAAATATTCGTAAATCAGTTTTGATTATCTCGCTGAGAAGAAACTGAAAAAGAAATTCTAACGGGCTGAGCTAAGCATCACTTACTTACCTAGACGTACGGCTGTTGGTATCAAACTGTGTTGTTGCCTGAAGCATACAATTATTGTATTAATTTTAATAATGTACATGAATTTGTTCAGCTAAGAAATGTGAGGTGGCGCCACAGTCGCAAAAGGCGCTATGTATATTATTACTTATTAAATTATAATAATATTCTATAAATTACGTTAAAGACGAACACACCTACAAAATAAGATTATAATTTATTAAACTAATAAGGTCTAATTAAAACAAAACAGCATCTTTAATAATAATTATTACTATTTATTTTGACCAACTCATATCATACAATATTAAATATTAACAAGACAATGGAAGGCACATAATATTATTTAATAAATAAACTAGCATTAGATATTGCATTGATACTAATAATTTTACTTATAGTATAGAATATTTTAAATAAAAGGAACAGTAGTTTTATAAATATGAAGTAATAAATAAAAACTTCCGATAACATTAAATTAAATTGAAAATATGTAGGTAATGTACGGATGTTACGTAGGTTATTGGTGGAAGTCATTACAGCTACTATATTAGGGTGCTTACCATTTGAAGTTAGATTCGCTAAAAACGCTAAAAACGATCACACTCCCAAAAAGTTGTTCCACATGGGTCTTGGCGTTATTTTCGCCATAAACGCTAAATCTAATGTCAAAAATGACAGAAGTGGCACATTTTAGTGGCATTCTTAGCGTTCATATCCTAAATGGAACAGGGGATGACAGTTACAAACGATCACAGTGATCACAACTATAGACGCAGAATGTGATCAAAATTATCGAAAATAACGTTTTTAGCGACAAATGGAATATACCCTATTACTACATTAACAATAATCTTCATGTTTAGCAGCCTATAACCTCGTACTCGCCGTAAAAAAGAAACTCGTGTACACACAGCAATGAGAGAATCATCTAGCTAGTTCAAAAAATATAACATGTGTAGGTCATATAAAAAGCGTTGTAAAATAGAAGAAAAATCGTTGAGTTACTCGTAAGACGTAAGACGTTGAAAAATTATTTCTTTGAATTGAGAACCTGCTTCTTCTCTCAGATGACCTTGCTGTTTGCAACAGGCCTGGTCTCTGCTGGAATAATACCAGTATATAGTTTGTTACGTCGGTTTTTATTTTATGTTGTGAAGTGAGGAGACGCACAAATAATGAGAACACGGGGCAGAAGAAGAAAAGACCCACCAACTGGTAAAAATGGATGTTACTTCTTTACTAAAAGAGTTTTTTTTTCGCACAGTAACGTAACCGCTTCAAGTACCTACCTTAGTTATTAAAGCCACAATATAAAAGGGACGTCTTGTACTGTGCTGAAACGCTGTCTGTTATAAACCGGGTTTTTTAGGGAGGACATAGATGATAGCTACTGCTGTTGGCCGTCCAACTCCACCGGGCTTTGAGCGAGGGAAGGTGCTCTTATATCCCTGATAACCCGGTTTAAAGAAACGTTTATACCTAGTGTGCAAGTGACAGGTCTAGCTGCGCTATAGTTTCGGTTCCATTCGTTTCTTTGTGAGATGTATAGTTAGTAATGTAATAGTTTCGATGTAGAGTATTACAATTTAACACGGAAATTAACAACGCCATCAGTGACAAAGCGATAACCCTTCCCTAGAATCATTACTGCCCTAATGACGCGACGTGTAATACAATACTGTCGGTCGTATAGTACCACCAACTTAACTGTGCAGTTCGCAAGGGCGCTGCTGGGCAAGGAAATCAATTACAAACTGTCACAATTTGAAGGAATGTTGTAGTTCTTTTTTGTGCCGCCTGAACAGATAAGTTGGTGGGACTGTACTTACGTATATGTGCATTGACTTGCCTACCTACTAACAAAACGAGAACGACGGTAAGATACTTATTTTAATAAGAGGTAATATGCATATAATTGTTGATTGTAGTAAAATATAGTGACAATAATATTTTTTTTAATATATTTATTTTTGAAATAACACATAGTCTGCGAATTACATTACAAAACTACAAATTTACGAGGGAAAAATTACACACACAGCATTAATTTTACCTCTCGTAAATTTGTAATTTTATAAAGACAAAAATTAGATTTAGTTTGAACTTCATTTCAACTTAAGTTGATCACTCCTTTACTCGAGGTTTTAGGTGTTCAACTAAGCTTGATATCCATTTATCTCTTCATTTTCTATATGCTTGGAATGTATATAATTAACTTGAAAGTTCAAACGCAGCCATATTATAGAGATTCTGCTGTCTGTCTATCTGCCGAAGTTTGTTACATGTGGTAAACAGGATACGTTAAAACTTGTTTTTATTATATTTTGTGTGGGATATTTACCTAAAGATGAATATTGGACCAGAAATTGAATTAAATAATTTTTCAGGGAAGGGGGACCAATAAATGAGATAATTAATTATAATTTTTTTTTAATAAAATATTAAACGCGCAAAACTATTAACTTCTTTTAGCATAGTTGGATAAAAACTATCCTATGTCCGTCCCCGGGTCTCAAACTATTTCCAAACCAAATTTTTCCAATCCAAATCTTTTTGCATGGTGGCAGGGCATTTTGCAAATGCCTGCTTGGCTAGCTACCACCATCAAGTAGTAAATCTGTCGCCAAGCACCTAACGTGGTGTTCCGGAAGCTGTCCTTGAGAGCCAGTGATTCAAGGTTATTATTATATTATACATTTATTTTGTTTATTTTATTAGACATGCAGAGATGTAAATTTTAGACCATTTTTGTAACGGGATCTATCTCAGAAGCTAAACTGGATATCTTATGAAATTTCGGTATATTATGTACCATATTCTCTGATAAGAAATAATTTTATTGAACAGCAGTAAGTAAGGATTAACCACCAAATAGTGAAAATGCCAATTCATAATATAGTTTGAAGCTGTGATCAAATCCAATTTTTTAACCGACTTTAAAAACATATTTTTGAAAGCTGGTGCTTCCCGTGTGGTTCCATTTAAATTTCATCAAAATCGGTCAAGCCGTTTTTGAGTTACACTCCAATAACTGAAAATGGATTTTCTATCTCGATGATATAGTCATTGAAAGTGAATGACAATTGATCAGTGGCAAGGGTCACTAAAAAGGGTGAAAACAATATTTTACCTCAAAATGGAACCGACTTCAACTCTCAAAAGTGTTAAATAACCTGTCGAAGTCGGTAACACGTGCACAATATTGTGGTAATAGGTAGGTACTTTCACGTTTTTGAGTGTTTAATTCGGTTCCATTTAGAAGTTTGTATTTAATTTAAGGACTAGGCCTTATTCCGTTTAAAATTCCCGCCAAAGAATAGTCTTGAATATTCAACGTAACAAAGTTCCCGCAGTTCCTGCATTCCCACTGACCCACGCAGGTTAATTATTTTTACACCGCAATAATTAGGGGGCCTGCACACTGAGTGCGCAATAACTTATTGCCAAGGTCTAAGATTTATCGGCTTTTACCTAATCGCCCGCCTTATGATTAGTGAAGAGGATGACGTCGTAGTTATAGGATCTATGGAAATGGTACAGAGCGGTTTGGTTGAAATTTGAGCGTACCTACCTATTCCATGATCCTTGTTTAGTCATTTTACAGATAAAACAGCATCGCGTAACGCGTGTTTTAGCACCCACGTTTCGTTAGACATGTTTAGGGCACATGTAGTAGAGGGCGAACCTATTTTCATCTACCGGGAACGGTACCAGACTCCCGACTGTTACTGGAAAATACAATGCTCAAAATTCATTGATCTATGCACAAGATCTATGCATCATTACGTAATTTTTTTGACTAAAATATCACATGTACTCCGACCTCCACATTTTTTTATGTGATTATGAAGGAACAAGCTCGTGGCCCACCTGACGTTAAGCGGATTAAACTCTGTCTTTAACATGCATTTCATAATTTGAAGAATTGTACTGCGCCCGTCACACTGAGACATACAATTGTTAAGTCTAATTTTTTCTGGCACTCAAGGACTGCTGCTGGAGCACACTGTTAGGTGCTTGGCGACAGATGTTCCACTTAAGGGTGGTAGCTAGTCAGGCGGGCATTCGCAAAATGTTCTTCCACCATATATGATATAGTCATTGACTAATGATATAGTCATTGAAAATGAATTACAATCGAAAAAAAAAAACACTGTTCAGTTATTGGAACGTAACTTAAAAACGTCTTGACCGATTATGATGAAATTTAAATGGGATCACACGTGAAGTATCAGCTTTCATATAAAATAATAATCATTAAAATCAGTTCAGTCAGTCAAAAGTTCTGAGGAAACAAACATACAAAAATACACTCGAGATGAACCTCCTCCTTTTTGTGAAGTCGGTTAGAAATCAAAGCATTCGCATGGTTGCAAATGCGTATATTAGAGTTAGAGATGTTTTTATGGTTTTGTTTCTTTTTACCTACTAATAAATAAAAATATTAGATATAAGAAAATTACTTTGGCAATATTCTTTTGGAAATTATGTTTAGTAGTAGTAGAACTCTTTGTGCAAGTTCGTTCGGTGAAGTACCGCCACCATACCTATTTCTACCGCCAGGCAGATAATTCACATTACCGTGCACCGGTTTGAAGGGTAGGCATGGGCGCCGGTGAAATTACAGGCACAAGAGACTTAACAACTTACTGCTTCAGGGTGATGGGCGCAGTGCAGTTCGCCACTTGTGACGAACTGAAACATTACATCTCACTTGCAAACACCATAGACTGTCGATAGTGTGCAAGTAAGACGTATTGATTTACAGCGCCATCTATGATTCGTTTCTATATTAAACCGGGATATGCTCGAATAATAATCTTTTATCACGCTGAATCCAAAAAGTATTTTTTTTAATGTTATTGTGACGAATCAAGCCCTAGGCCCACCTGATGTTAAGTGGACTAGCCTCTGCCTATAGCAGACGCATTTCTTCAATGACGAATTGCACTGTGCCCGTCACACTGAGACGTACAGTTGTTAGGTCTTATGTGCCTATAATTTTACTGGCCCTCAAGGACTGCTGCCGGAACACACCGTTAGGTGCTTGGCGACAGATTTTCTACTTGAGGGTGGTCGCTAGCCAGGCAGGCATTCGCAAAATGCCCTTCTATCATGCGGTGGAGCTCAAGCCCACGGCGGGATTCGATCCATGGACCAGTCCATAGCCAATGCCACTGAGCCATCACTGCTTCAAGAGTCTCTGAATATGATATAAACGACGGAAGACGAGCAAAACTTTTAATCAAAATAAAACGAGGATGAAAACTGCAAGGAGCTCATCCAGAATATTCTACAAGATTCTACATCAATGCATTACCTTCTGTCTATTCGTGTAAAAAGCTCTCTCAAGCTAATGGGGATGATCATTAATATTTTACGCAGCAGATAACGGTTATGCATTTATTTATACATCTTCTTGCTTTAGGTTTACCAGGTTAGGTACTAGTTACTATTGACAGTCAGTTTAATGATTCTAGAGGATTTATTTGCAGTTTTGCGGAGCCTTATTACATTTTCTAACATCAATTATGTTTAGGGCTTCAAACACTGCGAATATTTTATAAAGCCGGGCCTCAAATGTGTTTTGAACAAGTGTTGATGATAAAGTTTGACAGTTTTTGTTTAGTGGAGTGTTCACATCTCAGGTGCGGTACCATATCAGCAAAACCGCTACATACAAGTTATTATGTTAAAGTTATTAAAGTTATGTTAAAAAGTTATGTATTAAAGATTGCTGTAGATGAACTGATGGTGTGAGCCGATAAATAACAACTTCACTTGAACTTTTCAATGTATATTATCACAAAGGCACGAGATTAAGACAGGTTAATCAAAAAAATTGTGGCGCAGCGCAGTGCACTCGCTCGCTTTTTTAACGGACTGCCCGCGATAGCCGCGGTCGTATGCCAGATACTTTTTACAAAATAATGTGGGTACGAGTTCTTAACTACCTGTCTTGTGTTGAAATAAAAACAATGAGCGCGTTGCTAACATTCCCCACCCTAGTGCTGACTCTGCAGTTTCAGCACTCATCATCCAATGGAATTCGTGCGACGCGAGCTGCCGGTCTCTTCCACACACCAGTCTTAGTTTTGACTTCAACGAGGCTTACGCGACCATCTTTACCTGGATGTAACTGCTGGATCACACCTTTAGGCCAGGTGTTCCGAGGACTATCAGGATTGACTACTAAAACTAGGTCACCCACCTGTAGAGGTTTCACCTCTTCAGTCCATTTTTTCCTAGGTAGCAGATCAGGCAAAACTTCCTTCACCCATCTACGCCAAAACATGTCCGCTAAAATTTGAGACTTACGCCATTGTTTCCGCAAGTTCATATCGCTGACATCAAAGTTTCCTATTATAGGCATATTTGAAGATGAGCCTAAAAGAAGATGGTTTGGAGTCAGAGACTCCAAACTTTCAGGGTCAACTGAGACGTGCGACAGTGGACGGCTGTTGACCATGTTCTCAACTTCCGCCATCAGAGTAACCAGCACTTCTTCTCTTGGGGCACGCTCGTGTAATATGACCCTGAGTGATGACTTAACGCTACGAATAAGCCTCTCCCATGCTCCAGCCCAGTGTGGACTTTTTGGTGGTACAAAAATCCATTGCATATCATTATTCACGCCGATGGCCTTGAGCGCGTCTCTATCCAGTCCCTGTATGGATTGTTTTAGCTCCTTTTCAGCGCCTCTTAAGTTAGTTCCATTATCCGAATAGAGATAGCTTGGCCAACCTCGGCGGGCTGCCATACGTCGCAGTGCCATAATGAGGGAGTCTGTGGTAAGTGACGCTACAATCTCCAAGTGGATAGAGCGCACTGTGAGGCAAGTAAATAAAACACCATACCTCTTCTGTCTGCTTCTGCCTACCGTCACTTCCATGGGACCAAATAGATCCAGACCAAAGAAGGTGAATGGCCGCTGATGATGAGCTACGCGAGCGTGGGGTAAGTCACCCATTCTCGGTACTTGAGGTTTACATTTTCTAATACGACAAAGCATGCAACTTGAAACTACAGTTTTAACCGTTGGTCTTATTCTTATAATCCAGTATTTCTGTTTAAGGGTATTTATTACTGTCTCCTGGTTCCCGTGTGCAGCTGTAAGGTGAGAATGTCTAACAAGAAGACGCGTGATTAAATGTTTACCATCTAAAATAATTGGTCTTTTTACTTCCAGGTCCACGTCTGATGCCGCATCAATACGCCCACCGAGTCTGAGTAAGCCCGTCGTTTCGTTGAGATAAGGAGACAAGGTACGTAGTTTGCTATCTCGCGATATTTGCTTACCCTTTTTTATTGCAGATATTTCAACAGCAAACGAATCTAACTGCGCTTTTCTTAGCAGTAAAACCTCAGCTTGAGCCATTGAACCGCAGTCTACTTCACCTGTGAGTCCCTTACATTTATCAATGAATTTCAGTACGACAGCCATAGTGCGCTTCAAACGAAGTCAGCAAGAGAAGCGCTGTGGGTCTGGAACGGGTAAGTCAGTCGCGGACTCTTGCACCATCGCTATACATTCTATATTAGTATTTTTACCTTGTACAATATCCTCGGGCCACGATGATTCGTCGCTATAGAGGAAATCAGGTCCTTTGAACCATCGTTTTTTAAATTTTATATAATTGAATTCCTCCCGGGTTCCGATGTCCGCTACGTTCAGTTCAGATTTTATATATCTCCATTCCGAAACACGAGTAAGTTCGTCGATTTCTCCTAATCGATTAGCTTCAAAGGTTTTATACTTACGTGTGTTATTTCTTATCCACTGAAGAACGGTAGTAGAATCGCACCAAAAATAGCGTCGTTGTGGTACCATTCTATGCTCTTTAACAATAGTATCGGCTAATCGCGCTGCCATGACAGCAGCTTGTAGTTCAGCTCGGGGAATAGTTATCGGCTTAACGGGTATCACGCGGCATTTACTAGCTATAAACGCGACGCGTACCTTACCGTTTGCCTTCCATCGCCAGAACGAAGTCGTACACATTGCTTTAAGAGATGCATCACATAGCGTATGCAGCTCCAAGCTGGTGTAACTATTACTGGTACTCGAAGCACTTGGCAACACCGTAGCACTCACCGTAGGCAAGCTACGCCCTTCGTTGCAGATTACTGAGGCTGAGTCATCGCTGCTGGCTGGCGTGGCGGCGGCATGGGTCGCACGCGGTGCGAGGGGAGTGAGCCCTGGGCTTACCTCACACGTACCGATCGGTTTCTGGTTCCCATTGTTCTGGCGCACGACGTTTGTTGTAATGATTTGAGTATGATAACACCTAGGTATCCGTATTCGACTTACATCTTTCAATAATTCTACCCATTTGCACCATTTGCTGTAAATGTCATCAGGGACGGCATCATCCCAGCCAACTTTGAGACGCCATGTTTCCTGCAGCATTATTTTCCCTTGAATAGTAAATGGTGCCAAAAACCCAAACACGTCGAATATCGACATGACTACTCTAAGAATAATTCTTTTTGTAGGCCTGTCTTGAATTACATTTTGTGGTATTCGTTTTAAAGATAAATCGAACCCAAGTTTATCCTCAGACGGATTCCACATGAGTCCTAAAGTCCGCTCACCTTGATACTGCTGATCGACCTTGAAATTAACGGCGGCAGGACCTAAGGTTTCCTTGGGCACGCTGTCTAATACAGCGTCACTGTTACTCGTCCAGTTCCGGATATGAAAGCCACCACTTTTGTGAATGTCCGTTACATTCCTTACCATTTCTATTGCTGTAGCTTCATCCGGTAGACTATCAATGTAATCATCCATGTAGTGCGATTTATATACGGCTTCAACAGCTGCCGGCAATGTCGACTCGAATCGACGCGCATTCATATTTTTAATAAATAAAGCCGTGAAAGGCGCACAATTTAAACCAAAAACAAGACTCGTACTTACATACGTTGAGACTGGCTCGTTCGAGTTCTCTCGCCAAAGAAATCTTAAAGCATGTTGATCTTCGGGGCGGATTTTGACCCTAAGAAACATATCCTTGATGTCACCTGTTACTGCAATTACGTTTTCCCTAAAGCGCAGCATTATACCAAACAGAGATGACAACAAGTCTGGTCCTGTCAAAAAATAATCATTCAGGCTTTTACAACTTACAGAATCCGCAGCGTCGAATACCAACCTTAAATTTTTCTTGTTGGGGTTATCAACCCCAAAATGAGGCAAATACCATGTTTTGGTTACAGGAGTAACATCGTCAAGTTTCTTTGCATAATCATTTTTCAATAAATGATTAATGCGCTCCTTATATCTATCAGCGAAAATATGGTCACGTCCCATTTTTCGTTCTATCCCCTTTAACCTTTGTAAGGCATTAGGATAGGAGTTTGGCAGGCTACAGGTGGCATCCTTCCATGGCAGACCTACGCACCACCGTCCATCAATTAATTCAGCAGAGTTTTCTAACTGAGCTACCGCGTGTAAGTCATTAATGTTTTGACGAGGCTTACCTGCCACACCAAGTGAGTCAATAGCAAATGAGCGCCTTACCTCCTCGTGGAGCTCGCGTAACAACAGCTGCTCGTCGCGCGCATCGTGGCTGGTGGCGGTGGGTGGCGCGCTGGCATCGCACGAGTTTAAAAACAGCGTCGCCTGGAATGCGCCAGCAGACCGCGCGTATCCAGTGCGCGGTGGGTGAAACATACCATGAATACACCAGCCTAGGGGAGTCAATGTAGCAGACGGCTCATTACGTTTACCTAATCTTACTTCAAGCGGTAACAGTAAATGATAATTATCTTGGCCTATAAGTATCTCTGGCTTAACATCATTTGTACACAAATAACTTTCCAAGCTAATTAAATGACTATAATTTTTACAATCTACCATAGAAAATTGCTGAACCGGTAAATTCAACTTGTCAACACAACGCACTTTAATATTATGCACCTTATTGTTCATACCCGATAAGTTCATATTTGCAACCATTGTTTCACACACGAGTTCGTTATCTGACCACGCGCCGCGGATACGCATTGTCTCAGAACGGCCTACCAGACCGGCGCGCTTCGCTAAATCTGAGCTAATCATCGAAACAGTTGACCCGTCGTCTATCAATGCACTAGTATTTATTACGCCGTTATTACTGTGAATTCGTATAGGTACAACTTTAAGTAGAACTTTACAATCACTCGCGTTATTTATATGCGTCACTGTTTCACTGATGCTGGCGGAGGGTGTCGTAGTAGGCGCCGACGTCTGTGACGTCGGCGACACTGGGTTCTGCTGGCATAGTCTGGAGGCAGCGGCGGGTTCGAGTTTGTTTACATCATAATGAAGTAGGCTATGATGTGCCTGACCACAGCTGTTCTTATCGCAAACGGGTGCAGAACAGGTTTCTCGCTTGTGCCGTGATATTAAGCATTTGAAGCAAATCCCGTTACGTTTTACAAATTGCCATCGCGTTTTACGTAATGCTTTCTTGAATTCTTTACAATCAGTAAGTTTATGTTTCGATGCACGGCAATATAGGCACTTATTCTCTTCTTGTTCAGAATTAACTAATATCGTTTGTGTGCGATTATTGGTACTGTCATAAGTCTTATTATATTTTTATTGATCATTGCGTTGGCTCGTAAAATACATATGTGATGTTGTAGATATTTTTACGGCTTCATTGTGCAAGAAATCTGATAAAATAACCATGCGTGATTTATGTCCTTCTGTAATTAGTGGGAAACTATAGTCGGACCATTTAGATAACAGAATAGTAGGTAGTTTTGACAGTATAATATTAACTATGCTGGTACCTTGTAAGTATTCTTCACGTTTAACGGCTCGAACTGCTTCTATCAGATTTTGCACTTTCACTGAAAACTGCACAATGTCTTTATGATAATCTTGTGGCATGGGATTTAACTTTTTCATATCTTGTAAAATCTTTGATATTATATGATCGGGATTGCCAAAACGTAATTCCAATGTTGACATAATTTTGCAAGGAGGACTCGCGGTGATGAGCAACGCCGCGACAGCATCCTTGGCTGCTCCCCGGAGACACTTTCTCAACCACAGATTTTCTTCTGGTGAAAATTTACATAATTCGGTCGACTCATTGTAAGCTTGCTTAAACTGTAACCATTCAAGGGGTTCTCCATGGAAATCCGGTAAATCCTTCGGCGTGCATAACCGAGACATAAGGTTTGTATTTGGTGCACTCGTAGAAGCCAAATCCTTCAACGCACTAGCAAGCATCTGAATAGTCGCATTGATGCCGGAAGCATCCGCTGGTGATGGCGATGCGTGTGGCATATGTGGCTGCGACTCCAACGGCAGATGAAAGGTTGTAGGTGACGGCTGAGGTAGCGATATAGCTTGCATAGGTGGAACTTCAGGTGCCACCGACGTAGTGATGGCGTTTGCTGCTTCAACTGTTTGTTGCACTGGTGGATACAGTATGCCCGAAGGATTACCATACTCGGGGGCCGACTGCATCCGTTCATGGTGACTATGCTCGAGCCATTTTTCTACTTCCTGAGTGCGATCTTCGTGTGGACTGTAATTATCTTTGCTTTCTTCTTCCAAATCAGCTAAGTCCGCTTCCAGTTGTCTGTCTATCAATTCCATTTGAATCTGTGCCTTTTGTTTTGCAGCGTTTAACGCCAGGTGCGCCTTTCTAGCCTTTGTCGATGACGAAGCTTGCGTGCGACCTTTTGACCTTGGGGCCGCTTCACTTTTAACGCTCGGCGTAACTGCAGGTGTTTTGAAGATAACATTTTGAGGTGTAGGCAATGCTGCACTCACTACTGACGCACATTCTTCCGTAGATAACTTCTTTTGTTGTTCAAGTTGTGGCTCAGCTTCGTGTCGCGCCATACTTCGCGTGCGCACCATTTTTGTTGTCGCTGGTGGCGTATGATACATGTAGTGTCTGGCTCGAAGACCACTTTGTAGCTGAACTGATGGTGTGAGCCGATAAATAACAACTTCACTTGAACTTTTCAATGTATATTATCACAAAGGCACGAGATTAAGACAGGTTATTCAAAAAAAAATGTGGCGCAGCTCAGTGCACTCGCTCGCTTTTTTGTACGGACTGCCCGCGATAGCCGCGGTCGTATGCCAGATACTTTTTACAAAATAATGTGTGTACGAGTTCTTAACTACCTGTCTTGTGTTGAAATAAAAACAATGAGCGCGTCGCTAACAATTGCTATAGAGACAATCTTATTTTTTTTTTATGCATGATAGGTAAGCCTTTGAACACTATCTCACCTGACGATAAGTGATGATGTGGTCGAAGATGTTGTTCAGGCTAACCTAGAAGTACTGGCTCTCAAGGACAGCTGCCGGAACACACCGTTAGGTGCTTGGCGACAGATTTTCTACTTGAGAGTGGTAGCTAGCCAGGCGGGCATTCGCAAAATGCCCTACCACCATGCTATAACGACTGCCATCCTAAGACAACAACCGGGACCGACGGCTTAACGTGCCCTCCGAAGCACGGAAACGCTCAGTAGTAATGTCACTAGCGGTCACCCATCCAACTCATGACCGCGGGCGACGTTGCTTAACTTTGCTGATCGGTTAAGAACAGCTAAGTAAACTTCGTTACGAGCGCTTCAAATATATATAATGAATATTGAAAATTAAGTGTTTAAAACACTTTCACTTATAAGAAAAGGGGAGACATGGCGACCTCGAATATGGAAATGTCAAACCATCACCTCATTGAGTCTCAGTAGTGTGTCTCTGTGCGTCTACTGCATATTTTTTCCTGTCTATGTTATTCATTATTAAGGGTATATTATTTTATTATGTTATTTTCGATAATTTTGATCACATTCTGCGTCTATGGTTGTGATCACTGTGATCGTTTGTAACTGTTCTCCCCTGTTCCATTTAGGATAAGAACGCTAAGAATGCCACTAAAATTTGCCACTTCTGTCACTTTTGACATTAGATGTAGCATTTATGGTGAAAATAACGCCAAGACCCATGTGGAACAACTTTTTGGGAGTGTGATCGTTTTTAGCGTTTTTGGCGAATCTAACTTCAAATGTGTTGAGGCTGTGTTCAGCAGTGGACGATCCGGCTGATACAGTAATTATCCTTCCGTTGGGTCGACAGGGTGAATAAGAGTAGTTAGACAATTTTGTACTGTTCCCACATTACTGAAATAAAGGTAAGAAGATGATGAAGATGAAACGTTATTTTATAAATAAAATCTTAGTAAGTATTAATTTTATTGTAGTGCCGAGAAGTATTTCATGTCGTCAATTACTGCTCGGCGAAATAAAACCAGTCCCTTTGGTTATGTATGATCATAGTTAATTTGTTATTGTTATGCATTTTGCGTAATGTTATGTTATTTGTCAACAACTCTACTTTTGTACGCATACCGGACAAATCTCTGTGATTATTGGTATTTTTGTTTTTGTAAATGATTTAAATAAATAAATAAAAATAATGTAGCGAACACATAAAAATGAATTTATGGCGATTGCTTCCATAGATAGAGATTCTCACGTATTTATGACGTATGTATATAGGTAGTGAATGAAGTTGTATGAAGAGAGTCATTAAACACACATTACCTATAAATATTCATCACAAACTTTATAACAAAATCTTTCAACCTCATCTGACAGCTCTCTAACCCTTAACGCTAACTTCACACTTGAAATATTGACAGTAACATCACATCAATGAAACAATTTTTCGAAGCAGTGATGGCTCAGTGGCATTGGCTATGGACTGCCACGCAGCAGTTTCATGGTTCGAATCCCGCCGTGGGCTTAAGCTTCACTGCGTGGTGGAAGGGCAATTTGTGAATGCCCGTCTGGCTAGCGACCGCACCATCAAGTAGAAAATCTGTTGCCAAGCACCTTTACGGTGTTTTCCGGCAGCTGTCTTTGAGAGCCAGTAAATCTAGGTTAAGCCTGTTAACACCTTCGACCACATCATCACATCAACAACAACAAAAAAAACAATCTTGAGGGTTGCTAGATAATGGAAAAAATATAAGTACCTACAACTTAGAAAAAAACTTAACTACTACCTCATAATATAGCTATATATATCATATTATATCCACATTTTTAATTTTCTTCACCTCAACGTATAAGTAGGTATCGTTTCCATGACTCCGACGACACGATACGGTGGGGTAAGGGACAAATTGTGCAGCCCCGTGGGAAATCTGCGGTTATTAGCTGTCAATCACGGGACCGTTCACCCTACCGGTTTGTATTGGAAACGTAGAAATGAAGTGCCGAGATTTTTTTTCTTAGTTGTGTAATACTTCGGCCCTACTTTTTTTTTTTTTTTTTTTATACCTTATAGGTTAGCCTTTGACCACTATCTCACCTGATGGTAAGTGATGATGTGGTCGAAGATGTTGTTCAGGCTAACCTAGAAGTACTTTCATCACACATTAATCTGTCCACTCGGATAAATTTTCGTATGAAACGTGATGTAGTCATATTGAGATTTAGGGCCTGTTTCAGAATGTTCGAGTAAGTTCCGGTCAAACTACCCAGTTTTTTTTTAAATATTATTGTGACGGAATAAGCACGAGACCCACTTGATGTTAAGCGGACTAACCTCTGCCTATAACAGAAACATTTCGTCATAAGTCACGAATTGCACTGGGCCCGTCACCTTGAGACATAGTTGTTAAGTCTCAGTTGCCTGCAATTTCACTGGCTCTCAAGGACTGCTGCCGGAGCACACCGTTAGGTGCTTGGCCACAGATTTTCTACTTGAGGGTGGTCGCTAGCCAGGCGGGCATTCGCAAATTGTCCTTCCACCATGCGGTGAATTTCAAGCCCGCGACAGGATTCGAACCATGGACCTGCGGCACGGCAGTCCATAGCCAATGCCACTGAGCCATCACTGCTTCAAAAATCCACAGATAAAGCAGTATGCTGCTTTATCAGAGCTTTAATCAGTACATAAAATAACCGAATGATAAAATGACAGTTAACTGCAGTGCGTTTCAAGCTTTAACCGATGGATAGGATAAGTCGATGACTGTGAAACGCAAAGTTAGTGTTTTATTTATTAAATATGTTCTGGGTAGTATAACCGGAACTTACTCGAACATTCTGAAACAGGCCCTAGTCTCAAAACGATTTAGTCATACCCGCTGCCTAGTCATATCACGATGTAGCCGTACCCATAAAATAATATTTAAAAAAATAGTATGTAATAAAAATAACATAAAATATATCGCATAACATTATTAAACAAAAGAGTAAATTACATTTTGGATAATTCGATAATTTGGGGGTTTGTTTTTTTTAGTTTAGCATTTGACTACTTTCTCACCCGATGGTAAGTGATGATATGGTTTAAGCTGTTGTTCAGGCTATCCTAGAATTACAGGCCAGCAGGAAAACACCGTTAGGTGTAGAGACAGATTTTCTACTTGAGAGTGGTAGCTAGCCAGGCGGATATTAGCAAAATGCTCTACTACCTTGCATAATGATAACCGTTACAATGAGGATCCCAAGTTTTATAATTGGCACTAGCTACTTGATATAATGATGGCCCAGTGGCAATGGCTATGGACTGCCGCGCATAAGGTTCATGGTTCGAATCCCGCCAAGGGCTTGATTTTTTTATGATATAAATATGCACACTTCATATATTAAGGACTAACCTCAGCCTATAACAGATGCATTTCGTCACAAGTGATGAATTGCATTGCATCCGTCACTTACAGTTATTAAGGACTGCTGCACATACAGTTGTTAAGGACTGCTGCAAGTAGAAAATCTATCGCCAAGCACGTTACGGTGTGTTCCGAGGTCCTTGAGGGCCAGTAATTATGAGTATGACTAAACAATCAGGAGATATTGTCAGCCAAAAAATGGCACTAACGCAGTGTGGCTGCGATTTGTTCCTACTATAGGTACTCAGTTAATTGCGAACAAAATTAGGTAGGAATTAAATTAAAAAACAAAATATTTGCAGAATAGGCCATCAGTATCTAAGGAATTGTGTCGGAACACGCAGTAAGCAGCATAATATAAACCTGGTGTTAATTTAACGGTAACTTCTGTCTTTTGGTTACTTTTCACGCAAAATTTGAATTCGATCTTCATTAAATCTTAAATTTAAACGAAGTAGATACGTTCTGAGCGTATAGTGATGTACAATTGGAAAGTGTTCGAACTAAGTATCAACTCGAAGTACGATATTTTTTTTTATTCTACCTTCAACAATTGGCAAAAGGTATCCCCGAGTCTACCGATACGAGATACCCGCTGGATTACGGAGTGGAAATGAGTCGCGACTTAATTTCCTGGAATCCGTGCCTTCCGTGCTTCGTTGCGATTCGCTATCATGTCTTTGCCTTTTATATAATATTGTACAAAAAAAATCCTTGTATAAAAAAAAAATTAGTCCCGAATTCAAAATGAGACTGTTACACGGCCTCCTTGGATGTTGTAAGAGGCAACTAAGAGCAAAATGCGCCTCATGAGCAGCATGTGACCACTTACATCGATGTGAGTGTTGCATGCTAGCCGCCGCTGTTTAGACATACTACATATTATATTGGAAGTCTTTGCAATTTATACAACATTTAATTTAAAAAAAAGTGTGTATAAAAATGAGCCCCGAATTCAAAATAAGACTGTTACACGGCCTCCTTGGATGTTGTAAAGGGAAACTAAGAGCAAAATACGCCTAATGAGCAGGATGTCGCCACTTATATCGACGTGAGTGGAGGCAAGCGAACCGTTTAGATATACAACATATATTTATTGAAGCAAAGCTGTGATGGCCCAGTGGAAATGTCTAAAGACTGCCGCAAAGCAGACCCTAGTTCAAATCCCTTCGCAGGCTTGAGCTTCACTGCATTCCGGTCCAGCACCCCACGAGGCCTTTATACATGCAGGGTTATTGGAAAAATGCTAATAACCTCTTGTGTCTCCGTTTAACAAGGCATGTAACATTAGTTCTACAACTTCACTCAAAAACTAAAACATCTGTCAGAAAAAAACTATTAAGTTTTTCTAGTACTGTCTGACACTTTTATGTGCTGTGTCTCGTAGGAAAAGACAATGCCTACTCCGAGCTAACAGCGCCCACCGCGCTCCCTTTAAATAGAGTTTTGAATAGTTACATCGAAAGTAATAAAATATATAAAATAATAAATTACATGCACAAGGGACTAAACTTCAGGTGGGCCTCGAGCATGTTCCTTCACAAACACATAAAAATAAAAACATTCGCCTAAACATGTTTGTTAGAAATAACAGAAGCCAACTCTAATAGGTTGTTAGCATTTTTCCAATAACCCTGTATAACCTAATAAGAATAAAAGTATTGCAGTATGTATATTATTCAAGTCATAACTAAAATCGTCTGATCAATAATTACTACCACAAAACCAAATTAAATATCTGATGTGAAACTGATTCAAATTGGGTTTTCCACAGAATATAGATTTTCACAAGTAATCCACTGAGCTTCACCTTTACCCAGGACCTTTACCAGGTGGACCTTTAAAAAGTAAAGTCCATTATGGCCTGTTCGGCGCAGACCAACGGAATGAATTGTTGATGACGCCCAAATGTCAGGTGAAATGGAATAACTTATGAGGACTGCTTTATCAGAGCTGGACGTTAGTATTTAGGGTTGATTAAAACCTTCTTGGTTTCGTTTGTAATGTTTTTACGATTACATAGGTACGTATTGAACAACTAACCTATACTCTGGTTTTTAATTCGAGATCAAAAATGTAAACAAAGGTGTTAACCGTGCAAAAAAATATAATAATAATTAGAAAAAGTACTTGGTAATTTTTCTAATTTTGGGAACGGATGGAGCATTTAATGTAAAAATATATATTTAATGCTATAATTTGTAGCATTATTATGAAACAATAAAACACTTTTATATGCGCGTACATATTTACGCATATATTCAAGCCTGAAAAAATTAGTGTAAGATTTTTTTGTTTTTAATAGCCACACTTGTGAGAATTTTTTTGAAGAAAAACTATTGAACAGTTTGACAATGACATTATATTGACATTTCTTTGTTTACATTTTTGATCTCGAATTAAAAACCAGACTATAGATAGGTAAATTCTAGTTAGTTTTTAGAGCAGTGGTGTTAGGATATAACTACTCTATATATTAGATCCTTACATATGAAATTGGCGTTTTTCGTACTGGCCACTTTAATCACGAATTTCTCCTCTTTGGTAAGGAATTCCAAATTCAAATTTGTACAGCTATAGACTCATGTATTTGTGCTTCGATGATCGTCATTCATTTGTTTTTTTTCTTCTGTTTTTTTCTGTTTGCGTCACTCATTTTACAAAATGGAAAACCTTAAATATCGCATTATTTACGAGTACGAGTTCCGCCGTGGCACTAGTGCTGCGGAAACAACTCGAAGGGTGAATGATGTGTATGGCGGTCGTGTTGCAAAAGAAAACACAGTTCGTTTTTGGTTCCAACGTTTTCGTTCTGGAAATTTCGACCTGCAGAACAAGCCCCGTGGACGGCCTGAGACTCAAGTTGATAATGAAGAGTTGAAGGCTATTGTGGAAGCGGATCCATCGCAAACCACGTCCGAGTTAGCTGCAGGCTGCAATGTTAGTGATAAAACTGTTTTAATTCACTTGAAGCAAATTGGGAAGATTAAAAAGCTTGAAAGGTGGGTACCTCACGAATTGACTGAAACAAACCGGCAAACGCGCGTCGATTGCTGCGTTACATTACTAAACCGGCACAATAATGAAGGTATTTTAAACCGAATCATTACCTGTGATGAAAAATGGGTTCTTTACGATAATCGGAAGCGCTCAGCGCAATGGTTAGATCCTGGCCAGCCAGCCAAATCCTGCCCCAAGCGAAAATTAACCCCAAAAAAGTTACTTGTAAGCGTTTGGTGGACTAGTGCCGGTATTGTTCATTACAGTTTTTTCAAATCTGGCCAGACTATTACGGCTGATGTCTATTGTCAGGAATTGCAAACCATGATGGAAAAGCTAGCGGCTAAACAACCTAGGCTGGTCAATCGCTCCACGCCACTGCTGCTTCACGACAACGCTAGACCACACACTGCGCTACAGACGGCTACTAAATTAGAAGAGCTTCAATTGGAAAGTCTAAGACATCCTCCGTACTCCCCGGACCTTGCTCCAACAGATTACCATTTTTTTCGAAATTTGGATAACTTCTTGCAAGGGAAAAAATTCAACTCAGCAGTCCAAATCGCCTTCAAAGATTTTATTGATTCCCGTCCGACTGGTTTTTTTAGTAAAGGGATCAATGAACTACCTATGAGATGGCAAAAGTGCATAGAAAATAATGGTTCATACTTTGATTAATTAAATATATTATATTAAAAAATATTCGACTTTTTGTTCCTCCCATACAAAACGCCAATTTCATATGTAAGGACCTAATATTTCAACTCTCTGCCACTCCTACATAAAATATAACCTTCTATTGATTTTGTATACAGATATTTTATTTTAGAATTGCTTTTAAACGTAAATTTCTAAAGTTTTCATAATTTTTATACTAATCAAGTTTACCGGAATAATATAAAAATTTTACCTTCAAATAAAATTTGTATTATGCTTCCAATGACGTCCGAAGTCCATTATGAGAGAGTACATCGTTTCCTTTGCCTCGCATGGTCGCTAGATGTCGCTACTTCCGCTTCCTAGACGCGCCTGCAGCGCCCCCTATCATTTCCGGTCTGCAACTAAACTACCTACCCAACACAAGCCGCCATCTTCGACATTGTTCCGCTCATAATGCCATAGCACCAGGAAGACATTACTGGGACTTCGGACGTCATTGGAAGCATAATACAAATTTTATTTGAAGGTAAAATTTTTATATTATGCGTTCCGTTTGACGTCCGAAGTCCATTATGAGAGAGTGTTTGTTATCTCCTGGTGGCTTGTATCTTTGGTAATATTAAATTAAAACGCAACAATGTGATTGAACGTAATATAATGGAAACTTAATTGCATATTGACTAAAGTTCCAGTTATAAATGAACATATATTGTCCTATAAGTATTATGAATCAGGCTGAAAATACTATAACAGAGATTCTTCAGACGTTATTTCTCTATTAGAGTTTAAAACTTTTTGAAAGTACATTGGTGATGTCAATTGGCTTTAGATAGAATATCATTAATATGGTAATTTTCTACCCAGTTTGAAGATAAGACCGCTGATCTACAAATACCAACTGACGCATGAATACCAGCCTCAGCCAGAAGCTTCTTCGCACCAATCCTAGGTGCAGTAGCTGGCCTAGTAGGGCTTCTAGTTGCTAAGAATAAACTAGTTATATTTCCCCGGTTTTCTTGTGTCATATTTATTAGAGTGCGTAACCAATATACTGCATCGATGCTTTTATCAGGTGCGGATAAAAAAGGTCCAACTGGATTGTTAATATGAGGATGAGTCAGTTCTCGACCCAAAAACGGGGTGCAAGGTAATAGAATCCATGTTATCTATAAAATGTTGACTGTTAGTATCAAAAGAGTAAAATTGTTTACTCAACAACCTGAAGATAATAATAAAATAGTTGCAGTGTGTCTGGATACTTAATACAAACTATTCAAATTTATATAGTACTTTTTTAACGACGTAATCAAAATAGCAATGGCTTTCAATGTGTGTTTTACGATTGGATTTGCAGAAATTTTACAAACAGATATCGTTTCACAAACGGATGAAATAACCAATTTATGAACGAGAATTGATCGGCAAGAGAGACTATCAGTTAAAATAGGTAACCGAGGTACCTAGCTACATTTGCTGGTTCTGGTATACGAAAATTAATGCTATTTTCTTGGCAAAATCTAACCCTAACCAACTCCTAGCTCCAAATAGGGGCATAAGTTTTTATTGTAGACTGTCTCCAACATGATGACACTCCTCCTGCGTCCACGTATCTATCAAGGCATCCCACCCGAAATAAGCCAGGCTTCTAGGTGTAACTTGCCGACTTGAACCGGTGATAGCATAGTGATATCATTCCACTTGGTTCTTGCACGTTCCACGAGGATGTATTGATCTGAGGCTGAATTTAGGTGATCTAATACCCTGGGTATAAGGCTGGGCGGCCGGAACAACCATGCAAGTTGATAATGCCAGGATCTACTGAAAGCGTCGTGAAAGTAGGCGTAAGAGTCTGACAAGTCTAGCGAAACATAGTTTGCTATAACATGAGCCGTCTGTGATGCAAACAGTAGGTCTGGTGTGCCAGTCACACTGAACAGTCTCGACGTTTCTTCGTCTGTGAGATGCCACTCGGCGTTGGCGCGATTCCGTGAAAGATCGACGTGAAAGTCCGATCGGCTTCGGTGTTGAATAGACCCGGTGGTTGGTGAGGGCGAAGCACAATGATGAAATGATATGAAACTTATTTACTTGTGGTCCTAGGTTACAGTGTTAGGTATTATAATATACAAATAGTCACGCTAGAGCCCGCTTTACGCATGTTGAGGTGATCCACCAGGTTTAACAGCTGTTGAGTCAGATCTAGCAGTTGCCGTGATCGCGTTCCTTCTTCGTTTTTTTTTATGTAGGACACGACTGTTCAGTTATCGCTCTGGAAAATCACTGTCGCAATTTGAATCTCCATCGCTTTGGCTGATATAGCGGCTTAATAACCGAAATGTGCAGTATTCTGCATAAATTTCCTTCAAGTTGCAATGCCATTTTGTCTGATATTGCTCCCATAGGCCTTTTATCATATCTTTGTTCACAAGGGCTCCCCATTGCATGTCCGACGCGTCGGTGATGACGTGGTTCGTGGGCATTCTTTGGGGATGAATTGGTGACTTCTGACTGATATTCTCCGCCCACCAATTCAGTTATGTACGTACCTCTTCTGGATACTGAATCTGCGATCGCGGACACTTCCTGAGTTGGTTGCCGTGTCGCTGCAGTAAGTGGCAATGCAACCTTCCCCGGGGGGTGATGAAGGTTGCAAAGATGAGGTGTCCTAATAGGCGTTGTGCCTGTTTTAGGTTCCTCTGCCAGCCGCGAGTCGTACTGGCAACATCTGAGGAATTCGTTGTATTTGTCTGAGGGTAGGAACTTCGAATTGATTTGTTGTCCCATGCCACTCCCAGAAAAACGATGGGCCTCGTTGGTGTCATTACCATTTTTTCCATATTGCGATTTTTACCTGAGCTGCAAGTGCATTTCTGTTCTGATACTATCAAATATTCGTCTAGATAGACTACTATCCGTAGCCCTATCCTGCGAAGTATTTCTGCGGTACAGTTCGATACTGAGGTGAAAATCCGCGGTGCTGCTGCTAGGCCAAACGGAAGACACGTCATCTATTGCAGTTCACCTTGACAGCTGATCCGGAGAAACCTCCTGTGTTGCAGATGATAGTAGGCCTGACTTACCATGACCATCCAATCTTCTTGTTGTAGAAAATTGGGCACTTGATGATGATGAAACAGATCGAAATGCGTAGGCTTCATGTGTTGATTTAATGCCTTGAGATTTAAAATCATTCAACTTTTTCCGTTGGATTTGGGAATTATGAATAGAGGAGAGATGAAAGACGGTGTCAGGGGAGCCGGCTCTAAGACTTCACTGAATTAAATTTTGAATTTCAGTTGACATTAAATGTGATGTTGGAGTTTGATACTTTGCTAAAACAACTAAAGTTGGGAGAACTAATGGCGGTGTCTTGTTGAATGGTATTCTCAGACATGTTATTAACTTCCATATTGATTTTGGTGGATTGAAAAGGGCGAAAACGTCTCAGACAGCCGCTTGAAAACTCTCTGGATTCATTTATTTTATGTCCGATCTTCTACCCTCTGTTTTATATTGTATTCCCCCCTTTGTCTTAGCTGACGAGTTATTGGGATTAAATCCCTCAGAATGCTTGTTCTGTTTGGATTTATAATGGTAATTTGGCCACCTTGAAATGACTTTCGGTTAGCAGATGAGGTCGAGGGTTCTGGCAATTTCGCTTGGGTGCGAGTAGTAGACGAGATTTGTTTTTGTAATTTATCCACCCTAACGATTTTCTGTAAATATATCGATAGCTGGCCGGGTACAAACAAGTACTCGCAAGGAGGTATCTTACCCAGGACTTATCTCCTATATTTATTCAATATTTTTTTTTTTTTTTTTTTTTTTTTTAACGATATCCCTAAGGCGCAATTTAACACAGTGACAAACAATTTGGCTCGATTTCTGAAAATTATCTTAAGTATGGCGTGTGACACTACCTTATAATCAGAATCATTACCAAAAAACTGGTTTAACTTTTCATAAATAGAGGACGCCTTAAGCTGAATGTCCGCCGAGGCCGACTAATCGACCAGACTTTCTAAAAGAATTTATAGCTTCATTTTGGGCCAAGAATGCATTAGATTACGCTGCAAAACTACGTTCCATTTGGAAACAACGTATAGGTGTAAAAGGATCTTCCAGGGTACAGTCGGTTCTTTGCCCGCGACGTTTAGATTGACGGTACTACCCGCATTTTACTAAGGTGGACATAAAAACTGTTCCTGGTATTAAAGGTACAGTTCGACCAACCTAGCTGTTCAGGCGGCAGAAAAAAGAACTAAAAAATTCCCTCAAATTGTGACTGCTTGTAGTTGATTTCCTTGACCAATAGCGCCCTCGAGAACTGCACAGTTAAGTTGGTGGCACTATATGAACAATTCAACAAAAAGGAAGTATGTGGCATGTTGTCGTTATTAGACAACGGTATTTGCACGATTGTAGGTGGTGCTGTCCTAGATGCAGCGAATTTTTGCATTTCAAAACACTATTCAAATGACTCACCAATTGCTGTGACAATAAGTCAAACCTTTCTTCCAAATCCTGCGTATTGGCCCACTTTTGGCGTTTCCTTGGTAGCCCTTCTTGATCCGATGAGCAATCCGAAGAACTATCCTCACTTGAGTTTTCAATAGGCGTGATAACCTCTTTATCACTCACTTTTAAAGGTAACGGAAGAGAAACTAAACAGTTTGATTTTTACTTTCTACTTAAATCTCGAAAGTTAATATACCTAAGATCCTACTTAGCCAAGAGTGACCACCACCTTCAGCAATGAAGAAACGACCGTAGAGAGAGAATATAAAATATTTTTTAACACATGCGACAAAAATTTAAAATCTAATTTATAAATATTTAAACTTTTTCGTAACGACTGCTCGGCTCGAAAAACAACGCAACAATGGCGAAGATGGCGGCTTGTGTTGGGTAGGTAGTTTAGTTGCAGACCGGAAATGATAGGGGGCGCTGCAGGCGCGTCTAGGAAGCGGAAGTAGCGACATCTAGCGACCATGCGAGGCAAAGGAAACGATGTACTCTCTCATAATGGACTTCGGACGTCAAACGGAACGCATAATATCTACTGATTTCATACCTCCTGAGTTTTTTTAACGCCTTTGACCAATAAATATCTCACTTGATGGTAAGTGATGATGTGGTCGAAGATTTTGTACCGACTAACTATTACGGGTTCTTAAGGACAACTGCCGGAAGACACCGTTATGTGCTTAACAACATATTATTACTTGAGGGTGGTACCTAGCTAGGCGAGCATACGCAAAATACCTTACCACCATGCTATAATGACTGCCTTCCTAATACAACAACCGATACTGACGGCTTAACAAGCCCTACGAAGCACGAAAGCGCTCAGTAGTAATGTTACAAGCGGTCACCCAGCCAACTCATGACCGCGGCGGACGTTGCTCAACTTCGCTGATCGGATAAGAACGGCTAAGCAAACTTTGCTACGTCTGCTTCAAAAGAATAGATAGAGACAGGTAAGTCATTAATGATATAAATATGTGAAAAACAGTTACTTATTTAAGTATATACAGCTTGTAATTCTTTAGATAGTGATTTCGAAAACCAGGTGGTTGTCAATCAGTGCACTATATTAAATTATTAATTTCGAAAGGACTTGGGCACGTGGCAGCGGGGCAGTCGGCTTTGCGCTCTATTGAATCGAGAAATTATATGCGATATATTTATTCCAAATTGAAGATGCAATATTATAATACTTAGTCGAAACTGTAGTAGCAGTGATGTTAAGCGACGTTTTATCATCTCGACGTCTGGAATTCGAATGCCAGTGCCGACCAATGTCCAGAAATCACTCCTTCGAATTATTGAGTTTATTGACAAATAGCAGATTTCTTTCCAAATTTATTTTTTATTAATGTCTAAAAATTATCGATGCATATTTAGTCAATTGTTGTATATTGAATTTCAATACATAATACATAATGTTTTTATATTTTTTCGTAATGAATAAAATCAATCAACCACAAAGATAAGTACATACACACTATGCAGTCCCCAAATTGGTGCGGTCAATAATAATAGCCCTAGAAAAATGTGTAACTACTTAGTACATTTTGTTTTTTTTTTTTTTTTTTTTTTTTTTAATAATAATATCTTTATTGAAAAAACATATAAGGTACAAATAAATGTTGTAGCTCTGCCTTTTGTTTTAGTAAAAACTGTGTTACAAAAGGCAGTCTCTTCCATAAGGTACAAATGTTTATTATAAAGATACTAATAGCTATTACTTTACTTTAGATTCTAAATTACACGAACATATATTCTAGAGAGTAGAAAATCATCAATTATATTATAACCGCTTACTCTAGGTAGCATAGAAAATATGTAGTGTGTATACATTTACAAAAACTTTTACCCTAATGAGACAACCATGACATGTTTTTTTTTTTGTACTGCTTTAATTTATGAAATTTTATTGTAGGTATTTATTATTATCTTTCTTAATCTAGCAATTCATTATATTTTATAATTATGTGTGTGTGTTATGCGTGTGTGGGGTGTGTATGAGAGAGTGAGAGTGGGTGACAGGGTGGGTGTGTGTGTGAGGGTGTATCAGCTTGTCTTGGGTATGTATGGGAAAGTGACTGTTTGTGAATACGTGTATTGTATGTTACACTTGGATAGTTAGTAATTAGTACAACAACAATAAATTTCAAATATTAAATTCAACAAAAACTAATCTCAATTTTTTTTTAATTACTAGTATAATTTCTCTAATAATTTCACTTCAATCAACCACAAAGATAAGTACATACACACTATGCAGTCCCCAAATTGGTGCGGTCAATAATAATAGCCCTAGAAAAATGTGTAACTACTTAGTACATTTTGTTTAGAATAAAGATAAGTATAGTTAAAGATAATATACAAATTTGTTAATAAAAGACACTCTGCACATTTTATAAGCAAAATTACTAAATATTAAGAAAATAATATTGTCCATAAATCGTAAAATGTGCAAAAGTTATATTTGGAGATGCTGGGATTTGAACCCAGGACTTTCAGCATGCGAAGCAGACACTCTACCACTGAGTTACATCCCCGATGACTGCTGCGGTCGAAATAGCCTTTATAGTGCTACAGCTCCGAGAGGAATAAACTTTGTGACGCTGTGTTACTCATTTAATACTTTGTGTTTAATGCTTACATTATAAACTTTTTGTCTAAAATGTGATTGATTTATGTCTTTAGTTATCCTTAGTTTATATAATGCAAATATTTCACATCTTGTCCTAATTGTAGTTCCACATTAATCCGCTAGATGGCACTGAACTAAAATCGGCACTTAGTAAAACAGTATTGCTCTCCCGCTATTATAATATGGTGATACAATATTATCATTGAACTGTTTTTACAGTTGCCCCTTTTAATTAACTAGTGATAATATTTTGTTTCGGGTGACACTGCTTGTTTTAATACAGTTTAGTTTATTTTGTTGGATAGATACATTTGAAGTATGGAAATACATATATAACGCTCTGTGTACGAGGCGAGCGAGAATGGTGCTGCTCATTAGATACATTTTCCCATATCCTTTTACGACAGTCAACTAGAAGATAAAATGGACCAGTCGAGTATGTGTGTATGAAAAATCTATGCGACGTGGAAATGAAGTTGTTAGTCCTCCCAAATAGCTCAAACAGGTACCTAAGTAAGTATAGTACTTACTAAGTAATTTCTAATTTTCGAAGCACTATGCTCCCTGAAAATTAGGCTTAGGTCTGATTACTAATCATGTATATTTTCATATTGACCAAACAAAGCAAATAGGTCATTGGTACGGCAAGGAAATTAATAAAGGTGTCCAGCGTCCTTGTATGTTCGTTTTAATATATATTTTGGTACTTAACTAGGTATATTATGCACTGCTGACATTGCTGACATCCCCTGAGAGGTGTTTTGTGCATGTTTACATAATTGTATGTTCAGGTCCTGGCTTAAAAATAAAAAGACTTTTGACTGTTCATATAAGATGTCTAAGAGATTTTTTTTATGCAATGAGCAGCAATTTACGTCGAGGTGATTAGTATGCTTCACAAAAATGGTCTTTAACAACTTAAGGTCCTTATTATTCTCAAATTAAGAGGCATTTTTAGGAAATTTAGGATGTATCGGACTTGAATTTTATCGTCAGATCCTTGACTTCTTTTCAACATGTACTTTGACTGTGCCTTCAAAGTTTGTCAAGTTAGAAAATTGTTAGTAACATGAACTGGCCAGTTCGTTACCGAACTAAATTACGATCTCGAATCCTGCTAACCGACAACGATTTTTCAAAAACTATGTCAATTCATAGTTAAATTATTTCAATCGATAAATACGATTTTAAAATAAAATAATTGTGTCCATGTGAAATGTATAATAATTTGATATGTTATCGCATTTTAAAAGATAATGTTCATATTTGTAAATAAAAGACCAGTGTTCTACGGTATCCGTTGCACAATGACAGATGCCCATGTTGGTAGAGTGTATCCCATCTGGCCCGGTGACTATATTTGACGGACTTTGTTTATCATTGCGGCTCCTTGTTTTATGATTGATATATATGAAGAGCTATTCAGAATCATATAGTCTTTTATTTACAAATATGTACATATCTACTACATTTCTTAAATAAGCACTAAAAACTAATGTTGTCTATACATCGTAGTAAGTTATTGTCAAAAATGTATTTTGAACATGCTGGGATGTAAACCCAGGACTCTGAGAGCAGATACTACCACTGAGTTACACCCCAGACCGGAGCGTGCAATTACCGTTACTGCTCCTTACAGCGTACGCGAATATAAACCTTATTTCAACTCGGAAAGGTTAACTTTCGTACTGGCCTGCATCGAGTTGCTAATTTGAAGACTTTGAGGCATGGCAACGCCTTTAACTCTAAAAAGTATGGATATTGCACAACAGCATCGAGTTGGCACCGGACAAGCGGCAGCGGCTATATATAAAGGCTAAACCTTTCAATGGTACAGTACTAAGTATATATTGTGTATTTAAATATTATATATATTATACTAGACATTTTTTTTTCTATTTTGATTTTTGTAATAAAGCATGCTACCCGGTTTACATTACAAAATTTTAAAAATACGAGAGATATTATCCCGCTGGTTACTACTTATAATTTTTCCTCTCGTAGTATAGGCAATATGTTCTTTAGTCGTGATTTCTGTTCTGATAAATAATGTACCAACCAAACAAATGCGTAATCTGGGTAGGAAGGACAAGTTCAACGCGATAGTTATCGAGGACAGTTACAATGATGGCTCAGTGGCATTGGCTATGGACTGCCGCGTAGCAGGTCCATGGTCCGAATCTCGCCGCGGTCTTGAGCTTTACCGCATGGTGGAAGGGCATTTTGCGAATGCCCGCCTGGCTAGCAACCGACCTCAAATAGAAAACCTGTCGCCAAGCACATAACGGTGTGTTCCGACAGCTGTCCTTGAAAGCCAGTAATTCTAGGTTAACCTGAACAACATCTTCGACCACATCATCACTTACCATCAGGTAGTGGTCAAAGGATAACCTATAAGGCATAAAAAAGTACACCTATTGATATTCAGAATGATGAAACCTACGTAACCCTTGTAAGAAGGCAGGTGTACTCAATTGTTAGGCCTCTAAATTAACAATTAAGTTTTTGGAACTCTACATATAGCATGATATAGAATTAGGTATGAGCGTTAAACTCAGAACTACCTCAGTGGAAAAATCGGTCTTACGCATTGACCTATATATACTAGAGGCGACTTGTGTATTTAGAACACACAATTTTCAAACGTAAAGCGCGTGTAATCTCTATGAGTGCGTGTGGGGGAGAGTATGCCGGCCGGCATACCTGCACTGGTCGACTATTGACTATTGAGATGTCTCGTCTAGTATATATAGGTCAAAGGTCTTACCAGTAGTGTCGATTTTTCCATTCAATTCGGGGTAAACTACTAATTTTACTATTTCTACGAGCACAATACAATATCTATAAAAGCTATGTAAGTCTCATTAACTCTTCATTTATTAATCATAAAACAAGTAGCCGTAATGATAAACAAAGTCCGTCAGATATACCAACCATGGGCCTCTGTCATTGTGCAGCGTACCGTGAAAATCACATAAAAATCATTATAAAACCCTTTGTTGAGTGTTCAGTGTTGCCACCCTCAACCCTTGCCACAGATTAATTAGTAGCTACGCCATAAAGACTACAACACACTAAACCCGGGATGTGCGAGTAGATATGTGACGTTTCGTTCTTAATATTGAATAAACTGGTCATGGCGTTAAAACTTTACAAAATTACAAATTTACGAGTGAAAAATGTATAGTTATGTGCGGGATTCGAACCCGCGTCCATCCACTCGAGCTCTGTAAGCTCTGACCACTTGAGCTAACATGACTATAATTTTTTCTCTCGTATATTTGTGATTTTGTAACATAATCCGCCGAGCAGGCGTTATGCAAACATAACAATATTAAAACATTAAAACTTGTTCGAAGGTTCTAAGGCCGGTCGAAGGGTGTTTACTTCACTATTTGAGGTTTTTAGAAATGTGAAGTATATAAGTACCTACACTAACTTAAATTTACTCGAAAATGTTTCGATACTCATATCTGTAAACTGTCAGGTTACGACAGGTAATTAACTTGACACTAATGGTACTACAAGCCACGCGACATTGGCGAAATTGTGGAAATACCGCAGAAACCACTAAATAAAATAAGAAGAAGAAGAAGGTACTTCAACGAAAGCATTTAGGCAACTGAGCGCTTCCATGCTTCAAAAAGCACGCTTCCAATTGCTGTCTTATCTAAGGATGATTAGAGTCATTGGATGTCAGAAAGAAGTCTTCGGGTGGCCTAAGACTGCAACACTTTGCTTTTTAGGGTCTTTTTTAGCACACTCAAGTTCTAAAACCAGCTGTCTTTGGAAGCAAGTTTTCATTTTTGGTTATAAGTCTATATAAATCTTTGACTACACCATGAGACTGAAAAGGCTGGCCTTCAGCAATGAAAAACTAATATAATGCTGTGTAGAAAAACTAGACCAAACAACTACATTTGATTATTATAAGTAACTAAATAATTTTTAGTATGTAGTAGGCTGGAGTATTTGGATATCGCAACGGGCAGATCTTTACGTTTACTGTGCCAAAGTCTTTAATTATACATTTGTTAAAATATAACTCTTTTATTTTTTTGTACTTATATATATCTCTCCTATATCTATTTTTTTACAACGCATTATTTTGAAAGGTAGCTTTCTCATTCTCACCTGGTTTGGTCGAAGATCGTACGTATATAGGCTTAACCTAAAATGGGAACTTGCTGTCAAGTACAGCTGGTGACAGATTTTCAACTTTAGAGTGGTAAAAAAGGCCCTACAATGCAGTGTTGTCTTAAGCCGCCCGAAGACTTCTGACACTTACCATCCTTATCCTTGTCTATCTTTAGATAAGACAGCAATTGGAACCGTGCTCTTTGTAGCACTGAAGTGCTTATTGGCAAGTGCCACTAGCGGCTAGGCAAGCTCTGCTACGAGCAGTTCAAAATTTAATTTAGTTAAGGTATGATATCTAATTTACTACTTAGACACGTATTTATAAATGCTTCGCAAAGTTTACATCGTACATGTAATCCTGTTTTTGACAGATGTTCCATACATTAAGCGTCAAACTGCACTTAAGATTAATCTCAAACTTGGGATGCATTTATTATTTATTATTTCATATATATAGCGTTAGTTCTGTTTCTTTTATCAAATAATAAGATTTCATGGATGAAAGCAGCACAAAACAAGAAGATAATATAAGTAATATCATAATAATATTATAAACGTAACTATAATAACTTGGATTTTCTTTTGTAGCTTATACAGGGGTGTTGTGAGACAAAAATATAAAATATACAAAATCCATGGATGAATTTGGCACAAAACATTTTGAACAATAGATGCTGCTGATCTAAAACACCTGCCATTATGCAACAACAAAACAAAAAGGCAGTAGGTGTTGATAACATCTGTGGGGAATTGTTAAAATACGGGGGAAATCATCTACATAACACCTTATGGAAATTATTTGTACGTATGTGGGATGACGAGCAAGTTCCAACATGTTTTAAAGTCTCTAGTATATGTTCACTGTACAAAAATAAGGGGGACCGCTCTGATTGTAACTCGTATCGAGGCATATCGCTCTTATCGACACCTGGAAAAGTATTTGCAAGGATTCTCCTGAACCGCCTATTGCCGTTATCGGAAACGATATTGCCTGAAACCCAGTTTGGCTTCCGGCCAGATAGAGGGACCTGTGAAGCTATCTTCTCAGTTCGTCAACTATTTGAGAAGAGTAGAGAACAGGGTCAATCAATGTATCTGTGCTTTGTTGAAAACACCTAACACGTATTTAACCAACTGTAATTTTCTTTTATAAGTATTAAGGCGACATGTAAGGTTCTACTTAAATATCAGTATTCCGGTGGACAGAGATGACACAAAATGCCTATGTACATCGGTTATTATCATGGAAGTAAAATTTTCATCTCTAATTTTCTTTTCATCCGATACGATTCGAAAAGACAAATACCTACATTCTTACCTAAGCAAGCGCCTAGGATGACACAAACTGATGTATTAGGTTGGGCAATGGGTCCGGAAACAACATGCAACATATAAGCAACTTTAATATTTTTGAAACCTCAAAACCTAGCGCTACCGGTCTATTAATACGAGCCATAGAGTCCAACTGAAAAAAATTCGTTTAAAGATTAATGCAGTTTTGACCTTAGCCTTTGACCGTTGCCTTAGTTAGATTCTAGCTGAGAAAAAAAAATGTTTATTTACTTCTGATACTTTTAGCCTTTAGCCATAGATTCCAGTTGAGAAAAAAAAAGTTTATTTACTTCTGATACTTTAGCCTTTAGCCATAGATTCCAGCTGAGAAAAAAAACGTTCGTTTACTTGTGATACTTTAGCCTTTGAACATAGCCTTAGATTCCAGTTGAGAAAAAAAAACGTTTATTTACTTCTGATACTTTAGCCTTTAGCCATAGATTCTAGCTGAGAAAAAAACCTTTTATTTACTTCTGACACTTTAGCCTTTAGCCTTAGATTCAAGTTGAGAAAAAAAACGTTTATTTACTTCTGATAATTTAAACTTTGACTATAGCCTTAGATTGTAGTTGAGAAAAAAAAACGTTTATTTACTTCTGATACCTTAGCATTTGACCATCAGATCACAGATTACCTATGAAGATTAGCAGATACCAACAGATTCGAAGCACTCGTATCATAGCTTGCCTAAGTTAAACAACGTCCGCACCGGTCATCATGACCTGGATGGGTGACCGCTAACTGCATTTACTACTGAGCCCTTCCGGGCATCGGAGGGTACCTACGATTTTACGACTTTTTTATTTCAGAATAGAATAAGTTTACCAGGACAGCTGGTTTTCTCGTTTAACCAAACCCTGCTTGATGTTAGGCATTGCTGGTCTAAGATGGAGCACGCTAGAAGAATCCTATTTACTCTCGATTTGCAGACACCCATGTTCCACCCATATCCATCGGGAAAAACTGACCACGGAAGAGAGAATCACTGGCTCTCAAGGACAGCCGTCGGAACACACCGTTAGGTGCTTGGTGACAGATTTTCTACTTAAGGGTGGTAGCTAGCCAGGCGGGCATTCGCAAAATACCCTACCGCCATGCTATAACTACTGCCATCCTAAGAGAACAGCCGGGACCGAAGGCTTAACGTGCCCTTAGTAATGTCACCAGCGGTCACCCATCCAACTCAGGGCCGCGGCGGACGTTGCTTAAATTTGCTATTCGGTTCAGAACGGATAAGCAAACTACGCTACGAGCGCTTCGAATGTTTTACGGAAAATGCCTTTTTAATCGCAAATTAATTGCATAAACATCAATACCATCTGTAAAAGAGCAGTATACATAGGTGTGGTCACCAAAACTAACCTGTTTCTTCAACTTTAACCATAGAAAACCTACTAGTTACTATGACATATACCACTGCATATATCATAGTTAGTATAGAACCTGCCACAGTGTAAGCAACAGTTAGTTTAACATCTCACCCAAGAGCGTTCACCCCTGACCCCTAACTGCCGTTGGTCATCTCGAGACATCTTCCTACTCGCTCTATCTTGAAAACAGTGGTAAGTAGTTGTCCTTGTCTAGGTGCACGATGCTATCATGCGCGTGGATCCGGGTATCCTCAGAATTGCACTTGGTTACTCGGTTCATGAATTGTGGTTACTTACAAAATATTTAGTAAATACGTTGTATTGTCACAGATGTACACGAACAGAAAAACAACTGTTTCAATATTATACATACATAGATTTATAATCACGCCTGTATTCCCCGAAGGGGTAGGCAGAGGTGTGTAAACACCCACATAATATAATAGGGGGCGAGACTATTTTCATTCACTGGGCACAGTTTAAGGGTCATACAAAATGTTGTCTCTAACACACTGGACGAAACATAAGAACATATTACGAATAATATGTTTACGCTAACAACATCTAAGACAGGAACACAAGAACATATTGTATGAAACCCTGGCAGGGCACTAAAATGATTTACACCCCTGTCGACCCTGTCGTGCGTCTAATGCACAAAACACCCTACTCACATCTACGTGGTAGTGGAATGCTGCTCATTCGGTGAGTTCCTTCCCATAGTCGACTTTTACACCAGCTAATCAAAGATGTGAAACAGTCGTTATACAATTAAGCTGGGATCTATACAGCTTTATAACTCCCTTATTCATAATCGTTTCATAACTTTACAATATGTTTATAAAACGTCATTAGTACTGCCCAAAAGAGTTTTCTTTTGCGCTGTACTAATGACGTTTTATAAACATATTGTAAAGTTATGGAGCGATTATGAATAAGACTATAAATCTATACTAATATTATAAAGAGGTACTTACCTAAGATTTGTATTTTTTTATTTAACGAATGAACATAAAAACTACTGGACCTATTTGAAAAATTCTTTGAACAATAGAATCCTACAATATCCCTGAAGAACATAGGCTGTAGAATATTATCAAAAACGTTTTGTTTTTAAATACCCGTGTGAAGCCGGGGTTATCTATATTTGTGTATTCGTATGCAACGAATAAACTTACATACTACTGGACCGATTTGGATGAAATTTGGTATGAAAAGTAGTTTGAAACCCGGGGAAGGACATAGGATACTTTTCATTCAACTACGCAAAAAGAGGTTAATGGTTTTGCTCGAAAACCGATATACGCGCGGGCGGAGCCGCGGCCGTAGAGTTAGTGCATAATAATATTAATAAGGTACACTCGATGAACATTGTTCTCCATTTGCGTTACGATAAATAATAAGTTTTTAAATGGTGTCTCATTAAGTGCTAACTATCTATATATCTGTCTGTAATTACCATTTTTTTTGAAGCAGTGATGGCTCAGTGGTATTGACTATGGTCTGCCGCGCAGCAGGTCCATCCATCATGGTTCGAATCCCGATGCGGGCTTGAGCTTCCCCGCACGTTGAAGGCCATTTTGCGAATGCCCTTCTGGCTAGCGACCAACATCAAGTAAAAAATCAGTCGCCAAGCACCTAAATGGTGTGCTCCGGCAGCTGTCCTTGAGAGACAGGAATTCTAGGTTAAGCCTCTTAATATCTTCGACAATATCATCACTTACCATCAGATTAGATCAAAATTTGGTATGAAAACGGGAGCACCCCCTTGTTTACAGTTATTTAAATCAGTTGGTATCTCCTATTAATGTACCGAGTCAGTATGAGAAGCGAGAAGACGGGCGCTTGTACCCGTACCTCCATAGTGAATATAATAATATATAGTAGGCATGTACATACACTCCTGACTTCCTCATGACTTCCAAAGCCTGCAACGGCGAGCGCGATGCATGCATGCCTGCGCTTCTACATCATATTATATACAAGTTTATTTTATCTACATTACAGACAATTTAATTTTTAACAACGAAATTTTTATTACAAAATTACAAATTTACGAGAGAAAAAGTTATAGTCATGTTTTTTATGTATGTTATTGTGACGGAACAAGCTCGAGGCCCGCCTGATGTTAAGCGGACTAACCTCTGCCTATAACAGATGCATTTCATCACAAGTCACGAATTGCACTGCGCCCGACACTTTGAGACAGTTGTCTCATGTGCCTGTAATTTCACTGGCTCTCAAGGACAGCTGCCGGAACACACCGTTAAGTGCTTGGCGACAGATTTTCTACTTGATAGTGGTCGCTAGGCAGGCGGGCATTCGCAAAATGCCCTTCCACCATGCGGTGAAGCTCAAGCCTGCGGCGGGATTCGAACCATGGACCTGCTCCTAGGCAGTCCATAGTCAATGCCACTGCGCCATCACTGCTTCGAAAGTCATGTGCTGGATTCAAACCCGCGTTCAAAATGTAAAAAGATTTTTTTCTTTTCAACTTATATGTTCATCCCATCCCATTGTAAATTTGGTATCAGAAATGTCACAAGATCAGATGTCGAAAGTAATACTAGGACAAACAAAAGCAGCTTTTCGCATTTTATTTTATACTATAGTAATCTGTGCTACAGGGGTTTTATTCAACTTACGTCCAATTTCCAAACTATATCCTAGTTTGGAAATTGGGCGTATAAGTTTTTCATCATTAATACGCGGATATCTTTATACCATACACTATTAAAATGGATAAGATTTAGTTTTAGTTTATATTTCTGTCGATGAAAAAAGGAAGTTTCTTGGTATGAACATGGTAGCAGGGTGGACATAGAAATAGTATGTATTATCAGCCCTAGGAAAGTGGCCATATTTGATTTTACTTTATCGAGCTATACTGATAGTCGACGTTATAATTTCTTAATCTTGGATAAGATTTTTGCTTTGGTTCAGCCGTTAATTCTAATTTTGTTAAGTTATTTTCGTATATATTTATCCCAGTTTGGTGAAATTGGATCTTGCAAATAAACCAAAATAATACCTATAGTAAAATAACAAACAACTCCCGTCATAGACGTCTTATGTCGTGGTTTGTAATGTTATGGAAGGTACAATATACCGACCCCAAACACCTGGGGTAAGGAGAGAAACATGATGATTTTGATCTGCGTTCAAGCGCAACATTGCTTATTTTGAATGTGCATACAGTACTTACAACAGAACACAAGAAAATACAAGAACGGCCTATGTATAAAGTTGCTGTTCCATATCGCCGAAAGGTTCTCAAAGTTTTCCAAACACTATATTATGACAGTGCTCAATACAAATGTAATTTAAACATACATATTATATACCTACTCGTATTTATTTCGATTAAGAATCTACTGAGTCTAATTTTTTTATCAATGACCTGATTTTATCATAGTGACATGAAAGCTAATTTCTAGTTTTGTCATAAGAATTAAGGGTTCAGACACGATAGATTTGTTTATCTCTTAAATTCACAGATTTTAAATGGTCACAGATAAACCAGTAATCTAGATTTTAGCCGTTACATTATATTTATCGTATTGAAATTTGAATACCTAGGAAACTAAATTTGCTTGGAACGCGCTGAAGCAAGCCAACAGAGAAATATACCTCTTTAAAATGCCGTGAGGATCGGCTAGGAGACAATTGAACCACAAACAAGTGGACGTTTTCTGTTTTTATGTTTACTTTTTTTTTTTGTGTTATTTTGACGGAACAAGCATGAGGCCCACCTGATGTTAAGCGGTATCCTCTGCCTATAACAGATGCATTTCATCACAAGTGACCAACTGCACTGCGCCCATCACCTTGAGACATACTTGTTCAGTCTCATTTTGCCTGTTATTTCACTGGCTCTCAAGGACTGCTGCCGGAACACACCGTTAGGTGCTTGGCGACAGATTTTCTACTGGAGGGTGGTCGCTAGCCAGGCCCTTCCACCATGCGAATATAAACAAGTGAAGTAATGCGTATACAAAAGTTTTATTGGTCGTTGCAAGGAGCCAACGTCCGACTCACCAGTTGGACGACGGACCGAAGACTGACCCACGATTGTTTCTCTTTTAGAGAATTGTTTCGGATTTGGTACGGACACTTAGCCGAACACTAAGAAACCGAAGTCCATTTTATACTTTAAATTAATGAAAATTTTGTTTATCAAGAAGGCAATGCTTTTTGCTTGCTTAAGGTAATAATTAAGGGTTTCTTTACGTTCATTTATGGGAAGCATATATGAGTAAATAGCATAGTTATTTAGCAGCGTCTGCATGAGCATAGGATGCTCATAAAAATAGGGAAAATAGCCCTAAGCTTTGGGAATATAATAAGGATGAAATCTTAAATGCTGTACTTTCATCGTCTATAGAAATAAAAACAGTAATAAGATTTTTTATCTCTGCAGGGCGATCATGTATCTTCTGTAGCAATGAACTGCTGATTGCAACAATCAAAAATGACAGTTTTGACCGATTTTAACAAAAGTCAAAAGACAGATAGGTAACAGACCTTCATGCGCCCAAACGTTAGTCACCGACAGTTTTTTTTTCTTTTATACCTGAGACGATAACTGGCATATATTTTGATCGAATTTAAAATTTCGTACCATCCATTCTACTAAGGAGTTTGCATTAACATAGTATATATACAGGTTGTACTCCCATGGTCAGTATTTCCTGTTATTTCATATTATTATTATTCTAAAATCTAATTAAAACAAAATTTTAGATTTTTGGCATTTATTTTAAAATATAAGTAGTAATTTCTTCTTTTCTTCTTCCTCCCTTAACACAAATTAGCCCAATATATATCTTCCGCCACTCCGCTTTAATTTTAGTGTGAAATGGCCAATGGGTATCTACACTTTGGATACTACAACACGTTGTATACGCTTGATTGTAAAATAAAACCAAATGACATAAAAAATATCTGTAAAGCGACTATGATATTTTTAATATTTTTATGTTTTGCAATAACCCATGCTATGCGGACAACATTAAAAAAATAACTACAAAAATGATTTTATCCGCAGAGCGTTGTAGCATGCGCTATTAAAATTGAAGCGGAGTGGAGGAAGATATATTTTGGGCTAATTTGTATTAAGTGAGGAAGAAGAAATTGTGTTTTAAAATATATGCCAATAGAAACTTAAATTTTGCTTTAATTACATTTTAGAATAATAATAATATGAAATAAAAGGAAAAACTGACCATGGGAGTACAACCTGTATAAATACTATGTTATTACAAATGCTAGTTATCGTCTCAGGTATAGAAAACAAACAGTCGGCGACTAACGATTTGGCGCATGAAAGTCTGTTACCTATCTGTCTTTTGACTTTTCATTTCATTGCCACAAACTGTCATTTTTGATTGTTGCAATCAGCAATTCATTGCTACAAAAGATACGTGATCGCCCCCCTGTAGGCATATATTTTGTCATAGATTAGGCAATAAAATAAACCAAGAGAATGAGTTCTTGAAACAAGCTAGGGAACCAATGAAACGAGCATAGAGAAAACGACCAAATAGCAAAAGTGTTGACTAGAAAACCTTACCACTTGGCCTTTCCAAGTTAATCACTTTGATATACTTTGCTATCTCCGCTACTACGCCTTGCTCTAGGCCATAGAGCACCCATTCAATGGTGAATAGCTAATGATACATGTACTCTTGTTCACTATGTAGAATGGCGTATTTTAATTAATTATATAATCTGTCTAAAGCCTTTTACAGTTTATCCAGCTGGTTGCTAGGCTTTACGTCAGTATACTTCGTTTATCTTCCTGTAAATTGTCTTCTAATACCTTTGTGACTTTTAGTAGCTAGCTATAGGAGTGAAGGTTGCGTGAGGTTCTCGATACAAATATATTTACCTATTTTCTTGTGATGTCTCTAGAGTAATCATTTCATTTGCATAAACTCTAGGATAGCTGCTATCATATCCTTTCTTTTCAGACACTAATCATTACTAATGCAAACATGACTGAAAATTACAAAACGTTTTACTGCCAAAATCTGCAGGTAATCTGTGAATAATTAGTCTGTAGGTACGGCAATCGCGATCGAAGTCGCAGGTACGCTAGTATAACAACAAACTATAGCAGATTTAAAAAAATGCTATGATTTTAAAACTAGACTGTTACATGGATAATTAAAAACTATTTGGAGGAAATAAAGCAAAGGAAGGTGACTCAGCTGGTGCAACCCCAAACAGATGTACTTTTACAAATTACTACTCATACTCTTAGAATCAACTCCCATCGTCCGATTTCGTTCTGGATACCTCAACCACTCAGCCAGCGGAACACACTCTTTCGAGCCGAAACTTGGCGCTCCAATTGTGTTACATTAACTGTCATAGGGGGCAGTGGGTTCGATTCCCACCCGGAATAAAAAAAATGTGCTCCAATAATTTGTAAATGTGATCTTCGCTTAGCACGTGTAATCATAGTGCTTGTAATCATATTAAGAAAAAATAGGTACTAGATGTAGTCTTTCTCAAAAAATATATGCCAACAAATAATTTAATCGGCTCTGTTTTGGAGGCTTTTTGCCTTGGGGATTACGAAACGACGATTTGGTTAATTTTTTTCCTGATCTCCGCACGCGTCGTTTCCTTTTTCCTTCTAATAATTTGTTGACCATGAATGTTGTTGAATAGTTTATTTAGCTTATAGGCAAGCATTACAAAATCACAAATATACGATAGGAAAAATTTAAGTCATGTGCGGAATCCCGCACATGACTTAAAAATTAAATTTTTCCTATCGTATATTTGTGATTTTGTAATGTAATCCGCATAGCAGGCGTTATTGCAAAACCTAACAATATTAAAATTATAGGCAAGAATTTGATTATTATCCTAGCAGCTTATATGTGATGATGTGAACAAGGATAACCGGCTTAATCTAGAAGGCACTTGCATCCACGGCAGCTTCCGGAACACATCGGTGCTTGGTCACAGATTTTCTACTTAGGGTTAGCTAATATAGGCGAGTATTACAAAATTCTCTACCATACGTATATAATTCTGCCAAATTTTCCTTTGAAATTCTTCGATGCGTACGATCGAGAAAGCCTCGATCGTGCGCTCGAAGAGTCAAGACCTCCTGAGGATGCTTCGTGTAGAAGCGAACGCATCGTAAATTCTTCTGATTTGGCTACGTGGCGCTTATGACGTCACGTCGGCTTCGCAGGAAAATTAGGCGGAATAGTCACTAGATATATTATTTTATGCTTAACCATCATTACTTCAATACCCCGTATGTACTAAAGCAATTATCATAATCAATCATAACATTGTAAGAAATGCGTTTGTAAGTACTAACGGTCCGTGTCATTTAAATTATCGTTATCTGAGAAAAAAATAAATTTAAAGTTAAAGACGCTTACGAATAATGCTATAAAAATTTAAATTTTAATTCAAATACTTTTCTTTCCAACTGTATGTTTCATTGTTTACGCAAAATCGAAGAATTGCGTGCACAGCATATGGAAAACCTCAAAGGCAGCAGCGGGACACACATTCTTAGGTATTAGGTGACAGATTTTCTACTAGAAGGTGGTAGCTAGCTTGGCGGGCATTTGCAAAATGCTCTAACGGACAATGATCCCACAAAATCAAGGAAACAATAATATTTGAACAAGTAATTTTTAAGGAATTATACTATACCTGCTCGGACACTAGTTCCATACTTTTTTTTTATCAGGTAGATAATACGTAATAACTGTAGTACAAACATGCGGAAGCGAATATTGTATTGTATGGAAATCCATTTCTAATTTCTTCCTGGAAGCTCAGAAAGGTATTGTTTGTAATTTAGAATCTATCAGTAAAATTGTATTTCATGCGCTAGCTTGGAAAAGGTTTATAAAATATTAACTTTTATACAAGTTCCAAAAAAAATCACCATTTAATATCACCAACGGCAATTTTTACTTTTAGAATAGAATTGAATAATCATTTATTGCTACAGAAAAGAAAATGATTGACATACAATTTCTTACAAACAATTTACAATTTATAGCAAAAGGAATACACTCAGTTTGAGTTTCGGCCGCACCAGTCAAGGTGCAACCATAACACTGATTTTCAGTGAATTCCTGAACTTCCTCAACTCGAGAAAAAAAGAGTATAAAAAAGCGAGTTCAAGAATTACCAATAAAAACACAGACAAAACAGCAATCTATTAGTAGGACTTTTTTAAATAAATTAATTTAATTTTTAATATAAAATTTAATTTTTAATACAAATAAACACCTAAATAAATTATATATGTAATTTAATGTTTTTATTTTAACTGGCATTTTTCTCGCTGTAGTGATAAATTGTTGGTTACGCTCGCCAGCAAAGTTATTTTGCTCGTATACCTTTGAAACGCTTGTCACGCTCAGAAATTTACATTTGAAAACTGAAATCCTAGAATCTTTCGCTTCCTCAGGTTTCAATACAAGTAGTCACGCCAATTGAAAACTTTGTAGACTTACGTAACAAATAACTATTTCTTATAATAATAATCATATTTTTATTTACCAGATCAGTTCAGTTACATACTTTGAAATCTAACGTGAGGTAACTTAATTATATTTACTTAGTACACTTATTACAATTTACCAATGGGCCCCAAACTTGGCCAAGCCTGGTAACCCAGGTTTTAGAATTAGATTTTTCGAAATACCGCGTGTTTAATATAGAATTGAAAAGTTATTACCTACCCATTTAATATAAACTTATATAAAGCTCCTCGTACATTACCATGCAAGTAACGTTACAGCCGGTTAAACAGGGTTTCTGGTAAAATGCTAACAACCCCTTAGGGTTGACTTCTGCTAGTCCAAACAAACATTTTGAGATGAAGAATCTTTATATGTTTTATAAAAAAATTTGCTTTTGGTCTGTTTAATGTCTATTCCGACCTAAGAGCGCCCGCCGCGGCAACATTGGACCGCGCCGTGGTCCCTTTGAATAGAGTTTTGAATATTTACATCAAGCAAAGTAATAAAAAATGTGAAATAATACATAACAGGTACAGGAGACTTTTGACATCAGGTGGTCCTCGTGCTTATTCAGTAAAAACGTATAAAAATAAACGAAAAAAAAATAAGAAAAAAAAAAAATCTCAAAATGCTATTCTGCTAGTCAACCCTAAGAGGTTGTTAGCATTTTACCAATAACCCTGTAAACTAACGATTTAAAATTACAATATCCATTAAAGTTAAGACTGACGGACATTGACGCTGGCTTAGTAACAGGGTCCCATTTTCTTGTACAGTACCCTAAACACAGCATAATAATACAAAATTATTGCTTTTAACATTAGTTAAAGCAGGGAGGACCCATGGAGGGCGAAACCAAAAACAACAGGAACAAAACACCTACAGCATCGTAAGAAATCGAGAAGTAATTCCGAATACATTAACAGGTGTGTCGAGCCGTGAAATTTGTTGTTAGTTACATGACATTAGCGACTGTATGATTTATGGTGCCGGTTCGATTCTCGGGCGAGTGTTTTGTTCGAAGCAAAAAGTTGAAGGCATGAATTCTGAGTTTTATTTTTTGGCTCTCGCGCTGCTTTTTATTGATTGTTGGCGATACTTTCTTAATTTTTTAAAGTTCCGTAAAAGTAAACTGGATCGAATTATCAAGACTATGTTGTCCCCCGTCCGTCTGTGTTACCCTTAAATGGCTGTATTTTATTGCCAATAGTCTTTGACCACTAACTTACCTGGGCCCCAATTCTCTTAGCTATTGACCAAACGCCACACTACTGCGATGCTTCTGCGATCGAACTGCTGTTAATGTCAAATTCGGTAGTCTGCTAATTCTAGCTCCTAATCGCAGTTGTATAGCAATCTCGTCGCTACCGTATGGCTGTGCTATGGCTTGCAAATGTTCTCACTGAATTAATAATGAAAACTTCCATCAATCAAGCATCAGTAAAAACATCAATACAGTGGTTTTCTAGCAAACAATACATTAAATAAATATATGTAAATCATTTAGCTATTTTTCAATCTAAAATCCTCCAAAATACTTTATGCCACTGTAGTAACGCAATGGCAACAAAATAGCTAACAGCATACCAAATATGTCAAAAACCATTGATAGCAAGCCACTGACTTGCGATCGAACCTAAATAGCGAGCAGACTACGGATACTGTCAAAAACTACAATATTCATGCAATAAAGTTGCGTTAACGCCGTTCAATAGCTAAGAGAATCGGGCCCCTGTACGTAAGTGGTGGTACGGTCGAAGATGTTGTTCAGGCTAGCCTCAAATTAATGGCTCTCATTGACAGCAAAAAAATAATTATATACGGCTAAACTGATTTTAATGTATGAGATAATTCCGTCTTGATAGCGCAGGTGACACTATGTAAAAACTTGTTTATTGAATTGTTAACATTTGTTAGTTGCGGGATAAACAAAATTTTAGGTGTTTTTAAACACAGCCCTGTGGGGTCACGGGCTATAATATCATCCCCCGATTACTACTTGTGGGTGTAACTACATCCACAAGTAGTAATATATACTGGGCAACAGTGCCTTCATATCATATCATTAATGAGGGAGACTGATTTCAGCAGTGGAAAATCCGGTTGATACAGTATGTGTTCGGAACGATCAACTTAGCGCGGGCAAGTTTCTGAACGCCTCCTTAGCGTAGGAGTCTACACTTGTCTATGGACATTTTGAGTTAAAGAAAAAAAGTTTGCTTTTTTGCGTCTCGTGTTAATAATATAATTGAATTTTGATTTTGGTGTCACCGCCTGGTTGGACCCCCGCGCGTGTTTGTTATTTGTTATACATATATTACCAAGTGTATTGTGTTGAAACTTTGAAGAATCTCAAGAAGGAACTGGACCAGGAGGACCCATCACCATCGCCCTGGCAGTAAGTACTTACCCCATATAGTTGGCCAATTGTATGTTAGGTAGGGAAGCGCTAGAGTGGGGTCGTCGAATCAAGAAGACCGAATTATATCGTAAGTTTGATTGTATTACGTCATTTCCCCCGCGAATCGCGGGCGAGTTAAGATTCTAAAACCAGGCTGTCCAGGTGGAAGACTCTGCTTACCATCCCTGCCTAGGCAATCTGGAATCTTAAACAGTATAGATACATACAACACGTGTTGTTTAATCTTTATACGGAACCTTCGGGGTGTGACTCCACTTGTTATACTTTATTTGGTCAAGGTATCAGGCTTAAACGAAATAGAACTGAAGTTGTGTTGTGTCACAAAACGAGCGATATTGATAATATTAGGCCTAAATTTCTTCTTCGCTGTTACGTCGTTCTTCAACCGATACAAGCAAACATTATCTAGTTTAGCTAGTATAGAACAGCACTGCGACGATGGTTGAAGCACTTGTACCTGAGTGTGCCTAGTCTACTACTATTGTATGGATGGTGGTTGCTTGTAGCCGCTCTCAGCAACGACCTTAGACCAGTAGCATGACGGTGCTGTATTAGTACCCAGGAGGCTCCACAAGGAGCAGCTGCAAGTCACACATAGCATCACATCAAAAGCTGGAAGACGTTTACTGTACTGTACTGTAATAGGCGGATTTTCCACTGCTGAACACAGCCTTCCCTATTTAGGGAGAGTTTGCCATAGTCCCCACGCTTGGCACGCGTCTTGGGGATCGCAGTTTAAGATCAGTTCTTCAGAAGGCGCTGCTCCACACTTTCCGGTATTTTACCTTTAATCGCCTCTTACGACACCCACAGATAGATATGGGGAGGGGGGGGGGGGGTCATCCCGCACGTTTACAGCTGAGCAAATACACCCCACCCCCTCCCTCATTAGGGTTTGCCATAATCTTCACGCTTGACAGAGTTAAGATTCTAGAACCAGGTTGTCCAGGTGGAAGACTCTGCTTACCATCCCTGCCTAGGCAATCTGGAATCTTAAACAGTATAGATACATACAACACGTGTTGTTTAATCTTTATACGGAACCTTCGGGGTGTGACTCCACTTGTTATACTTTATTTGGTCAAGGTATCAGGCTTAAACGAAATAGAACTGAAGTTGTGTTGTGTCACAAAACGAGCGATATTGATAATATTAGGCCTAAATTTCTTCTTCGCTGTTACGTCGTTCTTCAACCGATACAAGCAAACATTATCTAGTTTAGCTAGTATAGAACAGCACTGCGACGATGGTTGAAGCACTTGTACCTGAGTGTGCCTAGTCTACTACTATTGTATGGATGGTGGTTGCTTGTAGCCGCTCTCAGCAACGACCTTAGACCAGTAGCATGACGGTGCTGTATTAGTACCCAGGAGGCTCCACAAGGAGCAGCTGCAAGTCACACATAGCATCACATCAAAAGCTGGAAGACGTTTACTGTACTGTACTGTAATAGGCGGATTTTCCACTGCTGAACACAGCCTTCCCTATTTAGGGAGAGTTTGCCATAGTCCCCACGCTTGGCACGCGTCTTGGGGATCGCAGTTTAAGATCAGTTCTTCAGAAGGCGCTGCTCCACACTTTCCGGTATTTTACCTTTAATCGCCTCTTACGACACCCACAGATAGATATGGGGAGGGGGGGGGGGGGTCATCCCGCACGTTTACAGCTGAGCAAATACACCCCACCCCCTCCCTCATTAGGGTTTGCCATAATCTTCACGCTTGACAGACGTCTTGTGGATTACACTACGATAAGAGGGGAATGCTGTTTATTTTCCGCATCTTGTATTTATTATTTATTTATGCCTGATAGGTTAGCCTTTGACCACTATCTCACCTGATGGTAAGTAATGATGTGGTCGAAGATGTTGTTCAGGCTAACCTAGAAGTACTGGCTCTCAAGGACAGCTGCCGGAACACACAGTTAGGTGCTTGGCGACAGATTTTCTACTTGAGGGTGGTAGCTAGCCAGGCGGGCATTCGCAAAATGCACTACCACCATGGAAAATTACGATATTTCTTTACTTCATTTTTTCATTTTTTTACGATATTTCTAATGGGAATATGTCAAACTAGAATCGTATTGGAACTTGCTCTATTTCACAAACAAACCTTTCTGCTATGGGGATTCTATTTACCCTTCAGAAGGTTTGAAATTTAAAAGAATTTTCTTTCAAAATTCGGAATTGTCACCAAGAAAATCTCTTTACTTACGTATGTAAATTTGCAACTCGTTTCCCCTGCATCGACTAATGCTCATACAGACAGACAGACGACCCTGTTGTTTATTTTCTTACTAAATTAGGCCGCTACAAAAGATACTGAAAGCCATTTGTTCAAGAAAATGATATACTACTCATTCGTGCGTGTGACACGACGCATTCTTTGCACAAACTTATTCTAACTTCTTTTACACAAAACTATGCACTTGAATTTCTTATATCTCGGTATTAAGGTTCATATTGTTTTGAAAGTGCAAATTGCTGTAAGAAAATAGAAAATTGCGGTTAAAAAAGAAAGCCACAGTAAACGACGAAAAGAGAATAAAATATGACGCAAAAGTGGACCCCGGACGCAATAAAATATCAATTTTTTATCAGCCGCCCTTTCGAGGGCTCCATAGTTTCAGCTCTTGAAAGACTATGAAATATTGTAATAATAGTTATGTAGGACGCGACTTTGCTGATTTTCGAAGTCTTTTATCATTGGTTTCCATGAGTTGTTTTGAATCAGAATGTGATTTTAGTTACACATAAGTCATAAGTCTTATTAGAGTACCTATTGTTAGGGTTTCTAGTATGAAATTTGTTTCGAAAATCACTACACATATATAACTTAAGACAATTTTATAAAAATAATATATTTGGTAAAACAACCTTCGTATTTAATATTTTACTTGTGTGTGTGTATATGTTACAGCCAAAGTAATAAATCTGGATATTATATATACTGTCTAGCCATTATATATAACGTCTACTCAATTTAGATAAAGTGATAATTGACACAACATTTTGATATTATTCATGAGACTCATATTTCTATTGGTCACGGAGGGCGCACCAGAATGGTTAAAAAGCTTAAAAATAAATATAAGAATAGTAGTAATTTATGTGGCGCATCACCGGCCGCTGCCGCGGCACGCTCGCTTCGCTCGCTCGGCTCGCGCGTTGTTGTAGTCACAAGTAACCTAACGCTCCTCCTCGCTTCGCTCGTCGTCGCACCTAAATATGACTTTGCCCTAGACTAAATGATATTTAACCCCTTTTTATAACTTTTACCAATATGTGTCGTTAATTATTGATAATTACTACTAAAAGTAATACATTTCGATCGTTTATTTATGTAAAATTTTGTGTCAATTATCACTTTATCTAAATTGAGTAGACATTATATATAATGGCTAGACAGTATATATAATATCCAGATTTATTACTTTGGCTGTGACACATATATATATATTTTCTTTCTATCTATCTAAGACAACTGTTTTTGTTCATATCTTCCCGTTGGTCTCGTGGCGTAAGAGGCGACTAAGGGCAAAATAGATAGATACATAGATAATACTTTATTGTTACACCACATAAGACAATAAATAAGAGGTAAAAATTATAATCTTCAGTGAAAGTGTTACAATGGGCAGCCTTATTACTAAAAGTAATCTCTTCCAGGCAACCTTTGGATGGAGAGGAAGGTGCTGCCCACCTTCCAGTATTTGAAAATACTGGAAGGTGGGCAGCATCGCCTACTAAAGAATTGTCATCTTACACTGCGATCCCCAAGACACCTGCCAAGCGTGGGGATTATGGCGAATATCCCTAAATAGGGGAGGTTGTGTTCAGCAGTGGGCGAAACGGCTGATACAGTACAGTATACAGACGGCAGCTGACATTCACTTCTGGTAGGCCTGTATATCTCGTCATACCACGTCAGTTGATAAATGACTCCAACAAAATCAATAAACCTCTATGCAAATCATTGCAGTTGCAGTACATTAAGTGTAAATATTGCAAACTGTTCATTAACACACCATGAATTATTCAGAGATGTTCGCATCACACGGTACAATTAAAGGGGCAAACAGGAATCAATTAGCAAGCCGGTATCGATACGTTATTGCATTTACAAATCGGCAGATGTGTAGAGAATATTCTCGTGAGGATAGAAATTGATAGAAGATTATAATAGAACTTTCAAGTGTAAATCAAATATAGTATATTTACTTCTTATACGGCTGCCTAAAAAAAAGTAGATTTAAACGTTAATGAATGATTCAGGCGTTACTTTGCAGAAATCCATATTTAATAATAATAATTAATTATAATATTTTAAAATATTTTAAGAAAACATCAAATTAATATTTTAATAAAACATAAGTATATACAATATATCAAGTGAAAATTCCGCCTAATTTTCCTTCTAAGCCGACGCGACGTCACAAACGCCACGCAGCCAAACCGGAAGAGTATTCGACGCGTTTCGGTTCTACACGAAGCATCCTCAGGTCTTGACTCTACGAGCGTACGATTGAGATGTTTGTGAGTTTATTTCACCATAACTTCTAAACACGGATTTACTTTCTTCCTAAATCCGTGCTTCTAAACGATCTAAGCGATTTCAATAGAGATATCGTTAGATTTGCCTTGAGTGCCCAGTGCAAGTGACACTGGGTACATAAAAATAAATAAAAAACAAACTGGCGTATTTCAAACGCAGTATTGTGAGATAAAAAAACGTTTAAGACACATCGAGTCTGTGTATCAAAATGAAGGGTTTTAAAACACGATTCCATATATATATATATAAATTGCAGTTTTATGTTCAATGGAATAATAAACGTTTAATGAAAATAAATAATTTTCAGTCGGGTTTTATTATTTTAAAATTAATTTATAGATGTTTTATAAAGTCCTCGTGTAAGGCAATATTCATTCAGAACAAGACAACTTATATAATAAGACATTTGTAATAAGAAATGTTTGTGTACTTATGAAGTAAATTACCATAAGAATAAGCATTGCAATTCAACGGGGCAATGCTGCCAGCATGCTGGGCACGCTGCCAACTGGTAGTGGGCTAGAGCATTTGGACTGCCTATGAGTCCAAATGCTTTTATTGTATTAGCTGTAGTGTTGTATATAGTTCGTAGTATTTTGTTAATACAGGGCATACCGCCCATACACTGACTGAATGACTGCTGTGGTCAAACATTTATAATTTATTTTATTTTCTTTATTACAAAATGCACAGATCTTAAAAAACGGATTTGCTTATTAACTATTTCTTACATCTAATGACGGATTTACTTTATTTTCATTGCAGTTCGGCCCATTCGCGCAGATTGCACACAAACCACGATGAATGAAAAACCAATTATGTGTGCGAGATTGCGTGTATTGCGTATTTTGAAAAAAAGAAATATAAAGGAGAGTTGTGCATTTTAGACTGAAAGATTTTGAAGAAGGCTTCCGATTGAAGCCGAAACAGTTGTCGAACGTTATATAACTCTCTCCCCCGTGAGGTGCCAGGTTAGAATTGCACCTCCCCATATCATCCCGTGGGTGTCGTAAGAGGCGACTAAGGGAAAAATACTAGCACCTTCTAAAGAACTACCATCTTACACTGCGATCCCCAAACTGCCTGCCAAGCGTGGGGATTATGGCAAATACTGTGTTCAGCAGTGGGCGAGTCGGCTGTTACAGTGCAGTACAGTACAGTATATAAACTAAGTATGTCCACGCTCTAATACCCGTGTTTTACAATCGTAAAAGAATGGAAATTAAACAATCCCAATGTATACCAAAACGGTTTTGGCAATAAAACAAAAGTTAAGGTAAAATTAAAATCTTCACAGTTGAGAATTTAAATTATTTAGTGGTATTTCTATTGCCGTGATTTATGACTGTGACCCCAGGTGAAAAACATAAAGTTTACCCTCCTACAAGCAAATCTTTGTTTATTTTGAAAGAAAGACAGTTACGGATCACTTAACAAGACTTTAACACGTTTCGAATACCCCACACAATACGTCCTACAACTGTCTCGGCCATATTCTCACGGTACTTAAAAATATCTTCGAATCAATCAAAAACTAATCCTCAGTCACCCACACGATGTTATGGCCAATAAATTGTAGCGGTGAACCAAAGATTGACCCCTACCTTGAAATAATACCTTGGACCGTGTTTGGACTACTGAACATTTTTGCGACAAAAGGCTATTGTGACTTACAAACTTATGATAACAGGTCAAAGAGATCATGATCTTACGATTTTCGACTTAATTTGCTTAAAATTAAGAGTTCATAAAACTTTTCTTGGTGTGAAGTAAGTTGGTGGTATTGACAATATTTTTGATACACTTTCGATTGTTTTGTGTATTGGATGTCGTGGGAATGTGGGTGAAAAAGGTATGTTTTCAGTGGTTTACAAAGTAGTATTGAAGTGGACAATGCCAGTTAGTTCATTACATAGTATTTAGTAGGACCATGAGGTTTATATAGTAGGCACGGTTTTGATACTTGACTTTTCACTACATTAAAGTTTGTTAAGAAACTGTCAAAGTTCTTTAAAATTATAGTTTGTTACTTTGTAAACATGCGTAAAATATGTATTTTTATTTAAGATTTGAATGAAAAGATATCCTTCTAAAATTCTGTTGCTTATAAACAAACGTACAGTTTTTTTTTGCTTTACAGGGGTTTTCATAAATTGTTACCAGGAATCTTGTATCATGGCCATAGTGACTGCAACCTCTTTTTCAGTATTCCTCTTACAATCCCAATCAATAGGCTAGTCTGCGACCAGTATCGTAAGATAGTGGCCAAAGGTATAATCGTCAGGTGAATGATGATAAATGATGATGTGGTCGAAGATGTTGTTCAGGCTAAACCAGAATTGCTGACTTTGAGCGCCAGAAATTTTTACTTTTACCCCCTTTTGTCCCTGTATTCCTATGTCGCTTTTCCAACCATGTGTAAGTTGCGAACTGAAAGTTCAGTACTGATACTAAACATGTACCTATATATTGTGTGCGTAACTATACGTTATTTTTAATTCGGAATCCTTAGCCCAAGTTCGACTTGCACTTGGCCGGACTCGTATTTGTTGTTATATTTAAGGCCTTACACTATAATTCTACGTTAGCCTGAACAACATATTTGTAATTTTTTAACTCTTTATTTAATATATATTCTGCAATCTGTCGTAATAACACATTCTGCTAATATTTCAACCCGCTACCTCTAACGAGTCTTAACGGTTCTCTGTAGAGGTCGGACGTAGAACCGGACATCGAAGGCTTATATAAATAAGTAAGGCCCCGGTAGTACGGAACCCTAATAAGCACTTGGACCTTAACCAATATTGTAATTTGTGCCTTTACTTTATCATCATTTTTCGATCTACAAAAGTATCAAAACTACTTAAGCAGCTAGAGTTGCGCAAACGCCGGCTGTGGGCCTGCGCAGCATTGTTCCTCTCCTCACGGCTTCGATGATATACAGCCGCGAACCGACCATTATTGTGCACCTATTGTTTGAACATTCCGAGAGATGTGCTCACCGATATTATGACTTATATTTTGGTACATGTAGCATTGGTTTAGAAGATATTTTTGATCATTGGTCAGCAGATTTAACTTTCTCTATTCCCCTTTAGTCGATTACAGGAAGTATTTGGACACTACTGGTTTCATGCAGAATATATAACTGCGAAATGCGCTGCGATGGTACCGACAAAGATGAAATTTCGCTCAAGAGGCTTTCCATCTAAATGTCCTAAATGGATTTGTGCTGAATTAACAAAGAGAGATGAATTACTTAGCATTCAATGGATTCACCGTGCGGGTGCCGGGTCCATAGCTTTGCTTCTGCCTCCTCCCCTGCCCAACCAAATTTGGTAAGATCCTACTAATGCCGCCTTGGATACACGTTAAATAATGTAATAATTAATGTAATTATTTGTGAAACCGTTTTAATGATTGTAAATTCATAATCTAGCTTCCACTTTAAAGAACTAAGCAACTTAACCAACTTTAAACATATTAAATTACGAATATTAAGGATTATTAACCGAACGAAGTTCAAGCGAAGCGTCTCTGCTATAGCTTACACAAAAATGCTTTCGTATATCCGGTCGTCAGTATGTTCTCTTCTACAGGTCGCATTTCTCAACCGATTCTCGTGAAATTTTGTGAACAGGTTTGATAATTCCATACTTTATTTTAAGGAAAATTTTCAAAAAGACGGATATGGGGTCGTATTTCGACCATATCGATAAATTTTTCAAAAATATTACAGTTACCTTTTTTGTGATTCTTGTCAAGAAGCAACTTTTTTGTCAGTAAAACTTATCCATCCGATAAACTTAAAAGGCGGAATGGAAAAGAAAGAGAAAAATAGGCTAATTTCTTGTGTCATGTCAAATCACAAGGGAATTTAATCAGCTTTTGGAATAGTTACTACGAATAAATCATTAAGTAGAATAGGTATTTATAATGGTTTTTTGTTGACAATAATTTATTTATGATTTACTTTTTTCTCTTTAAAGCGTTAGGTACAATTATATCTCCGTGTGAACTGTCTAGCTATCAAGCTAGACAGTTGACAATACTAAATTCAACCAAGTACGAGTCAGACTCGCGCATGAAGGGCTCCGTACCATTCGTGAAAACTAAAAAAAGGCTATTAATATAGTGTCCAAGGTTGTACAGAGATTAAAGAAAAAACGTAAATAACCTGTGTCGCATCAAATTAATTGCATCAGTTTTCTTTGCATTTTGAGACCCATTCCCCTATTAGCGCAGTGAACCTTTATTTAATTGTAAGATACGCGAGGTGTACAGCTACGAGATCCACTAGTATTTATATGCCAATTAAACCTTTTAAAATTCTACAAGTTGTATGTAATAATTGCGAAAACCTAAAAAATTATCCCCTTGAAGACAACTTTTTCGGTAGCAATTCTGTTTGGATTGTAACATGTTCTACCAGTTAACTTTTTAATTACAACTCACTCAATCGAGTGTAAATCAATGAGTCCCGATGTTGAGTACCAGGGGGGCAGACAGGAGTCAGAGGTAATCGCGTGGCGCGACCGTGTTTTTCATTACCCTCCTCCCTTTCCGCAACCACCCCTTCGATGTCGAACAAAACCATCGGTCCCATTGTCTTTCAGTGTGCAGTTCTTCACTCGCGATTATGCCACTGCAGTTACTACTTTTTCATTTCTCATACTTGGAAAGTATGCTTTAAGTAACCTGATCAGACGGATAACAATAGTACTTTTCGACCCAGGAAAACTATTGTCCCTGCTAGGAAAAAAATATAAAAACTATGTAAGTCCGGTCCCAATTTCTTTTTATATGTCATTTTGACGGAACAAGCACGAACCCTACCTGATGTGAAGCGGACGGTACTCTGCCAAATGCATTTCGTCCGAACGAATTGCACTGCGCTCGTCACTTTCATATAGTTATTAAGTCTCATGTGCCTGTAATTTTTCGTCAAGTGCTTGGCGACAGATTTTCTACTTGAAGGTGGTAGCTAGCAAGGCGAGCATTACCCCCACGCGACGAAGCTCAAGCCGGCGCGGTGGGGATCGAATCATGTGGTACCTGTGGCACGGCAGTCCATAGCTATTACCGCTCGGCCATAATTGCTTCAATTTATTTATTTATAATATATAAAGCTCGATTACCACTGACTGACTGACTGACTCACTGACATAAATGTTCTCCTAGAAGGAGCAGAGTAGGGTAAAAATGAAGTATGGCAAAAATGTTCGGGGGGTTTTGGTGAGTATGAGAAAAATCGAAAATCATTAAAAAGACGCCTGCCAAGTGATGATGGATGACGTATCTCAAAAACGGTAAGAGATAGGTAGGGGGTGTTTGAACAAATGTCATAGGGAATCGGGAGAGCAGTCGAATGACATCTGTCAAAAATCCAAAATGGCGGATTTCAAGATGGCCGCCATACAAAATGCTCCGAGCCTGCTGAAGCGAGGCCTTTAGGCCGAGCTTCAGTAGGGGCGGAGCAGTTTGTATGGTGGCCGTCTTGAAATCCGACATTTTGGATGTGTCACACGTGCTCCTATCATTCTTTATACTGCATTTGGAGTGTTTTACCATACATTTTCGACTGTATTAGGAGTTTTTGTGGGTTTTTTGACTGAATTTGGAGTAACTGTCCTACATTAGTGTATAGCGAGCCCAAAGGGCAACCACCTGGTGAGGCCGAAGGCCGAATTTTCGGTCCGCGAGGCCGAAGGCCGAGCGAATGGTGCGCGAGCCCGAAGGGCGAGCGCTTGGTGAGGCCGCAGGCCGAGCCGTGTTAGTAACTTGCGAGGCCGAAGGCCGAGCTCCAACTCGAGAGTAATTTCCACATCTCCGACTGGTCTCCATGGCAACTGCCTGCGGTAACCGCAGCACCTACGAGTGGGGTTCCTTAACAAAAGTGACTCAGAACCTTGGTACCATTCTGCCCGTACCACCTTTTTATGGCAGTAGGGTGAATCTGCTTTAGTGGCTACAGTATGGTTCTTTATTGTATTGAGAGTTTATATGGGATTTCATACTTCTATTGGAGTTTTGAACATACATTTTTCCAACGTATCAGGAATTTTTATATAGTTTAGTACTGCATAACGATAAATGCGGGCCGCATGCGGCCCGCACACTGCCCGAAAAACTAGTTATAATATATAAAGCTCGATTACCACTCACTGACTGACTGACTGATTGACATAAATGTTCTCCTAGAAGGAGCAGAGTAGGGCTAAAATGATGTATGGCAAAAATGTTTGGGGGGTTTTGGTGAGTATGAGAAAAATCGAAAATCATTAAAAAGACGCCTGCCAAGTGATGATGGATGACGTATCTCGAAAACGGTAAGAGATAGGTAGGGGGTGTTTGAACAAATGTCATAGAGAATCGGGAGAGCAGTCGAATGACACCTGTCAAAAATCCAAAATGGCGGATTTCAAGATGGCCGCCATACAAAATGCTCCGAGCCTGCTGAAGCGAGGCCTTTAGGCCGAGCTTCAGTAGGGGCGGAGCAGTTTGTATGGTGGCCTTCTTGAAATCCGCCATTTTGGATTTGTCCCAGGTGCTCCTCTCATTCTTCATACTGCATTTGGAGTGTTTTACCTTATATTTTCGACTGTATTAGGAGTTTTTGTGGGTTTTTTGACTGAATTTGGAGTAACTGTTCTACATTAGTGTATAGCGAGCCCAAAGGGCAACCACCTGGTGAGGCCGAAGGCCGAACTTTCGGTCCGCGAGGCCGAAGGCCGAGCGAATGGTGCGCGAGCCCGAAGGGCGAGCGCTTGGCGAGGCCGCAGGCCGAGCCGTATTAGTAACTTGCGAGGCCGAAGGCCGAGCTCCGACTTGAGAGTATTTTCCACGTCACCGACTGGTCTCCATGGCAACTGCCTGCGGTAACCGAAGCACCTACGAGTGGGGTTCCTTAACAAAAGTGATTCAGAACCTTGGTACCATTCTGCCCGTACCACCTTTTTATGGCAGTAGGGTGAATTTGGTTTGGTGATAACAGTACGGTTCTCTATTGTATTAAGGGTTTGTATGGGAAATCGTACATCTTTAGGTGTTTTGAAATAATTTTTTTTAATGTATAAGGTGTTTTGATATTGTTCAAACTTGCACAACGATAAATGCGGGCCGCATGCGGCCCGCACACTGCCCGAAATACTAGTTTATAATATATAAGGCTCGATTACCACTGACTGACTCACTGACTCACTGACATAAATGTTCTCCTAGAAGGAGCAGAGTAGGGTAAAAATGAAGTATGGCAAAAATGTTCGGCGGGTTTAGGTGAGTATGAGAAAAATCGAAAATCATTAAAAAGACGCCTGCCAAGTAAAGATGAATGACATATCTCAAAAACGGTACAAGATAGGTAGAGGGTGTTTGAACAAATGTCATAGGGAATTGGGAGAGCAGTCGGATGACATCTGTCAAAAATCCAAAATGGTGGATTTCAAGATGGCCGCCATACAAAGTGATCCGAGCCTGCTGAAGCGAGGCCGTTAGGCCGAGCTTCAGTAGAGGCGGAGCAGTTTGTATGGTGGCTGTCTTGAAATCCGACATTTTGGATGTGACCCACGTGCTCCTATCATTCTTTATACTGCATTTGGAGTGTTTTACCTAATATTTTCGACTGTATTAGGAGTTTTTGTGGGATTTTTGACTAAATTTGGAGTTACTGTCCTACATAAGTGAAGTAGCGAGCCCGAAGGGCGAGCTTCTGGTGAGGCCGAAGGCCGAACTTTCGGTCCGCGAGGCCGAAGGCCGAGCGTATGATGCGTGAGCCCGAAGGGCGAGCGCCTGGCGAGGCCGTAGGCCGAGCCGTATTAGTAACTTGCGAGGCCGAAGGCCGAGCTCCGACTTGAGAGTATTTTCCACATCTCCGACTGGTCTCCATGGCAACTGCCTGCGGTAACCGCAGCAACTACGAGTGGGGTTCCTTAACAAAAGTGACTCAGAACCTTGGTACCATTCTGCCCGTACCACCTTTTTATGGCAGTAGGGTGAATCTGCTTTAGTGGCTACAGTATGGTTCTTTATTGTATTGAGAGTTTATATGGGATTTCATTCTTCTATTGGAGTTTTGAACATACTTTTTTACAACGTATCATGAGTTTTGATATAGTTTAGTACTGCATAACGATAAATGCGGGCCGCATGCGGCCCGCACACTGCCCGAAAAACTAGTTATTATAATATATAAAGCTCGATTACCATTGACTCACTGACTGACATAAATGTTCTCCTAGAAGGAGACGAGTAGGAGCAACGTGATGTATAGCAAAAATGTTCGGGGGGTTTTGGTGAGTATGAGAAAAATCGAAAATCATTAAAAAGACGCCTGCCAACTGAAGATGGATGACGTATCTCAAAAACGGTAAGAGATAGGTAGGGGGTGTTTGAACAAATGTCATAGGGAATCAAGAGTGCAGTCGAATGACAGCTGTCAAAAATTCAAAATGGCGGATTTCAAGATGGCCGCCATACAAAATGACCCGAGCCTGCTGAAGCGAGGCCTTTAGGCCGAGCTTCAGTAGGGGCGGAGCAGTTTGTATGGCGGCCGTCTTGAAATCCGACATTTTGGATGTGACTCACGTGCTCCTATCATTCTTTATACTGCATTTGGAGTGTTTGACCTTTATTTTCGACTGTATTAGGAGTTTTTGTGGGATTTTTGACTGAATTTGGAGTAACTGTCCTACATTAGTGCAGTTGCGAGCCCGAAGGGCGAGCTCCTGGTGAGGCCGAAGGCCGAACTTTCGGTCCGCGAGGCCGAAGGCCGAGCGTATGATGCGCGAGCCCGAAGGGCGAGCGCTTGGCGAGGCCGCAGGCCGAGCCGTGTTAGTAACTTGCGAGGCTGAAGGCCGAGCTCCGACTTTAGAATATTTTCTACATCTTCGACTGGTCTCCATGGCAACTGACCGCGGTAACCGAAGCACCTACGAGTGGGGTTCCTTAACAAAAGTGACTCAGAACCTTGGTACCATTCTGCCCGTACCACCTTTTTATGGCAGTAGGGTGAATTTGGTTTGGTGGCTACAGTTTGTTTCTTTATTGTATTGAGAGTTTATATGGGATTTCATACTTCTATTGGAGTTTTGAACACACTTTTTTTTACGTATTAGGTGTCTTGATATAAGTTAAAATTGCACAACGATAAATGCGGGCCGCATGCGGCCCGCACACTGCCCGAAATACTAGTCTTTATATAAGCCTGTTAAATCGCGGTGTAAAATTGTAATAAAAAATATTATTAAAAATGTTTACTGTGATAAAGCTAAAGAGAAATAGAGAAAGTTAAAATTGTTTACGAGTATACAAATAATTTACTCTTAAGTTGATATTATCTTATGCCAATCTTATACCAATTTTGATTATTAATGTCTTTAATATAATATCGTGTGTTTAACTAATCAGGATTTTTATTTACTTTCCTCATATTGTTATACTATCCTCAATATGTTTAAGCTTGTGTCAAATACTTACTTAGGCACTCAAACTATTGGCACCCTTGCTATGCTGCTCGTGCGCCAAACTTAAATAGGTCCCTTTTATCTTTTGTATAACAATCTACTATTATTGGTTTCGGTCGAATAATAGGAAAATTGACCTCTTCCAAAAGTGCAAACTTGAAACTTCATTTTTATAATATTGGTATAGTTTGTAGGAATATAAAACTCAACATATGTTTATAAAACACACTGTAATAAATTGACTTTTAAGTCAATTCTGTTGTGCCAACTTGAGCACAATTAGGTTCGATGCAGCGATGATATATAATGTCAGTCAGCATCATGCGAACAAAACGTGCACCATAAAAAGTGATTACCTGACATTCTATAGAGTTATAAACAACACGCTTGGTGACATTTTGTGATGGAAGCCGCGCCTGTCACATACTTAGGTATTTTAACGACGTTATTGAATATTATAATGTCACGTCGAAGGTTGTGAGGTGAGACCAGTTTTTGTGTAGGCTTCAATACATCATCATTGTGGTTGAACTGGCCGTACAGTTCTCCATACAAACGCCGTAGGGTGATCACTCCCTTATTTGAGAATTAGGTATAGAATTAAGCATAATATCGATTGAACTTGATATTATCTAGGTTTATATCGTAACGAAATTTTAAAAAGATATTTATGTTGAAAGTTATGAGCCTTGAAAACTTTATCTGAAAATGTTTCGAGGCTCATAACTCTCAACTTAATTATCTTTTTATATTTTCGTTACGATACAAACCATGCTTTGTTTTGGAACTAAATCCTCCAATAAGGGAGTGATCACCCTACGACGACGTTTGTATGGAGAAAATGAATTTTTCCTTTTTTTTATATCTTATTCGTTAGCCTTTGGCCACAATTTCGCGTGTCGGTAAGTGATTACTGATTAAATATTACAACTGACACTGACACGGGCGCTATTTATATTCATATTTTGTATTACAATGTATGTATCTTGCCCTCATAATTTCCAAACTCTTAAAGATTTTGTTCTCTAATGTAAGATAAAAACAAGCATGAAAGTGTCAAATGCACTGTCGTTACCGCGACTAACCCTAACCAGAAAATAAAGTTTTCCCTGCGATTAGGAACGAGTTCAAAGTAGGAGTTTTGTCATCGAGGCATTGTGCCGTGATGGGTTCTTTAATAACGCGCGTTTGAGGAATAAACCGCGTTTTGTTCGGGAAATACCTACATTATTGAGGGCCGAAACTCAACGGGAGGAATGGACGGAAACTGAAAAGGCTGAGAATTTACGATTTGATAATGCCGAGTTGAATTTCGCTGCGTAGGACGCCGGATCCTTCAATGCCTCGTTGGTTGAGAAGTTTTAAACGTTACTTTGCAATATCGAAGACTTGGGTTTCATCCCCAGTTGGAAGTATCTGTATCAGCCGAATATATAATAGAATAGTCCACTGCTGAACACAGCCTCTCCCAATATGGGGGGTTTGCCATAATCTTCATGATTGGCAGGCTGCTTGGGGATCGCAGTGTGAGATATCAGTTCCTCAGAAAGTGCTGCTGCCCACCTTCTTGTGTGTTACCCTTAGTCTTAGTCGCCTCTTACGACACGGGTAGAGTTGGGGGGGGGAGCGTGACATTCTAGACGATTTATATCGGATGCCAAACGCAAAGTACAGAGAAGTAGATCACTTACCTTATTATAGATAAGGGCCTTCGTAAATAGTATATGTGTTCGAATCGAAGACAGGGCCAATAGTATAGCTACGTTGGTATTATGTAAACAAATTTACAACGAAGTTATATTAATTTTCTTACGAATCGTGGTGGGTTTAAGGCTTTTAAGAAGGTAGTAGGTTTACATACCTTATCCTGTAGGAATATTAGAAAGAACCTTATGTTGAGGGCTTTAATTTCGAAATACGCAAAAGTAAATGCTCAATATTCACCGCAGGGTATTGGCTCTTTGTCAAGGGTAGCTTTGAGGGATGATTGACTTCATGTTTTGATTTTACGCTGCGAAATAGTATGTTGTATTGTGGTTAATTATTTTTCAGATTAACGGATTCTGGACGGGAATTTTCCCGCGTTGGATTTTTAAAAGGCAAAGGAAACAATGTCAATGTTTACTAAACGAAAACGGCTTCCATTACTCAAAGTAAACTTTGAAGCGCTCGTAGCGAAGCTAAGTAAACTAAGCTGTTCTCAACCGATCAGCAAAGTTAAGCAACGTCGCGCGCAGTCATGAGTTGGATGGGTGACCGCTACTGACATTACTACTGAGCGTTTCCGTGCTTCGGAGGGTACGTTAAGCCGTCGGTCCCGGTTGTCGTCTTAGGATGGCAGTCGTTATAGCATGGTGGTAGGCCATTTTGCGAATGCCCGCCTGGCTAGCTACCACCCTCAAGTAGAAAATCTGTCGCCAAGCACCTAACGGTGTGTTCCGGCAGCTGTCCTTGAGAGCCAGTACTTCTAGGTTAGCTTGAACAACATCTTCGACCACATCATCACTTACCACCAGGTGAGATAGTGGTCAAAGGCTAACCTATCAGGCATAAAAAAAAAATTATAAAATATTAAATTTTGCTTGGAAGACATATTTTTTCCATACAAACCTACAAAGTAGTAATAAGTACAAATGTAGCACAAATTTTCGGTTCGAAAGAGTAAGGTTCCAGTGGCAGAGTGGAATAGGAATCCGGAGTAAAATCGGAGGAGGCAAGTTCGATTCCCGTCCGGAACAAAAAAAATATGCTCCAATAATTTAAAAATTCAAGCCGGTTGTAATTTTGTATTCAACGAAAGGAATAGTTATTTGTTATACAAAGTTGTAAAGACGTAATTTGTCGCGATTACTTGTATTGAGACTTGAGTAAGCGAAGGGTTTAGGTTTGAGCCACGAACGCAACGATTGGTTCAATCCTGACGAGAGTTTCAAAGGAACGCGACGCAAAATAACTTAGTTGCCGAGCGAAACACGCAATTTTTCACCTCACCACAGCTGAGAATGCTAGATGCAATGAAATCAGTTGAATTAATATAGTAAATTAGTGTTTTTATATCAAAAATTAAAGTTAACAGCAGTCGGTAATATTACACTATTTTTTTAAACTTGTATTATTTAATAAAGATTCGCATTTTAAAAACTTTTCCCCCGCTAGAGGATATAAAGTAGTTTTGAAAGCAGATTTCGAATATCAAACAGAACTTTTCCGAGCTTTTGAGTTGATAATTTTTTTTTTGTACAGACCATTCGAATCATCAGGTTCGAATCATACTTGATGTTATTTGTTTTAAGATAATAAATAGATTTCTCGATCGTGCGCTCGTAGAGTCAAGACCTCCTGAGGATGCTTCGTGTAGAAGCGAAACGCGTCGAAAATTCTTCCGGTTTGGTTGCGTGGCGTTTGTGACGTCACATCGGCTTAGCAAGAAAATTAGGCGGAATTGTCACTAGATATATTTTTATATTTTTTAAGTGTTTTATTAAAATATTAATTTGATGTTTTCGTAAAATATTTAAAAATATTTGTTATTATTATTTGTTTTTCTTCGCTGTAATTTTGTACGTTTTTTCACTAAGGAGGCGTTACAATGGTAGAATTATAGGGTTGCGTCATCATAAGCAATATCATTAAAATTCAAGTTTGCAGGAGTTTAACGAACATTCAGCTTCTCACTCGCCCGCCATTCCGAAGCATCAGACTTTTACTCCATCAATTAGGTAAGCGCGACCACATCCATCAGGTGCCTGGTTTAATTAAAGAGCGCACCCTGGACACCGATCCCATATGTCTGCGTAAATGAATGATGAGGTGAAATTTTTTAATTATAATTAACTTATTTGACAGTCTGCGAAATTATTTTAAGGTTGTATTCAAAGCCGCTATAGAGCTTATTGAAGGAGGTTTTACTTCTGCTTAAATTACTTAGGCCCTTACGGTTCTCAAATTAAAATCAGACCTGATTTTAAACGCAATCAACATTCATAAAGGATTTAAAAAACTATATCACATTTACAAATTTATAATAAAACTAGCTGACCCGGCAAACGTTGTTTTGCCATATAAATAATTAAATGGCTATTAAAAAATAAGGGTTGATCGTAGAAGGGTGAAAATTAAGGATTGTATGTATTTTTGTATGTTGTATCATAAAAAATAAAAAATAAAAATTGTGTCTAAAAAATAAAAAATAAAATTTAGGGGTGGACTACCCCTAACATTTAGGGGGATGAAAAATAGATGTTGGCCGATTCTCATAGATACCGGATAAGCACAAAAAATTTCATCAAAATCGGTCAAGCCGTTTCGGAGGAGTATGGCAACGAAAACTGTGACACGAGAATTTTATATATAAGAGAAGATTGATATTAAACGCACAAAAATTTGTCGCCGAATTCATTTCAGTCACTACGTGATATTATCGCGAGAATGAAGTGTTTGAAAACGCGCCTGTTTCGTTTAGATGAAGTCTAGTTGAGTAACGCGCACGTTTCGTTAGGTTACGGAAAAAATCGTATCTTCTTGGTTATTACATTGTCGATTTCCTTCAAAATAATTTTAAGCGATACGTAAACTATCTTTATCGTATATACGATTTTGAAATTGAAGTACCGCGTCCATGGGTTAAATATTTGCTCAAATTTTCTTATTTTTCGTACGAAGCTATTGCTGTAACTGTCACGTTGCAGCAACCCTAATGTGAGCCATGAACATTATTTTGTTAGATTTTCTCACTGCCCGGTAACGAGCTGCTAATTTAAGGGCTGTAAGGCTTATGTTTTTATTTTTTTTAATTTTTGCAATAACGCATGATCCGCGTATTACATTACATAATTACGAGTACTATATAAGTAAAAATATAGTCATGTGCGGGATTCGAACCAGCGCCATCCACCTTATAGCCGGGGTATGCTCTGACCGCTAAGCTAACATGACATATGACGCATAACTCTAATTTGCCCTCTCGTTCTTACCCATCGTATGGGTATGGACCAACAACTATAGGGTGTAAGGCTCTTAACAAAACCTTATGACAGGTAGGTGCCCTTGGCTCGTTTTCTATTGCATAGTAATACAAATATATTTTATGATATGATATTTAATGTTTATAATTTATAAAGACCTAGATGTATCTTTATGATCTGTTTTGCTTTAGGTACTTTACAGATGCAAATTTATAATATCAATAAAACGATATGTGATATGTTATTAAAGCTTTAGAACCGCTTTAGAACTTATTGATGTCAGGTATTACTTTTGCTAGAATTATTAACATGCTTTACATGTTAGCACTAAGTAAAAAATTTGCCGCCTTGCACTTACCGGTGTATTTCGGCTTTGTAGGTGTACTTGAGAACCATATCATTCTAGGTTAAGGTTTTCTGAAGCACTCGTAGCGAAGTTTGCTTAGCTGTTCTTAACCGATCAGCAAAGTTAAGCAACATCCGCTGCGATCATGAGTTGGATGGGTTACCGCTAGTGACATTACTACTGAGCGCTTCCGTGGTTCGGAGGGCACGTCAAGCCGTCGGTCCCGGTTGTTGTCTTTCTGGTCTGTTATCTAGGATGGCAGTCGTTATAGCATGATGGTAGGGCATTTTGCGAATGCCCACCTGGCTAGTTAACAAGTAGAAAATCTGTCACTAAGCACTTAACAGTGTGTTCCGGCAGCTGTCCTTGAGAGCCAGTAATTCTAGGTTAGCCTGGACAACATCTTCAACCACATTATCACTAACGTTCAGGTGAGATAGGGGTCAAAGACTAAACTATCAAGAATAAAAAAAAGAAAGGTTAGATCGCCTGTCTACAATCTTTGAACAAATTAAATTTACCAACAGATGAGAATGTGGACAAAAGGTAGCCTACCCACAATAAGAAATAGAAGGAGGTTGTAACATTCTTTGGCCTAATAGGATTACCACACAGCTAGGTCTTCAGTTCGATTCACAGACACGACAGATGTTACTGATTACAAAATCACAAATATACGATAGGAAAAATCTAAGTCATGTACGGGATTCGAACCCGCGTCCATCCACCCCTTTAGCCGTTAGTAATGTAATCCGCATAGCAGGCGTTGTTGCAAACATAACAATATTAAAAAAGATGTTACTGATATTTGCATTCAAGAAATATTCAGTATGTCAGGCTGAATAAAAAACGATGCGATGGATGATGGCCATGGCTGGCATTGTATTACACAGTACGGAAATAAAAACATCTGATGAATTTTAAACCAAGACGTGCTTACCTTAAGTTTAATTTTACTTTTATTGATTACATATTTATTCTTTACAGTTCCAAATGTAATGAATCAGCAAAATTGTAAATAATTGAGTCATAAACATAATATTTAAGTTAAATAATTGTCTTCGTGTTAGTACTATACTTAAGCTTGCATGAAATAAGTCAATAAAAATAAAAAAACTGAAAGCAAAAAGAGATTCGGATTGCATTTATATATTAGGTATAGATATGATGATAAAAATAATATCTAATCGGTTAAGCCGTTTAGAATTTACGGTAGAATAAAGAAACTCACATACATACATGCATACATACACGAACCCTATATATATATAACATTTATTTTTTTGGGCAGGCATGTAATATTCGTACTTCTGCTTAATGTCTAAGCTTTACTTTAAATTCCTGAATAATTCAAAAGCAAGTTCTGCACAGTGGAAATATAACATCGTGCCTTCTGTAAGATTTTAACAGCCATTCTAAATTTCTATGTAAATCACAATGACTGCCTAATTAAACCGTATTTCGAATAGACACCGTTATCTTTGAACTTACCTGCTTCCAGTTTTCCCTCAATACGGACGAATTTTCATACAAAAACATTATAGAAACCCATCTGAAATTTCAACTCTATTGCTTGGACAATAGAGTTGAAATTAATATGTAAGGGTTATAAGGCAAGGTGCACAATTTTATGTCAAGATCCCTCCTTGGGCAACATTAATAAGGAGAATTAAGATTAAAATGATATTAAATTTTGATATTGTGTTGTGTACGGATTATTCTTGAGGAAATTTTAATATGGGCTTCTTTCTCTTTGAGTTGTGCAGGGGCGGTGTCGGGGACTGTACCTTGATGTATGGATTAGCTACATGCTGGGGTAAGCTGGTCTCTAATATAGAAGTTTATATGTTGCTAAGCTAACAAAACTTGTGAAAACACTCTGAAACTAGCTCTTCTTCGCTTTAAGGTTCACATTATATTGGGAACTGTCCTGTAGTAGGTAATTAATGGGTACCTACTATATATGTACTACCAACCTACAAGGTGTTCCTAGCGCACCACATCTTAGGGAAGAGATAGAAGGTACCTACTCATTTATTGAAACAATGATGGTCGAGCGCTAATAGCTAAGGATTGCCGTGCCGCAGGTCTCTGGTTCGATCCCCACCGCCGGCTTCAGCTTCACCGCATGGTGGAAGGGCATTTTGCAAATGCCCACCTGGCTAGCTACCATCCCCAAGTAGAAAGTCTGTCGGTAGGAAGAAGTCGTCTACCGGAACAGTCCTTGAGCCAGCAAAATTACAAGTACATGAGACTTACCAACTATGTCTCAAAGTGACGGGCGCAGTGCAATTCGTGACTTGTGATGAAATGCATTATAGACAAAGGTTAGTCCGATTAAAATCAAGTGGGCCTCGAGCTTGTTCCGTCATCAAAACTTATTAAAAAAAAAACTCATTTTAACACATTAGTGTTTGTTCGTGCCTATGGGGATATTAGCGAGATGATTGCAAGTATAGAAGCAAGTATAAATAGAACCCTAGTTCTGTTTGCGCATGCATCAAAATGAACAAAAAAGGTTCTATATTGAGATACTATTACTAATACCATATAACTCAATGTAATTACACATAAATTATCATAGATTCCGTATTCAATATTCTACACCAGAATTTACGTGAAATCCAAGAAAGCCCGCAAACAATGCGCCGTAACAAGTGCTGGAAACTCCACCGGACCGATGACGACATTCTTTGAATAATTAATTTAACGGAAGGGTCATTCTTCCCCCGCCCTCCTCGCGGCACCAATCGCGCCAATCAACGCCTATTGAACACGGCCGTTTTAAAAATGTTCGGTTGTGTTCGCATAAAACAGTGGCTAAAATGTTGAAGACGAAAAAAAATACAGAAGAAACCTTCAAACATAAAATACGCATTATTGGGGAAAAGTAACTCAAATACTACCCCCGTGGGGTGCCGGATTAGAATTGCACCTCCCCATGTCATCCCGTGGGTGTCATAAGAGGCGACTAAGGGAAAAATACTGGAAGATGGGCAGCAGCGCCTTCTAAAGAACTGCCATCTTTCACTGCGATCCCCAAGCCGCCTGCCAAGCGCGGGGATTATGGCAAATACCCCCTTGGCTGGGGAGGCTGTGTTCAGCAGTGGACGAGTCGGCTGTAACACTAACTCAAATACTACTCCTCAAATTTAAATGATAACATGACAAGCACCACCTTTCGAAAACATCAAAATCAGTACTCGATCGGGGATCGGTCTGTAAAGAGTTATGATATAACACACACAAAAAACATGCGTCATATTGAAAACCTGTTCCTTTTTGAAGTCGTTTAAAAAAACAAAATGTTGTTCAGGCTAACCTAGCACTACTGGCTGACTGAGCCATCAATACTTCAAATATCCTCCGATACGAGACGTGATCAAAATGCTGGCACCTATTTAGCACAACGAATAAGCATTGCAAACCATTCCTAATCTTATTACACACAATATGGGTCAGTACAATTGTTTGTAATAGTTTCTCTAACGACATTTTGCAGGGGGGGTCGTGCATTTTGCGAATGCCGGCCACCATAACCTAACCACGTTCAAGTAGAAAATCTGTCGGTAAGCACCTAACGGTGTGTTCCGGCAGCTGTCCTTGAGAGTCAGTGAAATTACAGGCACATGAGACTTAACAACTATGGGTTAAAGTGACGGGCGCAGTGCAATTCGTCGTTGACGAAATGCAACTGTTATAGGCAGAGGTAGGTCACTTAACATCAGGTGGGTCTCGGACTTGTTCCACCACAAAATATATTACAAAAAAACGGACCAAGCGAAAAAGTATAAATATTCCAAACAAACCACATAAATACCAATGGTTGTTTTTTATGCTTGATTGGTTAACCATTGACCACTATCTCACCTGATGGTAAGTGATGATGCGGTCGAAGATGTTGTTCAGGCTAACCTAGAATTACTGGCTCTCAAGGACAGCTGCGCGAACACACCGTTAGGTGCTTGGCGACAGATTTTCTAGGGTGGTAGCTAGCCAGGTGGGCATTCGCAAAATGCCCTACCACCATGCTATAACGACTGGCATCCTAAGATGACAACCGGGACCGATGGCTTAACGTGCCCTCCGAAGCACGGAAGCGCTCAGTAGTAATGTTACTAGCGGTCACCCATGCAACTCATGACCGTGGCGGACGTTGCTTAACTTTGCTGATCGGTTAAGAACAGCTAAGCAAACAACGAGCGCTTCAAAAATATTATTTTTTAATATAGGTATTTATTTTATATTTCTAATGAATAACACTTTATTATGATATTGAATTAAATGTAATAATCTAACGAATACCAACACATTACTTTTGTCATTGGTAAAAGTTGCAAATAAAGTGTAAAGTATAAACATTATAGAAACTTAATAATGACAGTTCTATTATATAAAAATAATAAAACATACAAATAAACTGTTTCCAGTTGGCAATGTTCTCAAAATGCAGACTGCATCGCAACGTTGAATGGCAATGCTTATTCGTTGTGTTAAAATATGCTAGAAGCTTTTTGACAAACCGCCAAAGCGCCAATGTTAATGATAAACATAATAAAAATATAATATATGCTTTTATTGTAGTAGCTATTATGTTGTATATAGTTCGTAGTATTTTGTTAATAAAGGCATACCGCCGGTTAAAAAGTAGAATAAAAATATTACATATATTAAAGCTATTATATTAAAGCGCCAATGTTAATAATAAACATAATAAAAATATAACATATGCTTTTATTGTGGTAGCTATAATGTTGTATACAGTTCGTAGTATTTTGTTAATAAAGGCATACCGCCGGTTAAAAAGTAGAATAAAAATATTACATATATTTGTATTCCACTTTTTAACCGGTCAAAGTAATTTCATTAAAATATTTAACTGATTTTCAAAACAAATTATACTAGGGATATACAATGAATGTAGCCACAACACTTTGGTACTGAAATATTGTGATAGCGGGCCATCCATCTCTGCTCGCGTTTGACCACACCGGTGCATGCTGACAACTACTGTAACTCATACCCTGGCTCACGCGATAACTAGATGAGAGATTTGCCAGTTTACTTTCCATTACTGTGCAAATTACACTTGCATATTATACATATAAAGTTAAATTTGGATTTAATCCTGTATGGCTATCGTGTAATGTTCTTAGTAGCAATATCTGACTGGAAGCGTCATTCTGACATTAGTTAGAGTTCCTCAGATTTTGAAGCGCTCGTAGCGAACTTTACTTAGCTGTTCTCAACCGATCAGCAAAGTTAAGCAACGTCGCGCGCGGTCATGAGTTGGATGGGTGACCGCTAGTGACATTACTACTAAGCGTTTCCGTGCTTCGGACCCGGTTGTTGTCTTAGGATGGCAGTCGTTATAGCATGGTAGTAGGGCATTTTGCAAAAGCCCGCCTAGCTAGCTACCACCCTCAAGTAGAAAATATGTCGCCAAGCACCTAACGGTGTGTTCCGGCAGCTGTCTTTGAGAGCCAGTAATTCTAGGTTAAGCCTATTAACACCTTCGACCACATCATCACTTACCATTAGGTGAGATTGTGGTCAAAGGCATATCTATCAAAAAAAGAAAAGCAATCCTTCAGGAATATCAATAATTAGAGGCACATGAGACTTAATAACTATATGACTCAGTGTGACGGGCGCAGTATAATTCGTTCGGACGAAATGCATCTGTTATAGGCAGAGGTTAGTCCGCTTAACATCAGGTGGGTCGCGGGCTTGATCCGTCACAATAAAATAAAAAAAAAACAAGAATTTTGCAACTTCAACCCAAGTGTAAAAGGCATTTATTTGATAACAATTGACCAATATCAAGCAAATCATCTCCCTGCTGGATGGAATATATTATGAATGCCTTCTCCTCGAGTCGTAGCTCACTGCGGAGCGTCGTGATGTCCCAGGCCATCACTGTTTCTTCACTACAGAGCTCCCGCACGATCTTTGGAGCATCTGTGATCGTAGTACTCAGGATTTTAGCTACTTGATCGGGTCATCGTCAAAGCCAAAATCATTTATTCAATATAGGCGTCTACGTCTCTCTTTTGAAGGTCAATTACAAATTTTTGTATTTAAATATTCTACATTGTACTGCCACGTTCAGCAAAAAAGCGAGCCACTGCGAGAAACACGGGCAAGAAACTCGGGGCCATTATTTTAAACGTCTTGTAACAATATTTTACAAATTAACAATTCTTTTAAAAATGTGTTACATAGGTACTTACTATATAATACAATATTACAGTATTTGTTTAAATTATGTAGGTGACAGGCGATAGCATGCCAGAGGCGGAATTGTCCAGTCAATTTTGTCGTTTAAGTAATCACAAATTGAGTAGTAATATGTTTTTCACGTGCCACTTGAATTTCCCTTCTGTGAGCGTTGTAATATGTTTGGGAACTTTATTATAAAACCGTACACAATTACCTAAGAAGGACCTTTTATTTGTCTTTACCAATCTAAAACCTGGCACCGCTTTTTTATCTTTATTCCTAATGTTGTAATCGTGATTGTCATTGTTTAATTAAAATTTATTATTTTTTTTACGAATATACATAACATTTTCAAATATATACAGACTTAATAAAGTTAATATATATCAATTTCTTTAAAAATATCCCTGAGAGATCGTGTTGGACTACTCTCAACGTATTTTGAAAACATTACAGTATTAAGTTCTGATTGACTGACACGATTAAAATTATAGTGTAACAACAAAACTGGATTAATTGAAGACAATTTACAAAGTCTATTCAGAGCGAAAGGAGGTAAAACCTAGAGAATAATCGATTTTCTTCTAGCATTTTGTTATGGTATATTTTATGAAGACTGAAAATAGTACACAGATTTCTTAGCTGTTTAAAAACAAGTTTTAATTATTATTGAAGGAGAATCCAAAATAAATAAGGTTTCATTTAATTTTAGGATAGATCAACAATACTTCGTTATGGTGTAATGTACGAACAGTGATCAAACAATAGTTTTACAGAAACCGTTAGAAAAGCTCAAAAACTTTTATTTAAGTAGATATGTATCTGTTCAAAAAATAACTTGTGTATATGGTTTTAAAATTTTATTTATATAAGTACTGAATCTACGAGCTGTGGGTAAGAAAATGTTTGCAAAGTACTCGTATACACCGTGTCCCAAAATTCAACGATAAGCCGGCATCGGTGCATGGACCTACTCATGACTCCTCGGAAAAAAAAAAAAAAAAAATTATAACTGTTTTTTTTATTAATTACAGAGACTTTTATAAATTTCATCGATATTCGATACCCATTATGCTATTTTCAACTACCATGACCACAATTTTTGACATATTTTTGATATTTTTTGTGCATTAGCAACCTAAGAAGGACGGCTATCTACCACAATCCTTTAAAATTACAGAAAGTCTGTAGTTATTTTACAAAAATCAGAAAAAAAAATCTTTTCTTATAATTTTCATAGATTTTAACATTCTATGCACTTTCTATAGTCTGGGTAAAAAAAAAAAGTATGGACACTACCATGGCAAGTTTTATTAAAAGTTGGCGCAACTTTATAAAAGTCTCTGTAATTAAAAAAAAAAAAGAGTTATAATTTTTTTTTTATTTTTTCCCGAGTAGTCATGAGTAGGTCCATGCACCGATGCCGGCTTATCGTTGAATTTTGGGACACGGTGTATGTACTAAATACCAAAATTTATATTATCTACTTTAGAAAAGGTAGGTACCTTCCGTTGACACTTTTGAAGGGCTCAGAAGTCTTTCATTATTACAATAAATTATAATGTGAATTTTATACTTTTCAGTAGATATTTCAGTTTATTTTTAATAGTTATTAGTATCTAGTTATTACAATTATAAATAGTTATCAGCAGTCATTATAATTTGTAGTATATTTTTCATAAAAGCAAACCATAGAAAAAAGTTATTAGATTAAAAAGTTCTGTTTGTGCGTTCAAAAAAAACTATTCAAAAAGACTAATGAGTAATATTTGGCTAGTTTTTCCCAATTCCTTTTGCAAGGCCAGTTGTGAATCAAAAACATGCTATCGTTTGTTTAGTTTTTTTTTTACATCGGGAGGCAGGAGTGTAAATAAACTTGCTATAGTTAGTAGTGAAATCTCTTTTTTCGATTTCCAAAATGCTACGTTACTGCGTTTATTGCCAGTAAAGTGCATTACTGACGAATTTGCGCTGTACATAGATATATTAATCGGTAATCGGAAAATAATCATCTTATTAATCGGCTTTTCCGATTAATCATAATCGGACTAATAATAGCCGATTAATCGTATTGTAATCGGTTGCATCCCTAGTTTGTATATCATGAAGAGGGAGGCAACAGTGCACTACTAATAGAAAGGAAACAACGCGTAAAAAGGAAGAAATAATAAATAAAGCACCACTATTACGATCGCTAAACAGAGATACTAAACAGTTGCTGTAAAAACATGTTTAGTACTAAGCACTAAACAGCTGCACTAAACACTCACACTTACCGCTAATCAATGTGCAAACAGGCCTTTGGTCAGCAATGATTACAATACAATTGAAAATCATCGCCGCGTCACGTCGTCGTCTCGTTTCAAAGTAAAGCGACACATCGTTGAATGCACTATTTATCTGTTACACACGTTATGCCTGTAAGGTAATCCGAGTAAACAGAACAGGGCCGCTACTACAATTCGACGAAGTATCGAACTTCGGGTCCGAGAGTAAGGTATCCGCAAAACACGTATTAGTATACTTTTGTTTAACTTCGTTCGTAGCATAGACTTGCAAGCATTTGCCTGTGTAAACCTTGATTTTTTTTTTCAGAGCCGTATGTTTTGTACATTTTTTATATAAGTATGAAATTATAGTTTTTTCGTTTGCTTATAAGTAGTCAGTGGAGTTTTAAATATGCAGAAAGAACACAAATACTAATGAGGATATAAGTACATATGGAGAACAATGATATGAACGTAAATTCTAAATGTCTTATCTGTATTTTCTAGAACAGTAGCGACACCTCTCGCTGAGCTCTATAACTAGGATTCGCAGTCTTAGCATGGGAAAATGTTCTTTAACTTACATCAATTAATTTTAAGTCTTAAATGAGAGATTTAAGACTTAAAATTATTTATTTATTTATTATTGCATCATGTACATACATATAATTAATTGAAGCATAATAGCAGAGTAGTATGGGAGATCCCACACCGGGCAAGATTTGTGATGAACGATGCGGTCCGACCATAGACAACATCAAACAACGAACTTCGTACCGCAAATTCAATTTTCGTTGTCTAAAAGGTCGCTCGAACACGAAAAACTAAACTTCGTTGAATTGTAGTAGCGGCCCAGGTTTGTGTGCGTTTATGCAAAATGTTTCGTGTGCGCCTGTAATTATAGTTCATTAGTTGATTAGTTGCTGAGATATAATCTCGGGAGACTTATTTGCATGAAGGAATCTGGTATTCGTGAGCTGGGATCTTCCGGTTAGGTGTGGTAGGTGAGCTGCAAGTGCAGGGTTGGAATTTTAGCAGTGTGGAATTAACAAGTACCAGGTATATTCTGATGAGTATTTATCGTATAATGCTGCAAAATAAAATGATGGAGACATTGTATGCTCTTTTGTGATAATTTTATATAAAACATGTTTATATCTATAATGACAGTCTTCAATGTAACTTTAACGAATCACGGGAAACCAAAATCATTCATTTATGAATGAAATTAAATTGTTATCATTATCTATGTTCCTTAAACGCGGATAAAAATATCACATTCATAAAATTTTAACCCAACTAAATAGCATTTTTTTGAATATTCAACTTTTGTTCTTTTTGGATTGAATGAAAACATTTATTTTAGGTATAGAAACTAACTAATGATTACTGACCTAAACGTATGAACGGGACTCGTGTACGGTTTATGCATTTCTTTCATAAAAATTGTCAAAGTCTTAGTTATGTAAGTGCAAGTGTAAAGTCGTGTACCAAAATACGATGTGTAGCAATGTGACGAATGCAGTGACGAAAGCAACACTTCTTTGAACAAATCGTGTATCGAATACAACACGAGATGAAAATTGTGTGCCCCAAAATTTTTTATAATGTAGCATATCTTGGTATATTTTTCTACACTAGTTTGTCACACAAATGATGGACACGTTTTTTAAAATTTTCGTTATATTTTGAACGCATGTGCTTTGAGCCTGATTGACTGACACGATTAAAATTATAGTGTAACAACAAAACTGGATTAATTGAAGACAATTTACAAAGTCTATTCAGAGCGAAAGGAGGTAAAACCTAGAGAATAATCGATTTTCTTCTAGCATTTTGTTATGGTATATTTTATGAAGACTGAAAATAGTACACAGATTTCTTAGCTGTTTAAAAACAAGTTTTAATTATTATTGAAGGAGAATCCAAAATAAATAAGGTTTCATTTAATTTTAGGATAGATCAACAATACTTCGTTATGGTGTAATGTACGAACAGTGATCAAACAATAGTTTTACAGAAACCGTTAGAAAAGCTCAAAAACTTTTATTTAAGTAGATATGTATCTGTTCAAAAAATAACTTGTGTATATGGTTTTAAAATTTTATTTATATAAGTACTGAATCTACGAGCTGTGGGTAAGAAAATGTTTGCAAAGTACTCGTATACACCGTGTCCCAAAATTCAACGATAAGCCGGCATCGGTGCATGGACCTACTCATGACTCCTCGGAAAAAAATAAAAAAAAAATTATAACTGTTTTTTTTATTAATTACAGAGACTTTTATAAATTTCATCGATATTCGATACCCATTATGCTATTTTCAACTACCATGACCACAATTTTTGACATATTTTTGATATTTTTTGTGCATTAGCAACCTAAGAAGGACGGCTATCTACCACAATCCTTTAAAATTACAGAAAGTCTGTAGTTATTTTACAAAAATCAGAAAAAAAAATCTTTTCTTATAATTTTCATAGATTTTAACATTCTATGCACTTTCTATAGTCTGGGTAAAAAAAAAAAGTATGGACACTACCATGGCAAGTTTTATTAAAAGTTGGCGCAACTTTATAAAAGTCTCTGTAATTAAAAAAAAAAAAGAGTTATAATTTTTTTTTTATTTTTTCCCGAGTAGTCATGAGTAGGTCCATGCACCGATGCCGGCTTATCGTTGAATTTTGGGACACGGTGTATGTACTAAATACCAAAATTTATATTATCTACTTTAGAAAAGGTAGGTACCTTCCGTTGACACTTTTGAAGGGCTCAGAAGTCTTTCATTATTACAATAAATTATAATGTGAATTTTATACTTTTCAGTAGATATTTCAGTTTATTTTTAATAGTTATTAGTATCTAGTTATTACAATTATAAATAGTTATCAGCAGTCATTATAATTTGTAGTATATTTTTCATAAAAGCAAACCATAGAAAAAAGTTATTAGATTAAAAAGTTCTGTTTGTGCGTTCAAAAAAAACTATTCAAAAAGACTAATGAGTAATATTTGGCTAGTTTTTCCCAATTCCTTTTGCAAGGCCAGTTGTGAATCAAAAACATGCTATCGTTTGTTTAGTTTTTTTTTTACATCGGGAGGCAGGAGTGTAAATAAACTTGCTATAGTTAGTAGTGAAATCTCTTTTTTCGATTTCCAAAATGCTACGTTACTGCGTTTATTGCCAGTAAAGTGCATTACTGACGAATTTGCGCTGTACATAGATATATTAATCGGTAATCGGAAAATAATCATCTTATTAATCGGCTTTTCCGATTAATCATAATCGGACTAATAATAGCCGATTAATCGTATTGTAATCGGTTGCATCCCTAGTTTGTATATCATGAAGAGGGAGGCAACAGTGCACTACTAATAGAAAGGAAACAACGCGTAAAAAGGAAGAAATAATAAATAAAGCACCACTATTACGATCGCTAAACAGAGATACTAAACAGTTGCTGTAAAAACATGTTTAGTACTAAGCACTAAACAGCTGCACTAAACACTCACACTTACCGCTAATCAATGTGCAAACAGGCCTTTGGTCAGCAATGATTACAATACAATTGAAAATCATCGCCGCGTCACGTCGTCGTCTCGTTTCAAAGTAAAGCGACACATCGTTGAATGCACTATTTATCTGTTACACACGTTATGCCTGTAAGGTAATCCGAGTAAACAGAACAGGGCCGCTACTACAATTCGACGAAGTATCGAACTTCGGGTCCGAGAGTAAGGTATCCGCAAAACACGTATTAGTATACTTTTGTTTAACTTCGTTCGTAGCATAGACTTGCAAGCATTTGCCTGTGTAAACCTTGATTTTTTTTTTCAGAGCCGTATGTTTTGTACATTTTTTATATAAGTATGAAATTATAGTTTTTTCGTTTGCTTATAAGTAGTCAGTGGAGTTTTAAATATGCAGAAAGAACACAAATACTAATGAGGATATAAGTACATATGGAGAACAATGACATGAACGTAAATTCTAAATGTCTTATCTGTATTTTCTAGAACAGTAGCGACACCTCTCGCTGAGCTCTATAACTAGGATTCGCAGTCTTAGCATGGGAAAATGTTCTTTAACTTACATCAATTAATTTTAAGTCTTAAATGAGAGATTTAAGACTTAAAATTATTTATTTATTTATTATTGCATCATGTACATACATATAATTAATTGAAGCATAATAGCAGAGTAGTATGGGAGATCCCACACCGGGCAAGATTTGTGATGAACGATGCGGTCCGACCATAGACAACATCAAACAACGAACTTCGTACCGCAAATTCAATTTTCGTTGTCTAAAAGGTCGCTCGAACACGAAAAACTAAACTTCGTTGAATTGTAGTAGCGGCCCAGGTTTGTGTGCGTTTATGCAAAATGTTTCGTGTGCGCCTGTAATTATAGTTCATTAGTTGATTAGTTGCTGAGATATAATCTCGGGAGACTTATTTGCATGAAGGAATCTGGTATTCGTGAGCTGGGATCTTCCGGTTAGGTGTGGTAGGTGAGCTGCAAGTGCAGGGTTGGAATTTTAGCAGTGTGGAATTAACAAGTACCAGGTATATTCTGATGAGTATTTATCGTATAATGCTGCAAAATAAAATGATGGAGACATTGTATGCTCTTTTGTGATAATTTTATATAAAACATGTTTATATCTATAATGACAGTCTTCAATGTAACTTTAACGAATCACGGGAAACCAAAATCATTCATTTATGAATGAAATTAAATTGTTATCATTATCTATGTTCCTTAAACGCGGATAAAAATATCACATTCATAAAATTTTAACCCAACTAAATAGCATTTTTTTGAATATTCAACTTTTGTTCTTTTTGGATTGAATGAAAACATTTATTTTAGGTATAGAAACTAACTAATGATTACTGACCTAAACGTATGAACGGGACTCGTGTACGGTTTATGCATTTCTTTCATAAAAATTGTCAAAGTCTTAGTTATGTAAGTGCAAGTGTAAAGTCGTGTACCAAAATACGATGTGTAGCAATGTGACGAATGCAGTGACGAAAGCAACACTTCTTTGAACAAATCGTGTATCGAATACAACACGAGATGAAAATTGTGTGCCCCAAAATTTTTTATAATGTAGCATATCTTGGTATATTTTTCTACACTAGTTTGTCACACAAATGATGGACACGTTTTTTAAAATTTTCGTTATATTTTGAACGCATGTGCTTTGAGCCTAATACATATATATGGTCTTGGTTTGCCAGTTTTCAGTTTTATTATTTTTTCTATTATATAAATTATATTTTTCCGATTTCTATGAATAATTTATAGATACTTACATAATTTAACTCACACTTTACTTTTTACAAAATCACCAGTGTGGTTAAATGGGACGCAACACGTCGTAATCCACCACGGACAAAACACACCGTCAAACGGATATAACACACATCTCAATTCACCACCCATGATAAAGTAGGACAAAATACTTCCCAATTCATATTAAGTCATATTTATTGTAACTATATTATCCCAAAATCACCACAAGTGGTATAGAACGAAACCAAATATTGTACTGTATCAGCCGTATCGTCCACTGCTCAACACATCATCCTCCATTATCAGTGAGGGGGTTTTCCATAATCCCCACGCTTGGCGGGCGTCTTGGGGATCGCAGTGTGATAAATCAGCTCCTCAGAAAGCGCGAGGGACGGGGTGGGTGACTATAAAATAATAATGGAGATTCAAATACTTATCTACCTATGTAGTTAGTAGTATTTGTTTAATAAAGGCATATCGCCAATAAAAAAAAATACTAATCAAAATAAATATCATTTTTACCTGTAAATACCAGGCTTTCAGAAATTGCTAAGAGTAGTTTTGAACAATATTCTACATATGTATAACTTTTGTTTTCTAATGTTGTTGAAATTTAGTCCTACTGTTTCGTACTAAATCGATCGAGCTCCCATCAACAGACACTTTGGTTGACGTAGATTAACGAGGAGATGCCACGAGAGTCCATACTACATATAAACTAATTTTAAACTCATAACCACGACACACTCATCGCCTTGCAGATCAGATTAACATTTCAATTTACATTTTTTGCGGTCACACGAGGACACCGGGGTAATACAACCCTCCCATTAATTGGGTTACCAGGAGGGCTGCACCTCAAGGGAGTGAAGGGTTACTCCTCAGGGACAAGCCACAATTGATTGAGATGGATCCTGTCACCGGACAAATTTCAAGAAGAGTTTTTCATATTTTTAGGTTACCCCAGTCTCCCCTCTGTTTTGTTTTTTTTAAAGGGTGACTTTAATCAGCCAGTTACTGAAGCTAATTGTTTTCATTGTTTTTAACTTCTTAGAGTGCTTTCTTGATTAAATGTTTATTGCTTCATGAAGATTTTTAGAAGTTTTTGTTTTTTAATTAGTCTTGTTTTTTATTTTAATTGAAAAGTATTGTCTGGGTCCATTAAAACTGAAAATGCATTTGGTTTTCATTTGCAAATATTACTGTTAATTTACATTATAATTCTATAGTTTATGGTTAGTCTTTTTGTAAATTACATAGTTCTTAAGTCTCATGTGCCTGTAATTTCACTGGCTCTCAAGGACAGCTGCCCGAACACACTGTTAGGTGCTTGGCGACAGATTTTCTACTTGAGGGTGGTCGCAAACCAGGCGGGAACTCACAAAATACCCTTCCACCGTGCGGTGAAGCTCAAGCCCGCGGCGGGATTCGAACCATGGACTGCTGCGCGGCAGTCCATAGCCAATGCCACTGAGCAATCACTACTTCTGTTCCTTCGTGCGTTCAAATATTTTGGGTGATTACTTATTTCTCTTGTTTTTCAATCTACATAAACCATATTGTGCTGTTTCTTAAATTGTCGGAACCAAAGGAAACTTTGTTATAACATGTTTAAATATATGACACGGATCTACTTGTACAAATCTATAAATTATATCAATATGCTAAATCGGTAACTAGAGGAGCTAAAACGGTAATTTGACCGAAACATCGAGTTTTTTTAATGTGACGGAACAAGCTCGACGCCCACCTAATGTTAAGCGAACTATCCTCTGCCTAGAACAGATGCATTTCATCACAAGTGACGAATTGCCCTATGCCCGTCGCCTTGAGACATCATGTGCTTGTAATTTCACTACCTCTCAAGGACTGCAGCCGGAACATACCGTTAGGTGCTTGGCGACACATTTACTACTTGAGGGTGGTAGCTAGCCAGGAGAGTAAACGAAAAATGCCCTTCCACCTGGCAGTGAAGCTCAAGCCGGCGCTGGGGATCGAACCAGGGAATGCGGCACGGCAGTCCATAGCTATTACCGCTCGGCCATCATTGCTTCAAATTCATTCAGGTTAGTCAGTGTTATTTTGTTTAAACATTCGTTAAAAGACCTGTTCGAGCCATGTAAACCTTTTTATAAGAAGATACTTCTTGGATTGCTTGAAAACAACCATGAATGACCATTAAATCTCTGTTCCTAAAAACAGGCAGCTGCTTCACAAGAGCACGACAATCGAACTTCACAATTGACAATGCCAATATTTACTGAATATTGTCCACGACCAACCGTTCAGATTGTACCCGAGATATATCCACGCAAGATTTTACATAAATACCTTATGTAATCTCGATCACGCTCCTGTGTCCCCAGCATCCTCAATATCTACCAAAAACCATTTCCAATTCGACTCATAAGAAATGCACACCATACATTACCAGTTCCCCATACTGCTTTATCTTTTTTCCAAGCTCAGGCTCCGTAATGTATTTGTAAGGATGAGGGAGGATTGAAATAGGAAAGCTAATTTATTGGATGGCAGTAAAAGCAAAGATGTGAGATAACCTCAGATAATCCTAGGATAAAATCTCGCGCGATTTGCCTTACTATGCGGTAGCATGAAATTTTACATCTCTCGTTGGGTTCGGGATCAATACAGTCTTTTGAGGAAGAGATAGTCTATTGTCGTTTACCTATACCAACGTCAGTTCCAAACTGTGTACAGATTCATGAAAGGTATGCATAGATATACAAACGATTGTGGATTCCGTGATGAGAAAAGTAGCTAGATTCCAATAAGCAATTACTTTTGTACGAGGAAAGGCGGAGTGAGATTCTCCAAACATTACGCCCTTATTATTTTCCTTAGGATAATACGTACGCTCCTTCATGAACTAACAAGAGCAATTTAACATAGGGTGCGTGCCATTTGGAGTTATATTCGCCAAAAACGATAAAAACGATCACACTCCCAAAAAGTTATTCCACTTGGGTCTTGGATAATTTTTGCCATAAACGCTATGAAGCTATATACTGGAACAGTTTGAATTACCTACATCTAAAGTCAAAAGTGACAAAGGTGGCAAATTTTAGTGGCATTCTTAGCGTTCTTATCCTAAATGGAACAGGGGAGAACAGTTACAAACGATCACAGTGATCACAACCGTAGACGCAGAATGTGGTCAAAATTATCGAAAATAACGATATTGGCGTCAAATGGAATACGCCCATATTAAGCGCAGACAAACTCTCGTTTTTTGTGAGGGTTCTTCTTAAAAGGGAAATGTGTAAAATACTTATAGCGTGAAACGCTCAAATGATACAAATAAGTATGAGTCACAAATGCATGTTTTATCATCCGTACCATTTTCTATACTTCATTAGACAATATATTATAACCCTTTTATTTAGTTTTAATATTGTTATATGTTTATGTATGCGGATTACATTACAAAATTACAAATATACGAAAGGACATCCTGCACATGACTTAAATTTTTCCTTTCGTATACTTTTTTTTAGTTTTCACGAAGGGTACGGAATCCTTCGTGCGCGATTGCGACTCGCACTTGACCGATTTTTTGTATTCGTTGTAACAAAAATACATCATCTGTGGAATTTCACCTGTCTGACATACATACAGACGGAAAGTGCAGTCTTATTAATCCCCCGTCTTTAATCTTTGTTTACGGAACCCTAAAAGTGTACCCTTATAATATTTCGTAAATGTTTCCAAAGCAATCAAAGTAAAACCGACAACTGTGGTCTGTGCCTCATTCTGAGGTTGACAAATGACTCGGTGACGTCACGGTGGACAGCGCTAATGAAAGTATTATACATTCCTCGGCTCTAGATACTTAAATGATATGAGATTTGGTGATGAGGAGTACATTTATTACAATGAGTACGTGTGTTATTATTATTCGTGTTTATTTTTTTACCGGCGGTATGCCTTTATTAACAAAATACTACGAACTATATACAACACTACAGCTACTAAAGTTAGTGTTTATAAAACACATAGTAATGTTAATAGTGAGATATGATGTGTTTCATGTGGGTATGGTTTGGAACTTAAGCACAGACTTAGATCCAATTGTTTGGAAATAATTGAGTTAGTTCAATTTTAAGATAATAATACTTATAGATAATTACAGAAAAGTGTTAATGCTACTTTTAAATGGGCCTGAGTTAAGAAACATTGATGAAAGATTCATGATCACTATTTCTTCTTATCTTATCGAACACTATTTTTGTGTCAAAATAACTAAGTTTGAAGTAGCTACACAAATAAAAGAAAAAAGAAGGTACTTCAGTTGAATTACCCTGTGTGAGTGCTAATATAATACTGTCTGAAAAAAGTGTAGTAATATCATACTGACGGAAAAATCCGTATGATGCAAAAAATCAAGAAAATCCATCAATTGCTAAGGAAAAAATGTAAGCGAAAACAGATCGCAATCAAAATGCCACAGAAAAAAGTGAAAGATCTTTATATTATACATAATTGGTATGAGTTGAGATAAAAGTAGTATATTTTTAGTAGCAGTTTAATTCTTTGTGCGAGGTCTTCAGGGGAAGTACTACCACCATGCCTATTTCCATCGCCAAGCAATAATGTTCGCATTACTGTGTTCAAGTTTGTAGAGTATGGGGCGCCGGTGAAATTACAGGACAATGAGACTTAACAACTTTGTCTAAGGGTGAGCCATAAAGTTAAGTTAAGTTAAGTTTATGTCTCAGTCTGAGACCATTTCCAATACGATATAGTGCAGTTTGCCACTTGTAATGAACTGCATCTGTTAAAAGCAGAGGCTACCACTAGGCCTCGTGCTTGTTCCATCACGATAGCATAAAAAATATCACCAAAATAACATTGTAATTAACAGGGTAATTTTTGCATGGCGGTAGGGTATTTTGCGACTGCCCGCCTGGCTAGCTACCACCCTCTTCTTCTTCAGCTAGCTGTCCTTGAGAGCCAGTAATTCTAGGTTAGCCTGAACAACACCACCATTTTAAGTTTAAAACCATTAATTAATCGGCAAACTTACCTCACATCTAGGATCAAATAGACTACAAGTAAATCGTAAGTATTATTGTAAGATTTGTCTTTGATAAAACTTCATTTAATGGATGCACATCGGCATGATCTGTTGGGTTATGTAAGAAAATTTACAATGAACCGGTGCTAAAACAAAGAGCATCAAGTACGCCAATAGAAAACTTTTCCAATTTTCATCCAAAAAGCTCTCAAAAGGATTTGCATGCGAGGTCCGAACAATGAGCTTGTATTTCGCAATATTTTCAATACCCCAGCATGTGTCCGTAGAACTTAGGGGTACGTCTTTTGTCCCCGACTTTAATATCTGTGGGAATGGACATACCGACTCCATTTAGGTAATTTATCATTCTTAAACGAGTGTAGACTATCCGCTATTATCCTTAACTGTGTTCCTTCAAAGGGCCAAGACTGCGCCCTTTGTGCATGCATGTCCAAATTAATGAAGGATTTGCCCCAACGGGTTTTGGTTTTAGCTATTTCGAGGACTGCCATGCAACAGCCAATGTCCGAAATGTATGAATTATTAGCTTTAGGGGTTCCCATAAAATCTATTGACGTTCCATGGCCAGTTCAGGGGTCAGTCCGGGATAATAGTTTTGATTTATTTTTGTGGAATTCTTGTTTTGGATAGCTGTAAAGTACAGATATGAAATATGAATACAGGTATTGTGAATACCAAACTTAATATTTACAATATCTGATATCCCGTTAAGTAGAGAAAAGAATGAAAATATCGTGTCCGTTATCAAGGTATTAAAAAGATTAGAATATTTAAAACGACTGATCGATAAAATATTAATGTAAAACATCTATTAATACTGGGATTGCCAGCTACTTTAAATTAATGTTAGTCAACGAAGCACGTGCCCATGGTATAAAATATATATAAAATCTACATCACAATGATGAATCAGTTTTACAAAAAGTCAAAATGACCAGCATCCCCCCTAAGGTGAACAGGTCAATTTTTACAAATTTATACATTTTTAAGGCCACGAGTAAGACACGCTTCTTTAGAATCAAAAATAGTATAGGGATGCATTGAGATGAAATCATCATAATGTCCAGTGGGGAGTGGACACGAGACAAAATTGATAAAAATAGGGATGGAAATAATACAAAATTTAAAAGTAATATGATAGATATGAACCCTGTTTTATGTTGGTACACGCTTTTTATCAGTCATAAATTTACTATAACATCATTCATTATTTGTAGGATTACGAAGCGGTGATGGCCCTGTGGAAATTTGTAGCTATGGACTACCAAGCAGTGATCATGTTTTTGCTTAACCCCATTATGAGGCAGTTTGCATTGCTCTCCTGGCTAGGTACCACCATCGTCTTGAATATGCCGGTTTTTCCGGCAGCGTCCTTGAGTGCTAGGAGGTTCCTTCCATGTTAAGTTTGTTTACCATTGAGTGTCAATAGATAGCGTCTATAGGTATACCTGTTTACACATTCTCTAACTAACAGGTGAGCTAGTAGTAAAGGGTAATAATTTATGTTATAAAAAAAATGGTACTATTTTTTTCTACGTAATGTAATTATATTGAAGCAGTGATGGCTCAGTGGCATTGGCTATGGACTGCCGTGCAGCAGGTCCATGGTTCGAATCCCGCCCAGAGCTTGAGCTTCACCGCATGGTGGAAGGGCATTTTGTGAATGCCCGCCTGGCTAGCGACCACCCTCGAGTAGAAAATCTGTCGCCAAGCACCTAACAGTGTGTTCCGGCAGCAGTCCTTGAGAGCCAGAAAATCTAAAAGACTAAAAGTATCTACTGGCTCTCAAGGACAGCTGCCGGAACACACCGTTAGGTGCTTGGCGTCAGATTTTCTACTTGAGGGTGATAGTTAGCCAGGCGGCCATTCGCAAAATGCCCTACCACCATGCTGTTATAGCATGGTGGTAGGGCATTTTGCGACTGCCATCCTTAGACAACAACCGGGACCGACGGCTTAACTTGCCCTCCGAAGCACCCATCCAACTTATGACCGCGGGTGACGTTGCTAAACTTTGCTGATCGGTTAAGAACAGATAAGTAAACTTCGCTACGAGCGCTTCGAAATATAGTATATAAATAGGTATATTATATAGATTATAGATACATTCATGGCCAGAGTGGACTTCGAAACAATATTTGAAAAGCGCCCAAACATGATTAACAATAGCAAATATTGTTCCCTTAAGGAGTTCGTATCTACATACCGGCTCGATCAGGACTAGACATAATTGCCAGGATTGATGAAGATAATAGCTATTAGGTACTCAATGAGTGAATGAAAGTTAATATTGCTGCATAGATGCAACTGGATTTACATCCTCAATTACATTTTTATCACGCTGTTATTACTAACAGCGTGATATTTTTTTTTTTTTTTTTTTTTTATGTCTGATAGGTTAGCATTTGACCACTATCTCACCTGATGGTAAGTGATGATGTGGTCGAAGGTGTTGTTCAGGCTAACCTAGAAGTAACTCAAACATTGCATCAATCGCCGATGCAAGTTTTGAACGAAAATTTATGACATTATATCTAAACTACATCTAAAAATGACCTTCGCCAGAGATTAAACAAGTGTTGTAGTATTTTGTTAACAAATGCATACCGCCGGTAAAAAGCAAAAGTTTATACAAGTATATAAACTGAGTAACTTCGTCCATTGCTGCCACTAACTGAAATTTAAACGATATAAATAGATAGTAAATTATAGATAAAAATATTTATGCATATAAAGTACAGTCGAACATTACAGTTCAAGAATGCCGTTAAATTAATTCAAATGTGTAAATGAAGAAAATTTTTGGATAATTAACTTATTGAGTTACGCATGTCAGAGGTCATATTGAACATCTGGTTAAGAAAGTTAAACGTTGTATACACTATAGTTAATCTACGGTTAAATGTTATGAAACTGTTAGTTATGGATCAGGTCAATTTACTAGAGGCCGTGTCTTGTAAATTGGATACTGATATAAGTTTCAAAGATTATGCCTTTTTGATACGTTAGTAAAGAAGCTTCTGTTATGTTAGTTATGTGTATATTTGATATGGAGGAATATTCGTATCTATTAGTTGCATACTTTATGCTCACAAATGGCTGTTTTTTTTTTGGAAATTGAGTGTTAATTTGAATATTTTTTGATAGATCAAGTTACAGTAATTCAATTAATGAATTTAAAGATATTGATGTTTTGAATGTTAAGAGATTAAGAGTACTTAGATTTTGAGCTCCTACATTAATATTAATGTAGGACATCATTTTCTATTTAGTAAGCATTATTTTTTGCTTTTTGGATCAGACATTACTAGTAGGAATTGGTTTAATACCATACGTTATTGAATACAGTGCTGTTATAATACTTATAATCTATTGTGTCCTTTTTTTTTTTAACAATTGCAATTCATCACAAGTCACGAATTGCACTGCGCCCGTCGTCACATTGAGACATAGTTGTTAAGTCTCATTGTGCCTGTAATTTCACTGGCTCTCAAGGACTACAGCCGGAACACACCTTTTGGTGCTTGGCGACAGACTTTCTACTTGAGGGTGGTAGCTAGCCAGGTGGGCAATCGCAAAATGCCCTTCCACCATGCGGTGAAGCTCAAGCCAGCGGTGGGGATCGAACCAGGGTATTTTGGCTCAACGAATAAGCATTGCAATTCAACGGGCCAATGCTGCCAGCATGCTGGGCACGCTGCCTACTGGTAGTGGGCTGGAGCATTTAGGCTGCCTGTGAGTCTGCAATGACTTATAGGTTGTCTAAATGCTTTTATTGTAGTAGATGTAGTGTTGTATATAGTTCGTAGTGTATTGTTAATAAAGGCATACCGCCAGCCAAAAATCAAGTCAAATGTTCATTTAAAGATGTTTTCGATTACTTTTTATTATATGTTTGTGTAACTTTGCAGAACATTGCAAGTAAGGCCTTGAATGCTATGCAAGTAACGTTCGAGATCAAACAAATGCGTCGATGTTTTTGATATGTATAAAACTGTATCCAAGTCATCACCTCGCAGCAATCCCCCTCATTTATTCCTATTATTCCTAAGCCTATTATTACCGCAATCCTCGACAATATAACACCTGAGCGACTCTGATCACTCATAATGAGAACTACCCTTTGTGCCCATTCGGCCACCGATTTTAATAAAAAAGGGATAGTGACTAGGCCCTTTGTATATACTTGTTTACTTGACGGAATGACATGAATGCTTCGAAGCAAAAAAGCGGGAGATGTAACGGAGTGCCAAGACAAAGATACTGATGCTGTCGGTAAAGTAAATTTTCATCTTAATACTACAACTTTAAGTTTAGTTTATAATGGTAGATAAATTTGTTGGGAGTATAGGAAGATGGTTGTGGTTGTAGACTATGATGATCGGTGACCTCTGGCATCTAGTTGTGTGGTACCACTTGATTGACGTTTGTATGACGCGAGCTCAGCAAGAGAAATTTTGAGAATTTTGGAGACGAAAGGATTTCTAATTGTTTTGGGAACAACACTTCCTACTATATTGGGTATACAGAAAAAATGGAAAATAGCTGTATGTAGATATAAGATTGACATGACAGTAATGATTTATAATATCTAAGTATTATGTACGATGCGGTAGGTATTACGTTGAAACAAAAAATTAGACATGTGATTTATACAAAGCAAACTGATAAAAATTCTTAAATTTTTTTCCCGTAGAGTGGTGGGATAGAACTACACCCCCCTTCCACCCCTACCTTCTTGACAGAAAAATACCAGAAGGTGGTCAGCAACACCTGAAGAACTGCCATCTTATCCTGCGATTTTCAAGATGCATGCGGAGTGAGGAGATTATTGCAAACCATTGAACAAATGCCCGCCCTCCTCTTCCACCATTTGGGGGGTGAGATTTGTTAAGCGGTGTATCTTTTGGCTGTTGCTGTTATGTGATATGGTAGGGCTTACCTTGGGAGGCCCTAAAGTACAGCTGTTAGAATATAGCTTAAAGTATAAATTATGACAGTGCACAGCTGCTAATCCTTCTCTTTTACACTCTTTTACATTAACTTCTTTACTTTATTACAAAATCACAAATATACGATAGGAAAATTTTTTTAAGTCATGTGCGGTTCTTTACTTTACTTTTAAAACAATGGACTGCGGTGTCGCGGGTCCACGGTCTGGCTAGCTACCATCCTTCAACTAGAAAATATGTTGCCAAGGAACTAAGTGTTCCGGCATTAGACCTTGAGATCCAGTAAAATTATACGCACATGAGACTCAAAAACTGTATGTCTCAAGCTGACGAGCTAAGTGCAGCTTGTCACTTGTGACGAAATGTATCTGATAAGCAGAGGTTACCGCTTACACCAAGTGTGCCTCATGCTTGTTTCGTCACAATTACATAAAAAAAACATAATGAGGATTCAAGCTATCAGGCGCCTCTAAACTGACTATTCAGTTACGTTATACCGCAACTGACAAAAAACAATGACAAAGGGCACAAAGGTGACAATACTGACAATACAGTCTATGAGAACGCAACAAAAGTCGGTATTATTTATGCATTGTTTGTATAACAGCTTGGAAAGGTGACGGCAGAAAACAAATAACCCTTTTCTTTAGATATAAAATCAACCCCATCTCAAAGCAACCAATATAATTAGACATGCCGATGATTTAGAAGCTGAAATGTCTAAGGATCATCTTGAGTTGGATAGTGTTTTTCATACTTCTAATTGCCCATTATAATGATACTGGATGCTACTTGGGTGATACGGCAAAGCATCTCATAAGAATGCCTCCAAATGAGAACGAGACCTTCCTATAGTTTTCCAGATTACTTTTCACATATTTACGTAGAAAATTTTAAAGGAAGCTAATAGGCTTACTTTTGTTATGTATTATGAATGCATCTTATGCAAATATGCTTAGTTTATTTTTGTATAAATAAAACTAAGTGCATAATGATATAGATTATACAGGGTTATTGGAAAGAAGCTAACAACTTCGTAGGGTTGACTTTTGTTAGCCCTAACAAAAATTTTGAAATGTTTTTTTTCTTTCATTTTTGACGAAATAAGCACGAGGACGATTTGATGTCAAAAGTCCCTTGTTCCGTCAAAAACACAAAAAAAACCATCTCAAAATGTTTGTTAGGAATAGCAGAAGTTAACCCTAAGAGGTTGTTAGCATTTTACCAATAACCCTGTATATTTTAAGCATATAGTTAGAAAAACTTTATAATTACTCCACCGATTATTAATTGATGTTGATGATTTATTTTTTTAAACTCCCATTTTAATGTCATCATCATTACCTAGTGGGATAGATTTAACGTTATACCCCCTTACTTATAAAAACATCGCTATGTAGTTGCTAAGTAATGGATAACTAAACAGTGTTTAAGTAATGCTTAAATATTTCTTACTTATAAACGGTACATAGCACCTGTTTAGCTAAGCAATGAATAATGAGGTCGAACGTATTTTAAACTGACAACATTGTACTAAAAAGTATTATGAATGACCTAAATGGCCAAATAGCATGTATCTAGTGCTAAATATCTTGAAATTAAAAAGTAAATATAATACTTTTCTTTGTGTAGTCCCACCAACTTAACTGTGCAGTTTTCGAGGGCGCTACTGGTCAAGGAAATCTACTACGAACTGTCACAATTTGAAGGAATGTTGTAGTTCTTTTTTCTGCCACCTGAACGGATAAGTTGGTGGGTCTGTAACTAAATCAGCTGATCAGAAATATGGGCGCCATCTTGTTACTTAAAATTTAAACAAGGGTGGGACGGTGTTTAAATTGACAGCTTATTTAAGCAGTACTTAGGAACTGGATAAAGTTATGTAGCGTTTATGAGTAAGAAATTTTGCTAATCAGCGGCTAAGTAATGTTTAAAATTTAAGTAGCGTTTATAAGTAAGGCTGATATAGTCTTTAACTGAAAAAAATACTGAAGAAAAGTATTCACATACTGATGATTGATTATTGATGGTGATTTAATGGTAATTGCAACTATTGTCGGTGGTGAACATAACTAAAATAAGTGAAATATTTTTTTTACTAAGATAATATATATTATATAGATTATACAAAAATGACGATATATTTTTCTATGCGTATAGTTTTTTTAATTAAGTGTTTTTTCTTATTATGCCTGATAGGTTAGCCTTTGACCACTCTCTCACCTGATGGTAAGTGATGATGTGGTCATAGATGTTGTTCAGGCTAACCTAGAAGTACTGGCTCTCAAGGACAGCTGCCGGAATACACTGTTAGGTGCTTGGCGACAGATTTATTACGACTATATACAATACTACAGCTACTACAATAAAAACATTGTAGACTCACATGCAGTCCAAATGGTCCAGCCCACTACCAGTTGGCTGCGTGCTCAGCATGCTGGAAGCTTTGCCCGGTTGAATTACTAATACGAGATACTCGCAATGCTTATACGTTGAGCCAAATAGCCAATATAACCAAAAGTATAGTGTGTCCGTGTGTTTCTTTTTCTTCCACTACTCAAACGAAAGCAATAAAATTTGTTATTTTTTAAATGTTCGGCTTCTTCGCCTTCAATTAAGCCATGACGTCGTAAAACTATTATTATCAAGACATACTCAATCCAAAACGCAAACAATAACGAATTCAACTTTTTAATGTACTAACCTGTAGCTAGCCACGACCGGTCTAACGGACCCCGATGATGCATCTATAACTATTAATATACTTTTTTATCGAAACTCCTTTGTTTAACCCTTTTGTGCGAAAGTGTGGAATTATTCATGGGCTGTCCATTAACTTCTTAAGGCTATTGTCATTTTTGCGTAACCTATGCTAATCTCGGAGCCGGAAGGTGACTGTGACTGATTGGATAGGAGTTCTCAGGACGGTCATCTAATGACGACCTTATGGGAAAGGTGAGAAGTGACTTGCTGTTTTTGTATAACGGCTTCTGTTCTGTGTATACATTTTAAATATACTTCTGCTTTACAACATTAAAAATATAAGAGAAGAAAAAACTTTCAAAAATTAAAAAAAAATCCTCTTGTACATATACTTAAAATATTGAAAAAAATATCCTCTCGTATATGTGTAATGTAATCCGCACAGCAGGCGTTATTGCAAACATAACAATATTGAAATTATAAGGTTGCGTCATCATTTACAAGTATAAAACCAATTGCAAAATTAGCCTTGTTTGTAGTACAACGTAAGTTGAACTATACCGGGCTAAAGGGGTGGGTTCGAATCCCGCACATAACTTAATTTTTTTCTCTCGTATATTTGTAATTGTGCAATGCGATCCGCATCATCATCATCATCATCAAAATAGTTATCGAAAGTTTAGGTGGAACTTTTAAAAATCAACGCATTTTATGGGTAGAGTAAAGTTTTGACGTTTAAACGCTACAAATATAAAGCCGACTCCTTGTTATATACTTCTCCGATACTAAAACACACCTAAACTTAACTCCAACCAAGTTCTACTCGTAAATTATTCACTCAAATCATATAAAGTTCTAGAGAACACCGTACACGGCGCATGCACTTATCACTACATCAGCATAACACAGGGAAAGCTAAATTTCTAATAACATAATCTGTCCCCAACCCTTCCGCAACCCGACCACGGGCCTTAATAATGCATTGGCCATTAGTTAACCCGCAGATGCCGGCCATCTTCGCGTCTAATTCTAATTGCGCTGAAAGGATGAAAGGATTACAGTCACCGCTTTCACTCACTTTCAAATTAATCAAACAAAAGTTTAATCTCTTTACTCTTTGCTATACCTCTAAGGTAGTAAGTATGTGCCTCTTGGGCATCCAATGGCTCGAACATAAAGTATGCAACCTTTTCCGACGATAATGAAAGAAAAATATCGTACATGGCTGATGTCGGCAAAACCATTAGCCCCAAATCTCCTTTTTAGAGCAGGACATAATTAATTTTTGATCTGTAAGAGTGGCTTTTTTAAAAGCCGAGTCACAGGAGGTGTTCTGCCGCAGCTGGGTCCGTATTACGCTAATCTCTGTGGCGTCGCACTTGTTAAATATTAACGCAGTCTAATTACAACCCCCTGCGCCCCCTCGTCCTCTAATGGCTTTTAAAACTGATTCCCGCCCCAGAAGGATGCGTATTTGATGACAACTCTAGTCGTCGTTTTGGCGTTCTACTGCTGGCGTGCAGCGAGTGCTATTTCCTGGAGACGTTAACTTTATCTTAGGCGATTGGCGTAATGGCATCGCGTTGGCATTTTAAAGTCCTGGATTCAATTACCGGGTCAGGTAGATATTGGTATCACTACATTTTTCCTTTGTTACTACTACTGAAATACTATTAATTATTTGTAAAACATACATAATCATTTTTTTTTTTTTATTCTGATTTATATTTTTTTCCCAAATCTAAACAGACTAACGATCCTAAAAGAGGGATTTTGTAGTTGTTAATCATTCGAAGTGCGAAACGTTTAGAAAATTATAGCATTTTATCGAAGGAGTGAAGTGAACAATTATGTATTGCGCTCGGCAGAAAAGTTATTAAACTATGGGTTTCGTACCTTGAAACTTTTGCTGCACTTTCTATATTTGAACCACTAAGTTTTCTCGTGGTTCCTCAGGTTTCAATAAAAGTACTTGCGCCAAATAACTTTGGAGCCTTGCATATAACATAACTATTTATCTGTTCTCGTTTGTCAAGCAGCGTATGTCGCCTAGGAAGCTTAACACCTAGGGTTCGATCGACCATGAGGCCTATTTTGGAGTTCTGACAAATTTTGAAGCAATGATGGCCGAGTGGCAATAGCTGTGGACTGCCGTGACGCAGAGGCATGATTCGATCCCCACCGCGCCGGCTTGAGCTTCAACGCATGGTATAAGCGTATTTTGCGAATGCTCGACTGGCTAGCTACCACCCTCAAGTGAAAAACCTGTACGCCGAGTACCTAACAGTGTGTTCCGGCAGCAGTCCTTGAGAGCCAGTGAAATGGCAGGCACATGAGACTCAACAACTGTATGTCTCAGACTGCCGTTCTACACTAGTGACAAAATGCATCTGTTATAGGCAGAGGTTACCGCTGCAGCTGCACGTGGACCTAACAGGAGTGTGGAACTGTGAATGGTAAATGGTAATAAGCTTGCCCCTCAATACAAGGTACCACAAATTTCCGGAGAAAAGTGCGAAGAAACATTTGCCTACCTTTCCCAAAAAAATAACATGACTATAAAGTGTTTTTTTTAAGGTTATATTATGTCTTTTAACTCTCAGTTAGATGTCATATCCGTTTTAGAAATAAATAAATGTGCACTTCGAAACAGTAAAATTCTGTATGGGTCATCTTAATTAAATTTAGATAAGTTTAAATTCAGAAAGTGCCATGCATGTTTATGACGTCACTTTGCCAATCAATTATTTATATATCTTAGCAACAGCGAAGCATAAAATAATCTCTCACGAGTGTGATACCTTACACATTGTATAAATCTTCGCTAAACGGAAGGACATTACCACGTTCAGCAACAATCATTAACAATCCTGTGCGAAAATCCGTTAACAAAGCTCGTAATTAATGATGTCACGACACTCGTTTATTTGTCCAACTGGCCATCCCAGAGCAAACAGGTCATTCTTACCTCAAATGGTACCTTCTAAGGATGGCTTTAACGGTGTCACCGCACCGCTAATGGTTTTAACTGCAATTATTCCGCACCATTACGTGTATCATTAGCCTTTTATTTGGCGTTTGTTTTCTTAAGGTCTATGAGACCAGCGCGCCGCTACAGGGTTGATATTCATTAATCACAGAGACGTGGATTTTCGGACCGTGTCTTGACTTGACAAAAGTTTTTTGATTAACGGTAAGCAAATATGGGAATGTTGGATGCGGTGGTGTATACTGTGACAGTTATGTGTGATTGAGAAACAATTTTGACCTTAATTTTGAGCGCATTAGGAACGAAAGTGTAATGCTACTGCTTAGAAGTTGGTCTTGGTTTTTCATTGTGATCTTAAAATGCCATATGATTTGATAAAAGGTATTACTATCTATACACTGATCAAATACTGTATAGGCTGTGTCGTGGAATGATTGATGAATTAATTTATGAATGATGGAAAGTATTTTTTTCCTATATTCTAAGAAACCCGTATTGATAAAGGCAATTTCTTAAAATCGTTTAGTTTCTTCTAAATAAAATATATAAATTCTTTTGCAAATAGCTTTATCTTCCACAAAAAGGGGCACAGAAAACAAAATGCAGTCAGTTAACAAGCGGCAATCTCTTGTTTTACGCGCAGCAAACGTCAACGACATCTGTCAACCGGTGACACGTCTTATCTTTGGGGGTAAAAAAATCCCCTGGGGTGACTTTCCACCCCACAAAGACAATGTTGGAATGTCGCGTCGGGTGCGAATCAAATGTATTTATGACTATGTAAATTGGTACAATTCGAGCAGAATTGGGAATTTGCTAAAAGGTTGGGAAAATTTACTTTTACCCGCGACAGATGTTTTTGAGTGGGAGCCTTTGATTGTTCGGGCTCGAGTATTGTTTTTGTTGGTCGATATTGACACTTTTGTTTTGTTTACGATACTTGATACGACAATGCCTCCACCTTGAAAGACAAGTATTGAAAATAGTTTGAAGTTTCAGCAGTGTTGTGGTTTCATTCATTGGCTTATCTCTCAGATCAGGAAACAAGAGAGATAGGTAATGGAGGCGTGGCTCGTGCGAACGCATCTGGCCCAAATCAGGCTTGATTGTAAGAAAACCATTGCGCGCTTAGTACAAATCAATAAACAAATCAGTTCTTCCGATAGCGCAATGGATCAGAGTTTTAACAGCTTTTTGCATGACGATTAGTTAGTGTATTAGTTGCAGCGGAAATCTTGGTGTGCTTGGAAAAATGTGCATTTGTACGCTATACTTATTGTATTTTATTGATGTGAGAGTGAAATGGGTGGGAGCGACGCGGCGACACTTTTATGTATGAACAAACACGGATTGAAGGCAAATCTCCCTTGTTTCTCTGATCTGTGGCTTTACATGACGTGGTTCTTACAAATTGTTTCTACAACTAAGCTAGTTCAAAATTAAAGTTGTTTAATTTTCAGGTACATTGTTTTTAAGACATATGAATGTCGAAATTGGTTCTCGACAGTGTCATCACCATTATCATCATCACCAGGTGTAAGGCATCCATTCCATCCAATCCACCGAATTCAGGCAATATTTGATTACAATCAGCTTCACTATAGATATATCACAATTTCCTTCCTAAGCTCGTTTTCTGGTACGTGGCCGTCAAGAACTTTGACTTCTGGGAACCTTAAGGCCGAAGGTTTCCAGAAATCAAGGTTCTTGACGAGCACAATGCGTTTGAACATTTTGCATTTCCCGCAATCCCTAAAGCACTTTCCCTTCGCGCCCGTCACAACCAAGTGATTGCGTTAAGTGCGTGACGTCAGAGCCTACATCGCAAAAAGTGCGGATAAGCGTCGTCACAGGGGACGCTCGCTTTTTCACGTCCAAGACAATTCATTGACGTGCCGCGCTGCACATGAGACTGAAGATAAATCTGTTGTTGTATTGGTCTAGTATCTACATATAACCTGTATTTTACCATATTAGCCGGATTGTCCACTGTCTCCCCTATAAATGAATATGGGGTTTTGCCATACTCCTTACGCTTGGCAGGTGGCTTGGGATCGCAGTGTAATATGGCAGGTCCTCAGAAGGCGCTGCTGCCCACCTTCTGGTGGTTTGCCTCTTACGACTCTCACAACATGATATTGGGGGTGCAAATCTCAACGGGTATCCCACGGGTAACACCACAACGACTGCCCAAAAGGAATGTAATGGAGTTAAGTAGGAGGATATACTGTATGTGAATTTTTTTATTTCACCATATCTTTAAATGCAAAAACAAATTTGCATGTGTAATGTATCGTTAGGACTACAATTTTTTTTGGCAGGGCAATCGTGTTTGTATATATATTTTTTAATTGCGGGTTTTTTGAACTTGCTGTTTGCTGTAACTAAAATGGGGCTAGCCTTTGACCTATATTTTACTTGTTGACGTGAAAGCTGCATAACGTCTTCACCCACATGGTTTCACAGCCTTAAGCGGATTGGCTACCAAAGATAGGTGCCGCAATATAACATCGGTTCTCTGCTGTTTTTTTTTTTTTTAATATGCTTTTTTTTTACTGGCGGTCTGCCTTTATTAAACAAATACTACAAACTATATACAACACTACAGCTACTACAATACTACAGCTACTACAGTAAAAGCATTTGGACTCATAGGGAGTCCAAATGCTCTAGCCCACTATCAGTTGGCAGCGTGCCCAGCATGCTGGCAGCATTGCCCCGTTGAATTGCAATGCTTATTCTTTGAGCCAAATAGGTGCCAGCATTTTGATCACGCGTCGCATCGACCAAGCGCTCTGATAAATTTTGGAAAATACGATGAGCTCCCGGTCCCCACGGACCCAACGTCTCTACACCAAACGGCTCAAATATGTAACCCATACCGAGGTTAGCATATTTGCGCCGCTTGAGTTGCTCTGCCGAAGTAGCCGCGGCGCCAGCCCTCACGTGGGTTTCAGAAAGGTGTGACGGCGCTTAAGTGTCTACGCATGTAGCGTCCCACACTAAGGGCCGTCCTAACTTCCATGGAACCAGAGTCATGCCGTCAGGTCTTTTACCATCGTCACGCATCAGACCGTTCGGTTCGAGAACAGCTGGAACATTGGCGCTGGTAAAAGCCCGGCGAATGATATCGTTAAGGCTGGCGTGGCGGGAAATTCGACCAGCACTTCGAGAGCAGGAGAGGCCATGGTGACCGAGTTGGTCAACTGCAGTACCACACTGGCAGTGATGTGCAACACAACACCTTGCACCCAAGCGTAAGCTGATAGTGAGACGAAAAGCGGAAGGATCTATAAGGCTACCAGTTTTGTAAGAAGGAATGGCTTGTAACCAAAGACCTGATTCCCACACAGAAACAGCGAGAATACGAGCACGATCTGCGATACTAGGGCACGTATTTAAAAGATCTTTCCGTGCTAGCTCGCATAGGGTCCGATCCCACTGTTTCTGAGATGACAAAATTTTTGGGAACTCAGTATTTGGACAAGTCAGTCCCCATGTGGTTTTGGTCTCAGCCAGATATGCTACATCAAAAGAGCCTAAAGATGGTGCAAGAATTTTTTCTACTAATTTGTGTGTACTGTGTACAGAAGACAAAAAAGCTGGTAAAGCCACACTAGAAATTTTGCGTATCCCTATGCCCCCCAACCTCACAGGGAAGGAAGCTTGCACCCAAGCCCTATCATCCATCTCAACATTCAAAACCGAAATTAACGTATCTTTTAATAAATTGTCTAAGCTTAAAAGAAGCTCACTGTGTTTCCACAGCTGAATACATCTCAAAAAGTATGTAAATTTAGGAACGAAAAGGCAAAATCTAATAATAGTAAAAGCCATAAATATATATATATATATAATATCTGCTGATTAAAGTACAACGCAGACGTATACACATCATCATGTCTCGAGCCAATGCCAATAAGGTGTTGATTGGAGTGTGCTGTAACATGGAGTTCCGTACAAAATACTAAACGGCTAGAGTCGAAGCTATGTTTAAATGGTGCTTGGTGATACAGTGTCGTCAACCATAGGGTCGCAGCTAGCCAGGCGAACGTGGTCTATGACGAACATGCCGTAAATAATATACAATATAGTAATTAGAACTTTTTTAATGTTCTCGAGCAGACATTAGACATATATTTAAAAAAGAGCAAAAAATTGGATAGGTTTGCGAAAGGAAATGACGTTATCTAACTTTAAGGATTGTAACCCATTCTGATAGAGATTTTTCACATACGGACGGATGGTTGAACAGACAGGCAGTCTGATGAATATAGAAGTCCTTTGATGACATCACCTTAAAAAGAAAAACTATGTGTCGTTCAGAGCTTACTAATCATCATCTTTACTCATGTCTTAAAATCACGATACCTTGTGCAGCGTGCGGTCGTCAATTTCATTAGGGTTGTTACACTAAAACAATGTGTGAAGGGCGGCCAATATATTGACACTTCACTCGCGATAGTCGCCACCTAGGGCGGATTACCTTCTTTATTGCCTGACGTTGTTTATTGTTTCTTTTTTATCTTCCTTTTTGTACACAATAATATATAGGTACTATACTCGTATAGGTTGTGGTTAGAAAAATATCAATGATTTTAAGGGAAAACCAATTCTTTGTTTGTCATGTGACATTTAGTACCTAGTGTAAATAATGCGCATGTGGCCCACTTGAAGTTAAGCATCTGCCCCTGATAAGTTACGTTAAGCCTTCGCCGTCGTTCCCGGTTGTCGTCTTAGGATGGCAGTCGTTATAGCATGGTGGTAGGGCACTTTGCGAATGCCCGCCAGGCTAGCTACCACCCTCAAGTAGGAAATCTGTCGCCAAGCACCTAACAGTGAGTTCCCTCAGCTGTCCTTGAGAGCCAGTAATTCTAGGCTGGCCTGAACAACATTTCCGACCACATCATCACTTACCATCAGGTGAGATAGTGGTTAAAGGCTAACCTACCAAGCATAAAAAAGTAATCTTGTTTTTTTATATATAAAACTAAAGTGGCATTATAAAAATTACCAAGAAAACTGTTAAGTGTAATGCCATTCGCCATTCCAGATATAACATTTCAGTTTTATTTGCGTCATCCATAACGTATCTATATATGTATTGTTACATGTACATTCATAGGTGAATCATAAATGTCAATATGCTGAATCAGTTAAATCAAACATGTAATTTTAGGTTAAATATTAAAAATACTTCAATTAAATAATTTTATACAATTATTAATAAATTTTGACCTTTCCATTTAGTGAAATTTAAAAACATCTCATGATTTTTCATCATCTCTGATAAATACAACAATATCAATTCATTCATGGACTGTGCGGTATGGACACCCGTGTCAAAAGAAAAAGCAAAAAGCTTCTTCCAACCTCGACAATCGAAAAAAATACCTTAATTTTTTTATACCACATTGATTAAATTCATAACATAATTAAAAAATTTAGGTAAATGACCCTTTTTCATCCTGACTTCCTCAATATGACCAATTTTTGAACACATTAATGTAAGATTAAGGTTTTAACGAGGCAGTAATCTTCAATTCCAGTAATTTCATTAAGTTTTTAATATTTTGTATATTGTGAGCTTGTATTCGTTTTACCTCGCGGGATACATCGGGAAAATACTCATATTACATCGAGAAAATAACGGAAAAAAAAGTTATTCCAGGACCTAAACTACTACAGATTGAGTAGATGGTAACTATAACCCAAATATTCCATTAAATCATTACTAGTTACGCCCCGCGGCTTCATCACCGTGGTCATGGATGATGATGAAAAGTATCTTATGTGCTAATCCAGCATCTCATCTACCTTCATACCAAATTTCATAAAATTGGTCCAGCCGTTTGAACGTGAAGAAGTAACAAACACACTCACAAACTTTTGCCTTAATAATATTAGTTTGATTAATGTGTATTATTATAGACATATTATACAGTAATATTTTTTTCAACACCTTTGCTCGTAAAGTGAGCTTTATTATATCGTTCTTAGGGCCATAAACCGAACTATAACACCCTCATGCATAATAATATTATACACTAGTGCGTAATAGAATTATCCCAACAAAGTTAAGTTAGTACCTAACTGCAAATTATATGCGAGTAAAAAGAGCATTTTCAATTGATCCGGGTAATACAGATTTGTAACATCAAAGAGGTTTATATGTAATCAAACAACATAAATTTACTTTATGTTGTTTTTCTACCGTTGTGTTGTGTGCAGGCGCGGTGTGTTGTTGCGGCGGTCAGGGAGACCCGGTGAAACAGCTGCCCGCTGGCTGCCCGCAGGTTGTAGGGGTCCCGAGCCCAGGGATCACTTAATCTCCGCCCTGGGAGGCTGACCCGCCGCCTCGCGCATAATCTATGGTATAGTTGGTCGTGCCGGAGGAGGAGACCGGAGTGGACCCGGCCAACTGTATCATGGGGGGACCGGGGGCCCTTCCGGCTGCCGCACCAACAAACCGCATCACCTTTCCAGCACTCTCGACTAATAACACTGCCCTTTGTCCCTGTCACTGCTAGCACAGCGATTCCTTTAAATCTCTTAACAACCCCTTATTTATAATGCCTCGGAGAAATAAACGAAATGGTTCTTCAGCGGCCTCCCCGTCCACACTATCGATGGATTTTTGTAACATCAGGGGACTTCACGCTAATATCAATGCAGTACATCAACATCTTGAGACTGCACAGCCGACCCTGCTATTTCTAACGGAGACGCAAATATCCTGCCCTGATGATACATCGTATTTACACTACCCCGGGTACAAGCTGGAACACAATTTTGTGCGCCGTGCCGGGGTATGTATGTACGTCAGGGAGGATATTTGCTGTCGCCGGCTCCATGGCCTAGAAGACCGGGACCTGTCGATTCTGTGGGCACGCGTAGATCACGGAAGCCACACCAAAGTTTACGCGTGTCTTTACAGGTCCCACAGCGGTGACGCGGACACAATCCGGTTATTTGAGCACCTGCAATTTACGACTGACAAAGTACTGGAGCTGTACCCTTCCGCGGAGTTAGTGATATTAGGAGACTTCAACGCACACCACGTTGAATGGCTTAGTTCTCAGTCCACTGACTTCGCGGGGAGGACTGCTCACGACTTTGCCCTGGCCTATGGCTTCTCACAACTGGTTGTTTCTCCTACGAGAATCCCAGATATTGAGAGCCATACTAGTTCCTTACTGGACCTTCTGCTGACTACGCGACCGGACTATGCAGTGAAAGTGGATGCGCCACTTGGGTCATCGGACCACTGTCTAGTCCGGACGCAAGTGCCATGCGCCCGACATGATTCGCCCCGGCCTCCCGGAAGGCGACGGGTATGGCACTACAAGTCTGCAGACTGGGATGGATTGCGAGATTTCTACGCATCGTACCCGTGGAGACAGCTTTGCTTCGCATCAGATGATCCTGACACCTGTGCAGCTGCCGTCGCTGAGGCGATACTGGCTGGAATGGAATGTTATATTCCAAACCCGCTTGTGGCAGCAGGGGTGAAGAAGCGACCGTGGTTTAATCGGCCTTGCAAAGATGCTAGACAAAATAAGCAAACTTTGTATGAGGCTTGGACCACGGCCCGAACTAATCAGGACCCCAACATCTCTGATGCGAAACGCAAATTTAACGCTGCCTCCAGGTTCAGTAAGCGAATGATCGCCAGGGCTAAGTTCAATTTCGTCGGCAGGTTTGGTGAGAGGCTGGCTAGCCTTCCCTCTGGAAGTCGTGCTTTCTGGTCTCTTGCCAAAGCTGCTGAAGGAAACTTTTGCCAGTCGTCTTTACCACCACTCCGTAAGCCGGACGGAAACTTGGCCCAAAGTGCAAAGGAGAAAGCTGATCTTTTGGGCTCTCTCTTTGCCTCGAACTCGACTTTGGATGACGGGGGCGCCACACCGCCTACCATCCCGCAGTGTGCTAGCTCCATGCCGGAGATAAGCATTACCCAACGGGAGGTCCGGCGGGAATTGCTTTCTCTGGACATCCATAAGTCGAGTGGGCCAGACGGCATACCGGCAGTGGTACTGAAGCGGTGTGCTCCTGAATTGTGTCCAGTATTGACGCGTCTTTTCGCACTTTCCTACACCAAAAATGAAGTCCCGTCTTCGTGGAAGACTGCCCATGTGCACCCAGTGCCTAAAAAGGGCGACAGATCAGACCCGACGAATTACAGGCCTATCGCCATCACCTCCCTTCTCTCCAAAGTGATGGAGCGTGTGATCAACACGCAACTTTTGAGATACCTGGAGGATCACGAGTTGTTGAGCGACCGACAATATGGCTTCCGCCACAGTCGCTCAGCTGGTGACCTCCTTGTGTATCTCACGCACCGTTGGTCACTCGCCATTGAGAGTCAAGGTGAGGCATTGGCAGTGAGCCTAGATGTGGCGAAGGCGTTCGATCGGGTCTGGCACAGGGGTCTCCTAACGAAGTTACCATCATACGGGCTTCCCGAGGGATTATGCAAATGGGTTGCCAGCTTTCTGTCTAGCAGAAGCATAAGAGCCGTCGTTGACGGTAGTTGCTCTGATAGCATGGACATAAATGCTGGCGTCCCGCAAGGCTGTGTGCTGTCCCCAACACTGTTCCTAATGCATATCAATGATATGCTGTCTATTGACGGCATTCATTGCTATGCGGACGACAGTACAGGGGACACCCATTACACGGGCCGTGCAAACATCCCTCGTTCTGAGGTGGAGGAAAGCCGCGAACGGCTGGTGTCTGAAATCGAGAGTACACTTACTTGTGTCTCCGATTGGGGTCGACTAAACCAAGTCCATTTCAACCCCACTAAGACTCAAGCCTGCGCGTTCACCGCTAAGAAAACCCCATGGTCTGTGGCTCCACAATTCCAGAACACTCTCCTAAACGTCAGTCAAAGCATCGGGATCCTTGGCGTCAACATTTCCAGCGACGTTTTGTTCCGAAGTCACTTGGAAGACAAGGTGAAGCTGGCTTCCAAAAAGCTAGGAGTGCTCAACAGAGCGAGGCAGTACTTCACATCGGGGCAAAGGCTGCAACTTTATAAGTCGCAGGTCCGGCCTCATATGGAGTACTGCTGTCATCTGTGGGCGGGAGCACCTGGATACCAGCTTGGGCCTTTAGACTCGGTTCAGCGACGTGCCATCAGAATTGTTGACGATCCTGAGCTCACAAGCGGTTTAGAACCCCTAAGTCTGAGGAGAGACTTTGCCTCCTTATGTGTGTTCTACCGCTTGTACAACGAGAGTGTTCTAAGGAATTATTCGACTTGATGCCCACGGCTACCTTCCACCATCGCAACTCTCGCCATCGACGGGGAATCCAACCCCACACATTGAAACCTGAGTTGTTTCGTACTGTGCGGGCTCAAAGGAGCTTCCTCCCGCGGACGCTCAGGTTGTGGAACGAGCTCCCTGCCGAGGTTTTCCCGATGGAGTACAGCATGGGGTTCTTCAAAAAGGGCGTGAAGAGATTTCTTCAGGGTCGGCAACGCGCGAGTGATACCCCTGGTGTTGCAAGCGTCCATAGGCTACGGTAACTGCTTACCATCAGGCGGGCCGTATGCTTGTTTGCCAACTTAGTGGTATAAAAAAAAAAAAAAAAAAAAATTTGCCGCGCGCGCAATAAAAAATAATACTTGCGCGCTATTTCCCATAATTTTCGTATGTTGTTTGTATCGCATTTGTGCAATATATATTTTTTTTCTTCGCAAGGGTGTTGAAAAAGTGCTTATGAAACTCGTGAGCAACTTGCTCATTATACACTCGGCTGATTTACGCCCTCGCCTATTACGGGTATTTGTAATGGCAAGTAATAAACAAATGAATAATGAATTTTATACCTAGTTTTGTTTTATCATGATCAAGTGTTCAAGTACCTCATTCTTTGTTTACTACAAAGTATCAATCTACGTCTACCACTCCGCCGGACATCACACTGGGCTGTCACTCCATACATTACTATCACACACTCTGAACATTCTAAAGGAACATTTAAAGGCCTCCATTTGTGGCAACCCTTAGCAAAAAGACTACTGAAAACATTGCCTAGCAAACCATTACTACTTCTCCTCGTGTAGAGTTCATTTGAGTTTACTTTAAGAGCAGCAGTGGTTGATGATTTCAGAAATGATGCATAGTGCTAGAGATGTGAATGCGTTGCTGTGACGTGATGCTGTCAATCACAATCAGGCACGACCACCCGCGCGATTAGGCGATGCTTGAGACATTGGACAGGCGTAGAGACTTATTCGTGCTAAATCTATCATGAAATTTTGACCATACATTAATTAATTTATACCATCCTTAAAACCGTCGAAGTCTATTAACGCATCAGAGTAACCTAAACGAAGATCTTAGGAAAAAACGGCGTTAATTGAAAACTTTCGGGGGTTTGTGTGATTGAAATGAGCGTGAGTAGGTCAGAGCGTAGTCTTCATCAGATGGGATCTCTCAAGTTCAACATGTGGTGAACAAAGTTCAACAATTCCATGTGCCACTTACCATTCGATGATTGCTACAGGTTTTCACCCTATGAATAACAGAAACATCACTGAATGTATGTTTCCGGGACATCAAAGTGAAGTCTATCTCATGTCGTGGAACCATCGGGACTCAACCAGGTCCATTTTCTGAAGCCGCATCTGAAATATAGAGTTCATTATAAAGAATACTTTTTTCTCTAGAAAGTCGGTCAGCCTCTGTCCCCTGGGGTTCCGGTGCCCAAATTCAAATTGTTCTATTCTAAACTCTTCATTTCTTCTTTTGCCCAGTTTCACCTTAAAGTCTTAACAGCAATTTAATAGGTCTTGGAGGTATTTATGGTCCAACAGATTTCTCATTCACAGCTTCTATACCTCTTCATTTGGGTGTGTCGAGGTCGGCGCGCATAGCTGATGACCTAATAGACCTTCAACAATTATCTCTCAGATACCCTGATTATTAGGTATACTACCCTGCTCGAAAGGCTAGATGGTCAGAATATTGATAGAACGTAACTTGTAGAAGAGAAACCGACACCACCTTTGGACTGTCGGTCGTCGGTAGTAGAGTAGGTTACCGAATGATGCCCACCTGATGTTAAGCGGTAACCTCTGCCTATAGCAGATGCATTTCGGCACATGTGACTAACTGCACTGCGCCTGTCACCTTGAAGTCATATTGTTGTCACAAGGTGCGGTTTTAGACTCTATCGACACAACACTCACTCATGGTTCAACGCATGGTTAACGCTTTGCTTTTTAAGCTTATTGCATGCAAACCTATAGTTTTAATTTTCAAGTTGCTGTTAAAGAAACTCACTATTGCTCCATTGTACATGTAATTTTTGGGAGCCATAAAACCCACATATTTTTTTGTAAAGTCTGCAATTAGTAAACTTAAGGCTGCTGTCACATAAATATCAACATAACCGGGATATTTGAGTTCCTACTGCTTTTCAAATATTGAAGCTAGGATTCATATACTTACAGATGAATTTATTAAGTTTCATTTTGTATAAAAGCATCAAGACAACTTTTGGATGAGTTCAATTTTGGTCGATGAATAAAACATCAAATATGATATGTTTCCATATCTTTTAATTAATACCGTTTATATATTTTTCAAAGTAAGTACCAAGTAAATAAGTAAATTGATTCAGAGTAGAAGCAAAATATATGTCAAAATTAAGATATATTTGATATGGCCTACAAGGGCCCTGCAGTTGCTTGGAAGGAAATGTCGCGCCATCGCTTACGACATTTCCTTCCAAGCAACTGCAGGGCCCTTGCGCGGTGCAAGTTGAGGGACGAGCCGTTTCTGCCGCTCATGCATTGCTAGATGACGTTCAAGGTCATTGTCGAGATCCTAAGCCTTAATTCCTCACTGTTCACTTTTATAAAAGTCAATATAAAATTAGGTAGTCATTCCTACTTTTTTGTCACTATGTGAAAATAGTACATTCTTCATTTTTATATATCCCCACTGTCCTTGTAAAAAAAACCTAATCCAAATTCAAGAAAAAAAAATGTAAAAAATGCTTACAGTATACCGACTCCATAGATGTTCTGTCCAGCCGACCAGCAATCATCTAGGTGAACAGTAAAGGTATCACAGCGTTTACCAGATCTATGTCGGTCTTATCGCGCCATCTCCACACGTAGCATACAATGTAAGTACAAAACAATATTTCATAATAACCAAAGCATTTTGAAGCGCTCGTAACGAAGTTTACTTAGTTACCGTAAGGAGCTTGGCGACAGATTTTCTACTTGAGGGTGGTAGCTAGCCAGGCGGGCAATCGCAATATGCCCTTCCACCATGCCATCACTGCTTCAAATATAACACTTTTCTATTAATTATTGAAGATATAATACTTTTCTATGGTAAATATTCGTCCTGTATATATATCTATTCATTCTAAGTAAAGGCAGGGGCGTCAAACTTTCGTATTACGAATCAATCGAACGGTGCGCCAAGGAGTTTGCGCCGCGTTTACCTCATCTAGCTATATTGTAACCCCGCGGGGGTCGCGACCTGTGACCCCATTGGGCGACCTCTGACACGCCCACCTCCGTACATACACAGCTGAACTTCTGAACACCGCTCAATGGTTCTGAAACACTGAAAAGGACACATTGAGGATAAAATACTGTTAGAAATAAGCTATATAGCTTACTAATGACGTGTAAAGGAAAATATTGATTTTAAATTCATTATAATGTTGTCGGGTGTGTTTATGCACAAATAAGGTACTATCTATACTTATAATAAAACTGTAACAGACCCAATTCGGTACATGGCAGATATTTTGAAAAAAAAATTGAGAGCACTACCTGACACCGATGCCATACATGTATTTTTTTTTTATTTTGGTATGTCTGTCTGTCTGTCTGTATCCCGGCCGCGCATCACTCCAAAACTACTGAATGGAATTAAATGAAACTTAACACGATTTGAGTTCATACTACGAAGAATGTTATTGCATACTGTTTATCCCGAAATTCAGCATGCTTCCCTCGGAAAAGGGGATGAAAGTCAAAATGTACACTTAGTTGTTATTTATTAATGCGTAGTCCGATTTCAATTATTCTTTTTTTGTTAGAAGTGACAATTGAGCTCGGAACCCCACGAGCAGCCCGGCAACCCACGGGCCACCTAGCACCCCATGGGCTACTGAATAGAATTCAATGAAATTTAACACGATTTGAGTTCATGCTACGAAGAATGTTATTGTATACTGTTTATCCCGAAATTCAGCACTGTGAAAGTGAAAATGTTACTTAGTTGTAATTTATGAACGCGTAGTCCGATTTAATTTTGTTCTAATAGTGACGATTGAGCTCTGAAACCCAAGGGCTCCCCACGGGCATTCCGGCACCCCATGGACATCCCGGCACCACACGGGCAGCTCGGGATCCTTATTTAGAGTAGAATGTTTTTGAGAATGTTGTTAGAGTAGAAAGCTTGCTAAGATAAAACTCTAAAATCTGAAACATGCGTCACAATCAGTTTTTTTAACTATCTATCTTTTGCCGGATACGTTTTGGAGACTGCACAATCTAATATATTTTCGTTCTACCGCCAAACAAGGAAAACCTCGGCAAAAAGATGCCGTTTTATATAATCGAAATTACAAAGAAACGCACAAAGTACTTTGCTTCAACATTTATTGCGCTAACCGCGAAGGAATTCTCTGAGTTACTTAACTACTGTCTTCTGGAAAATACAACCCAGGAGTTTTCAAACCCAAAGTAAAAAGCTCCTTTCTGAGCTATATATACTTTACTAAGAGTGCTTCACCGCAGACCTAAGCGTTGCTTAATATGAGATAAACAGTGCAATGTGATGATAATTAGTTTGCAGGTACGGCAATCACGAACAAAGTCGCAGGTAGAGCTAGTTACTATATAAGATCACATATACCGACTACTGGAAGTATGGATAACCTACGAGTCTTCTCCAAACTGGAGAAGCGAAGCATGACATCATCTCTCAAGACAAGATAACGCATGTCAATTCTATATTTAAAATTTAACTGATTTAACGTAGGTAATTTTGTTCATATAATGCGATTAAAATAAGAATAGGATCGGCCTAGCGCCATGTTGTGACGTCAAAACTAGAACTTGGTACAGTGTGCAAAAAAGAAATAATAAAACATGTATAAATTAATAAAAAAAAACCCGACTGCAAATAATTTATTTTCGTTAAGCGTTTTATCGATCCATTGAAATTAAAACTGGCAAGTTAATATATTTATGGACTATTTTTTAAAAGCTCTTAATTTTGATGGCTTTGGAACAAAAAATATATTGTTTTTCTCACTGTATGGCGTATAAAATCCACCAATTTTTTTTATGTACATAGTGTCACTTGAGCTATCAAGATAAATCTAACGACATCTCGTATATTAATCGGTTAAGCCGTTTAGAAGTTATTGTGAAATAAGGAAACTCACAAACATACATACATACATGAACCATGAAAACTTAACACACGTTTATGTGGGCAGGCGTGTAAAAAAACAAGTAGTCATACGTAGGTAATAGTAGATTATGATACAAGTGAGCTAAGTTGCTCATTATACACGAGGCTGTGTGTTACAGCCCCAGCCGTAGGAGAGGGCGTAAATCAGCCGAGTGTATATTTATCAACACCCTTGCAAGAAAAAAAAATATTGCACAAATGTGATACAAACAACATACGTTAAAGTTATGGAAAATAGCGCGCAACTTTTTTTTTTTTGCGCCCGGCAAATGTATGATGGTTGATTACATATATAAACCTCTTTGATGTTACAAATCTGTATTACCCGGTTAAATTGAAAATGCTCTGATTACGCGCATGTAATTTGCAGTTGGGTATTAACTTATCTTAGTAGGGATAAATTACCCGATTAAACTGAAAATGCTTTGTTTACTCGCATATAATTTGCAGTTAGGTACTAACTTAACTTTGTAGGGCTAATTCCATTACGCACTAGTGTATAATATTATTATGCACGAGGGTGTTATAGTTCGGTTTATAGCTCTAAGAACGATATAATAAAGCTCACTTTACGAGCAAGGGTGTTAAAAACGAAGTTGTAGGTGACTGTAGGTACAGCAAACACATAAATAATTTGAACTGATTTTATTTCTTAGCAATATTTTGTATTAAGGTATCTTAATTTGAATCGCTTAGCTCGTTGAAGCCGCATGTCCTGCCAACTGAGTCAGACTCATCGTTATCATCGTAACGGGTAACAAAAACAAATATAACAATCACGAAAAAAAAATTAAACTGTCAACAAGAACAAATTAAACGAGAAGATCAGCACTCGGAAACGTGTCGCGTAGTAGTACACTGTCGGAAAAATGAGACCCTGACGCCCGCGTTGTCATCAAACCAAGATTGCGTCTGTGCTGTCAACCTTAAAAATACGAATTTATTAAAATTAACAATTTCGGGTCACTCATTTCAAATTACGTATAAATAATATATGGCACGGCTCTATTTTTAAGTTTGTTCTGCTGATCATACTTATTAGAGTGAATATGAGTGAAGTTAGCCGAGAGCCCGTCCTATTCTTATTTTAATCGCATTGTAGCTTGTTTTCGACTTTATCGCGTTTTCGTTTTTCTTGCTTGCCAATTATATTTTTCATAATGTACATATTACATTTTTGATACTTAAAACCACAGCTACTTATCGACATACCTAACCCACAAAAGGAACTAAGTAGAAAAATAAAAACACCAGCAGAGGACAATCTGGCTAATAGGTACAGTACAGTATTTAAGTAGATGACAAAATTGAAAATATTGTCTAATCGAAACATTCAAATTTTTGGTTAGATCACAATACGCTTTATTTCACAAAACATGTTTCAATTTAAATTTAAATTTATTTATATTAGCCAATAGGTAAGTATAATTCATTGTACCTAACATTATATATTGACCATTGGCATACCTATTGGCAAAGGGAGCTATTATATTCGAGAAAAAACGAACACTGATGCTTCATATATATAATATACAAATATAGAAATTTAAGTAGCTTTAATTTATTAAGAAAGATTTACATGTAAGAAAAAGGTCAAAGGCAATCTTATCAGCGCTAAAAACATCGTGTTCTATGAATTACGTTTAACATAACTAGGTAGGTAATGCTGCTATCAGTTGCTGAGCTCTTGAGAGTAATGTAGTTTATAATAGTAGCGAAGTTTACTTAGCTGTTCTTAACCGATCAGCAACGTCACCCGCGGTCATGAGTTGGATGGGCAACTCATGACCGCGACTTCACAAAGTTATTTCATACTGTTAAGTGTTGGAAGTCGGTTCTGTTTGATTGAATAATATGTCGTTATTCTTTATGTAGGTCAATAGAAACTATTTGATAGAATTATTAATAACACTATTTTTTTCCAGCCCATACAATAACTTGGAATCACAAATACATAGATCAAATGGGTTCATACTTAAAGTTCTATCTTCAAGGCGGTGTGATTCGAAAAATACGTATGTAATTTGAAGATCCAAAATATTTTTGACCATCCCTCGACTTCATTTAAATTTATTTTTTCAGTTCAGTTTCAATTTTTATATTCTCACCAAAGAAAACCCAAAATCTTAAAGGTTTATTTACCATTTCTGGAAACATACCTATTGTATTTTATGTTATTACGGAAGGCAGCTGTTTTATTGACAATGGATAACCATACATTTCCTAAAACATGACACATTATTTTTATCGAAACTGACAATGAAATCAGAGCGTCCGTTAAACCACTGTCACAGTAATTGCAGTCTTCGACCGGTGGCGTGGTGACCGCACAAAAGAAGCACAGCCCGTGACCAACCGTTGATGGCCTCTGACCTGTAACTGCACTGATTGTACACCTGCGCGTGCACGAAAGTAAGAGTGTCTCTTACATTACAGTAGGAAAGGTCAAGGAAACATGGAGCATCTGTGGTCACGTGACAAGTGACGATCTGACAGCGTTTTTTACGGATCTGTACACAAAATGGGACCCCAATTACTCGTTACGGTTTAGGCTTAGTAGCCTCAGATGTCCTTGCGTCCATCCTGCCGTCCGTCTGACCAACCTTAAAATCTTTGGAACCGTAATAAGTACTATATCAGCCGTATTGTCCACTGCTGAACACAGCCTCCCCTATTGAGGGGGTTTGCCATGATCCCCACGCTTGGCAGGTGTCTTGGGGATCGCATTTTAAGTTATCAGTTCCTCAGAAAGCGCTGCAGTGGGCTTCTGGCATTTTACCTATAGTCGCCTTTTACGGCCACAGGTAGCGATAGGGGTGAAATTTTAACCCGGCACCCCACGGCACGGGGCTTAATAGGTAGCCAATAAAAATTTCACAGATTGGTATGTTGGTAGTGCGGATTGGCTAATAATTAATAATGTTAGCACAGAGTTAAACATATATTGTGAGTGTTCGTTAAGAGTAGAGTTCACGGAGCCCTTTCCATACAAACGTAGTTTCGTCATATTTTAAATACTAAGTATTCAAACTCGGTGAAACTTTGCATGTATATCTTAGCTTCTGGTTTGCTAGATTTCCGTAATATTAAACATTTTCAAAAATAATTCGATAAATTGTTTTGTACGGGAATTGTTTTTTTGACAATTAGGGATAAAATAAAAAATAAATCAAAAAACTGTCAAACGAGAAGCATAGATTTAAGGTTCAGCAATATGCGTACAAAATTGCACCGAGTTTGAACACTTGATGTTTATAATATGACAAAACTACGTTTGTATAGATAGCTTGGCTCCATGCTCTTAAATGTGTCAAAAAAACGTGTTTTTATAACTTTATTGTTCTTTTTTCCTTAATTTTTACTTTATTTTTGTTGTTGACCAAGCTCGAGGCCCACCTGATGTTAAGCGGACTAACCTCTGCCTATAACAAGTGCATTTCGTCACAAGTCACGAACTGCACTGCGCCCGTCACCTTGAGACATAGTTGTTAAGTCTCGTGTGCCTGTAATTTCACTGGCTGTCAAGGACTGCTGCCAGAACACACCGTTAGCTGCTTGGCGACAGATTTTCTGCTTGAGGGTGGTAGCTAGCCAGGCAGGCAATCGCAAAAAGCCCTTCCACCTTGCGGTGAAGCTCAAGCCGGCGGTGGAGATCGAACCAGGGTACTGCGGCGCGGCAGTCCATAGATATTACCGCTCGCCCATCATTGCTTCAAAAATGGCCCATGCAACCTTCTTAGGTCTCATTCTCCCAGTAATTTTACTTGCTACAGCGCCCTTCACGCCTTAACACAGCAGTTTTCAGACTACTGTGTATACTTTGAGGTAGATTATCTGACAGTGCGGTGGTACCCACCAAGCCAGACTTTGGCCGATAAGACCTACCAAAATCTAGCTAAAGAGACCTACTAACAGGTAAAGTTGGAACCCGCAAAAGGATTCCAACCATGTATCCCCTGTGCGGCGGCTAGTATCGTTTGGGCCATCATTGCTTCTAAAATTACCTGTTTGAATAATTTGTGCTTGGTATCGTTATAATTCAAATTTTCCTAAATATAGGATAACCCTTAGTGAGTGTCGAAGAACGGTTTTAATCATAAATCTTTATAGGCATCATCCCTTTTATCCCCGAAGGAAGGCTTAGGCATCAGGAGTTCGTTGCGCCAGCTGCTTTTTGATCTTGATTCGTTTTTTATGTGGTGAACTCATTGCTATTTATCAGGAAGAGCTCCAGGGTTCAGATTGTACTGTATCAGTCGAATTATTTACTTTTGAACATAGCCTCCCCGTATTATGGGGAGATTTGTCACTATCCCTTCGGTTGGCAGGCGTCTTGGGTATCGCAGTGTAAGATAGCAGTCCCTCAGAAGGTGTTGCTTGCCCATCTTCTCGTAATTTACCCTCAGTCACCTCTTGCGACACCCATAGGTAGCTATGGGAGGGTGACATTCTAGTGCGGCGCCCCGCGGGCAAAGCTCCAGATTTCTTCTTATAATGTCTTTGTCGGCATAATCCATAAGCTCTTCAACCCAATCGAACCCAGGACATCCTGGTTCCAGTGACGCTGTCGTCACTCAACCAACATGGCTGTCACTTCCTTAAAAACCTACCTAAGATATAGGATGAAAGATGTGGTCAACATAACCACGTGTGGTCACGCTATCTGAACGAGCCTCCAAGCGTGACCACGGTGCTGGTCACGACAGTGATTGACCGGAACCACATTCCGGTGGTAACATAACAACCCTTTGCAGGTGTTGCCAATAAGTGTAGGGTAGTAATTTTTATTTCCGTGATTTATTGTGGGAATTTTAATTCCGTTTAAAAACTTGTCATTGCTTTTAAAATGCAATTTGTTTTTAAATGACTTCTAAAAAAGGAGGAGGTTCGAAATTCGTCAATGTTTTTCATTGCTTATAGATATACCTTACACCACAATCGCACCTCATGGTAAGTGATGATATTACCGAAAATGCCAACAGGCTTAACCTAAAATTACTGGCTTTCAAGGACAGCTGCCGGTACACACCGTTAGGTGCTTGGCGACAGATTTTTACGCGATTACTCCATCAATTATGCATTGATTTTGATGATTATTTTTTTGTTTGGTTGACAATACCGCCAAGTTGATCCTATTCTCATCTTATCAACATCTGTAGAGTAGTTTTTAAGTAACAGTCAAATAATATAAAAAAAAAAGTAATAATGTACTTGCATGTCTGGATGATTTCATGGTATGGCCGATGGTGAACAGTACTTGAGGAAAATAAGGTTAAGTTCGCACGGAGCGCTTTTCATACAAACGAAGTTTCGTTATATTTTCAATTCTAAGGACTCAATTTGGTGAAATTTGGATGCATATCCTTGAGCATAATACATATGCCGTGGCTTGCCAGTTTTCCGTAAAATTGTATTTTCAAATTTATCCCGAAACATCGTTGTACACGTACATAAGTATCGTATGGACTTCATTTAAATATTAAGATTGAAAAAATAAATTATAGTATATAAAGCTGGCAAAACACAAGTATGAGTGTCAAAAAAACGAATGTATGTATAATTAAACAGAATTAAACCAATTGGTCTATAAAATAGTTGAAATTAAGTTTGTTTGGAAAGCGCTACTTCCAAAATTCCGGTCGGACGGAATAACGAACCTTAGGGTCCGTGAGTTTAAACAATTGTTATTTAAAATACTTGAGACTACTTTTGAAATGAAATTCGTGAGTTTCACACATATTTAAATATTATAAATTATACCGGCAAAAACACTCACGTTGGAGATCGAATACGTCCCGCCGGGAGCTCGCAGACGCAGCTGCAGACTCGCCCTGATGATGAGCATCTGATGATATGCTCGAAACCCGGGTCGACGTATTCGATCCTCAACGTGAGTGTTTTTTGCCGGTTTAATTTATAATATTTAAATACTGGAGACTACGTTTTATGGAAAACGCTATGTACACACTTACCTTAAATGTCGGACCAACAGGACAACGAACGGACGCACTGTGGACGCTTACAAATAGCTACAGTCCCATTTTCTGATACGAAAACCTATCTTTTTACACTTAGTCAATATAAATCATTACCGATGTATCCCACAGAACACCCCAGTACAGCCCAGTTAATTACCACAAACAAGGTACTTCCACACGTACAGGAGTCGCACGTTTCCCACGCGTGGGCGACGAACAAATCACGGAGCGAGGAGTCAAAACACCTGTTGTAATCTGTGCACGCGAGTTGTATATAAACTAGTATGTATTCTGTGGACGGGAGTTATGCAGCTACATGGAAGACTGCTTTGAAAAAGAAATATACCCGCAGTTTTTACAGCTTTTATAATTTATAAACTATCTTACGTGATGGTAAGCGATGATGTGGTCTAAGATGTTGTTCAGGCTAACTTGGAATTATTGGCACTCAAAGACAACCGAGACCGAAATCTTTACGTGCCCTCCGAAGCACGGAAGCGCTCAGTAGTAATGTCACTAGCGGTCACCCATCCAACTCATGACCGCGGCGGACGTTGCTTAACTTTGCTGATCAGTTAAGAATAGCTTAGCATACTTCGCTACGAGCGCTTCAAAAATACATTACAGCTTTTATCTCCTAACTTATCTGGTGGTTAGTGATGATGCGGTTGAATATGTTGTTCAAGCTAACCGAGAATTACAGGCTGCCAAGGTTAGCTGCCGGAAGACACTGTTAGGTACTTGGTGACATATTTTCCTAATGTCGTAATTTATCCATCCAGCACGAAAAATAGTAAGGATGAAAAGGTAATTTTGAATAGTAACCGCATGGACATCGAGCACAGGTTGAAAGAGCATGTCCCAACCTCAAGAACATTCCTCATCCTTCAGGTCATAGATTCAAATCCCACACGGGGTACAAATTTTTCGTATCGTTGTGATTTTGTTAATTAAAGAATTGATTCTTTTACTCCAAAATATAATATTACCAATAAGTTATTGCACGTCTCTGGGAAGAAAGCCGTTACTTAACTTAGTTTTTCTTGTTTATTGAGTGCCTTGTTATCCGTGGGGTGAAGGGTTAGAATGTCACCTACCCATTTCTTCCCGTGGGTGTCGTAGGAGGCGACTAAAGGATAAGTGCGCCAAATGAGCAGCAAGCCACTTCTCACGTGGGTATCAGTAGGGTGTTGTGTGCATTAGACGCACAAAAGGGTTGAATACCATCTTAGTGCCCTGCCAGGTATTATACAGTATGTTCTTGTGTTCCTGTCTTATATGTTGTAAGCGTAAACATATTATTCGTAATATGTTCTTGTGAGACATCTGACCGCTAGTGACATTACTACTGAGCGCTTCCGTGCTTCGGAGGGCACGTTAACCGTCGATTCCGGTTGATATCTTAGGATGACAGTCGTGACAGCATAGTGCTAGGACATTTTGCGAATGCCCGCCGGATTGCAACCACCCTCAAGTAGAAAATCTGTAGCCAAGCACATAAGGGTGTAGTTGGGCAGCTGTCCTTGAGGGCCAGTAATTATAGGTTACCCTCAACAACATCTTTGACCTCATCATCACTTACTATCAGGTGAGATAGTGGTGAAAGGTCTATCGCTATGTAAAACAAAGACTATTTTTGTTAGCTGCGGGGTCTTTTTCATACAAATGATTAATATCTATATATGCTCCTAGTTTGTCACTTTTACGATTTACCTTTTATTTATCCCCTAAAAGTGAATGTAAAAATTCTCATATAAATCGATTATTACGAGATTGTTTTAATAACCTTCGTTTTCGCAAAGCTTGCCAACAAGAAGCATAGATATTAGGACATGCATACAAAATTTCAGGAAGTTTTTTTATGCCTGTTAGGTTAGCCTTTGACCACTATCACACCTGATGGTAAGTCTCATGAGCCTATAATTTCACAGGCTCTCAAGAACTGCTGCCGGAACACACCGTGAGGAGCTTGGCGACAGATTTTCTACTTGAGGATGGTGGCTAGCCAGGCGGGCAATCGCAAAAGGTTCTTCAACCATGCGGTGAAGTTCAAGCCGGCGAGCTGTGGGGATCGAACCAGGGAACTGCGGTACCACATGCAGTGCAAGATAGTTAATAAAACAAAAGTAGTAATTCCAGAGAGACATCTTTAATTTGTCATATCATCTTTAATTTATACAGTTTCATACATTCTCATACACACACTGAGTTTATATTACATACGGAACCCTCCACTGTACAAGTTATTTCGAATAAATACATTGCTTTCATTACATAATGCCTTTCTTTTCTAGTTTGGCAATTATTTTATGGAAAAACTTATATAAGAAAACAATTTATGTAAAAAGTTAAAAAAAAATGCACATTTTTTGGTTTTCATTTTTTTTTCATAATTTAGTAGCATCATTTTTACATAATTGACTTTAAATATATGTTTATAGTTTCAAGTATGTTTACTATGTTAATGACACAACAGGTAAGCGAGTTTCCTTTTTATTTTTTTTACATATTTGCAAAATACGAATAAATGCTTAGCGAGAAATATTTATATAGTATAAAAAATCTGCGATATAAATAAAATATTTGAGTAAGAAAACAGCACCAGTGAAAAATAGTACAAAATTTTTTATAAGAGAATCTACTGCTTGTTTTTAAGTTAGTTCATTACTTTTGTTACCAGAAATTTGTGAGGTCTTACATCATCACATTAGTACCTGCGAGGTACTAAGTAAACTTCCACAAACTGAGATAATCCGGTATCTGTATAAAATACCATAAAATATGGTAATTTATTAGTTGTATACAGTCCTAGCTATTCTTCACTAGCAGCATATACACTGATCTCATTTTCCAGCTTCTAGCATTGCCCTTCAAAAATAAGAAGTAAATTTTGCTACTGGTATGGTGAATTTTCAAACAAACTTAAAAACAATAAGTAGATTTTGTATACAAAAAGTATAGAATAACATTAAACAATCATTTGCTATATTTAAACAACTACACACAAACATTGCACGAACAATATACACATTATTGGGATTATCCAAGATTGCTATTCACACCTTTATTTTTCACTCAACAAAAAAAAAACGAAGTGATATCGTAGGAAATTGAGGTTGCTCGGTAGATTTTTAATTTTTATGTGAATATACAAATCTTTACAAAACATAAACTACATCAAAGTTGAGCAAAAACTATTTAGACCGGACTTTAACATAGAAATTCGACAATTGCATACATACCTAGTCAACACAAAAACAGCATTCGTCAGTAGAAAACAGCATCTTATAATATTTATCTAATCATTTACACAATAATAAAAACATTTTATTTACATTAAATATTAAAATCTATGCCTAATTATTTTTACAGAGGAACAAAAAACTTGAACTAATAGAGTACTGACCCCGCACTTAACCCTAGGAAAGTCTATTCTGGCACGGAACATGAGTCTTGACACTCTTGACTACGGATGTTGAGTAAATCATCGATCATTAAAGAGTTTTTCACGGTCTTATGAGCTGCTTCGCTCGAAGTAGTGGCAGTTTCGAAGTTGTCGTGCTCCGTCGTTTTTGGAGGGTAGAACGCCGAGTCGAATGTCGGTTCGGCTCTCTCGCTGTCTCTGTTCCTCGCCCCGAAGTACTCCTCGGTTCCGTCAATACTCTCGTGGAATTCACTGGAAGACGTGACTGCGTCTTCTGGCTGTGGGATTTCACGCGGGTACCGCTGGAAGTCGAAGCGCTGGCTCGGCAGATACGGCGGGAAGCCGTAAGGCGTCGATCAGGCCGCTGCCAGGTGTCGCCACATCGTATGTCACATGGTCGCCATATACGGCCACGAGAATGAGCTTCCGGAGAGTAACATGTCCCTTATCAGGGTCTCTATTGGCGTCTTTCCTACTAGTCTGACAAAAAAGAGTTGTTCTATGACTTGCGAGCTGACTGTCCGAAGGGAGGGCAGCCGGAGGAGAAGCTTCCCGAACCTGGTCGGTTGGTTGGGGTATTGACTTCGACAGTACTCCTCGAGTGCGCATTGAGACTTCTCTTGCAGGCTTTCTATGTGTGGTACATCGGAGAGACCGCACGCATCTGAAAGTAAATGAATATAATTATAGCTATAAGATTTTTGCAACATACGAGTAGATATGGATATCTTCATTTTCATTCTTTTTCCAAATACGGTGGGCCTGTTTTATAGGTGTGTTTGTTTAATGATCCTAATATAATACTGATAGTACTGTCTTTTGCTTGTTAAACCACCATGCGTAGGTTATATATACTTGCTCGTATGTCGGCTATTTGTCATTCTAGAGAAGTGGACCCATTTGCTATTTGCAGTACATAATATAAGCGTTTTTACAGATGAAATGGTTTGCAGCCGGTTTAATTTTGCACTTCAAGCCTGTTAAGTTTAAGTTAATGTTTTCCGTGGCCTATTTTATTGTCTTAATGTTTTTAATACCAGAAGCATGGTCGTGAATAAAATTAATGGAGCAGAAAAAATTGCGTGGAATATTTGGTTATTTTCCTGTGCCTATTTTTTTTAAGGTCAGTAAGTATTATGTATAATTTGCCTTGTTGACATTTCTGCTGGAAGGCTTTTGTTTACCGTCGTGCAGATAAATTAATCTAAAAAAGTACATAAAACTTCAAAGCGCTCCTATTAGTTCCGAAATAATTTAATTAATTACTTAGGTCAAAAATGACAGAAAATGTAGTAGTATTATATACTACACTACTATATTTATGGTGATGGTCAGCAGTCCAATCGTAGCAACTCTGTCTGTCTGTCTGACAGCATTGTATAATTTAAAAACATTTTCTGTCTCTCTGGAGAACTCATTTCCAACTGAAGATTTCAGACTGGGGCGCTATTATCACACCTTCGAGAACATCTCACTAACGAGATCTATTTATATCGGAAATATTTATATCTTGTTTGAAACACTATATCTATGCGCGAATATATATCCTAGCTGTATATTTTAAAGGAAATTGCGATCTAATAAAGAATTAACTTCGCTGTTAATATCGCTTTCCAAGCAATTTTTAGCGGCAACCCCACATGTTCGGCAATGTGTGTGCTATAACGTATCATCCTAAATGTTTTATATATCTACGAGATTATAGCAGTTATTAGGTTAACTGCTATAATCTCGTAGATATAAAAATTGTGTACATATTAAATATTGCTTGCGTCAGAGCAGTGATCAGAGACTAAGATAGCTTCCAGTAGTTTCGTTTGTGTGACTGCGGAATTATATCCTAATAAATACAGTTTTTACCTTAACATCAACATTCGCCATATAAAGATACAAATTATCCAAAAAATAACCATAATCCCGTCCTAAATTATACTAAATGTTTCTAAAATTATCTTAATTAGCGTTAAAATTACGAAATATAACCATAAAGTACATCACATAGCCAAAGGTGATGATATGAAACGGTAACCTTTGCACAATACGTGCTATTGGGTTAACAACTTGACAAGTAAGTGATAATTATCACTTAGCGAGATTAAGCAAGTGTTTATGAGTGTATTATGACTGTTAGTTCTTTTACACAATGTTTTATCGTAAGGTATTCTTTAGCAAGGTGCTGCGAGTAACGTTTATAGGCAGCTTCACTTTCCTTTGGCGATAATAAAGTTTTTATATCTTTTTGTGGCGAGTAAAAGTCATTTTTGAAACTATTGAATGCCCAGGACTTCCTGCACGCAGTTCGTTTCGTGATAACAACTCTTCGAAGAATCCAGTTTACACATCGCGGAGTAAATAAATGGATACGGACTGCTGTTTCGCAGGTATGGTTCGATTTCCTCCGCCAGCTTAAATTAAACTTCACCGCATAGGGGAAGAGCATTTTGCGAAAGCTCGCCTGGCTAGCTACCACCCTCAGGTAGAAAATCTGTCTCCAAGTACCTAAAAGTATGTTTCGGCAGCAGTCCTTGAGAGCCATTAAAATTACAGGTACATAAGATTCAACGCATGACAACGTATGTCGAAGCGGGTGCAATGCATTTCGTCACACAAGTCTTGTGTTGTCTGTTATAGGCAGAGGTTACAGCTTACACAATAGGTGCGTGTTCTGGCACAATACCATATATTTTTTTAAATTAAATAGAAAACGTAATAAATGTTGCCAAATGAGTAACAAATTCCCCCAAAACTTGCAAAACAACGTAAATGAATCCTTGCGGTCCAACCCCAAAATAAAAACGCATAAACATAATAACCCGTGAAGTCGCAGGCCTCCGAAATGCGATTAGGGCCCCGGTACATTTGGCGAGACGTCCAGGAGGAACATTAATTTTTTTTATTATTGTGCGCAATGTAATGACGCTAAACAATGCCGTCATTAGGGGATGAGGATGTAGGCATAATGTCTTAGGAGATGGCTTGCAGACGGCCTTCTTTGGTTATTGTTATTTGCTGAAACTTGTCTGAAATAAATATAATGGATATTCAGATGACATGGCAGAGATTCAGACATTGCGATAGTATCGATTTTTTAATATCTCGTTTCGAATTGCATGACAACAAAGATCACTGAGAAATACTTCAAAGTCAAAGTCAAAATCATTTATTCAATTTAGGCGTCTACGACGTTCTTATGAAGGTCATTTACAAATTTTAGTATTGAAATATTGTATATTGAACTGCCACGTTCAGTAAAAACAATTGTATAGAGCTACTGATAGAAGAACGGACAAGAAACTCGGGGCCATTCTTTTAAACGTCTTGTAACACTATAATACATACATACATACATTAATAATACATTACTTTTTTTATCACTGTTGAGGCTTGTTAATGGCTTTTCTTAATTAAGTTATTAAACCTGTTTTGTCATGTAAGCACCCCAAATAAAAATAAAATAAAAGTGACTACTACTGAGCGTTTCCGTGCCTCGGCAACTGTCGTGCAGAGTAATTCTAGGTAAGACTGAACAACATCTTCGACGACATCATCACTTACGATCAGTTGAGAAAGTGGTCAAAAGCTAGCCTACCATACATAATTATAAAAAAACGTTAGACAAATGTAATCAAGTGCCTCAAGTAACTTCGTATACTATAGGCGTAATATCTTCATAACCTAATTGTGGCCGTCTTAGAGATACTCATTGTATATAGTCATCACAATATCTTCCAATTGAATGAGCAAGACCACTCTAGCTACATTAAAACTGACAGTTTGACTAGTTCACGTGTAATTAAAAATTAACCTACTTAGGCGAAGGCGGTTTCGTCACGAAGAACGATTATGTTTCCAACTGTTCTAAGCATTATTGTTATTTTAATTAAGTATTTAATTGTGAATTGAATTGTTTTTAACTGACTTCAAAAATGAAGAGGTTCTCAATTAGTCTGTACATTTTATTCACATTACCTCGTAACTCTTTACAGACTGATTTTGATGTTTTTTTTTACATTCGGAAGCTGGTGCTTGTCATGTGTTCGATTTAAATTTGAGCCAGTTCTCACGAGTAGTGTTTGAGTTAAACTTAATAATGCGTATTTTATGTTTGAAAATGGTATTATTAGTATTTTTTGGTAAAAAAATATTTTATTTTGAGCACCGGTTTACTGTTGATGCAAGTTGAGGCAAACTCGTTTGGACATCATGGAAAACGCTTAAAAAAGTTCTAACTCTAAAAAGAACATTTAGGGTAAGTATAACCACAGAATAAAAAGATATAACCTGCTTTAATAAAGAAACGAACCGAAGATGGCGCTGCAACTCATTCCATCTCACTTGCACACTATTGACACTACTGTGCGCAAGTGAGATGAACTGATTTTCAGCGCCATCTTTAATTCATTTCTGAAACCAGGCTATAACTATATTTGATTAAGAACTTTTTGTTACGCCTAGATTTTTCACGTCTTCTCTTGTTGAATATCAAAAGTTACAACCTATATTATCATTCAGCTACGTCTATTAATTTTAATTCGTTGTCTTGGTGCGGTGACGCAATATCAATTGCGCTCACTTGTTCTAATTGTCCATGCGATGTTAACTGTGACAGCTGCCTGATAAAAAGGATAATTGATACGTATTATGTTTTTAAATAAGGAATGAACTAGAAAGTTTCTTTAAAATAAAATAAAATACTATGGTTCGTTCTATGGGTCAAATCATGTAGGATGACGTCATGTACCTACGTACTATTGAACAAACATCCCTTACGTCCCCAGTTCACCCCTTATGCTTAAATGCTACTTTTTTGGCCACAAGTAGAAAATTTTCCAGGTTTATTTTATCACTAGTGGTATGATTAGAATCACTTTTACTTCTTTTGGTGGTGATATGAAAGTGTTATTTGTTTATTAGAATGAACTGAACATTGAAATATAGTGTCCAGGTACAAACCACCCAGCAGAGACCAATAGGGACTCTAAGAAGAAATAGCACGCTTAATTTGTGAAATCCAGCAAAATATACTCCAAAATTTAAAAAAGAAACAGGAGCGCCTTCTCACCAGTGATAGCGAGATTTGGTGGTGAAATGTTCGTATAGGTATAAAAACGTAACTTCTGCCTTTTGACCGACGATAATTTTGATGATTTTGATTGCATTTTGATGAATTTTGGTACGCGGACTCTTTAAGTCTTGGAATAGGGTCTAGAATATTTTTTTATTCCAATTTACTAAGTTATTTTAATATTGTTAGGTTTGCAATAACGCCTGCTTTACTAAGTTATTCCTGACTAAGCTATATAATCTATTTCCAGGCAAGAAAAGTCGGTGAGGAAGCTAGTAATGTATAAACAAACTTCACGAATTCCGCACGTATAATGAAAGCAGTAGAGAAGACGCATATCATAGATCTTTCTAGAATTAATTGAGATATTTTAAATAAGAATTATCAGAACACGGCTCACGGATTGTGGTCGATGTAGTAGATTATTGTCTCGTGTATCGTTAGCATTGCTAACTAATGCACATACTTATTAAACTTATCTTAAGAGCATCTACTAGAGAACTTTAAATATAATGTAGTTGAAAGCTTGTAGCTCGTTATGTATCTTTTTTAATACTATCGTAAGGTGGAAGATGTATCGCATAGATGGCGCGAACAAGAAAAGAATGCTGTTAACACAAATCTGAATAGCTTAATATATATAACGAAAGAATGTGATGTTAACAAACTGTTATTGACTTAATTAACAAAGCTATTTATGAAAGCAGATAACATATTTGGTAGGTATATTGTTTGTGTTTTAGTTAAGTCCAATCTTGATAAAAGAAAAATGATTCAAAGTATGTGAATTCCAGAAATGTTATCGTTTGGGATTTTACTTTAATATAAGGAAATACCAAGATATATCATCATCACCAAAAACTGGAATAGCACTATAAACAAATACCTCCCCCATTAGGGGGGGGGGGGGGGTTAGCCACCCCACGCTGGGCAGGCGTATTGATTAATTAATAACTTAATCTTTTAGTGAAAGATGACTGTTCTTCAGAAGGTGCTGCTGCCCACCTTCTGGTATTTTTCTTTCTTCTTCTTCATTACCCCTTACGACCCCCACAGGGAGATATGGCGAGGAGCAATTCTAGCCTTGCATCCCAAGGGTGCTCAGATACCTTTTTAGCTTTAATTTAATTTACAACTCTCTGCTCTAAACACTAAGTATCATTTTGCATTTATTAATTATATGTAAGAAAAATATTATTAAAAAAAATGTATACTCTTGGTTAAACAACAAAATCTTCGACTACATCACTTATCACCAGGTGAGATAACCTACAAGCTATAAATAAAAAATCTTCCAAAATAAAATAGATTCATAGAACCACAACTACACAGTAAAGTGAAATTAAGGTACTGATATTGTATTTATTGAATTAACGCCCGCTAAGCGAATATAAGCTTACAAAATTACAACGAAAGGAAAAATTTGATCTACGAGCGGGATTAGAACCCGCGACTATACCCTTTAGCCGGGACGTGCTCCACCAATTGAACTATCGCAGTGAGTCATACCTCAAACTTATCATTTCCTATTGTTTTACCGTCTTTGTCCTGGCTATAGGACAGATATTTGCTAGTTCGAATGTCACTCGTAGTTAAATTTTTTCCATTCCTAGTAATTTTACCGGATTGTCCACTGCTGGACACTGCCTCGGGGATTTGTCATAATCCCCACGCTTGGCAGGCGTCTTGAGGACCGCAGTGTGAGATATCAGTTCCTCATAAAGCGCTGTTGCCCACCTTCTGGCTTCTGGCCTTTATCTTTAGTCGCCTCTTATACCACACAGTGACAAGGGGTAGACATTCTAGCCCAGCACCCCACGGGCTAGAATGTCACCCCATGTCACTCCCTCAAAATATATAAACAAACGTAGTTTAAGTATAATGTTATATTGTCACTATGTTAAAAAGACTAATTGCTAGAACTCAGAAAGAGAGTTCAATATAATTGTGTAAGTGGATCTACTCGTAAAGGATGTTGTAGTAAAAAGAAGGATGTTGTGCACTTGTTTTGTCAGCTGGTCGGCATAAAGCTTAATTTGTATTTCCGTGCAGAACAAATGATTTAGTCTCAAGAAACGAGATGATTACTTTACGTATTCTGTTTTGTGTGACTTACTTTAGGACAAAGATGTACAAAAAGATACATTACTACTTTTGTTTATACAATTGCAGTCTGTTTAATATGCTTATGGCAATACTTTCTGTTCTGTCAATAGGAATGAAATACTTTAAATGTGTTCCCTTTTCCCAATATACAGGGTTATTGGTAAAATGTTAACAACCTCTTAGGGTTGACTTCTGCTAGTCTTAAGAAACATTTTGAGACGGTTTTTTTATATTATTTTATTATATTTCTTTTGTGTTTTTTGTATGTTTTAGACTGAATAAGCACAAGGACCATCTGATGTCAAAAGAGCATGTAATGTATTATTTCATATTTTTCAATACTTTGCTCGATGTATATATTCTAAACTCTATTCAAAAGGACCACGGCGCCGACCAGTGTTGCCACGGTGGGCGCTCTTAGCTCGGAGTAGGCATTAAAAAAATATATTTTATTTTTTCAAAAGTAAAAAAAAAAACATCTCTATATTTTTCTTAGGACTAGCAGAAGTCAACCCTAAGAGGTTGTTGGCATTTCACCACTAACCCTGTATAAAATTTTTGGTTCAATCTGATGAGTATTTTATTTGAGTCTGCCTTACCATTCGTAAAACTGCATGTATTGTTGCTGGACATGGCAAGAAATCTACTGCTTTCTTTTTTACACGACTGCGCAAAAAAGGAGTGTTATGTTTTCAGGATTTACGTATGTTTGTGAGTTTATTTATTCACCATAACTACTTCTCAGCGACTTAATCATAGATTCTTTTTGATAGCGCAAGTGACACTACGTACAAGAAAAAAACAAATAGGCGTATTTCAGACGCCATATGGAGAGAAAAAAAATTTTTTTTTCTTCCAAACCTATTGTGTGGGGTATGAAAATGAAGGGCTTTTAAAAAAGATTCCATTAATATACTATATAACTCAGTTTTAATGTAAATGGAACGATAACACGCTTTACGAAAACAAATAATTTGCAGTCGGATTTTTACTTTATTAATTAAGTTATACTTGTTCAAAATTTAAAAAGGCATTCAACTTGTTGTTTTTGTCAAATTGTGTTTGATAGTTTTCCTCACTATGTCTCTAAATTTGCAATATATTCACAGTCAACCAACACAAAATGAACAGCTAATTTAGTTCAATCATAAGGTATTTTTCTTGAGTCTCATTCATACGTTCATTCCATTCAATTACAGCATCCAGAGCGTTGTTTACCATCGGGGTCGTTTCAATTAAACAATATTACATTGTTACGATGTCCGGCTGGGTAAGGGTTAATTGCTATTTGGCCGTCTTAGCTGATCTTTGGTCGCATCGACCAATGTAGTACACCTTTTGATTTGGACGTGCAGGGTTAAAGGTTTAGATCACGTTTAACGCAGGTTCTATTGGTTTGTATTTATTAATATTAGATTTTCATTTAAGTACTATATTCTCTGCAACAGCTACCACATTAATAAATTATTTATTTATGTGGTTTAAAGTGTGGAATTGTGGACAGGTTATTAGAATTATCACTATTATTATTTTATAGAACTGACTTTGTTAACCACCCTATTTATTATATTATATTTAACGTAACATCAGTTTTAAAATCAAATTGGATTTATTGTTATATTGCTACAATCATATAAAAAAAATATTACATTACCTAAGAAAAATATAATCATACTTAGTATTTTTTATGGTTAAAATCTTATATATTACCGTATAAGAGCAACTTTGAAGACCCGATTACAATAAAACTATTTTGTAAACTTTGTCCGCCATGAGCCATAGTAGCATCCATTTCCTCGAAATGCTAACTAATCAAAATGATCAAACTCGCCAGATTGAAGGAGACCGATGCTTAAATGGTATTGATGATGGAGTCAACATAATTGACCCCTGAATCAATGCCCATGTGCACTAATGGGCAGTCATCATGAGTGGCGCCATTGAAGCGGAACGGGGAATATGAAGACGACATTAAATTTGCCTGAAAATTTTACGATTTAGGCACACAAATAGTTAAGACGCTAAATGAATACGCGAAGTGCTAAATAAATAGCTTTACTTGAACAGATTTTTATCAAAATGTAATTAGTTAGAAGCAGTAAGAAAAATATATGTTAATCTTGTTCACAATATCTAAGGCTGTTTTGAAGCAGTGAAGGCTCAGTGGCATGGATCATAAGCTATGGACTGCCACGCAGCAGGTTTGAATCCCACCGCGGGCTTCAGCTTCATGGTGGAAAGGTGTTTTGCGAATACCTGCCTGGCTATCGATCAAGCAGAAAATCTGTCGCCAAGCACCTAACGGTGTGGTCCGGTAGAAGTCTCTTGTGTCTGTATATTATTTCATAAAAGAAAACCCATCAAAATGTTTGTTAGGACTACCAGAAGTTAACCCTAAGAGGTTGTTAGCATTTTACCAATAACCCTATATATAAATAGAAGTATTTGATCGAACCACATTATACTTTATTAAAGAGTAAAGGGTGTGATAATCGAGCGAGTTAAATCGATTGCCCGCATTCGTCCACTCGTTATTTATCTTTTATGAAAATAAAATAATAATAATTGTCGCTTATTAAACGATGTGAGAGATGCGGGTGTTTATTGTACTTTTGAAATCAAGAGCTTTTAACTTCTCTAGTACTTAAGTGATGGATTCTGATTTGATGTAGATTTTGATGAGAGAAACATTAAGGCACATTATAGTTTTAGCTATAACCTGCAGTTTAACAGGTGATTTTTTTTTTATTTCTGACGACCAGACTGTCTGTCAATCTGGTCGAAGGTGTTAATGAGCTACCGGAACGCATCGTTTGGGGCTTGGTAACAGATTTTCTACTTAAAGATGGCTTAGCTATATAGTAATATTTCGAGTATATATATAGCTAGGTTGGATTTCTTACAATACCCTACCACCATGCGATTAAGCTACGAATTAAAGTCTGCGGTAGGACTCGAACATTATACAAATTGCGCGGCAGTCCATAGCCACTGGGCCATCGTGGAAGTGCATTTTGCGAATGCTCGCCTAGCTAGCTACCACCCTTAAGCAGAAAATCTGTCGTCAAGCACCTAACAGTGTGTTCAATTAGCAGTCCGTCGCCAGTCAGTTAAGAGTCAATAACAGGCACATGAGACACAACTGTACGTCTCAGTTTGACGGCCATAGTGCAATTCGTCGTTGACGAAATGCATCTGTTATAGAGGTTAGTCCGCTTAGATGGTGGGCCTCAAGCTTGTGCCGTCACAACCACAAAAAACTAATAACATCGATACAAAAGTAAACTTTGAAACCTTTTATAAGTTTATGAAAAGAGCGTTGTACAAACATTGTAGGTGCAGCAGATGTTTACCCATATATAGGATGGGATGACGGGATGATCTGAAACGAACGAACGTTGAACGAACACAGAATAAGAGCCGAAGAATGAATCGCATTAGGTGAACAATGAGCGAACGGACATAATGGCCCTTTATGCCGACCGAATCTTATTATAACTGACGCTTACATGAGTATCGACAATGGGTTTTTGAGTTTAGAACGTTTATGTCATGTTTGGGCTTTTAAGAAGATCACTTTTTTTGTTTTGAATGTTTAAATAAAGTAGTTGAGCATTTTGTTGACTCGATTTTTAGCAGCACCCAAAAACTTAGGTTATATATTTTAGTTGTAATCTAGCAGCATTAAGATTTTAGAAAAGAACACGTATATGAGAATAATTGACAATCCCACCTAATTTTCTTGCCACAGTGACAAGTGCCACGTAGCCTTACCAGTAGAATTTCATCGATTACGTAAGATCATATTTTTACTGGGGTTTTACTGGGCAAATTTGCATTAACTCTGCAATTTCTTTTAGCAGCCTTACAACTTTATTAGAAAAAGCTACAACACATGTCTACATCCAAGAACTTTGAGCATGTGGTATCAAAAATTCAACAATCGAAATAGACTCCTCTAAAACACATATTGCGTAATCGAACACGCTCCATTTACGCATCGATTTAATCTTACAACTAACAATAATAAAGTAATCTTGGAAGCACATCGGAGATGGCGAAACAAATTTAGCAACGACAATAGGTCCCCGTGTTGTCGCGATCCAATCTTCGGGAACAACACACCCTTTCTTATCGCGTGCGAGATGTTTATTTATGTCTCGAAGCAAGGATTCCGCAATGGATGGTGTAGATTACGTGTTTGTTGAGGAAATTTTAGAGAAAGCAGTATTTTGTAGGTGTTGCTCGAGCAATGAAAATATACATTGGAAAATTGTCTAATTACTGTCCAAAAGAAAGTATCTACTAACACAGATCTAGACTAATGCGATGTATATAAGATTTTCTTAAATTCACCTGTTATGGAGCATCTGAGGATTTGAATTTTCATCATTATCATAAACAGCCATAACGACAACAGTTGAACAAAGGCCTTCTATAGGTTGGACATAATACCTACGCTTGGCAGGCGACTTGGGGATTGCAGTGTAAAAAAGCAATTTGTCAGAAGGCGCTGCTGCCCAATTATTTTTCCCTTCGTCGCCTCTTACGACATCCACAGAAAGGGGGCATGGGGGATTATGGATGGTGCAATTCTAGCCTGGCACACTCCGTCGTGTGTAGTATTCAGAACATAAGGCCCTTACCTAATACTATGCTGAACATGGTACCATCAGACTGATCTTGTGATGAAAGTATAGTGGTTTAGATACCCTCCTGACTTCTATGATGGAACACGCATCATAAGCATAACCATGTTTGGCTATGTTAATTATTTTTTATCTTTTGACCATAGGAGCTCTTAGTTTTTTTTTTATCTTTTATCTTTTGCAACAAATATGAATCAGTGTAATATAAAATTTATACAATGAAACGTAATAGAATAGATTTCTTACAATGAAATCAATAGACACAAATCGGACGTCCATAAACACGTGTCCTAATAAAAAAAACTGCCAGCATCCACAAAAGAAAAGAAAAAGAATTCCTAATTTAAAATTTGGAGTTTCTACTTTTCTATGCGAACGAAATAAAGTCTATTTTCGGCCAGTAAGGATTTTGACAGCGGAAATATAAAGGTGCGTTCCTAATGGCACGAAATAGTATTAAATGGCGCGAATAGAGAAAAAATGTGACATTCTTATTGTGTAGCGAAATTTTTAAATAAACACCTTTTGAGTGGGCGGGCGCGCGAGTATTTGTAAATACGTTTTTGTTGTAGACATGACAATAGATTTATTATTTCTTTTTGAATGGGATCCTGTGGAGGTGTTGCAGTACAGTCGCCACGTGCCTTTGGTGTTTGTAACGGCCGAGTTTATGTTAGTTGAAAGGTGAAAATTAGAGATTTCTTCAAGAGATACGAAGAAGGTTCTGTCATAAATCAGCCAGTATCATGTGACTCAAGATGCAAACAGATAAACATCATACAGATGCCGAAATTGGTATGGTAAAGCTGCTGATGCAAACACTCTAAGCTCACATTTTAAAATTGTTGATAGTATTTTCAACCATCGTTGCTGTACTTGTAATTACGTAATTGATTCATGAAAATAATTTACTTTGACTTTGACATTTTCATAGTCTGATATAATTAATTGCGTGTAAATCTAACAATCTACTTCACTGAGGTCGATGAAATTTAAATGGGACCTATTTGGAGTATACTGTACACAACAAGAAGATAATCTTACAAATTATTTATTGTAGATATTTATTGAACAAAATTATTGAACTCGCGTCCTCCGATTTCGCGCCGGATGCCTAATCCACTCGGCCACCTGGATATGCTCTTTCTACTCTCTTAGCAGGCAATAGTGCTTGTAATCATATTAAGAAGAGAATCACTAAGATTGAATGTTCCAGTAACAGCGTTACTAATATAAGTACATATTTATATACATAAAAAATATGTAAAAAATTGAAGAACAGTCTCCTTTGGAACCCGGTTAAACATAGATTACGGAATTATTACTAACCTACCCATAATATAGTTTCTCAACACCCTTGCTCGTAAAGTGAGCTTTATTATATCGTTTTTAGGGCCATAAACTGAACTATAACACCCTCGTGCATAATAATATTATACACTAGTGCGTATTAGAATTATCCCTACGAAGTTAAGTTAGTACCTAACTGCAAATTATATGCGAGTAAACAGAGCATTTTCAATTTCACCCGGGTAATACAGGTTTGTAACATCAAAGAGGTTTGTAATCAACAAACAAATATTTGCCGCGGGCAAAAAAAAATAACTTGCGCGCTATTTTCCATAATTTTCGTATGTTGTTTGTATCGCATTTGTGAAATATTTTTTTTTTCCTCGCAAGGTTGTTGAAACGTGCGTATGAAACTCGTGAGCAACTTGCTCATTATACACTCGGCTGACTGCTGCAACACACAGCCTCGTGTATAATGAACAACTTAGCTCACTTGTATCATAATCTACTATTATGCAACACAAAATACTAACATAAACAGAACATAAAAAAATAACAACAGAAACCTACATAAGTGCATCTTGGATTAGATTTTACCTAAAACGGCTTAACAGGAACAAATCCATATTCACGTCGAGGCATGTATGGCGTGAAATCCTATACCGCCTTACTGCAAGTTACTGTGTACTAAGGTGCGTGCACACAATACAGCACTATCGCAAGATCGCGCGACATAAACATCGCCGCGGGTGGCGCTACCGACGCGCGACTCTCGCTGCTACTTTACGATCTTACAAAAATACTTGTTAGCTACCGCATCGGCTAGAATTACTCGGCATAAACTGGATGGTTCTCATGGTTTCTGCGATAAACTTAATTATTAAAATCTATGCTGAAAACTGTTGCACATTTTATAGCTCCATAAACCAGATGAGATCCAATAAATACGTCTAACAACTATGAATGAATTTAAATTGTATATTATAGCGTAATAAAAAGATAAAATGGAATATTGATGAAACAATGATAATGCAACAAAATTGAACCTTCAATTCGTGAAATTAACAACCCGCTGAAACGGGTCATCAGTTCATAACAACGCAGCACACAACTCGAAACAACAATCCGATTCATAAACAAACAATGCGTTAGTCGCGAACTGGGTCATAGTGTCACGACGAACAGAGCCTCAACTCAAGTATCGGAGTGTCACCGGGAGCGATAGCGAGCTCGCGCGGGGTCCGAGTTCATTCGCATAATGGCTGCCAGTCAGGTGTCACCGCTGTGTCGCGCGTCACACGGAATGCGGCCATACCTCCCGCTGTGTGCACTCCACTTTACAATTCCAATTTTTTATAAATCGATTAATAAAATGGCGGTAAATTTAAGCGGTCATAAAATAAAATCTTCTATTATTAATTTAAAACACCCGCTGAGAGTTTGTATTTACGCAGCGGGCGATTGGTCCACTCTATGGAAATTGTTTAATAACAACATGAATTGCTGATTTGATAGGTTAAACTAATATTTGCAAGCTTAATTATTGGTCAAGTAGATGATAATAATAAATTAGGTCTTTTATAAAGAATGCCACCAATTCAATTTGAAGTCTTCGTGGTAGTTGACATAATACTTATTACATAGTTTTTTTAGCTATATGATAGTATGTGGCATGGATGTAGTTGTGCGAATGACTGGCTATGAAAATGACAGGCAAGTATTTCGTGCCAACACAGAATGTACCAACCAAAGATTTGCAGAGATTCTAAAGATACATAACCCTAATGATCAGAAGGTCGGACGCACAGAGCGGTGGCTTAGTCATAGAGCCCCAATTTCTAGCACGGAACCCAAAAAAAATGTTATGTGTTTTTCTTGATTGGCAAGCGCCAATAATACCCAATAATTTGGACAGTAAATTCTTACAAAAAGCCATTCTCACAGAAAACCGTAATGATAATATTAATTGCTTTAAAGGAAATACTCGTCAAATCACAATATATAAAAAAATATGACGCGCATATCTTCAAATGTAGTAGGTACTAAGTAACTGTGTTATGTATACTAGTTTGAAATAATATTATGAAGTATGTAGTTTCCTAATAAATAGGAAAGTACAATCGATTATTAAAAAATGTTTTTTTGGAATAACAGAACTCAACTCTAAGAGGTTGTTAGTATTTCCAACAACCCTGTATAAGACGTTAAAAAAATAAAGAAATAGTTATAAGAATTCAAAAAATATCATATATATTGTTAAAATAAACATCAATTAAAAGTACAACTTACAAAAATTTAGAAAATAGACTGAAGAAAAGTAATAAATTCAAATATAAACAATGAAATAAATTAATATTAATCAATTTAAGTATGAGTATATTAAATAATATAGGTATAACGGTACCTATCATGTAAATTACGATATTTTTGTAAAACAATAAGCAACCTTCTTAGTAAATGCTTTTGGAGGTTACACAAACTTGCGAGACGCCAGACACTAGATATTATAAAAGCCTCAGCAGCATGAAACTTGCTCAAATCTGAATCTTATATCCAAGAACATAAAGTATAAATTTGAAAATTCATGCACAGTAAGGACGAGTGCATATTGCTATGATAGCAGTAATGACGTCGTAAAGCCTTGCATCGCGAGAAGGAGATAGAAAGTTAGATAGTCGCGGAACGCGGAAGAATTAGCGGACCGCTAACGACGAAGTAAATCACCTGTAGACCCTCTTTAGAGTACTGAAGATTAAATTTAAAGCACGCTTAAATCACTTGATGTGTGTGAGAAAGGAAGGCTATTATGTGTTCAATAGATATCTAACAACTATGACCTTTTAAGGTAAGTATACATAGAAAATCTGTGGCGGATAATGGAACTAAAACGCAATATTGCAATCTTTCTTGATCTGTATTATGTACATTACAACTAACTAACTAACTAACTACCAACTGTAAAATTAGATTGACACAAAACAATGCAACCAGGTTAGGTTGTATTTCGTAGCATTTATGGTAAAGACCTACGCTTTACAAAAGCGAGGACCTCCACATTCAATTATTGAAACGCATTTGTACTCGTTTGGACCAAAGTCTTAGTGTGTTTTTTTAAATTTACATCTGATAGGCTAGCCTCTATATCACCTGATGGTAAGTGATGTGGTCGAAGATGTTGATCATCTAATCTAGAATTACTGGCTCTCGAAGACTGCTGCCGGAACACACCTTTGGTTGCTTGGCAACAGATTTTCAACTTGACGGTAGCTAGCCAAAAACTTCAAAAACTTTGTACCGCCGTATCAGCAGCTTAACATCTGACCAACGAATATACAATAAGGAAATCCTCATGAATACTGATATATTTAATTACTCATTTCTTTGGACATCAAACTAATTTTTCTAAACAAACTTTTATGCAATCGATATCCTCTTCGTCTTAAATAGGTAATCTAAGGAATGACTAGTGCTTAAGTAGCTATATATCGTGCAAATGATTGTTAAACTTTATGTGAAGCGATAGGCGAGTTTATGGAGATATTTCTGGCTATGGCAATATTTGAATCTCAGACTGTATCATTATTGATAAAAGAACACTTAAAGTAGTTAAGTAAACACTATTAAGGTTTGCATACCTATTATTTAATGTTAAGAACTTAATAATTATTTTTGATGTCATACAGTCCAATATAAGAAAACCTCTTTTTCTTCTAAAAACATGGCACACTCAGAGTTTTTTGGGAATGTGACTGACGACGGCAACCTCTACAAAGTAGTTTAGTCAAATATTAGTGTTAATATTACTTTGACTCTTAAAGGGGTTGTCATAGTAGCCGTACAAGTCTATAAATATATGGATTAGAAAAATGGTTAGATTTGAACAGTCAGGTTCACTTGTCGACTTGCCGTACTATTCAAATTATCTGTTGTTAATGTTAATTTACTCCCAGAAATGTGATGTAAAATATACTAAAATTAACTCAATAACTGGGATATCAGTATTAGATATTCCACTAGTCTTGATAAACATAATTCGAGTATATATATTTTCGGTATGGAGGCATTGATAATATCCAGTAATATCCATACATATATAATATTGCATTTGTAGTGCAATATGACAAATTGTTTACTTCATAAACAGCTATAAAGGGCCATTTTCCTGTATAAAAGTCCATCAGTTAATTATTCCGTCGGGCCATCTGCCCACATTTGAATAACAAAGGGTCTGACCGCGCGCTCCCAAAAATGAGAGATTGACAGTAGCACAGAGCGCGCTGTGGTATCACGATTATTGGGCTTTACCGGAATAAACTTTAAAGAAAACAAACCAACTCTTTCTATAATTATATTACAATATCAAATTAAAACCCTTATTCTACGTGTGTGGGGTCGGTGTTTTTTATTTTCTCTAATAAATTAAAGGATTACAAATAATTTAGTGTTTATTATATTTATATTTTATTACATAATATTTTTTATTTTATTATATCCTTTTCTACGCAGATTTCGAACGATAAACAACACCGTTCCGAGCTTGTGAGGTGGAATATATTTTTATTCATACCCAAGCTCGCAAATGCTATAAACATATTATTATGTTTATTTCAGTTGCATTCTCAGCCCTGGGTATTGAAAGTTTTCCGTCTAATAAAGCTTCTATTAGAAATATAATTAAATTAATTATAAAGGGCAACGCAATATGTCAAAAATTTGCCATTTGTTACAAATGGAAAACTCACTCAGAAAATATCATCTTGCTCGTCCAGAAATTGTTATATCTTAAACATTTCACATATTTTGTGGTAAAACTTAATTAGAAAATCGAGCATAAAAGTAAAGCTCACTCTCTTTAAACATGAAATACGCATCGACAGTGGCATTGACTTGTTCATTCGTGGAATATGAATGAAAGTCGCGCCACATACGCCCGAAGCGTATTTTTGATAAATGAACACATCTCTACGTTCAGCATTGAGCGATGAAATCTCAAGACATACCTACCTACCTAGGTCACAGTAGATATAAGGAAAGATATTACATATACAAACCTAGGTAGTAGCTATATTATATTATAAGGACTGTGCATAAGGAGACCGAAGAGTTGAATTTTACATATTGACGTCGCGCAATTCATATAGGCGATTTCTACGAATAATGTATACCATCCATGATTTTCCTACTCATATCCATCGTTTGTGGGGTTGGTAAAATATATTTTAACTAACAAAACAAAGGAAAATATTCAAGTGTTATGAGTATATATATATATACATATTTTCTTGTCGCATGTCGTAAAGGAGACTAAGGGATAGTATGCGCCAAAGGAGCGACTTGCCACTTCTACAATGTGAGTAGGACGCTGCTGCACCTTAAATAAAATAATTGGTTATACTGGGATATTTTGGTGCAAATGACAAGCTAAACTTGTAAGTGTTTAAGCAGTAAGGATTTAATGATTGTAATTTTTTTATACAATTTGTGTTTTATTGTATTGTGTTTTATAGTATTTTAGTCTAAGCAACCATTGGCCCGCAGTCTCACTCACCTAATGGAAAGCGATGACGCGGTCGATGATAGTGAAACTTGCATCCCTAGACGATACAAATAGTTCAAATTAAATATCAGATCAGCTCAGTCATAACACTTCAAGTATGGCATGGTTTTGTATTGTCTTTTTTGTCATTTTTTATGAATGAAACATCCCGGTCTCCATTGATCGCCGGATCTCAAGAGTTAGATACTACAAAGGGTCGATCTCTGCACTTTGACATTTCGCGGTTTAATCACGTACTAAACCCGGCAGAGGGCGTCAGATCAGTGCGCACTTGACATCGACAATACCACTTGAAGAGCCATGGAGGAGTTATAAGAGCTTTATGAGGCGCTAAGTCTTTACAGATGCGTGCTTTTCCACCGTTATCGGTAGATTTTTATTTGAGTACTATTACTGATTATTACAGCGTTTAGTTATAAGTAAGTAGATCCAATTTAATGCAAGTTCGTGTATTTTTTTGTGCCTGCTGATTGTTTATAATATGATAATGAAAGCTTCCATGGTAGGGCCAGTTGTATAGCCATAGAGCATGTTGAAGCCCCAGTGACGAATGGTTGGGGTATGGAATCCCATTGGCGGTATTTTTTTGTCATTTATAAAAAGTATTCATACTTTTATAGCGCTTAGTAACGAAAATTAAAAACTAAATCTTCAACCAGTGCGTATTGCTAGTGATCATTTATTGCACTAACAGGTGGCCCTTAAAGACTCAAATTCGCTCAACGAGCTATGAAAAGAGTCATGATCGGCGTTTATTTGCGCGATAAAATCCGAATCAAAGAAATCCGTCGGCATAGCTTTCAAAATTTGCCAGTTGTTGCGGCAATAGGCAGCCCACATTCCTCGAAGAACCGGTAACCAAAGGTGCAAAAATGTTCTGAAGTGGTTACCACATAACACCAGAGGACGTAGAGTTGGTAGACACTCCACTTGTTGGACTGAAGACTTTGAAAGAGTCGTGGGAAGCCAATAGATACGGGCTAATAGCCGTTCATTGTGGCGTTCTATGGAGGTTTTTGGTCAACAGTGGACGTGTTCCGTCTCATGATGAAAATTAAAGACGTAATAACTTAGTTCTAATTAACATTTTCATGCTTCTTATACATTTTTTCCTTTACTAAATGAACAAGATTGATAACACAACTTGGGCCGAGATAAGGCGGCCGAGGTAGCTGCTAATGGGTCACCATCATGTGAAGAAACAGGTTATGATTCGAAGTTGATTACTATTTATGATTGTTTAGTATACTCATATCTTCTGTTGTGCAGACTAGTATCTGTATAACAGTAGTGCTTAGCATTTATACGTGACTGTACATGGAACGGGAGGACGCCACTGTCCAAGTTGGAAACTAATGCTTGCTTTAGGGCTGTCAGTAGCAAAATTGTATTTGCCGTTAGTTTACATGACAGGAAGCAAGTTTTTAAGTGTCTATTTTTGATATAACTTACTGAAACAATAGTTTGGATCGAAATATTACTTAATGCATAATGTTTTGAAATATCTCACGAGCAAACTTTTTATCACTGTTTATTATTAATTATAATATTGGTAAGTGATGTGCTGCAAGTAAAATTAATATACATGCAATTTTTTTATAGTTCAAAATGATCTCATATTTCATAATATATAGGTATTATTTATCTAGTCGATTACTAAATAGTGGTCAAATATAGATCTTTAACAAATATGTCTTATCGTAAAATCATATAATACTAAAATTAACTGTGATAAAAGAAGCAGAAGAATAACAGCTGTCATAGATCCACGTTCTACTGAGTTTTTCAGTGGATAATCCTCTTTAACTTACGGCTCTATCAATCAAAAGCTTATGCAAAATATTACACAAAATTGATAGGTAGTTGTAGGTACATCAAGTATTTTATGTCTAAAGGTCCCTACTCATCCAACGTCTGATGTACTGCAAATCCATCAAAAACAATACAAAAGCGTCCATCAAGTAGCAACCCTGTCCGCTGACAGGGTGCAAATAAAGGCCCCAGTACACTCGGACGAATGGAGTGAAAAAATCCCAGTTCAAAAAGCCAGGCGAGCCGTGGCAAAAAGTCGCGCCATTGTATCCCGTGATATACTGGTTTTACAGACTGAGCCTTTGTTTTGTCGCTTTTCATTTGGATTCAAGACTAGATAATGGCCGTGATGTTGATACAAGTCGATTGTGTTGTATGTCAATAAGGTCGAAAGTCGAAAAAAAAATTAAGACAAAAATTACTAGCCAGTAGAAAATATTCTAGGAGAAAAAAAAAAATTATGACCTTTCGTTATTGAAGTTAAGTGTGAGTATTTCAAATAATAGGTATTCCATTAGTGAAACTCGGATAACCCTATTTATTAGTAAACAATGCGGCTTCAAAAATCAGCCCACGACCTATTTGGTTATTGACGAGATTCCACGATATTTTAATAAAATAATCCCCTTTGTTCCACTTGTAAAACGATACAACGCTGATAAAATCGAAGCTCGACGGACAATAACATTCGTAGCCCTGAGGGCCCCTCACTAAACCGAGAAATCTTTTGTCAGGCGCGTGTCGAAACATGACACCTCTCCACCCTCATTACTGGCTGTTATTAAAAAAACAGTGACAAAAAAGTAAGATTAAAAAATAAAAGTTCGATTTTCAAATTAATAAAAATGTCGAGCGTGGCTAACCGTAATGACGTCAGTCAATGCGGGTAGATATTAACAGGCCGTAATAGAATTGCAGTGCCGTGAAAAAAGAAAATGGCGGGCAGACACCCTCGGGCCGCGGTGTGGGGTGTCAGTGCGATTCAGCACTTTCATAGAATAAGCTTAAACGTTGAAAACCCAATTTGACGGCTCGATTAGCACACGCGGTTTTTTGCGAGTCAGTGATTGATTTTGGTGTAGTGGAATAAACTGGGATTATGGACTGGACTGTAATATATATATAAACAGTATTTTCTAGTTACCTACCTACGTATGTTACGTTACTTAAAAGTAAGTGAAGTGTAGTGTACAAAAATAGTCCTTACAAGATGTATCCGGATTCTAAGGGAAAGTATAGACATTTGAATTGTGAACACCTAGTTTCAACAATTATAAATTAATTAAAAAAGTAAAAACCCGACTGCAAATTATTTATTTTCTTTAAGCGTTTTATCATTCAATCAATCAAAAGTGCAAGTTATGTATATTTACAGAATCCTTTTTTAAAGCCCTTCATTTTGAAACCGCACTCGATGGGTATGGATTTTTTTTCTCACAATATGCATTAATTGAATTCTCATTTCGTTCCATAAATCATCGAATCCACTATCCCATGACGAAAGGATTGAGCTCATTACATGACTTAATTTAATAGTGACTTATTGGACACCAAACAGGAACTTCCGGTGTCCGCGCTACTGGGTACAGTCACGAATAAACACTGATTGACATATGTATTTTTAATATTGTTATATTTGCAATATTAAATTTATAACGTTGCGTCATCATTTACAAGTATAAAACCAATTGCAAAATTGGTCTTGTTTGTGTAAAGTAAGTGGTACTATAGATGTCGCTCCATTCCTATACGATGGTTAAAGAACGATAGGAAAGATTTGAGTTATGATGTCATGTTAGCTCAATTGGTTAGAGCATACCCCGGCTAAAGGGGTGGATGGACGCGGGTTGGAATCCCGCACATGTAATTTTTTAATATGTATTTTTAATTGAGCTTGTATTAAAATTGGTTAAAAAATATTTAAATAAAGAACTGGTTGTTCTTACTCACGAAAGCTCCTAATTTATTGAACTAACATTCTAAGAAAAGTCCAGTCAATTGAACTAACTTTTAAGAAAAGTCCAGTAAACTCTCATACGGGCCGTATCTAAGCATTTACTGGCAAGTCGTGCCGAATACGAGCATTGTGCTCAATTCAACCGTTAATTGTTTTTAATTCCCCACCCGTGTATTGTAAGTCTTTTAATTACGCCCACGATGCGCGACTGTTACATATTCTGTGGTCGGTCGTGCGCGTGAGTCGATGCTTTTGTTTAATTGTACACTGAACTGGTGATGTTCTCTGGATTAAAACAGATTAGGAAAGCTAATTGTATTTCAAGGTGATTTTATTCGTGCGTATTTCTGTGTGTTAAAGTGAAATTAGGCCTTTGTATTAAGCTATAATATCTTGGTAGATTTGAACAATTACTTTACCGGAGATGCAGGCGTTACATTTCAAGGAAACATATTATTATATAATAACAAAATATTAAGCGATAGTCAGCTGAAACAATGTGTCTGATTGTATTGAGCTTAATTACCCTTCGATGTAAAATATTACCTAGAATTTGATTACTTTTATATGTATCCTAAACGTTATTGGAATTATTATTACATACATTTCGAAGCAGTGATGGCTCAGTGGCATTGGCTATGGACTGCCGTGCCGCAGGTCCATGGTTCAAATCCCGCCGCGGGCTTGAGCTTCACCGCATGGTGGAAGGGCATTTTGCGAATACCCACCTGGCTAGCGACCACCCTCAAGTAGAAAATCTGTCGCCAAGCACCTAATGGTGTGTTTCGGCAGCAGTCCTTGAGAGCCAATCAAATAACAGGCATATGAGACTTAACAACTATGTCTCAAAGGTGACGGGCGCAGTGCAATTCGTGACTTGACGAAACGCATCTGTTATATAGGCAGAGGTTAGTCCGCTTAACATCAAGTCGTCCTAGTGCTTTATCCGTTACATAAAAAAAAACAACCATGTAAAAAAAGCAGTCTGACTAAAAATTTTATTAAATCAGAAAACTGACACTGATCATACCTATTTTTTGTGTCAACTTTCAACTTGTCTGTACCAAAATCATATGAAGGGAAAGGTAGGCGGTATGTCGCCCTCATTTGGTTAATTCAGCCTCTGTAGAGATCCACAATTAAACAGGCACAAAAGAAGAAGTTTCGAGCGCGGGAAAGGGAAATCACGACTCGCTGAAATTAACGAGTCCGACCTAACTTTTTAATGAGCTTTTTTCGCTAATATTCACTTTTGTGGCCAGTGTCGAGCGTTTTAATTGTTTATTATTGCAAGTGATTTCAATGTTATTTCTGTGGATTTCGAAGGAATTCTTGATTACTTACGAAGTGAGATTCACAGGCTTAGTCCCAGGTTCAAAACCACGCCAGACCACATATTAATAAATAAATAAAATACACTTATTTCAGGCATACACCCATATACAAAACAAATTATTATATTGATGTTATGATCATTAAATAAACTGAACATAGCTGGATCCCGATAATGTATGTAGGTACTTAGCTACTGTACTTTATCAGCTGGATTGAACCACACCACTACTGAACACAGCTACCTCCATTAAGGCGGGGTTTGCCATAATCCCCACGATTGTCAGGCGTCTTGGGATCGCAGTTTAAGATTCAGTGTCTCAGCAGCACTTTCCGGTATTTTACCTTTAGTCACCTCTTACGACAACCACAGGTAGCTACGGCGGGTGACATTCTAGCCCGGCACCCCACGGGTCTAATGTAAGTATAATGATCTAAATAACTGCGTTTAAATAAGACTCCCATGCCTATAAGAAAACAATACCTAGACCGGCTAAATCGCGTTGAAAAAACTTAAAAGGAAATAAAAATTGAAATCATAAACACACAAACACTAATCCTCGCGACAAACCACAGTCATCTCGTGGTTGTAACCCTAAAGTGCGGGGTGCGACCCTCATGCGGTAGCGTGGTCTCAGAGACCCGTTCTAATAACCGCGACTTTTGGCTTTATGCAACCCACAATCATGTGTTTTTGTGAATGGGATTGCAAGGGGATGGATGGGATGATATGATTCTCGATTGGTTTTTGTATGGAATCTTATTTTTTTTAATTAATAATAACTTTTTAGTACCTAACCAGCAATACAAATTTCAATATATTTCTGTATTGGAAAAGCATTTGTGTCTATGTGATCTTAATATTTGGATAATTTCGACGTTATCAACTTTTAGGCAATGCATGATATATTTTACACACCCACTCATAACGCAACTATTTTGTATTTCTTGTGTTCTTATTTCTATATTATTAGAAATAAGAACACAAGAAATACAAACGAAATGCAAATTGGAAAACGATGAAATAAAGCGAAGAAAAATATACACTTCAAGTAGGTTTTATATATAAAGTTTTGGTAACCCATCTCACTATAGATTCCTGAATCAATTACTTTATAAAAATATCTTGCATCAAATAAATCTTTGCCATTGAACTTAGCGAAAGCAATTTAATTCACCCTTATACATTTTCAAATGTCAAAAAGTAATCGAATATATCCGCGACCTCGCTACATGCACTTTTATCTGACATTCACCAGGGGTGCGCATAATCGTATCTCACTCACGTCACCGCGAAACGACGGGTTGACACCCCTAGCCCCTGACCACTAATCAATGATCAAAAAGTTACTTTTAACACGCGAAAGCATTTCTGTGCCTCCTGTTATTACAATTCAGCAAAATACCATATTTAAAGTTTTCGAAGGGAGTAATGAATATCCAAAACAAAACCGCGAAACCTTTCATCAACCCTCCAAAGCGCGTGTCAAAATGACCGTACGTTAAAAAGAAAATTACTAGTTTGTGTTCATTGATTATGCGGTAAAGGACCAAACCAGATGATTATTTTTACGGTGACAAAAAGTGTATTATTTTTTCACTAAGTATTAATCGTGGACTTCACACGCGTGATCAACTTTTTATTCTTTTATGGCAAATTATTAAGTTATAAATCCACCGTAATTGCGGAGGTGACAGATGTCGCTCTCGGCACAGCCACCGAACGTGGGCCCACGTGTATCATTATAATTTTGTTCCGATCAACTCCGCCTACGCTTTCCACTGTTATTTTGATACCGTATTGTGATTCAAATAAAATATATGATTTTAAACTGTTCATCACTAGAAAATGTTGAAATATTTGACATAACGACTTAATTTAAAAACAGTTATCGAAACTTATGACTTTTAGAGTTATTTTGACACGATTTTCACTTTTGCTTGTTGACATTTTTATAATAAAATTTAGTTAGAAATTATATGACTCAAGTCAAATGCAGACATTTTCGCTTTAACAACATATATCTTTTTATTCTTGGCTTCAGAAATTAAGCCAAACTTTAATGCAAAATGCAATAAGTCCTCGAAAGCCGCAAGTCGTTCCAAAGTCGAGGCAAAACGAATTAAAACATAATCTTGTTACCCATGACGTCACCTCGCTGCCACCGGTGCGAATAATTAGCAATTCCCTTACAAAGCAAAGCCGTCGAAGATAACTAAATCTGTTTAACAAGTTGCAAGATAACCCCCGTGTTAGAGCGAAACGATAAAGGTAATGGAGATAAGCGATTACGCTTGGCCTTGTTGAGAGAAATGAAAACTTATCATATACAGTTAACTCCGTATTTTATTGTGTTTTTATTATTTAGCTTATACCATTGAGGAGTAACAGAAAAGATGATATATTATCCTTTGGAATATTAATACAGGAACATTATGGGTAGATAAGTATTTTCTTGCAATTTGACTTTGTTCATGAAAATTCAATGATTTAGGTAGGTATATTTTAATGTCAAGGAACTTGGAATAGAGGTAATTTGTAAGCCGGAGTAGGTAGAGAATAGAATGTATTTGATTATTTGCACGGTGGTAGGGCATTTTGCGAATGCACGCGTGGCTAGCTACCACCCTCAAGTAGACAATCTGTCGCCAAGCACCTATAGGTGTGTTCTGGCAGCTGTCCTTGAGAGCCAGTAATTCTAGGTTAGCCTGAACAACATCTTCGACCACATCATCACTTACCATCAAGTGAGGTTATGGTCAAAGGCAAATCTAGCAGGCATAAAAAATGTATTGTATTCAAATTCAGCACTTTTATCTAGTTAACTAAGTAATTAATATTTGACTGTTAAGTTTAATTAATTTGATACATAAATTCTATAAAGTTTTCATAGCTCAGTAATCAGTGTGTTGAAAACTGATAAATTAAATGAAAATCAACTAGTTAAAGTAGTTATTATGTTAATGCTTTAAGTTATTGTGAGACTTTTAAAAGCCCTTTCACCTCTAACAGCTTTCTCGCTTGCACATTGTAAACATTTTATGGATAAATAATGAGTGAATAAGCATTTAGAATCTTAATTTATGCACTTCATGCTATCAATGATTAGTAATGGCCCCGGCTATATTTTATTTTATATCTTTTACCTCAAATTAATTTGCATTATATATTACGAAGAATAGCAAAATGGAATTTTAAAATTTGTCTACTAGTACGTACAGTCGCGTGCAATAAGAAGTAGTATACGCATTGTAATTTTTAAAATTGTGGCAAAGAGTTCTGTTTTTCTCTATGTCATCAGAGGTATCTTATAATCAAAGAGTTTGAATATTTTTACTTATGTTAAAGTTAACTTCGATAATTAATAACTTAGCGACATCAAATTATTTAGAAAATTACGAATGTGTACTTCTTATTGCATGCGACTGTACATAATTAATACTTAATTATTTTTTTAGTATAAATATTACAGAGGACGTTTATATTATATTCATATTATCAACAAGAATGTTCAAAACATCAAAATATGATGATAAAATATATTATGTTTAGAAAAATATTTAGTTTGTGATTTACTAGCTTCCGCCTGATACTTCTGCATATTTTAATATCACTGAAACTATTCAGGAAACCAGCATAAAAATAGGTATCCTATGTGTTAATCCAGGAGAGAATCTATTTGCCAAATTTCACCAAAATCTGTTTAGCTGTTTGAACCAATGAACATAAGTAAAAAGAAATCCAAACTTTCGCATTTATAATAATTCATAATGAGAATAATTTGAAAATAATAAAAAAAAAAACTAAGGGTTACGCTTTATTTATCTATGGACCTTTTATAGTCTGGAAGTAACAGAGAAAATATCACGAAATTCTTGGACATTATTGAACGTTTGTTTTCCTAATTTTTTTTATTGCTGATTGGATAATCTTTGACCGCTATCTTACCTGATGGTAAGAGTTGGTGGGTAGATGGGGTCGGAGATGTTGTACCAGTTAACCTAAAATTACTTACTCTCAACGACAGCTGCCGGAATAAACCGCGTTAGATGCTTGGCGATACGTTTTTTACGTGAGAGTGGTAGCTAACTAGGCGAGCATTCGCAAAATACCCTATGCTCTTTTAACTATTACAAGATATTGTTTTTAACCAATTATTACAGCCATGGGACTTAACAAATATGTCTCAAGGTGTCGGGCACAGTGCAATTCGTGACTTGTGATGAAATAAATATCTAATAGGCGAGGTTAGTCAGCTTAACATCAGGTGGGCCTCAAGCTTGTTCCGCCACAAAATCAGAACAAAAGCACAAAAATATTTTCCCGATCGGGAACCGACCCCGTATTCTCCGGATTGGCGCTGTGTGCCCTGACCTCTTAGCACTTCCGTTAAGCACGCTATAGTACTTGTAATAATATCTTCACTTTATGACATGATGGACAAGAATAGTAAGTAGACTTTAAATTAAATTAATAAAATTAATTAAAACTTGCTCAAAAGGACTACTTCTTAAACACCTTGGAAAACGAATGGCCTAAATTTAGTATGTATAATAACGTTATAATATTTCCCGCACAATGTTAAACAAGTATTTTGGTTTATATCACGGTTATGGCGTTTACGCATGTTAGTGTCACAGTAAATAAAAGCAGAATACAAACGTGCACGCAGTAACGCAGTAGACCGAGCGGGCGGGTGGCATGTTTCATGTCTCTGATCATGTTTGCTCATTAGCGGACACGGAGGGAGCAGCGGGATATCATGTTGGCACTCGATGATAGATCAGTGCTGTTATGACATTATTTGTACTTGTGGTGGCATGCATGAGAATTTTCTTTACGATCAAGTATTTATTACTGAGTTTGGATAAATTGGATTTAAAAGTTTTGAAGGTGGTGTTTGCGTAGATCATTATTTTGTATAACCTTGTTCTAAATTGATTTTCTTTATGAACATATTAAAGGTTAAGGCCCTGTTGCGTATGAAACCGGAATATGGATTTACTCCGCGCTCAAGATGAAAATATGTAGTTCTAAATCAAATGGGTACCTATTTAAATATTGAGCTCACATTACAGTCTTTGAGAGCCAGTAAAATTACAGGCACACGAGACTCAACAACTGTATGTCTCAGTGTGACGGGCGCAGTGAAGTCAGTCAATTTGACGAAATGGATCTGTTATAGGCAGATGTTACCGCTTAACATCAGGTGGGGCTCGAGCTTGATCCACCACAGTAACATTTTAAAAACTTTACTCAGGATAGTCTTCGTACAACACACAAGATGACGCAAAAACTTGTTTAGGAAGTTTCAGCTCCAGTTTTATGGTGATTATATTCTTTATGACTATCCAGCATGACAAATCCCTCAACAACAACCTTCTTTCCTTAGGAATGATCTTATTAGTAGTATGCCTGTAATTTTAGCTCAAGAAGGAGGGAGATGGTAAAGCTTTATATTTTGCGCCCTATATGCACCATCACCTTTCTCCCTTCAACCGCAGTAATCGCAAACTTCGCCTTTTATCCCACCAATAAAGGCACCTAAGAGAAACTATACACTTGTCACACAAAAATGCTGCTAAAATTATTCAAAAAGGGTGACAAATTACTGAAAACCCTTCCTTCATCGGGGTCTGAATCCCGACGACAGATTGTTAATACTGACCGCCGGCGACCTAACGAGCTGTGACCACATGAATATGCAAGCCCCCTTTCCTCCGCCCCGCTACAAGAATTCATTAATTTTGCACACACCTATCTTTTGATAAACTTTTGCCGGGTTGATGTTAAAAATACGTACATGGACTACCCTAGTTTGACAAGACTTCTATTTTTGAGCTATACCTTTTTGCTAACGGCTCATTACGTACTCTACTCACTCTTAGTGTGCGAATAGGATTTGTTTACCCCTATTTCTATAAAAATAAATGCGTTAACGAGAAACGAGTCAAAAAAGTCATGTTTCAATTTATTGTGCTTGGCAAAATCGTTTACAAAGTTATGACGCGTACAGTAAAATAATACACAATCACTATATACCAATAAATATCATAATCGAAGCGATTAAGACGAAAGAAGAATAAAAAATATACATATTGACAATACCATCATAATAGTATACATTAAATAAGAAAAATTGATTATAACAAAATCTTCTAATACTCCGTTTAAGGGCGAAATATCCCGAAATATAAATATATAAACCTGCGTACCGTCCGAAATAATTACAAGCCGTCATATCCCGACAGTTGGACAAACAGTCCCCTGAGGGACCCCGCGTCTTTTTATCGGTGAGGGACCGCAAATTTCTATTTGCATATCTGCGAGCTCATAAATCTCTGTTTCACTTATTAGCCCCTTCCCTGTAGGGTCGGGGAGACCCGACGCACTGTTGCAGGGTTATGTTTCTTGGATCTTGTTTTGGGTATTGTGGGGTTAAAAATAATGGCTTAAAATCAAATTTAGTGAAATAGGTGTCATCGGGAGTAAAATGATGAGTTCTTTATCTTTTCGTTTGATGTAAAACTAATTTTACTACTTATTCGTTCCAGTATTTTAACTTATACCGTCATTAATATAGCATAGCTTACATTCAAACATTCTCTACGCAGTGAAAGCTCAGTACAACCAGTGCCTTACTTTAAGGACCTTTTTTTATTTATTGCTGATAGACTAGCCTTTGACCACTATCTCACCTGATTAATGATGCCGTCGCAAATATTGTTCAAGCTATCCTTGAATTACTGGAACTCAAGTACAGCTGCCGGATTATGTCGTAAGGTACTTAGCGGCAGATTTTCTACTTGAGTGGTAGCTAGCCAGGCGGGCATTCCCAACATGCCTTAACACTCAACAACAAAGTACCAACAGTTAAAAAATATGGTAACATGTAGGTGACGCATAATATTTAATATTATTATTTTTGCGTTTATTGTCATGGAAATTGATTTAAGTATAATATGATAAAATCGCTAGAAATTAAACCTTATTTAAAACCTTTGAATATATAATAATGATGGGTATAATTACATATAATGGTATGATTGGCACTCTCAAGTAATTCTTGAAATGTTAAATGTAGCTAACTAAAGTCTACATCCTTTACAAAGCATTTAAATAAGTTAAAAAGCTGTGAAGTACTTACATGTATTTTCATATTGGTGTTAGTAAATCCGTTGATGTTTCTCGAAGTTTCCAAATGTCCGACAGTGGTTAGTGACAGAGGTGCATTACAAGTGACCTGGTTACTTTAGGTGAATTATACTCAGAACAGAAAAAAAGTGGTTAGTATACATAGTAATATTTTATGAAGGAGTACCAACACCAAGAGTAACCATCCACCACCCAAATAAATAATAACAAAGATGCACAAAGAAGCAAGCAAACATATTAAGAAATTTTAAGAAGCCTACCCTTGATAGGTGCAAATTTGGGAAAAATAAATAAAATGCATTATTAAACTAATAATAATGCATTTTATTTATTTTTCCCAAATTATCGATTTGCAATACCGATTAATTATGCGATTCATTATTTTAATGATACTTAAATTTTAGTCTTAAATTTTTAATATGGAATAAACAAACCTGCAGGAGGTAATTTAAACTTAATGATATGTACATACATATATATATATATACCAAAGTAAATTATCGATAGCTAATAAGATCACGGGCATGCTGCATGCATTTTTACCAAAAACCATAACTAAACTATTTCCTTAAATTAAACAAACAATGCTCGTGTTTGGCGAACCCATAAAAAAAATAACCATGTCTTAGCCTAATACAAATCAACACTGAAAATTTTGCACGGTTAAAAGTAATAATACAACATCATTTTGTCTCATTTATTGTGTAGTTTTGTTTAATTTTCATTAAATCTATACTGATGAAAATTTGTTTTATATATGATTTGATGCCTGGTAGAAAATGTTACAGTGTCATAAGCCCTCTATTGTACTTATGCAGTGACGAAATCATATTTTAAAATCAATTAAACACCTCATCATACCTTTACATCTCCGAAGGTATCTAAACACCTTCGCCTACGTATCGCCGAATAGAATAGTCCGACCCAGGGAATGAACCCAGGAGTTCTTAAGTCAAAAACACCAGTCGACCAAATAAGATTAATAATATCCATGTTGGATGTAGATACTGTATATTAAAAAAACCTCGTGAATGGCCTACAGATGAAAAAAAATATTTTATTTCACTGTTCAGTATTTCTTCCCAACCCAATAGCTTATAGGAGTAACTAAAGCCAGCTTTTTTACATCAACCGGAACTAACCGATTTTGTAACTATGAAAATATCGTGACTGTTTTTGTAACGTTATCGGTAAAAAGTAACGTACTATAAGATATTTCAAAAATTGATTTGTAAGGAGATCAATCGATTAGTTTATCAGATTTTTTGGGGCAATATCCGATTTTGTCCTTCGACGATTCGATATGTTAATCTGCTTGAAAATCGATATGGAAAAGTAGTTTTTTATGAGTAAGTATAATTTTTTTTAATGAGACTTGAAGTTTTAACATAATTTTGGACGCATGAAAAGAAAAAAAAAAAATAATTCCACTATAACAATGAAGATATTAAATTCATCCCTATCCATATATGGTACAGTTAGAGTTGTCTAAGCACCGATGTTACAGCAAACATTTTGGAAGTCTGGGATATCCATGTTTTGGTCCTCCGAACAAAGGGGCGAGCCTATTGCCATTTACCGGGCACAGTTCAAGACTTCGTAATACTACTTAAAGTTGGGCCGGTAATAAAACCCACTTATACAATTTACGCAACTCGATGAACATAAATACGGACAAAATATTTTGGCTTAAAACGTTGTACCAAAACGGTTTTTTTTTTAACTTATATGACTTATATTATTAAAAAAAAACAATAACTATACATACCTATGATAAAACTGAATAAAAATCTGACATCTTTATCGGCAAATCTAATCAATAACAATATTTTTAAAATTAATAACAACAATTCCAATAATCTTTTGCCAGATACATTCCGGAACACAGTGAACCATAAACTCATTAAGATCATAATTAAAACGATTTATGAAAAATAAACAGACACATCGACATTCCACAGCTTTCTCGTCATTTCATAACAGTTACGTCATTCGTTATTTAGTACGACAAACATGTTACACATAACTTGCAAATTGGTGAGCATAGTTATGTTAATTAATTATACCATATCGTTATATTATCGGTATGATATCGATATACTATCGCATCGTATATCAGTCGGTAACGCCTACGTTGTGTCCGGGGTCTTTATCTTTGGGTACATCTACGGTTAACGTTATGGGTAGGTTTGCAATACAAGTATATGGCTGAAGGGTTATGTTGTGCAAAGTTATTTATTTGTTTTTTAATTTAATATTATGATTTGATCATATTATGACGCTTTGTTTTGGACGTTTCACGATGAAAAATGAACTTCTAATTAGGCAAATACACCGCATGTAATGATTTTTTTATGTACAAGTATATATACAGGGTTATTGTTAAAATGATAACAACCTCTTAGGGTTGACTTCTACTAGCCCTAAGAAACATTTTGAAATGTGTTTTTTTTTTTTTTTGGGACGGCGCTGTCTAGTGTTGCCGCGCCGTCCCTTTGAGCGTCTACTCTAAGCTAAGAGCCCTTGCGGGCGCTCTTAGTAGGCATTAAAACACAAAAAGAATAAAAAAATAAAAAAGGAATCATCTCAAAATGTTTCTTAGGACTAGCAAAAGTCAACCCTAAGAGGTTGTTAGCGTTTTACCAATAACCCTGTATATTGTAAAAGACGCGCAAAGCGAAATGAAGTAAGTATTACTTAAGTAATGTCTACTGATGTTCAATCTTCATCCAAAATCCACTCAAGAAAATTGCCGATAGAAACGAAAGAAAAAGTTAGGAGAGGGATCAAGTTTCAGCACTTTCGCGCTGACACCAAAACAGTAAATTGAATTCCCGTTTTTTCCCGACGCCCCTTGCTGACCATTCGACTAATAATATTCTCGAGGCAATTGGCACCAGAAGTTCATGTGACCAAAGTGAGTCTGCGGTCAAAGCTATGACCATTTTCAAGAGGTCTCCATTCCTTTTGTGAACATACACAAATTCACGGTCTAAAACGACTGGATGTCTTATGAAAGACCAACTCAATATGTTGCCATTTAGTGGAAAAATAGACTTTAAACTATAGTGATAAGGTCTGTGTAGTGTTTATGATAAATTTGTGATGTGTATCAATTTCAGAAATGGCTTGGCGACAACCGGGAGTGAACGTGACGAGAATGACTATTGCTGAACCTTTTTATTGTTATTGATTGACCTCGTATGACCACTTGGTGCGTGCAAGAGAAAATAATGTTGCATATTAAAGAAGTGTGTGGTGGTTATCAAACATTACCAGGAAAAAACTATGCAAATTTTGGCCACAATAGAGTGACAAAAACACATTTACTTTTCCTCAAAAACAGCTTTTAATATTATAATATTAAATTACATTTTAAAACACGGAGATATGTGACTAATAATGCTTGAACACCTAATCAAAAGCTTTAAATTTCAACCAATAAAAACTAAATTAAACATTCAAATCTCGGTTTCACGAGTCGAAAGGCAAATCACCGATAATTTATTGGATTAATTGAGCAATAAAAATCTGAAGCTGCATTACAGGAAAACGTCTAAAAAGAGGGTAAGGGGGAAACACTTCATTTCACGCGCTTTATACAAGGAGGGCTCGCGAACGTCGATAAATCTTTGCCAGGAAATATTTTTTTGTTCGACAAAAATAGTTTCCTCTGTTTTGGGGTATAGTTGTGGGGCTGGCAACATTATGGGTATTTTCACTTAGCGGCAATTTTGTTTTGGCGGTCTGGTTTTATTTCACCCATACATAATATGGTCTATTCTGTGACACACGTATAAGTTTCGTTAATTTCAGAAGTTGGTTCACAATAAAATTGTCATTTATGTTGTGATATCGCTGTTTTTAGTTGAACTTCTTTTTGAAATATAACCAGTGGGGCGATTTGTCATTTTAATCGCACTTCCGATTTTCATTTGGGTCATCGGTCTTTTGGATTAAAAAGAAAATCACGAAGTTGCAAATTGATTTTTAGGAAGACCTTTGACTCTGTATAATGACTTAAGTCGTCGTAATAATATGTATATGGATATGAATGTTGGGCTACAAAAGAATATGATGAAAAAAGAGAACATGAGATGGGAATGTTAAAATATAATATGTGTGATGTTATTAGAAAGGGGAATATTAGAAAGAAGTATATATCACAGGAAGGCAGCTTGGAAATACTGACAGAACAATAGAAATGTATATAGATTGGTGTGGTATGTCCATTTTATGAGGAGAGATGACAAATTTTACGTAGGTGAAAGAGAGTTGAGTAAGAATCTGGATAACAGCAAAGGATGGCCGAAAAAAAATGTGTCTGAATTACGTATATGCAATTAAAAATATAAAACGTAGTGGAATTGAAAACTTCCGCTAAGAACTTGAAGAAAAGGTCCTTACTTAAAAAACTGCTTAGTTTGAAAATTAATCACCATACACTCTTGAGATTGTCTACGCTACGTAATTGCATGTGTTACTATTAGTAGTATTATTAGCAATAACTGTAACGTATCTCTTTCAAGAAACTTTTTTTATCAACATATTTTAGAATTGCAACTAGATTTTCCACAAAGAATACTCAACAACAAATGAGTTTCTTCTTAAAAATATCCTCATAAATGTTCATAAAAGACCTTCCTTCCGGCTACAAGGATAGCATCCTAAATCTTCCATTTACCATAAAGGATAGAGACAAATGGGCAGCCTATAGCGGTACTTCTTTATTCATTCCAAGGGTGGGGCCCGATAAATCAGGGCCTACATGTCAATGCCATTGGTGTATAAGAAGTGACTGAAATGTATGGGAGATATGAGATATTGAACTTTTACTTCACGGGTATACAGAAAAAAGTCATGATATATATTAATTTGGATTTTATTTCATACAAGTGAGTGTGACTGCATATTTAGTCTCGGAAGACTATAGGCAGGTGTTTTAGGGTTCCGTACTGGATAATGCGAAATGCCACTAATCTTTGGCTCTCCGTCCGTCAGTCCGACCTTTAATTTTAGAACGGTCAAGCCGGTTGGAATTTTCACCTAGTATGTTCTAATATAGCAGATTGCTCAACAAGTGCTAATTATAACAAAGAGTTAGAGACAAAAGGGGGCCCCATACAAGAAACGTGTTAAAGTGTATATTTTTCCATCACAAAAATAATAATACAATACATACAAGCGTCATATTTAGTATAATTATAATCCAATATCTAACGTACAACAAAATACAACATCCGATAAAAATATTTATATTCTAAATAAATACATTCTGTGTTGGTACGGAACACTCTGTATTCGAGTCCAACTCGAACATGGCCGGTATTTTTTTAAAACATACTTTATATGTCACGTGACTGATGTCAAATGAAATTCACGTGAATGTGGCTTATTACTGTTTTTTCTGGACGCCGTTATAACAAAAATGTTCTACTGCCTACTTTGATTGTTTGTTCTATCAAATTTGTATATTACTTTAATCTATGCAAAACAAATGTTATTTGTAAACTAGGACATTGTATTTTCATTTTATAAATACATAGATATATAGATATCATCACGTCTGTATATATCTGCAGCTGTATATAATATATAGTTTGAATCAGAAGTCTGTAAACACCCCATCTATCCAAAATGTTATGGCCTATGCATTAAGGCACCTATTGCCACATGTAGGACACAATTCTCCTCCGAAAAAACCTCTGGAGTGTAAATAAAACATTTGATAGAAAACTCCAATAGTAACTGTCCAAGTTGGAGATCAAACCAACAACATCAAATTGTCAAAGCAATGCTTTTCGCGACTCGGACAACGACGCAAATTTGATTCACCTAGTCTAATCCAAATCAGTTCTAATTATACTTTGAATAAACACTATTTAATCTTCATCATCATTCATCATGATCATAAAAAGGATAACATCACAAAAACTAGTTAATAAACAACTCTTTATTTATTCAACATTAAAAATTCGTAAAATTTTAACAATTCAAATCAATCTATAGCGGAAATATTTTGGATATGGAGTGATAGTAGCCGAATCAACGGCAATCTCTTGTCATATAAATAAGACAAACCAAGAACATTAGCGTCAGACCACCCATATTTTCTACAAATAGATACTAAAGAATATACATTTATAATATTAAAGCTTAATGAATAAACGCTATAACCAATGCAAATAGGAAGATAAGAATTTAGTGAAAATAGAAAAGAGATAGCTGATATACTCGTATACGAGTAAAAAGGTGGTTATTAATACGGTAGTTCGGAAGGATAACGGAACGAAGTAACTACAATAAACAAAGCTCAGTAGATCTGGGAGATCTACTGAGCTTTGTTTATTTAAGGTTGAACTGGCCGGTCACTTCTCCATACAAACGTCGTTGGGTGATCACTCCCTTATATGAGATTTTAGGTTCAGACTTAAGCATAATACCGATTGATATCGTCATTATCTAGGCTTGTATGATGCCAAAATTTTAAAAAGATAATTATGTTGTAAGTTATAAGCCTCGAAAACTTTATATGAAAATGTTTCGAGGCTCATCATTCTCAAGTTAATTATTTTATTAAAATTTCGGCATCATATAAGCCTAGATAATGACGAGATCAATCGGTATTATGCTTTATTTTGGACCTAAATCCTCACATAAGGGAGTAATCACCCTACGACGTTTGTATGGAGAACGGGCCGGCCAGTTCACCCTTAAGTAACAGTACATCTCGTACAAATTAAGGGGGTGGATGATTCGAAAGTTAACGAGTCAATATCCAAATTAAAAGTAAAAGTTAAAGGTAAAAGCTCGTTCACCCGGTAACATCCTCGTTGAATACGGTATACGACTAATTGATTATTTATTAAAGTTATTAAAACACGAATCTATTACAGTGAAGTCATCAAGTGAACATTCGCTCTATTAACAACTTTCAGTTTTAAGTGACTGCTTGATTGATTCTTTTAATTGTGATTTAACACTTAAATAGAGAGAAAATTGGTTTAGGGAAGTACCTACCTCCGAGATAATATATTTTCACTTCTTGTGCTCGTAAAGTTCTTATTTATGTCCGGGTAAGCAAACTAAAACGGATTTTTATGTTTTAGTGCGTAAAGCCTGTTTTTAAGCACAAATGCATAAAAATTATCTTAGTTTTTTGATTGTTCAAATAGGTAGAATTTGTGTGGTTTTTAATATATGATTTCATATGGGAAATTTACCTGGGTCTTGCATGATACACGTATTAGGGGTATTATTAAACCCGAAGATACATTTTTCGAAACAATAACACTTAAAATAGAACATTGATATATTTATATTTTTAGAGATATTATTTGTTTCAAATTCTCGCAATTAAAGTGAAAATCAGAGTGATTAACTTGGGCATAAATCCCATTTTAGCCTCAATTTAATTACCAGCTCTCACTTTGACTCCAGTTGTGAAACGCCTCGGCTTAAATGAAAAGTTTTGCACTCGTTAATAGACTTCTCATAGAGGAGGATGTTCTCAATTTATATCATTTACTTTATTTAATCTTATATTTATATAGGATTTGATTTATGCATATTGTTTTTAAAAAGTAATCCGAATCTTTTAATTATACTATTATTTATTCAAACCAGTATTTGTCAACAGACTCGCTTACCTCTGTGTTTGCAACTTTTACAGATGTCCAGCATTATATTTGGGATACAAACGATCCCACAAAAAGAAAAAAGATTAAAAATGGAAAGATATATAATTTTTCAGTAATGTCAATATATTCATTTATAAATATTTTTAAAGACATAAACCGTTTATGTTTGGTATATATATAAAATATCAAAATTTACGGTCTCAATTCACAAGTTGAAGAAAATATAATAATATAATATGGTTGAAATATTTTCTACTCGTATTAAAGTTCAAGATATTATAATATAAATTACAAGAACATAAATTTCGGCTATCTGATGCGCTTGTTACATTTCCTTTAGAATTTATAAGACAATGAAATTTAATATGGCGTTTAAATTATTGCTAATTGAGACGTCACATTTGGATTCCTTATATGTTTTTGACCACTTTTCAAGATCTACCATTGGTTATAAACTAAAACAAAACTATGTTCATTTTATAACGGTTTATTATATATGTGTCTCGTTTGGCGTTAATTTCTTTTACGACGTCTCAATTTAATTGTTTAAGAAAAATAGTTTTATAGCTGAGTCTCGGTGTCTGATTAATTTTCTTGTAAGAAGTGAATTAATTAAAGGTTATTTTATGTTAATTTTTGGTGTAATGATGTATTAAATAGCTATAAGAGTTGACAGGGCCATCAATTAAGTGTAAAAGTAATTTGAGATTTTTATTTCTAGTCGTTTGTAATCCACGCGCGCTGTCGTCTCGTTTTTTGAATTGATTATATTGTCAATATGTCGTCAGGTTTTTTAAATATGTCTGTTTAAATTATTAGTTAGTATACTGATAACAATTTTGTATGATCCTCTTTCTTTTCAATCTATTTTTGTGAACAATGGGTATGTGGTGTTTTTTTCTACTTCTGTCGGCACGTTTTATTAGGTGCACCACTTAAGATTTGCTGGGTCATTTACTCTTAATTATTGATGCATAAATAACTGGCTTCCAATTTCAAAAACAACGATGATGGTTTTTAACCATTCTTAACCAAAACTTACTTGAAGTTTTGGTTAAATGACTCAAAAAAGTCATTGCTACGAGTAATATGCCTATACTTCAATGATCTAAGAATTAGAACATGCCGATGGTAACCATAATTTTGGGTCAATGAGACTAAAAATAATCGGAGTTGACTTATGAGTTATGTCATCGAAAAATATGAAATAAGTTGTGGAAGTCGCACACTAAAATTGTGTTTAAATCAGCCTGGCTCTGAATTATTTTATTGAATAACTTGTGGCGTTAAGTTATATGATATTTTTTGGTGTTAGAAGTAGTTATCGTTTTTTTATAAAGAAGAAGGTACAAGTATCAAAAATTTCATAAGATATTTTGATGGTTACCTGAAATACACACCCAAACTATTGTCTGCCGCAACAGAAAATTCATTCAATTTATTCCGCAAACGTGTTGTTTCGTACTGGCCCTTCTTAGGCTATAAATAACCGCGGAAACTCGACAAACTAAAACACTTCGACTCACGTTCGTAAAAAGTGAGGGTGCATAAGGAATTAGGCTTTTAGTTAAGTGCATTTTCACACTGGCCGTATCTGTGACAGATGGAGAAAAATTGAGAAAAACGGCGGTGTATATATTTGTGAAGGCGGATTTTCTTTGTAAGTAAACAACAGTTCATATAGAATTTAATGACTGATATTTTTTTTTATGCCTGATAGGTTAACCTTTGACCACTATCTCACCTGATGGTAAGTGATGATGTGGTCGAAGATGTTGTTCAGGCTAACCTAGAAGTACTGGCTCTCAAGGACAGCTGCCGGAACACACCGTTAGGTGCTTGGAGACAGATTTTCTACTTGAGGGTGGTAGCTAGCCAGGCGGGCATTCGCAAAATGCCCTACCACCATGCACATTGTACAATTTAACATACAATTATATATATTATATTTCAAAATTTTCTGTAGGCAGATGAGGCGAAATTAGACCGCAAATTTGTAATTAAATCTTACAAGTTAATATTAATAAATGGCATAAAATAACAGACTTAAAACTGATTAAAGCATAATATTGTTCGTAGAGTAGTATGGGAGATTCCATAGCGGGCAAGATTTGTGATGAACTATGCGGCCCGACCATAGACCTTTATGAAGAAGTGATGGCTCAGTGGCATTGGCTATGTATATTTTGTTTTATTCCAATTTTAAAACACAAATTATAAGTTTATTTTTCTAGCAAACATTAGGTAGTTAATGTTAACATCGAACTAAAAGTTTAAGCAAAAAATTATCACGAAAATACGACAACAGACCACTACTTTACTGTAACACTGTTCATTGGTATAATGGCAAAAACATCACTTTGGAATTTCAAAGCCGCAGGTTTGAGCTTTACTTCGGACAATAAATTTCGAAGAAATACTCAACAGCAGTCCGGAGTCTGAAACTAAGTCTAGTAGATGGTAATATGGTCGCTCTCTACAACGTGGAATCGAACACTGTCTGGCGAAGCTTGGGTGTTTGAGATACATATCCCTACCCCTGTAGTGAATACAAGTGGAAGGATGTAACCATGGATGACGGTCAAGCGGACTTGGTACGGGTTTGTAAAGTTTAAGCATAGTGCAACAATAATGAATTAATATTAATAATTTAAGATTAGTTTTAACACAGGTCACGTGGGTATGGTAAAGTCCAGTCGACTCAAAAAAACAGCTTGTGAGCTTTAATATCTTAAGTTCCCCAATCGTGCAACTTTTAGATTGATAACATTTTTAATTTTATAAATATTATTATAAAATTAAAAATGTAAAGAATCTATCTATTGATAAACACAGAATGTCTTCCAATTAATAGCAGTTAATTAAAATCTACACTACACACTTTAAAAAAAAATCAGTAAACGTAATTTCATGTCAAATAAGAAGAAGAGTGGGTCACGTAGACACTTCACATATAAATATCGTTATAGTGAAGTCAGCCACCGGCTTTTCCGAATAGGTTCCCACATAAAACAGGCAGAAGAAAGTGGTATAGAATTGGCATAGAGCTGGTTGGAGCCAAGTGGAACATTTTGCAGCAATGATTGCTGCTTTAATTGACTCGTTGTGAAATTCATCTGTGCGCGTCCCTTGCTTTGAACTCGGGTGGTACAAGCTACGAGCAAGAGCGGGTATTGGCAGAGTATAAGATGACGCGTGGTGATGTTAGTAGTTTAGTTTTGATGCATTTATTTTTTATAGAGGACATTAGTGTTTGCTGCCGCTGTCTGCCGTCCAACTCCACTGGACTTTGGGCGCGGGAAGGCCCTCTTATAGCCCTGGAGGAGGAAGTGCTGAAGGCACTTCTCCCGAGACAGGCGTAGAAAGCGAAATCTACCTCCGTCTCCTGCGGTCGCCAAACACGTACCGCTACTATAGGAGGGTTGAAAGCGAGCTCAAGGGCACCACTGTGGTTCGGACCTCGGCGTGAGTTCCTTGAGAGACATTGGGAGGGTCGGAGCAATTGGAAGAGTCGGAGCTATGATGCAAAAAATAAATGAAAACATTTTACAGTTCCAATTTCTGTAATTTTATTATTATTATTTTTATCTGTCATTTTCTTAGTTTATATCTTTTTGTTTGAATTAGTTAATGCACAGCGCTATACATACATACGTAGTAGGTACATATGTCGCTTGTTTCTATGACAGTATTAGTTTTATTTATAAATTTAGTAGGTTACTAACATGTCTTTTATACGTATGTATAAGATTTGCAGAGAAATGTATAATTATTTATTACTCATCTTATGTACCTACCCAACTTAATAAATATTATATTTTTGCATTAAATACATTTTTAATCGCAATTTGGGCTCATCTTTCCCTTATGGGACCTAGTTATAATAGTTTATGGTGGAATATATGATTTAATAGTTTGCTGTTTTATCGATCATTAGGCTTTAAATAATGATAAATCGCATGTTAAAATGAGATAATTACGCGAGCCTCGTCCAATTAAGGTTCGTAAATGTGTAGTTTTACAACCGTATTTTATGACAATAATAAATTGGGTATTTCCCGCTACAGACTCGTGACCTGAAACACTTGTTACAAAGAGCTTCTAGACAAGCGTGCGCGCCGCATGCCGGCTAGCCGACACAAATTTATAGGTAAAAGTTCGCGACCGAACGAACCGGTTCGCGAGCGACGCCCAAAACAAAACGAACCGTAACCCCTTAAGATAAAGTCCTGATTTTAAAACGTCCTTTGAAGCCTTATCGGATACTTTCTTAATTGTGCTCTTAAACAGCGACCGTGGGAATGTTGACCTTATTACCGTGATGCTAGGTTTCTTATTGAATTGATCCGTTTTCCCGGCCTTGCCGCTGGTGGACCGCTCTCACCTCGGTTCACGTGTGAATCTGCATTATGCTGCTATATCGAGTAGGTGTGTCAGGTGTATAAAGCCTTCGTTTTTAATGGCGTTCACAATCGATAGCTTAAACAGATTTAAAGATAGATTGGGCGTGCAGCATCTAATTCCTTAATGTGGATGTATGATTATTCATATTGGGTCACGCCTTTGGTTCTGCGGTTTTTGTCTATATAATTAAAGTTGTTTTGTCGACCTCTTTATAGAACTGTTATTGAATACTTTTGCATTGATTATCTATACTTAGCTAATAGTTTGCAAGTCTTAAGCCTGTTGTGCCTATCTAATTTGAGGCTTATCTACAGTTGGTAAGCCATATTAAGTACGTATTTAATTTTAATACAGAGAAGATACAATAGCGGTACATTCGTGTCCTCAGCGAGTCGATGTTTCTTCGTATCTTGTGACAGACAGACGAGCACCGTAATACATATACGGAGGACATTGATTTAATAGGAAACCAGTGTGAATGGATGTTCCAAGATTATGCTCATTTGAAATATGCTCTCTCCGAGTACACCGTTAGGTTAACTATATATTTATTAGTTATACATTAAAATGATATAAAAGAAGCCTCGTGGTTAAAGGTATTAACTGCATTGATAGACAGTATGAAGGAATGTGAAGCACGTTTATGTGCCAATAAATATCAGTTTAAATCATTGTATACCTTTAGGAGAATGGCCAAGGAACGTTTCCCTAATAGGGAAGGCTCCTTATACAGTATTATTATCATTGAAATATGAAATGCCACTGTTAAAAAAGAGATAAAAATACATGACAGCTATGCGTACGATAAAGGTAAGAACGTTAATTTGATTAAATAACACAATGAGTTTTATATTCTTGCATGTTTGGAGGGTAACCAAAGAGGATTATTTACCATCATATTATTTATTCGTAAAGCCAGATTATACGTCAGCAACAAAACAATAAAAAAAATAACGCTGACTGTTGGTGGGCTGGAGCATTTGGTATACCTATGAGTCTGCAATGGCTTGTAGGTGGTATACATGCTTTCATTGTAGTAGCTGTAGTGTTGTCTATTTGGTTTATAGTATTTTTTTAATAAAAGCATACCTTCCACGGTTTGAAAAAAATTCTTATACGATTTTTTATATTACATCATTTATAAACTGTTATAAAAATTGAACAATTATGCACAAATTAAAATTCTGTCGTTGTATTGTTTATTGAATTTTTGTGAAAGAAATATTTAAAGTTATATTTCTTATTGGAATTTCCAAGTTATGGAAGTTATACACCCAATTGTGTAACATAACGTGCTTCTAGTCAAACCGTGGTCACTTTTGCGTTGTATCAAGAGGCTGCAAAGGTCGTAATTCCCGTAATAAATGTTATTTCTTAAATCGTACACCGCACCGTTTTGTTTCGCCATCGCTCTGAGTACTGTTATTAGGCTGTCTTGAATCAATCTACCTGCTCCGAGAATATTTGGAATGAGGTGGAATTTTATGCAATGTAGTATAATCACCTTAATATTTTCTGTGATTGACCTCAAAGTAGGTATCATTGGAATTCTTGTACGTACTTGTATTAACTTACTATCTCAAACTATATTTTTGTGCCAACCGTCAAAAGATGCTTTAGTTCTCTTGAGAAATTTTGGCAATTATTTGGCACATCTAATAAGGATTGCAATCCAACGGGCAAAACTGCGCCAGCATGCTGGGCACGCTGCCAACTGGTATTATACATTTGAATATCTGGTTTACTTTAGGCTACGCCTGCAGGCTCACGCAATGGCTTTTAAGTTGCTTAGCTGTAGTTTTGTAATTAGTTAAATAGAGGCACACATCCGTGCCAGAAAAAAAACCTTGATCATAAAATATCTGGTTTATTTCCAAATTTCCAACTAACGTCAACGTTGGAAATAAACATTCCATATGTCCCCACCATTTATTAGTGGAAAAGATGGGAACTTTATGATAAGATCGTAAACCGTATCGAGCTATCCACACAACATTACTCCTCAAGAACTGATGTCAAAGTAAAGCACGTATTACTTAATCGGCATGAGTCAACTAATTACCGAGCTGCGTGCGCGCACGTCTCTTGCACGATTTAACACCTGTCAGCGCACGGACAGACGGACGGACGCGGCGTGTGGTGCGCGATGGGATTTTGTGTATGAGTACTTTGTATTATGTTATTGTGGTGATATATGAAATAGTTTGCCGTTATAGTGGTCAAAGTTTCTTTAAAACGTGTTCTACGTTTTAGTTTCGTTGTGAATCTATCCCAACCTAAATGAAAAGTTGAAAATCAGATTAATAAAACGCGTTTAATTACTTATAGTTTCTTAAAAAATCTTAAGATGTTCACATTACATTTCATTAATTTATGTAATTGCGTATGCAGCCTAGTTCTTGTCAAATTTACTTATTTATAATTAAAAAAAAGATTTATCATGTACCTCGTGTCTTCAAACCAATGTTAGGTATGTCTCGTTCTCGATAAATGTAATTACAAGTGGGTATACTTGTAATAAAAAAGAATGGTTAAAAAAAAAAAAATTGGGGATGTCAGTAATCGATTTACCATTTATTTTGTCCCTAAATCGGAAAATAAGAATTCCCAATCGAATTTTCCGAATATGTTTGGAAATACTTAAATTTACGGAAAACTAAAAGCATAGATATTAGGCTCAGGAATATGCATATTAAATTAAAACATAGTTTGAACACTTGGTTCTTATTGAAAATATGACGAAACTTCGTTTGTATGGAAAAGCTACAAAGACACTAAACTAAGGTTAATTGCAAAAAGTTCGGTTATTAAATATTATACACGTGGATTTCTAATTCTAATTGTGTACAAATAAAAAACAACGACAACCCGAGTTAAACGTCATTCATTTGTCTACTTTAACCGACAATCAGTATTTTACTGGCAACACTGTACATAAGGTTACATTTCGTGTAAGATGAAACCGGGTGACTGACTCCACCATATTTGTCTCTTACAGAACATTCGTGACAAATCTTATATCGATAACAGCGTATCGATACAACAGAGTACTCGATAAACGTGAATCGAGAGATAAGATCTATATCTCGCTATCGCGTAACATATAGATGGAGATACTAACTTGCCGAAGAGGTTAACAAAAGATATGACATTACGAAGGCTTGCTAATGTTTGCATATTTATGAAAGCAGTCAATAATGTCCTGATTTTATTTAACTTTGAACTTCCTGAATGCTTCAATTTAAATTTGCGTTGTGCTATACAAGGTAATTGGTAAAATGCTAACAACGTCTTAGGGTTGACTTCTGCTAGTCCTAAGAAACATTTTGAGATGAAAAATTTATTTTTGACCTTTTTTTAAATATTTATTTATGTGTAGTTGACGGAATAAGCACGAGGAGCACCTGATGTAAATATCTCTTGTGCCTGTAATTTAATATTTTATATAACACTGGATGGAGCCGCGCTCCCTTTGAATAGAGTTTTGAATATTTACATTGAGCTAAGTAATAAAAAATATGAAATATTAAATTAGAGGCACAAGAGACTCTTAACATCAGAGAAGCACTTCTCGTCCTTATACGTCAAATAAAAATAAAACAATTCAGTGTGTTTGTTAGGACTAGCAGAAGTCAACCCTAAGAGGTTGTTAGCATTTTACCAATAACCCTGTATAATCGACTCACAAAATTTTAGAATATTAACTCGATTGCCTAGTTATTATATCTCTCTACGCAAGTAAACCAGACCTTAATAATATAACCTTATATTCAATTGTTATTTTTTAATAACTACGCGTTCATAAATAACTGGTTCTAATTTTGAACTTTGGTGCCAATATGATAGTTTAAATTACTATAAAAAGCAGCACCTCTTCCTTGCAGTAGATCAACGTTAGTCAAATATTAGATTAAATGAAATAAAGTGTTATTACTCCGAAATTACAGACGCTTATCTGACTATTTAGTTCAATAAAACTCGAATAATATTGTGATAGGTTTTGGTTTGGAAGCGATTTGTAATTTAATCAGGTTGTTGACACTTTGGATCACATTTTGAACTTTGGTGCCAATATGATAGTTTAAATTACTATAAAAAGCAGCACCTCTTCCTTGCAGTAGATCAACGTTAGTCAAATATTAGATTAAATGAAATAAAGTGTTATTACTCCGAAATTACAGACGCTTATCTGACTATTTAGTTCAATAAAACTCGAATAATATTGTGATAGGTTTTGGTTTGGAAGCGATTTGTAATTTAATCAGGTTGTTGACACTTTGGATCACTACTATCAACTTACTTTATGAGTATTTTGTATGTTAATTTATTTAGCTAATAAACAAAATTTGAAGTTTTATTGGCTTTAGTAGAAGATGCAGAAGTCTTTAAATGTCGTAGAGAAATAAGTATCACTATATCGAAATACATGAACAGTTTTATGAACCTACAAAATCACAATTTTTATTTTTTTACTTCTCTTCTCTACCTATGTAGTAGGTATGTTACACGGAGAGGCGGAGAGTAGTGGAAGTTTCATAAAAATGTATTATATCTACGGACCCATTTAGATACAAAGGCGAAGAGTCAAGCATGATACGGCCAAAATGATACAAGCGTACGTAAGGGGACCTCCGTAACTATACCTACTCGGTTTTGTTCCACGCAATTATGAGTGACTCTTTGGAAAACATAAAAAAGTGGAACTCAGAAAGTCATTAGTTTAAAAAAAAGAATAATTAATTACGTTTATAATTTAAATATCACAGCGACCGATAAGTGAGACGTGTTGCTAAAACAGTTACAGCTTTCGACAACATATTGTCGCCTTTATTGCTGATGCGCAAGGTACAATATAGCGTCAAAAATATTTGTATATTTAAGGGTGCTGCTCGAAAACTGCTTGAAACTGATAAGAGTGTAATTTGAATAATTAAAGCACGAGGAATAGGTCTTTTGAAGATTAATGTGACGGGGCGCCTTAAGAAAAGTCTGATGTAACAAAGCATACGATTAATTACTCATTTGATTGTAAATTAAATAATAATATAAGTGAGTACATATGTATTGCTCAGATAAAAATAAAACAGAAAAAAATATATTTGAATTTGTAGTAAAGCAACGGTGATAAACAAATTATTAGGCAGGTAATAATTAAATTTATTACATTTTAGAATGTAAATTATTTTTCAAACAAGGGTGATAGACTATTTATTAAGTGGGGTCTAATTACTTTATCATATATTTTAGAAAGTTAAATTATCCCATACATGACTTAATTTTTTCCTCTAAATTTGTAATTTTGTAAAGTTTCAATTATCTACAAAATTAAAACGATATTTTTTTTATATTGTTATATTTTCAATAACGCATGCTCTGCTGATTACATTAAAAAATTACAAATTTTGCTAGAGGAAAAATCCCGCACAAGACTTAATTTTTTCCTCTCGCAAAAAAATAATAATTTTGTAAAACAAATTATGTTTTTGATGAAACAGTTTCACCGTACGTCGTAACGCCAAATTTTTACCGTACAAACTTTATAATATTTATTTTAAATCTATTATTAAATAATAATAAGCTGTTATATAATAATAAAACATATACTTTAAACATATAGTACACAGTTTCTAGGTTCCACCACAGTAAAAAAATAAACGAGTAGGTACACGTACGCACTATACCAAGCATTCAATACCACCCATTACTAAAGGTGTATCTACACATTACAAAGACGATAAACAAACTCTGTCACAGTAATATCAAGTTCCGTATTAATTTAGCTCTCATCAGCGAACATTGTAAAGGGCATTTACCCTATTATCAGTCGACGCACTGACCATTACAAAGGTGTAAGGGCCGTTTCACAACAACAAGAAAGCGCACAAATCAACCGAGATATTCAATCTGTGGCCACAATAACATTAGAATATCGCCGCAGATATAACACGAAACTAAAGGGGATTTAGTGACATTACACTTCAGGCCACGGATCTAAATGTCCACGAAGAGATTTGTCGATATTTTTACATGTTTACGATTGCAGGGTTGAATTCGTAGTCTTGTAAATTTTAAAACTGGGCACAATAACACTGAAATATAATAATGACATGACATATCATTTTCTAATCTAATTTACAGAAACGCTCGGCTTGTATAGTGCTATTAGGTTCTGTGTCAATTAAATTCTTAGTAGTAGTACGGAGAGTGATGCTAAGATGCCTAGTGAATGGCAAAAGACTCGCTTCCTATTACATGGGACGATAAAACACACCTTGCCATATTTGGACACTTATGCCCTTCGGGAATGCTGACGTATGTTGTATTTTACACCTATAGATAGAGAGCTTTCTCGAGCCTTTGATAGCGTAGAAATAGCCTGAATAGCACTCCATTCGATGAAATAAATTAATCAGGATAATAGTATCCAATATTCTGTCAAATCTATATAAAATTTCATTAAAACAGTTTCAGCAACAAAAAAAAGTAGTGATATTAAGTACTACCGTAATTTCCATGTGAGATCCGTATAAACAAAACCTTGAAAATGTCCGCAAAGTTACGGATTGGCCTACTACGAGTACCTCTATAAGCATTTTCTAAGCCAAATAAACAAATTGATGACTACAATTTTAGTAATACAAATTTAGTATTTATTTGCGAAATAAACAAAAATACTAACAAAGTCACCACATCTAGCATCACTAAGGATGCCGTTAACGATCTGCAAAGGGATACGGAAGGGATAGGTGAAGGGCCCAGCGAACAAATTAAGGGATCCTAATGGTTATCGGCCGATCTAACGTTAGGTAGCTATGTTTAACCGGCCCTCAGTGTCTTCGGGATGAATTTTAATGGCCAACAAGATGTTGCATGAATTTGTATAGTGTTTAATATATAGATGTATCACTGGTAGACTTAGATGTAATTTCCTGCCTTTTAATGTTTTTCTTTTGATATTAAGTAATATTTTCCTGTTTCGCTGTGAAGAAACAGGAAAAAATTTAAGTAAAAAAGATTAAGTCAGAATATTTGTGTAATTTTGTAATGTTTAGAAATTTAGACATAAAACTGTTGCCGTAAAAAAATATGGAGCTTTTGAATCCCTTCAACTGTTTTCCAATTATAATAAGTTATCTAGTATAATTTGTATCTATGTTTTATTTTTATGTAAATAATTGATTAAACAATAATTAGTTTAAAATTCAAAACAAAACTGATGTCACCTCATCGCAGAAAGCTTTTTGACGCGTATACTACATTCATTAATAATACTATTTTTTCATTATTCTGCCAATATTCCTGGTCACATTTTTTAAGTTAAATCACTAAAAGTATGCAATGTTGTTTGTAAATATCGTTTCTTAAACATATAATATATCATTAATTCATTGGTCATATTTTGCATATTAATTCGAATACACATTTCAAAATATATCAATCTTCATAGTAATATCCTTACCCTTTGTACTATTCATGGTCGTTTAAAACGTTTCATTATGGTTTAATAGTTTGTTAAGGTGTTGCCATACCAACACAAATCAATTAAGGGTCAGCTTACGATCCTCGACCTGCGCAAACAATGCTGAGTGTTGCAACTAAACAAGCTAATAGGAGGTAGTTCTCATTTTGAATAATTTAAACTAGGATTCTATTAGCATACTCATACAAAGCGATGAGAGTAGAATTTTAAGTTAATAAAAGTGTTCGCAATAATGCTGCATGATTTATGCATATAAAAAAAAACTTCTATGTAAAAGACATCAACGCGCTCTAAGTTTTTTTTAAAAATACAATATTTATACTTCGGCTTACAAAAAAAATTATAATTTGGCAGTACCTTCTTTTTATTCTATAACCATATTAATAAATTGGACAAAACTCAACTATAAATAAGGAATCATCGCTTTTTTTTTCAAATAAATTATTTTTTACGGCTCCAAATTTTCAAGATAAAATCAAATAAATACGCAAAACCCGAAACCAGAAATTGTCTTTTAAAATAATCGTTAAACGGTTTTTTATATCTGCGTGTTCTGAAACGTAATATGACCCCTTATAAACTTACAAAACGTAAAACGTAGTTTAAACAATAAACACACGGTTACAAAGGTCGTATGGTTTAATGTAATCTGTTTAAATACACGGGGTGATAATAGTAATGTGGGTGCTAATGCAAGCCACAGGGCGCTGTCAGCGAGCTTTACCCGATTTGCGTAGTTAATGCGCAAAACCACCGATATGGCAACACGCGGTAAATGTCGAGATTTTAACGACATGTTGGGGTATTCATCGTTTTGTATGGTGTACCTTTTATCTTTAAACAGACAACAATATCATGTAACTTTGATTGGAATAATAGGTCAGTGCTGAATCTAGGCGGGAATATTTATTAGATTATATGCGATTTTAGGTAGTTTTTTGACTTTGTATCTATGGCTGGTGATTTAAATACTCGTAATTTGATACGCGAGCAATGGTTCTATTTATTACATTGTATAATGAAGAGTTTTTTAATACTTATGATATTATACATGCCATTGTTTTTGTTACGATTAAATTAAATTGCTTATATTTGTGACTGTTTTATAAATTACTGTACTGTATCAGCCGGATTGTCTACTGCAGAACACAACCTCCTCAATTAAGAGGGGGTTTGACGTAATCCCAACCCTTGGCAGGCGTCTTGGAGGTTGCAGTGTAAGATAGCAGTTCCTCAGAAGGTGCTGCTGCCCACCTTCTAGTAGTGTAGCCTTAGTCACCTCTTACGATACCCACGGGGGGGGGGGGGGGGGCATTCCAGTACGGCACCCCACGGCCTAATAAGTAGACTTTGTTATTTTATTTAATTTTGTGAAGTCGAGAAAAACCTCCAAAAGACATTTCTATATACAAAAGCGAATATTTAGTTTTAAATTTCCTCCAAAAGAAAGACGTGTTTTGATAAAGTATCAAATCATGTAAAATATTACCAAACTGTAAAATGAGTACCCGATCCTATCCTAAATCCCATACCTACTACAATTTAACTTATATATACGCATATTATGAATACGTCTAAGAGTTTGCCTGCTTGAATTGATAAATCAATCCATCTATAGCCTGATTTTGTCCGCCCCATGGGGTGCCGGGCTATGAGGCGACTAAAGGTAAAATACCGGAAGGTGGGCAGCAGCACCTTCCGAAGAACTGATAACTTAAACTGCGATTCCCAATACGCCTGCCAAACGAGGGAATTACGGCAAACCCCTCATAAATGGGGGAGGCTGTGTTCAGCAGTGGACATTCCGGCTGATACAGTATAGTCTGATTTTCAGACGGATCTAATTTTGTGAAGTTATACTCAGTGATAGTCGAATGGTTTTTATTTATCAGGGTTTTTCCAATGTCAATGTAATTGCTTAAAAATTGTGATATAATAAAAAAGTGGCCACAAGTTCGAAATCAAATAATGATATCAAACAATTAAATCACTGTGAACATACAAAATTTAGGTAATTAAAAATGTAAGTAGTACCTACACCTTGTCTTGCAGATTTTATTTACTTAAATGCGTATAGATGTAAGCGTTACCAGTCGGAAAACATCAACTTCCTACCCGCATTTCACTTTTGATTTGTCAACACGTAAATTCGATAAGATTTTCGTTTTCCTAAAGCAAAAGACACGTAGGACCTATTGTTTGAAGATGCTTTTCAAAACATACAGGTAGCTGAGATAGTGGGCTTCTAAACTTCACGATTGTTGTTGAACATAACAAAAACCACCAAACATCACATACACTTGTGTAACATCCGGTTCTGGACCTTTTACAAGCAAATGTAAAGCTAAAGCTTTGAAATTCATCTCAAAATAATCACACCAAGAAAACACCCAGAACAAAACTGACGAGGAACCACGAGGGGCCTACTATTATAATATTAATCATATATTTATGACGTCAGAAATCAATTAAATAAATTCTAACTCCGGTGATGATCAAACTGTTTTAAGAGTAGAGTGCACGGAGCGTTTTCCATACAAACGTAGTTTCGTCATATCTTAAATACCAAGTGAAAACTCGGTGAAATTTTGTACGCATATTGCTGAGCCTAATATCTATGCTTCTGGTTTGTCTATCAGTTTTTCGATTTATAATTCATTTAAGTTCTAAAAGAATTACCATACAAAAATATTTTTTCAGCATATTTTAAAAAATACTTAATTTTACGCAATAGTGGCAAATCAGAAGCATAGATATTAAGCTCAAACATGCATGCCAAATTTTAACCCATTGGCATCGGCGATAATGATAACAATAGAATTTCATTCATAACTTGGACATAGTGGTCCTGACGATGCCAACTATTACCGAGTTCGCACACTTGGTGCGCAATATGACGCAACTTTTGTATGTAAAGCGTAATGCTTGTAGGAAAAAAATAATTTTAAAAACAAAGGAAAACAGACTAATATTTAAAGACCGAGTTTACCTATACGATAGCCGAGACGTTAAGTGGTGGACATATTTGCAAGACCTCGGGCTATTTATTTATCAAGCTAACGATTACGTTAAATATCAATGGAGATAGAGAACTGGGATTATGATCGATCATAAAGCTCACCCCGTAGTCATATTCTGTCTTTGATACTTATGATAATAAAAATAGTAAAAAATACTACCGATAGTCAATTATTAACAATCATATCATCATACCTGTATTTTCCAAACGCAGTGATGTCTAAACATCCACGTTTCGCCAAACAGGCCTGGTCCCATGCAATGGAGAACGATCTTATTGTCTACACAGTACAGTACAGCGAATTATTATTATTAAGAATTTCTTGAGCCCATACTTCATACACATCGTCATATAATGAGTCCTATGATGAGGCGGAGATAGCACTTTGTAAGAAGACAGACTAAAATCGTCCACCGCTAAGTATCAAAATCTTGCATTGATATTCATACAATCATTATTATACAGTCTTACAGTAGGGCCCCTGCTTTTCAAATCCCCACTGTGCAGACTTGGGACTTATCCATTGTGGCTCCTTATCGCGCTCCCGAACTTTGGCTACTACAAGACAATAGTAAGATACTGTGACGCCTGTCCGCGACTTTGAGAAGTCAGAGCACAGGAACTGATCAGGTGCGAGTTGACATTCTGGTTTTGTTTCTCTTGGGACATCGATTAGTTTGTTTGGAAGTTAACAATAGTTTGATACGTTTGAATATAACTTAAACTCACTTTTTCATGAAAATTTGTCGTTATTTTCCACCCAGGATTTGGGCATGTTCGTTAACGCAGGTAGATAACGGCGCTGACTGATTTTCATGAAGTTATTTGATTATGCGCAGAATGATTTTCTTTTCAAAGGTGATAAAATGCATATTTAATTACTGTATATTCAGGGTTATTGGTAATATGCTAATAACCTATTAGGGTTGCCTTCTGATAGCAGAAGAAACATTTTACGATATTTTTTTTTGTTTTTTTTTAATGCCTACTCTGAGCTAATAGCGCCCGCCGCGGCAACACTGGACCGCGCCGTGGTCCCTTTGAACAGAGTTTTGAATATTTACATCGAGTGAAATAAATAAAAAATACTAAATAAGAAGAAGAAGTAATAAATTACAGGCACAAGAAACTTTTGACATCAGGTTATCCTCGTGCTTATTCATTAAAAACATATAATAAAGTGATTTCAAAATGTTTCTTAGGACTAGCAGAAGTCAACCCTAAGAGGTTGTTAGCATTTTACCAATAACCCTGTATATGTAAACAAACAAACAGATATTATTTTGGCGAATCGCCTAACAAATACTTATTAAACTATTTCGGTATTTGATCTATCGTGCGACCTTCAAACTTAGTGTAATTACTGATTAGAGAATAAACCAAAACTAATAAAAGCAGTCAAGTGCAAGTCAGACTCGAAGCCTAGGTGTGCGAAGCAGCTGACTTACATTTAGGGCCTGTTTCAGAATGTTCGAGTAAGTTCCGGTTATACTACCCAGAACATAACATAACTAAATGATAAAAATGACAGTTAACATGCAGGGCGTTTCTAGCTTTAACCGATAGATAGGCTAAATCGATTACTGTGAAACGCAAAGACAGTGTTTTATATATTAAATATGTTTTGGGTAGTATAACTGGAACTTACTCGAACATTCTGAAACAGGCCCTTAGCCTCTTTTTGAATTTTTCTTAATCTCTAAATAAGCATATGATTATTATGGTAGGTGCTATGTTAATTTTACTACAGAAAGACTATTTAATGTCATGTATTTAAATCTTTAAAATAGTATATAAATACCTAATTTTAAATTGATGATAATTCCACGAATGTACAGGATGTAGAGTCGCCTGCAATAATAAGTATACATTTCGTAATATTCATAATAACGTGAGGTCACTAAATTCTTAGTGATTTAAGTGAATATACGCATGAGTGAAACAATTCAAATTATTCTTTGATTTTAAGATACTTCTGTGTACATAGAGAGACACAAGTCTTTGCCACAATTTTGAAAATTACAATGTGTATACTTATTATAGCAGGCAACTGTACATTTAAACATACCTATACAATAATGATACATGTTGAATTCTAAACTAGTAATTTCTTTTGTGTCCCAAAATAGATAGATTACCTTAATCAAATATTTCTTTTTCCGTTATCTATGAAGTATAAATAATGTACCTATCGCAACTGAAACCTCAAACCTTAACCCTAAACACAAGTATGTAGGTATCACGTAATTGAATTAATGGCGGTCACCCTCGGTAACTCGAACAAACATCGCCTAAAAAGTTATACCGATATCGGTGAACGACTATTTGCATATCTGACGCCCTACTGAACGTGCGAGCAGAGTGAGGTGGTAAATGAAAATTATTTGTTGTCTTTTATTATATCTTTTTTATTTTTTATGTTTTTGTGACTGAACAATCCCGAAGTCCACCTGATGTTAAGTGGACTAACCTCTGCCTATTACAGACGCATTTCGCCAACGACGAATTGCACTGTGCCCGTCACACTGAGACGCCCAGTTGTTAGATCTCATTAGCCTGTAATTTTTCTGGCTCTCAAGAACTGCTACCAGAACACACTGTTAGGAGCTTGGCGACAGATTTTCTACTTGAGGGTGGTCTCTAGCCAGGCGGGCATTCACAAAATGCCCTACCACCATGCGGTGAAGCTCAAGCCCACAGCGGGATTCGAACCTGCTGCACGGCAGTCCATAGCCAATGCCACTGAGCCATCACTGCTTCATGCATCTCTATGAGTCAAATGTCTAAACATAAGCCATGCCAGATATATGTAAGTTTATAATAATTTATCTATTCACGATGTCAAAATAATCTTTCTTGAGTATAATAAAAACTGAAATAGTTATAATTTCAAATGAAATTCGCTTACAAAGTTTTAAGAAAGTGTCAATACGTGTTCTCTAGGAACAAGCCAAATCTTCAAGATTCATGATTATTTATTGTTTCCATACAGTACGACGCTATAAAAGTATAAGTTCATAATCCAATGAATCCTGTCACGTATAACGACATTGCAATTTGCAAGAGAGGAGGACGCAATATTAAATAATAATAACGAAATAATTTTATATGTCAAAATTTAATCTACTATTTTCATTTAGATATTCGTCTACTGAGTAATAATGCCTTAGATATAAGATGTTGTTTTAATTTATTTAAAATTTCTTGTCATCATCTTCACGCTCGAATTCTAGAATCTTTAAAAGCAAAAGGTCAAAGGTCAAAATAAATCAGAAATAAAAACCTCAATAGAAGAAACCCTTCATAAAACCTACATATCTACAATAACTACGAAAGTAAACATGGTCCCACACTAAAAAGACATTGTGCCTGAATTTTATGTAGCGTAACCATTTATTTCCCATAATCTTAAATAATTATAATACCTTATAAAAATACAAAATATATTCATAAAGAAGCTGCACAATGAAATAGAACTTCCCTAGCTTCTTCCTTCAGATTTTATGTAAAATAACCGTTTTATTTCCTTACCTTCAAAAACCGTAAGAAATAATTAAAAAAGGAGACATGTAAAAACCATTTTCAGTTACCTCCTTCTCATCCATCAGCGACATAACAGAGGGTTAAAGATTAGAACGGCGAACGATAAACAACATCTGTGGCCGCAGCCCGTGCTTTGTCTCCATACCCGAACTCCACCCGTGACAACTCTCAGTGACAATGTCCTACAGCTTCTCGATCGATATCAGCTGGCACATTTGATTGAGTTTATTTAGAAAATCTCCATTTTTTACCCGCACATTTGAACACGTACATTTCTATCAGACAGTGTTTTAAGTGATTATTTAACTGGGTGAGTTTAATTATTAATTCCCCGTGGGGTGGCGGGCTAGAATGGCCTGTAGGCTACCTGTAGGTGTCGTAAGAGGCGACTAATGGTATACCGGAAGGTAGGCAGCAGCGCATCCTGAGGAACTGATAACTTAAACTGCGATGCCCAAGACATCTGCCAAGCGTGGGGATTATGGCAAACCCCATTCATGGAGGAGGCTATGTTCAGCAGTGGAGAATACTGCTGATGCAGACAGAGATCAATATTGTTACGATATAAATTGAGAATACTTTGAATTTTTCGTGCAGCGTATTAAGTTTTTTTTATATATTAAGTGTTTTGATTAGCCTTTAATTTTCTTCAAAATTAAGCTAAAATGTATCAACAATATAAAATATTTTATTGCAATTATCAATTTATTCTTCAACTGTCTAATTCTATGAATGTGTGAATTTACTTACAATCGAAGCGCGAATAGAATATGCGCAATTTCAGTTATTATAATTAAATCAGTTATTTTTATTGATGGGTTAACTTAGAACTTTATTTTATCGATTACATTTGTCGGTAAGGTGGTATTAGATCGAGACAGCTATAATGGGAAATATATTTTAAGGATGGCTGCCAGATCACACAGTTAGGCTCTAGGATGACCTAAGCGACACATTACTAGAAGTTTAGGCAGGCGAGCACTAAAAAGGCTTGAACGATGCTTAGGGTTCCGTACCCAAAGGACTGGGCCTTCGCTGTCCGTCCGTCCGTCCGTCTGTCGCCAGGCTGAATCTCAAGAACGGTGATAGTTAGACAGTTGAAATTTTCACACATGATGTATTTCTATTGCCGCTATAACAACAAATACTAAAAATAAAATAAAATACATATTTAAGGGGAGCTCCCATACAACAAACTTGATTTTTTTACAGTTTCTTGCACGGTACTAATAACGGTGACAGACGCTTTAACTATTCACAGAATATTTAGTTACGGAACCCTTCGTGCGCGAGTCCCACTCGCACTTGGCCGGTTTTTTACAATTGTAGAACAAATACTACAACAGTTATGTTAGTAAAATCAAAATATCTAATGTTCTTATAGGTAGTACATTCTCATCAAGAATATTAAAATTTATATTATGAAAAAGATGATTGGCTTCATATACATATGCTGTGTGTATAAAATAAATGGCTCGTATTAACAGGTTTTTTTTTTTTTTATGTTATTGTGAAGGAACAAGCTCGAGGCAAACCTGATGTTAAGCGGTATCCTCTGCCTATAACAGATGCACTTCATCACTAGTGACGAACTGCACTGCGCCCATCACCTTGAGACATACCTGTTAAGTCTCATTTTGCCTGTTATTTCACTGGCTCTCAAGGACTGCTGCCGGAACACACCGTTAGGTACTTGGCGACAGATTTTCTACTTGAGGGTGGTCGCTAGCCAGGCGGGCATTCGCAAAATGCCCTTCCACCATGCGGTGAAGCTAAAGCTCTGGGCGGGATTCGAACCATGGACCTGCTGCGCGGCAGTCCATAGCCAATGCCACTGAGCCATCACTGCTTCAAAAGCTATGCCATTTTATCAAATATAATAATAAATAATTTATTTTCGATACGAGATTGTTTGTTGCCGCTATAAAACAAATTGTCCTTATTATTGGTGACCTGGTAACAATGGACGATAAAGTGTTTCAATATAAATAAACTTTACGCTCGGCAGGTCGCACCGAATCGATTTAATTTTATTAAAATTCTGTTGTTATTTATGAAATATACGCTTAGAAGTGTTCAAGGGCCCGTTGCTGATGAAAAATATTATACATAAGAAAAAAGAAAAAGAAATACGTTTCCAAAACAGTTTTCACCAAAACACTGTGACTTAAAATAAGCTACATATTTTTATTGTGATGTCGAAAATTTAGTTCATAAATTTTATGTCACATTGCATTGTTTTTTACCATGACAATAATGTCTTAAAACTTGGCTTCCGACCTATTAAAAGGAATACTTCCTTTAGTAGCTTGTAGCCACGTTGACAGCACGTATGAATATCCAATAAACTACTTGTAAATAAGGTGATAAATCTAACAATAAAAATATAATAATATTCATATGGACACGATGACGATAAAAACAAAATAAACAGTAACACTATAAGGTCAATATTGAACTGAACTCAACATTAACTGAGTCAGAATTTCTTTTTCTTGTAAGATTTCAAATGTTTTATTATGCAGTATAATGACAAGACAGTTTATAACTTATGCAAATATGTCAAAGAAACGAGTTTTTAGGATTTTTGTACAAAAGTAGGGTATACTAAAAATAATTACTAACAAAACAACTTGTTTGCGACGAACATGTGGGGGTGAAATAAATTTTTAAGGTCCATAATATCCAGGTATTAGATTCGTCAAAATTATTAAAAAAAAGAAACGATGTCATTTCCCCGCCGCATAAAAGAAGCGAGCACAGATCAGAGTGATTTGAGGAAGCGAGAGTTTTCAATCATATTTTTTTTCTTAGTACCTGCTCAGATGCGAATAAAGTTCTCGTTGGATTTAATGTGATGGACGTTATGTTGATTCAAAAATATGTTTGAATGTACAATGTGTCTATGTAAAACTGCTAAGGCTGTTACTGCACTGGAAGAAGACATTGACAACTGTAAGACAGGTACCTAGCACAGTTTGTCAATTTAAATAACTGTACTGCAATATTGGATCATATACTAATTCAATAAAAATATTGTAATGAACGTATACTCGTTGTAAATGTACTGTGTGATTTTATGAAATAAAATAAGCATTTGTATTATTTATGTTATCTCGTAAAACAAGGCTACTCCAAAAGAAGTTCGCCTTCGTAGCTCATAACTCATATCGTAACTAAATAAAATATCTGCGCCTACGACAACAATAAACAAAATTAACATCAGAAGGGACGATGCAATACAGTAATAAAGCATTGACACATGCGTGCCGAATGCACTGTTAGCTCAGGACATCTTGCATAACATCGATCATAAAAAATAGTAATAAAGTATCGATAAATTATGCCAGTATTGGATATTTTTTAACGTTTTTCGGATATTTGAGACTTACATTAATAGTATAAATCACAGACCTAGGATTTTTTCGCTACGCTCAATAGACCTACGAAGTGTGTGAGTGAAAGGTCCTAAGCTGCTACAAACCGTCGCGAGAAAAAAAGAGATAGTGAAACAAGAAGACGGTATGTCATTTTTTACTCGAGTAAGAGGCCATAGCGTCCCGGCCTCTTCCAAGTCGGCGCGAATTTTGTGTATTTGCTCAAATATCTTACGATTATAATATAAAATATGTATTCTGCAAGCATGGTGTCTTGTTCAGTGAGTAAATGTGAGGTTACAAGACACAGTAACCCGAATATATACACGTTTCACGGGTAATTTATGTTTATTTGTACTGCTTTTTGGATAATCATTATTTTGTCATTTTGTTTTAAAATTAGTTATAAGAACTATGGAAATATTAGATAATAGTTTTCTCTTCATACTTATCATCAAATTCCATTGCTAAATGAAGAATTGGTTGATATTTTACGAAAAATACAATAACATTTGTTTACGATAGGGCTTGACAAAGTCCTGACGTCACAAGTATCGATAAAGTCGATAGTTTATGTCTGACCTGTAGCTACGACGTGAATGCTCGGGTACATATTGGAACCTCAAATATAACCGGTAGTTAGTTTAATCATAAATTTATTTAAAAAATTATATAATTACATAATAATTAGCGAGAAGTTGACAGATCAGTTTATAGCTTATTGAGTATTTACGAATAAGGGAGTAAATATTATCACAAGATATATTATTCAAAATTTATTATGATGTTTTCTGTGAAAAGTTCCCCTAACTCTCAATAAATAATTGGAAATATCTCTTACTTCTGTCATAAAATATTAGTATCTTTATACAAATGGCTATTTAACAGAATTTGAAATAACTATATGCACGCGTATAATAATGTTTGTGTTCTTACAGATTACCAACAAATTTTCAGTATGTGATAAAAGGGTTCGGATTATTGACGCAATCTAAATAAAAACTCTACAGTTTGTAGTAAACTTTGAATCAAAATGCTTCATTCAAAGAAAACATCGATGTATACTAATGAACGACTCAATACCAACTTTTAATGTCCCTGAATGCATAAAGCTGTGGAAATGGTAGTCAATAGCTTTAGGAAATGATGGCACAAGTAACAGTTTAATTTGTAGTAAAATATATGGTCAAATAATATTTTTCATGTAAAGACTGTAGGATATGTTGAGTCAATCTAGTAACCCTTCCCTTAGCGTCCCTGGTGCAATAAAATCTACAATACTCGCTTCATTGCAGCGTTGGATAGCTATGGCTATCCTGACACAAAATAATTTTTATTTTCAGATCAAATTGAAATATATATATATATTACCACCGTTAGCCATTACCTGGCCCTTCAAATCAAGTACTGCCTCCAAGGAAAAAAACTTATTAACTGATGTTCTAAATTGTGACAAAAATGACAGAAAAAAATTAGCTCTTAAGAAGTTTAAAAGCTGAAACAAAAATAATGATAAAACGGCTTTTAGACTTAAAAGCAGACTTTAAAGAATTATATAATTTGTAGGCCAGTTAGTAAAGATCATCGCAATTATGTACATATCGTCATTTCTTCAGCCCAAGGAGCTATGTTTACACAAGGGACAAATTCGACCTTTGCTAACCACATTTGAATGCTTTACGCAAATGGTATTCAGATAAATGTAATTTAATAATTTACAGTACCTGTATATTTGCAGCTTAATGATTTTTTTAATGGTAATCATAATACTTAGTAATGGTAAGTTTTATTTCATCTTGTTACGATGAAGTTATAGTAGTTTACTTTTAAAATGCTGTACCATTTTAGACCTACAATAAATGCAGTTGACTTCAACTTTGAATGAGTTTTATTTTTAACAGATCAAAAAGGGAGCAGGTTCTCAATAAGGTTGTATTCATGTTATGATATTTGGTTTGATTTTCATTTGAAAACATCGTATTTTGTTTGAAAGGATATACTTTAAGATACATCCCTTCGAAATTTCATCATAATCAGTTAAGTAGTTTGGTTTTTAAATCATAATAACTTGAAAAATAAGTTATTCAAGTTAATGAAATTGCATATATTGCATTTCTGTGATTTCCGTGTTGTTTACGATCATTACAATAGTCTCAATGAACTATATAGGGCATAATTTCAAACGAATGTGTCCTAAGATTCAACCAGTAAAACTGTCGATAGTATTACGCTCGCGTCATTACAACACTATGTCACTCACACATTTACCTTTCATTTTTTGTTACACCATTCATCCATCACTGTTGGTCTTGTACATCTTAAGCCTATGGTATAAATACAGTGTCGTTTTGATACATAGTGCGCTGGTAGTACGAGTGATCTTAGATTATTTATTCACTAAAACAACTATCAACACACTATTACGAAGTAAATTTTTTTTAATTAAAAAAAATTATGATGCGTATTAATAATATTTTGAGTAAATTGAATTTTCAAGTGTAAACCTTTTTATTGGTAAACTTTTAGTGTTTCTTTTGTATCTCAAAGAGATTTAGGACCGGACTGTTCGGTGCCAATTTGTAGTTTTAAGCTGTGCCCGGTAGACGACGAAGATTGTTCGAAAACTTATACGCAACTTTATTTATTAATTTCTAAAATATGTAGGTACTCTGTTTTAGTTTTGACGGTACCACAGAATAAAAAACGGTATCGTGGAATCAATAGATTAATATAAAAGTGTTGCCTACTCGTATCTCGTTATTCATCGTCTTAGTGCTTCGCAATAACCAAACTAAAATAGCGGTAAGCACGCAGGGAGTCGTTTTTCATTTGAAACTAACAACCCTTAAAAATGTATAGTTAATTAAATAAATAATCAGTAGGAGACGTACCTACAAAATCAACATAGTACAGTCAATCTAATTTGATATAGGCTTTTCGTGCTGGAGAAATTAAACTATATAATATGGAACCCAAATACATTTTTTTATATTTTTGTTTGCAATAACGCATGCTCCATGGATTACATTACAAATTTACGAGAGGAAATAATTTTTCCGCACATGACTTAAACATTTTTCCTCTCGTAAATTTGTAATTTTGTAACCCAAATACATGATATAAGAGAAGAAAGATGCTGGTAATTGGTGTAAGCAAAATAATATAGTCTCAAACACGATTTTACGTATATGTGTATATAATATAAAGTTTTCATTATTTTTTTATCCTGGCGTGACAGAGGCCATCTTGGTGTTAAGCGGTAACCTCTGCCTATAACAGATGCAGTTCGTCACAAGTGGCGAACGGCACTGCGCCCATCACCGTGTGACATAAAGTTGTTACGTGTTTAGTCTCATGTGCCTGTAAATTCACCGGCACCCATACCTACCCTTCAAATTGGAACACAGTAATGTGATTAGGTAGAATTAGATATTATTCTACAAGTACCTAGTTCACCTACTGGCATGATACTGTATAATTCGAGAGTCAGTTTGTCTACTTATCAGATTGGCCTGTGACGCAAAAAGGTTAGGGTTTGTAGGGTTGCAATACGCGCGGCTTATCTGTTAAATCGAGACGTGAAGATAATTCCTGTTCCATTTGAATAGATTAGCAGTAGAACTCTTTGTGCGCGTTCGTCCGGGGATGTACTGGCGCCATACCTATTTTTTTATTTTTAAGATACCTGATAGGTTAACCTTTGACCACTATCTCACCTGATGGTAAGTGATGATGTGGTCGAAGATTTTGTTCAGGCTAACCTAGAAGTACTGGCTCTCGAGGACAGCTGCCGGAACACACCGTTAGGTGCTTGGCGACAGATTTTCTACTTGAGGGTGTTAGCTAGCTAGCCATTTGCAAAATGCCCTACCACCATGCTATAACGACTACCATACTAAGACGACAACCGGGACCGACGGCTTAACGTGCCCTCCGAAGCACGGAAACGCTCAGTATCAATATCACTAGCGGTCACCATCTAACCCATGACCGCGCACGACGTTGCTTAACTTTGGTGATCGGTTGAGAACAGCTAAGTAAACTTCGCTACGAGCGCTTCTAACCTATTTCTGCCGCCAAGCAATAATGTTCGCATTACTGTGTTCCGGTTTGAAGATTATGGTTGCCGGTGAAATTACAGGCACATGAGACTTAATGAGATCATGTCTCAGGGTGATGGGTGCAGTACATTTCGCCACTTGTGACGAACTGCATCTGTTATAGGCAGAGGCAGAGGTGACCGCAAACACCAGGTGGGGATCGTGCTTGCATCATCATAAAAAAAGATAGTAGGAACAGATATTTTGTTTGCTTAATCACACTTATATTATATATGCGAAAGTTTGTGAGTGAAGATATGTGTGTGTGTTTGTTAGTCCTTCACGATGAAACGGCTGAACCAATTTCGATGAAACTTTAAATAAAGGTAATTTAAGTTCTAGATCAGTACATGGAATACTTTTCATTATAATCGTCATCATTTCTCATCGGGGTCACGTGGGTGAAACCGCGGGCTGTAGCTATTTACTATACATTGAGCACTTTGACTGCATTTGAGTCTGGATTGTCTGAACTATCGCTATGTTGCTCAAATGATTTCAATTTTGTAGCCATAGTAGTAGTTATGGTATTTTTTTAGTTTTTTAGCGCTTCTCAAATATTTTTTTTAATCGTAATATAATATATCTATGTAATATATTTTCTCTGTCTCTATAGAAGGGCCTATGTCCATCCGTTGGTGTGAAAATGTGTTCTAAAATTCAAATAGGCTAACGGTCAACGCACACTGATCCACCCGGCCAAATTTTCGACACACCTCAACATCAGCCATTCAGTATTTATTTTATGAAACTTCGTATCGCAAGACAAACTTACGAGTATCGTCGCGACTTAGGACAAGCTCGTGTATCGAGTATATGTCGAGAATGAGGTTGGTATGCTGCCGTAACAATATGTGTGCCTTGACTTTAATTCCTAAATAAGATTTGAATTACTTTTCTTATTAATTGTACTTATCTTTAAGGTGTATTTAAATACATACGCTTGTTGATAATTTTATAAGATTATACAATACTTACTCAGTTTCATTTTTACATAAAAAAATATTAGAAGAAGAAGCACGTGCAGTGTGCACGGTAATAAAAAAATATTCCTATACAATTTACAACAAAATGTGTGTGGCTGACATATCAATTTATTGGCAAAACTTGACAGTCATTCTCACCGATTAACTTGACCACTGAAGTTGAATAACCGTCTTACCAACTATTACATTTCCGTCTTTTTATAAAACTTAAAATGTGTATTCTTAGACAGGCGTCAATGGAAATCCAAAATTGAAAATTCACGTTCTTTTAAGAAGTTAGGTGTAAAAGAAATTTGCAAGTAAGAAAACAACAATGATGGGTGATTGGCCTCTCCATTGCATTCTTATAAATATCGTCGGTCACTCCAATTCAACAATGAAGTATATTAGGCTCGTAAAGTTGTTTAGAATTTCTATTCGAAAAAATTTTGCTTTTATGGTTTAAAAATATTATTTAAATTGACTGTATGCCTTCTCTTATAGCGTCGGCGTAAATTTGTAAGCTTGTATTGTGAATTATATTATAGTTTAATCGTATAGGCAAATCGTTGTCAGGGAGAGATCGCTGCCTACCGGTAAGACTGATGAACTGATTTCCTTTATTATCTGTTCCTAAGTTTTGTTAGCCGGTTGGGTGCCGGGCTAGAATGTCATCCTCATCTCTTTCCGTGGGTGTCGTAAGAGGCGACTAAGGGACAAGTACCGAAAGGTGGGCAGCTTACTGAGAAATTTAAACCTATGATCCCGAAGACGCCTCCAAGCGTGGGAATAATGGCAAACCCCGTTTATGGTGGAGGCGTTTGTTCAATAGTGGATGTCTTCCGATAATGATGATGATGAAGTTTTGTTTATATCTCTTTCTTAATGTGCAATCAAGTGTTGTATTGTAGTGTTGTTTTATGTTATGACTAAACACGAACATAACTAAGGTCTTTTAATTAATTTAATTGAATACATTTAACCAGCTGAAGTACCCTCGGATCTTATTGTTGTAAGTTTATTTGAGGTTCTGATGACTTATAATGATGATAACAGCTCTGAAATTGACTAAATTAGAGAGGGACACATAGATATAAAAAGATAAATTTGTAATTTTATAATAGTATAGATTCTGTCCTTTATAAAATCGAAAAAGGTTCATTGAGGTGGCTCGAAGGAAAAAAAAAGATATAAAGACAAGCAGACTGATAGACAAGTAACTATGCGTGTAAATACTGAAAACTTACATTTAAAGTGTTTATATCTGTGTGCAAACTAACCTACAAATTAATATAACCTACATATTAATTTCATATTTTTATATAGCTAACACGGCACTTTAAATTGCACCTACAATAAAAAACGCATTGTAAAGAAAAATATTCTTTGTCAATAAAAAATATTCCAATCCCTTTGGTATTTATAAAACCTGCACCAAATGCCGTAGTCAAAGCTCAGGAAAGGGTTCCCGCGCGTCCGAGACTTTTTGAAAATCGTGACTCGTCCCTGCTCACAGCATCACGAACTCTGTACCGTTATAAACAGATTCACGTATCTACTTACTCTTAAGAACACTTCTTATAGTTAGAAAAGGATGGATAAAGTTTGTAAGCACCGACTGAAGCTGAAGGATTGAGCTCAAAAGTGCCTACATATTATATTCTTTGTTTTTGACGTGTTGACGTATTGAAATAATGTTTTGGTCAGTCGGTATGGGTGATTGTGTATCAATTTTTAGTCTGATATCAAATTCAAGTAATAAAAGTCTTGAGAAGTCAATTTTAGAAGGCTAATAACGATTCGTTGCTATTTTCTCAGCTCGCCTGTTTTCGCAATAATATGCATGTATATTTATTTATTTACACACTTATACATATACAGCATTACAGAATTAATTTTCCAAGGCGCTATACACATAAAACTTAAAAAAATATATTGTTAACATGTCATTATCAATATTAAAAGCTAAAATTAAATTAAATTAGTCAGTCTTCATTTTGAATTTACCACAATAATTTAGAGGGTGCAGTTATTTATAAAGACTTAGCCACATAACAATATAACATAGTACCAGTTCAATAGTAAAGAGAAACTTTACATTATTCTTATTTATGGCACGGCCAATTTTTGACCACTTTATTTTGTTCGAATTTCAAAGTAGGTAATGAAAATAATATACAAGGTCTAGTTTATTTTTATCTTAAGCTGCTGAGTATAAATCTTGTGCGGAATAAAATTAACGGAATCTAAAATGCTATAAAAATGAATATTCAATGCATAACTAAACATACAGACATTGAAACTGTAAAGTGGTTGCCATTCCACTTTTTTTCTATAACGACAAAATATTGATAGTTTGTTGAACAGGAGACTTTTGCAAGAAAGCTTCTGCGTTTGTTGAAGGAGGTCCAAAAAACTAAAAAGTTTCTCAAATCGTCGCGTTTATTTTGTATGGCAACATTGCTCATTACTGGTTCTTATTTTACGCCAGTGTTTGGTAATAATTAAACATTTTATATTAAATCAATAACATAATTCCATATTAAATGAATTATATTTTTAGAAGACTTTTTAATGTCAATTTTTGAATTATATTTTTTGCGGTATACTACGAACTGTATACAAGTCAACACAAACTACAATAAAAGCATTTAGACAATCTACAAGCCATTGCAGACTCACAGGCAGTCCAATTGCTCCAGCCCACTAACAGTTGGCCGCGTGCTGAGCATGCTAGCAGCATTGCCCCGCATGGATTTCAATTATATATTATTCGTTGAGCCATATACGCGATAGCATTTTGATCTCGAGTCGCATCGACCAAGCTTTCCGATAATTTTTCAGAAAATACGATGAGCTCCCTACGGACCCAACGTCTCCACAGCAAACAGCTCATATATGTAACCACTGAACCGATATATTACCCCGTGGAGCGCCGGGTTAGAGTTGCACCTCCCATATCATACCGTGGGTGTCGTAAGAGGAGACTAAGGGAAAAATACTAAAAGGTGTGCAGCAGCACCTTCTAAAGAACTGCCATCTTACACTACGATCCTCAAGCCGCCTGCCAATCGTGGGTATTATGGCAAATACCTCCCTTAATTGGGGAGGCTGTGTTCAGCAGTACCTACAACTATAACCGATATATTGCTATTGTGTTCTAAGTGGATGAAACATGATAAAAACCCGTTAATCACTCATAAACAACTAAATCATTTCGACCAATAAAAATATTACACCTACCGTAAAATGACATCAAGTTAACCTCAAATAAATCTTAGTTTTCAACAAAACAGAAAAGTTAATATGAAATTCCATAAATATTACGTTAATGTACACACGAACATGCGTCAAGCGTGACTAAGCTTAATTCGTAAACGTAAGGAATATCTTACCACGACAGGTGCGTAACTAGGCTAAAGTCGTGGGGAGTAAACGTAATTTTTTGATATAATTCTTTTGTTCCACCGATGTTTTAAAAAGGAGGAGGTTCACAATTAGTTTGTATCTATTTGCAATTTTGTAATAGACTGTATTTTTTGTGTGTTACCACTTAACTCTATCCAGAGTGTACCAATTTTGAGGTTTTTTTTTTGGTGCTTGTTAATTGTTTCCATTTAAATTTGAGTGATATATGACGAGTAGTATATGAGTTAACTGTAATAATGTGTATTTTATGTTTGAAACCCGATTTTTTTGGGTAAATATTAACTATTTCATTAATACTCGTAAAACTTTCATACATTGCTATATTCTGCTGACACTGAAAAAATATCTAGCAATCATTAACTACATAAATTCTTAGATTCTGAAATAAACAGAAAAAAACATTAAGCTATCGGTATGTAGCCTTTACATCGTAAAAGACACTCCACTATACATGGGATTAAAAATTACTGGGAAATGGGGGCATTTGTGCCTTCCCATTTGAGGATTGCAGGCGTGAGGACATGTTCTGTTACATCTAGCTTGAAAAAACTATTAAGTATTACATAAAACTAAAAAAAAATACATTTTCGGTAAAATGTGGGTTACTCCACTTCGCTCCATCCTGACTACGTTCTAGTACAATACCATGATTCAATGTATGCTCATCGTATCCCTTTATAGACGCTTAAATCTTATATTGTATCTATTATGCAATCGACGCTTGTGAATGTAACTATGGGAACACAGCGAAGGTTTTAATATTAAACCAAACAATGTTGCAATTTTGACTAATAATTTGACGTTACGTTGTGAACATTAGTGATTTAATTGCTTTATTATCGACGTCAGGATTATAGAGTATCGTAACTTGTAATTAAAAATATTGCCAGTGTTTATAAATTTATTGAAAAATCTGTGTTAAATACAGTAAAAATAATAGTGCTCAACTTACCCTGACTTTATAAAAAAAACGATACATCAAAATCTTTACGCTTTTGTAGTATAGGTAGGAAATAAATATAATTTCATAGCAATTATTTATGTTATAACTACTATAAAATTATTCAAGATTTTATCTTACTAAATGATCAATGTATAAAATTTAACCCTAAAATTTGTATTATAATCATATTTTTTTAGGCGCATTTAGAGATAATATGTAGAATAGGTAGGAATACATATAATATATTTAGGTGTGAACATGAACAGCAAGGGTTTACGCACATGAACCTTGTTAGTTACCTTTTAATTTCAGCCCTTTCCATAAAAAACCTAGTTTCGTCATATTTTCAATACCAAGTGTTCAAACACGGTGAAATGTTGCATGCATGATGCATGTCTTTAGGCCTAATCAGTGCTCCTGGTTTACCAGTTTTCCTTAAAATTATGTATAATAAAAATTATATGGAAAACTCGTTTTGTAAGAGAATACTTATTTTTACATATAGAGATAAAATCTATATCTATATATATATAACAAAGAGGATAGATTTGTATTTTTGTATGTAACGAATAAACTTAAAAACTACGACCGATTTGAAAATTATATTACTTTTAGAATCGTACACTATCCCTGATGAACTACGCTATAGAATGTTTTCAAAAAAATAGGGATCCGTATGAAAACTTCGATAATGTAATCTAAGGTGTGAAAAAAAAATCGTTATTTTGCGTATGCTGCGGACATAGTTGCAATTTTATAGAGGACATCAATATTTACAAAAAAGTGTGCATAAGCATATGTCTAACTGTTACAGTTATGACACTTTTTATGTTTCTATTTATATTTTTGTTAAAAACCCGTGCAAAGCCGGGGCGGGCCGGTAGTGATAATAAAACGAAAATATTGCAAAACACAGTCATGTTAAACTAAAGGACATGCATGCAAAATATTACCGAGTTTAAACTCTTGGTATCGAAAATATGACGACCTACGTTTGTATAGGAAGCGTTTAGAACATACCTATAAACTAACTTTTAGTGACTTCAACAAAACTGTAGCGTCACTTTAAATGCGCTATCATAGGTGCCTCTTCAACGGTATTACGTCATCGATCCACGATAATCCGAGAGCAAACTCCCAACTATTACTACGGCAGAACGCAGAGAAAGTTGCCTAGCTCGGATAAAACTATATTTATTGGCATTGCATATTCAACATATCCCCGGGCATATTCCAACAACCATTTTCACCAGACCTTACTCTACAGCTATACCTAGATAGTTGGTGTAAAAAAGGACAGGTCCAGGTAATGTGGTTTTGTATGACGTGGCGGTAACTAGTTTTATGTTCTGTTTAGTAGCTGTGGCGGTGAGGTGGTAGTCTCCTGAGTGACTACAAATTATACAATGGCTAGAGTTATGGACGTAGAACCTCCTTTACTGAGTTGATAACTCAAGCCTAGGTAAATATTTTGTAAATTATTAGGTATTGAATCTTATCAATTAACCTTTAATTAAAGTAATGTATAAAGCTAAGTAGAGTTAAGGAAGCAAGAGTAATTCGTAATTATTGTACGAGTTAAGCAAAACTTTTATCAAGGTAGATACTAGTAAGTTAAAATCCATGGTCTCTGCCCACACCTCCGGGAAATGCATATAATTATCTTTAAAAAAACTCCATTGGAATTTTTATGTATTTGATAGGTTAGCTTTTACCTCAACTGGCTCGATGCGGTCAACCATTTAGATCTACAATTACGACAGACCTAAAATTACTGGCTCTCAAATACAGCGGGAAAACACGGTTTATAACTTGGCAACAGATTTAGGGTAGTAGCTAGCCAGGCGGGCAATCACTCTACCCTATAAATGCCCTACCATCACGCGAACATACTCGCACTAGGTAAAAATTGTGACGATGACTTGCTCACTGATTTTGTTTATGTACTTATAGATTTTAAAACACAATAAGATCAAAGAGGACTTAATGTTTAGTGACATTATCTACCAGTTATCCTATAAGCTACGAATAATACTTTATTTCTTCGTAGCCTATATGTGTAAGATGAATAATTACGACACACTAAAGAAACAGTGCAAATAAACAATTGATTCACAAGAATAAATTTATATTACTTATAAAAGAACACAAATGTGAACGAGAAGAAGAGAAAATGCCTTTATCTTCTTAAACAATAGTATAGTTCCCGTACACTGCTGTAAATAGCCATGAATATAGATATTTCTCTTCAGTACCTATATCATTCCTGAAATCGAAGGGGATCGACACAGAATAGAGTTGACGTCTTTCTGAAATGCAGTTCATCACACCCTAGTCTAGAAACTTTGCATTGAGCTGTTGTCTATATGAGATGGACACTAACCCCTGAACACAACCGCTGAAGCTGTTCCAATATTCTTTGTTCGACGCGTCTGCGTGGAGTCGAGTCTGTGAACTAGAGGTTTGATATTTGATTGGTAGGTAAGTACTCTACTAGATTATTAGTGGTCTAGCGGCCCGCCCCAGCTCTGCACGGATATTTACCAAACAATATAAATTGAAACACATAAAAAGTAATAATTGTGACAACAACTGTAATAGTTAGAAATATGGGGTCCGGATTTTTTTGGAGATATTGATGTATTATATAAAATTGTTGTACATCACTTTGCTCTATTGTCAACAATTTCCTCAGCGTACACGATATAAAGGTTTTTTAGTTTTTATTTTGACACGCGGGTTACATTATCGAAATTTTCATACGGATCCTTAAGTTTTGTAAAATATTCTATAGCTTATGTTCATCAAGGATAGTGTAGGATTCTTATGATGAAATATTTTTTCAAATCGGTCAAGTAGTTTTTAAGCTTATTCGTTACATACGAAAATACAAATATTTCCTCTTTATAATATTAGTATAAATTGGAAACAATAATAATGTTTTATTAAAGGTAGAAATTCACACCTGGAGCGGGAAATTAAACAGTTAGCGCTCTTGTAGCTAGGTTTGCTAACCATTCTAAAAATTAATTAATATTATTCAGTAGGAAACCTTTCCCTTAAAACGGTTAAAAAAATACGTTTACCCCTAACATATATAATCTATATTTAACATATATAATCGATGCAGTAGAAATATAAAATTCCAACATTATTCATTTATACTTTACCTGAGTATTAACGTAAAAATATTCTCTTAATCTCGCGTACAAGTGATGAAGTAAAAATGTAAGATGACCTAGCAAAAACGAAAATGATAATGTTGAAATTTTCAATTTTTCGCCATAAACTGATATATGTAACAACCGAAGAACATATTGCAGAGTAAGTTTTAGTTTCATTTTTATGGCCAGTTTATGTGCCAATATCGCTGCATAGTGAAGGTATCTAAGATTATGCCGATTGCTTAACTTTTACAAAAAAATCTCAACTTACGTTACAAAAAAAAACACTGCAAAGTACAAAAAAATACTGCAAAGTAATCATATCTAAATAACATATGTACAAACTTTTTTATATTAACGAAAACAGATGTTCCTCGCAAAACAAACAGCCCATTAATTGCCACATTAAAAAAAAAACCTAGTTGGGTTTAACCAGTAATTCCAATAAAAATTGAACTTGAACTATTTTCTGATTTAAGTAGATGAGACAACGGCAATAACGTAAAAATAATGTACATGCATAAAGTTGCAAACTACCAGTCTAGGCAGACAATAATAGAGACTTATGTGTGGCAACATTGTCTCGAACACATCGGAAACGGTCGGGGTCTGTCCGACGTGGACGGACACTGCACGGCGGCAGATTATCGCGAACATGACGGGTTACATGAGAGAAACTCTAAGAGATACTTACTGTCAAGCGTTACTCATGGGTAACGAAAAGGTATCAGATTTGCAAAATACCTAGAGTGAGTGCAAAAAAGAAAGGGGGTAACAAAAATATACATATCTGATTTGATAAATACTTTAAGTAAGTGCGAAAAAAGGGAGGGGTAACAAAATATAAATATATCTGATGTGAAAAATACCTACAGTGAGTGCAAAAAAAGGGAAAGAGGTAAGAAAAAGATATCTTTTAATATTGTTAGGTTTGCAATAACGCCTGCTGTGCGGATTACATTACAAAAGATATCTATCAGATTTGCAAAATACATAGAGTAAAAAATGGGAGGGGGTAACAAAAATATATCAACGTGGTTTGCTAAATACCTAGAGTAAATGCAAAATAAAGGAGGTTTACCGACCCTAAATAGATGGGTGAAAAGTATATGATACGTGCAAAGATAAAGTACCTAACCGGAATGCATGCGTATTTACAGCAAATCTTTATAATTAATAGTGTACAGGATCTTATCTATTTGATCTTGGTTTATTAGTAAGGTAGGTTTAGTAAGGTATTTATAATCTTTCATAAAATTATATTTTGGAAGCATGGCGGCCAACTACTACTACTTATATTATATAATGTCAGCGTATTATATAATTAGCATCCCTTATAACTGTGTTCCCCCTAAGGTATGTAAGAATGCCCGCCTAGTAATATAATTGTTTGATAAATTTCTCAGTTAACTTAAAAAATAGCACGGACCCTGGAGTCTGCGAAAAATCTACTAATTATTTATTTATTTTTAAGCTCTAGTGATGTCCCATGTATGTAAATAACCCAAAACTGCCTGTTTCCCTATTTAAAACTTCGATATGGAGTGATATTTTAATATCACGGAGTTGATATACATCTACAATTTTTTTAACTAAGTAATATAAAAAGAATACTTACTTATTCTACCTATATAATGTCTCATTCTTCTATCTGTCTTATCTTAGTTTACTTAATTGTAATTGTTACCTACAACCTCTTCTAAATGGTTTACATTTCTGTACAGGTAACGATGACTCTTTTCCATTGAAACAAACTGTTAAATTTTTGGCATTTAAACTCGTAGAAAAATTGTTATATGATCGGAATTGCCCCCTAAAATAATCTTGAACTGGCCGGTCACTTATTCATACATACGTTGATGCATAATCACTCTCTTATTTGATGTCTAAGCATAATATCAATTTATCCCATCACTATCTAGGACTGTATTGTTTACATTTTAATAATATATAACTTGAATGTAAATAGCCTCAAAAATCAATATGAAATTGTTTCGATGCAGAAATTACCTTTTTAAAAATCAGTTGAGCTTGTAACCTAGATAATGATTATACTCGTATCAATCGATATCATGCTTAGTGCTGGATCTAAAACCTCAAAGAGAGTGATCAAATCACGTTTCGACGTTTGTATGTAAAAGTGACAGGCCAGTTTATCCTAGGCTCTTATCCCATCAGCATTGATTAGTGAGATGTGTTAGAAACTTGTAGAGGAGCAAAGTGAATTAAAAAGTTCTCGCTGGCAATGTGAACATTTAGCTAACAACTATTTTGTGTGAGAAAATCGATTTAGTCTCTTCGTCGTCGGCGAAAATCGGCAAAAGCTGCATTATTTATTTTGTTTACTTGATTTGATTTTCTGTCAATAGGTATTAACCGCAAATCAATAACTGTTTAGAAACGATTGTGATTTTATAACTTTTCAATTGTTTTATCTCACGGATTAAACAACATTGTAGTGTATCCCTAATAAGCCTCTATTAAGAAGGCTTTTCTAGCAAAATAACCAATAAAATATCAATTTCAAAAAGGCTTAAATTAACTTTGAGTGAACTTAATGTGCCCATCGCAGACCCCCTTCGTTATGACGATAAAGAACAAGCCTTCTAACTTAATTTAAGATGTTGTAAAATTATACGAAGTATTAAAATTTGTCGTTGCTTTTAATATGTAGTAAAACTTGACGTTACACGGCCTGGTGCTGCCAACTTTCTTGTTAATGTCCCTAGAAATTTGTGGGGGGATCTCTAGATCGTGTAATGCGTGGTACTCATTGGGGATTTCTTAGGGTAAAGTATATTCGTGTAGGCTTTTATTTTCATTAATTTAATAAAGGGTAACATGAAATTTGTTTCAATTTAAATGCGATTAGGATCATATAAATTAAACTTTTAATAAATAGGATTAATCATTATAGAATGTAAGTATATAATCAATATCTGAGTATTGAGATATCCCATTCCAATTAATATTCTATTATGACATTATATCTAATTTGTTTTTTGTGTGAAGGTTAGTGTTGGTGTTAACAATAAAATAGATATTTAAATATTAGGAATATTCTAGATAGTTTTCTAAGGAGAAATATAACAACTAAAAATGAAACGAAAAATATAAGTTAATAAATTACGCGCATATATTCATTAGTAATGTTAGTTGTATCTACAAATAAATAAACTTAAGTAAATTGTGAACGCGATATTACCGCATTTACGGAATATTTACATATGAGTAACTACTTAAATTATATTATCACAACCGTCATTAAGTCATAAGAGAACACGAGTATCTTTGACTGTCCACGAGCTTTCAGAGCTCAAACGAGAATTTCTATGAAGGTACATACGATACGAGAACAATAAAGTCTCTACTCCCCAATAGGGTCGCTGCGCGCCGTGTCGTCGAGGAGCGAGAGTTATTATCCCCACATTCACAAAGCATTCTAGCTTACATATACGTCCTAATACGGTTAAATACGCGGAAACCCGATAAACCAACTTGCCCAAGTGACAAACGCATTCGCCAATACCTCAAATGCGTGCCCTGTCCCCCCTATCTAGACATCAACCCCCCTGATCTGTCTTTGGGAGCTTATTATCCCAAAACTTAAAAGGTGACGATGTACTGGCTTCTCCCATTCGGGGACTACTCGTATAATTCGGAGGTAGACGTGTGGGCGTCGATAAGAAGCTCCCATAAGACAGCGAGGAGTTGACGCCAAGCGACGTGTCCAACGTTGAATAGTACCCTGACGAAGCGGCGGAAGGTGGCGGAGGTGCTGGCGGGCCTTGTTGAACCCTACTGGCCTCAGCGTACGCATCCAAATGCGTTCTCACTAAAGAAACCAAATCTCCGTAATTCCCAACGCTGCTGTAAGCGCCGGCCACCCTGTAAAGCAACAACCGCGCCTCCCCAAAAAGACTATCCAAAATTTTACCTGTCGTGAAGAGGACGATCGCCTTCAGGCAGGAATACTCCGCGGAGTCCACGTGGAGGGCTTTTAGCTTCTCCACTTGTTCCTGGAAGATCCTGATGTGGTCCATAAAGGCGACTACTCTGTCCGCCGCCATGGGCGACGCGTGGAGCCCGGCGGCGGCGAGTAAGGGGGCCACGTGCAGCGGCATGGAGCACTGGGACGCGTTCAGCACGAAGAGCTCCGACCAGACGAGCCTTAGCAGCGCGACTTGGTCGGTCACTTGGAGGTCGGGGAAGAAGGGGATGTTCCGCGCCCATTCGACCGCAGAGAACAGTAATCTCGCGGCCAACTCGCAGATGTTGTCGATGCCCATGACATTGGTCGGTTGTACGCACTGGCCATATCTCGACGTGGGGTAGGGTTCCGCTCGGAGTAGGAGCGAGATATAGGAGGAGAGGTACGGATGACTGTTGAGGCCTGACGTCGGGTCGCCGTTTGTTAACGCGAACTGGCCAGGCAAGGAGAGGCCGGTAGGTTGTGTTGGAGGTACCCGACCTCGCTGTACAGCTGAAACAACAGAGACGCCTTAATTAATACTACACCTTGGTCTTTAATGAAGTCATTTGATATAGTTATGGCGGGACGTGATCGATAGATTATGGCTTAATTTGATTTTGTAAGTTTACGATTAATTACGCGTTGATGTGGAATATTCCATTACAAGTTACGTGCGATACATCATTATGTACCTAATAAAATCCATCAGTTTCCTATTATCACAATAATAATTACATACATTTAGCGCAGAAGATATATATCAGCAATTTCAAGACTAGGGTAAATGCAGATTATGTTTGCCAATTTTAAAACTCATAATAACAGTTATAAAAGTTTGTAAAATTCCATCGATATAAAGAAAAAAGGGAGATAGGGTACGCTCCAATGGAGTTATATTGGAGCGATATGATAATATAATGTGTAGAAACTTTTACGCAAGCATATTATGCACACTTCCATTGTATATGAATAAGTCCTACGGTACGACCGCAATGCAATATTCTGCCTCATAGCATGTGTGTACAACTTAGTGAAGGGCATTGTAGCAAGTAAAATTACTAGGCGGTCACCCATCCAATTCATGACCAGAGCGGACGTTGCTTAACTTAACTAATAGGTGATGAGCGGTTAAGCAAACTACGTTACGAACGCTTAAAAAAATGTAATGATGAAGTCATATTTTATGACTGAGGTTTTTGATTTCGTATATATTATATTTTGTTTAAATTGGAACCATATGAGTTCAACCAAATAGCAACAGACCGAAGCGCTCGTAGCGAAGTTTACTTAGCTGTTCTCAACCGATCAGCAAAGTTAAGCAACGTCGCGCGCGGTCATGAGTTGGATGGGTGACCGCCGCCGTCGGTCCCGGTTGTCGTCTTATGATGGCAGTCGTTATAGCATGGTGGTAGGGCATTTTGTGAAACCTGGCTAGCTACCACCATCAAGTAGAAAATCTGTCGCCAAGCACCTAACGGTGTGTTCCGGCAGCTGTCCTTGAGAGCCAGTATTTCTAGGTTAGCCTGAACAACATCTTCGACCACATCATCACTTACTATCAGGTGAGATAGTAGTCAAAGGCTAACCTATCAGGCATAAAAAAAAATACCGTCAATTCAAGCCCGTATAATGCAAATGAGCAGTTTGACAAAGCTTTGTAAACACAAGTCTAGGTCATAATTCAGGTCATATAATTCCCATAAAATCACTTGGAGCCCGTTCATTACAATTAGCATACGAAACTTCGTTATGGGCGCCGCCGCCCGCCGCCGTCATTGTTTAATAGAGGTCTTAACAACCAGCCCATAGTGTGTAAACTACTTTACGTCTTGCTATGGATACAAAGTACCCTTTTTTATGTCATTGTGACGAAACAGGTACGAGGTCCACCTGATGTAAAGCGGATTAACTTCTGCCTATAACAGATGCATTTCGTCATGTGACGAATAGCACTGTGCTGTGTCATACTGTGATTATGAAGCAGTGATGGCTCAGTGGCATTGGCTATGGACTGCCGCGCAGTAGGTCCATGGTTCGAATCCCGCCGCGGGCTTGAGCTTCACCGCATGGTGGAAGGGCATCGATCACCCTCAAATAGAATATCTGTCCCCAAGCACCTAACGGTGTGTTTCGGCAGTTGTCCTTGAGAGCCAGTTATTCTAGGTTAAGCCTGTTAACACCTTCGACCACATCATCACTTACCATCAGGTGAGATTGTGGTCAAAACTTAGTAATCAACAATAAAATATTTATATATATATTCAGTTGTTAAGTCTCGTATGTGTCTGTAACTCACTCAAAAGTCAAAATCAGTTATTATTAAAATATTGTACTGCAGCGTTCAACAAATATTATGGTAGAGACACTTCGAGAAGAACGGAAAAGACTCATGGCAATTTTTTTATGTCCTTACTCTTTTACAATTTGTTTTGTTCTCTAAAAAGGAGGTGGTTCAATAAAGGTGTGAATGAAGATTTTATTTATAATGAAATAATTATTTTATTGATTAAAGGCAGACGCTGACGTATTTGGCGAAAAATTAAAAACGCTTTTTTGGGTTACTAAATTGTCTAGGTTATAAAATACGATGGTTATTAATATATCAAGGGGGTGGTGTGGAATAGAAATACAATACTTATTACAATAATTCTCCGTTTTTACTCCGTTTTAACTGTTTTATACGCGTTTGTACATTATAGTAATACATTGATGAAACTCTACCAGCTTTACAATTTGAACTTTGAACTTTGTAGATTGTAGAGTGTAATCGTATTAGTTTTTTAGTTTCTAGTAATTCGTTTTAAATTGACGCAATACTCCATTGAATTCTTGATACTTTCTAATAAGTATACAACATATTTGTAGTTTAAAGTTACTTATATATTATAAAATAACGTTTTGGATAATATTATGACAGAGAACTACAATTATTTGATAATAACCACGTTATTTATACTAAAAAAATCTGTATCAGTCGGATTGTACACTGCTGAACACAGTCTCCCCCTTTTCAGGGGGGTTTTCCATAATCCCCAAGCTTGGCAAGCGTCTTGGGGATCGTAGTTTAAGTTATCAGTCCTTCAGAAGGCGCTGATGCCCACCTTTCGGTATTTAATCTTTTTTCTCCTCAACACCCACAAAAAGCAATAAATAAAATTAAATTTATCTCAATTGGATCACTATTGTCGATCTATAATCAATAAAATTTGCCATGCATTGTGACTCTTAACTACCAATAAAATTTATTGTTTTTGTGGAAAGATAAGATTCCAGTCCATGGTGCCATAAATTATAATTAATTTTGAAGCCTTCATCTTTAATAATGATCTTTAATTCGTCGGATAGTTTATTAAGGAACAGAGAATTCTGCAATCAAAAGCTATCGTTAGTATAAAGTTAGCAAAACTACTTTCTTACTCAGATAACTACTTTTAATTACATGAGTAGCTTATAATTCAATAACATAGTAATTATAGTTATTTACTTATGACAATAACAAATCCAAACCCATAACCTACGTTTGAATATATCGCTATAAAAATAAGTTTATAACTGCTCAAGATTATTAACATACTATACGATATCTACTAATTCATTCAAAAAAAAATGTTTACTTTGATTGATCGAATAGCAATCGAATCGAATGAAAAAATGCCCGTTGTTTCACATAACAACGAGGCATTTCAAAGATCGTGACGCCACAAATCATCGGTACAACGCGAGACGAATGGACATGAAACCGCGGAATCGCGGCTAATCGTGTAATCGCTCGTCTAGCATTCGGATGTACCACAGCACTACTTCTCCAGCCAACACGGAACAAAAATCCGTAGCGCGCGAAGAATTTCGAATTTTCGAACGGTCCACGTTTTTTGGCGGCAAGAACGAATGCTCGGGCACGCGCGCTTTGCTTTTTCTTTTTTAGTACCTTTTGTCAGATTGAAGACAAGAAAATAAACGCGTAAACAGGTTGTATTATATTTTTTTATTCCAACGACAAGTTGAAATACCACTCGGTTATTTTGTTGCACGATCCCATAGTTTATTTGTGCTCCGTGCTTCAGAATAAACGAAAACATAATGATCGATAGGTTCACGTGAACAAAACAATATCGATATTTATTTACCAACAAAATATCACGGTATCAATCATCGGTACAACACGCACGCACGAATTACGGGTTACATCAACAATTCAATTAAAGTGTTACATCGCTGGAATAATTCCGTTTGAATTAGAGTAATTGCGCGCGTGATTAGCCGGTTTCAGAAGGAAATGTAGGCCGAGAGTTCTCCCACGCCGTCGACACCTCGCCTAATAGCGCGTCATTACGCTATCTGCCGATACATCTCCGCTCCGCTCGCTTGCTCGCTCTTCGAGTCACCGCTCTCAACTTCGGCGGTGCTCAACCGAGATCCACTACCCATCACTATCTCGATTATCGATGACCGCTCGGACAAAGCGATTGTTTGATCGACCACTAATTACAATTTAAATTCCTCAAAACCGATTCAATCTTAACACTTTCTTAATACGTTCGAATATCGATATTGACATATTTTATGAATGGAATTAATGGAAATTAATGTAAAGTGGCGACGATATGAGTGGGCATCCCGTAAGGTTAATATTACTAGATCCATTAGCGATCATTTGCATACGGCTACGTCTCATTTTGGATTTCTCTCGTATATCTTCACTTTAAATTAAATCGTCCGACACGGCGGCAGCGCATACCTCATGGGATTAAGTGAAAATTATCAATGTTTATATTAGATATAAATTAAAGACTACCTGATAACGGATCACCGTAGGTTTCTGTAAATAAATAATATTTTTACATTGTTAACAATTAATAAAACGTAAAGTTTATGGCCGCTTATAAATACTTCAACGAAATTAATAAATGTTTAATCCGCGACAACATTCGTCCTTTTCGTTTTTTATTAGACGATGAAGTCTGACTGAAATTGCAATTAATAACAAAATCCTATTGTGACTGATTTGTTGTTTATGGTGATAGAAAATATATAAAAAGGTGGATCAATTTTTTTAAATAATTTATCTTCAGTCAGCTAATCAGCAGGCTTATAATAAAAATGTTAGTTGATATAAGAAACTCTAAAGCTCTTCTACAAAATTTCAGAGCAAATTTATTATTTTTATTGTATCTTGTATGTATGCATCTACTACTTAAGTCAGTATGTAAGTGAGATTATAATAAATAAAGCAGCAATACGAGCTCACGAGTGGACAAGCTATAATAAAAATTAAGAAGGTATCTAGTTCAACTTTGAATAAAGCACACGTTTTAAGGATCCTATATATATCTATAGACATTATCCTTACACTCTCTTGTTGCAGAGGCTGTTATTGGAAAACGAAAGAACAGCCTTGAGCCTTCTTAAACTAAAATATATGAATATTAATTAAACAGTTTAGAGTTGTTTAATTACTATGTGTACTAATCGTGAAAACCTAAGACAACATTAAAATATATGAAGATGTAAAATTTTTGAATTAGCATGACCCCTTCGTCAACAAAACAAATAAAAATAACTGACCAAGCGTGAGTTGGGCCTCACTCCTTTAAGGTTCTAAAACAGTTTGTTGGTTTGATCACAGCTATAAAAGTAGGTTGGGTGTTTTTGGTATTTGTGTTTTTTTTTATTCCTGATAGGTTAGCCTTTGACTACTATCTCACCTGATGGTAAGTGATGATGTGGTCGAAGATATTGTTCAGGCTAACCTAGAAGTACTGGCTTTCAAGGACAGCTGCAGGAACACACCGTTAGGTCTGGCGACAGATTTTCTACTCGGTATGGTACGAGTTTCTTACTACCTACTTTGTGCGATAAACATCGTACCAAAAATAGTCTACAGTTTACAACTTTGACTTGCTTTTATTAATTTATTTTACGGATAAAATATGTTTGTGTAGTTGTACCGTACTCAATGAGCTATAATCAATAATACCACATATCCTAGGATGCAAAAAGTTTTATTTTATCGACAATATTCTTATGTATTGGCACCCCACTAAAATACAATTTTATGTAATTTGTAGATCTCATTTTTTATTGTGACGGAACAAGCACGATGCCCTGTTGAGCGGTAACAGATGCATTTCGTCACTTGAAGTATCCTCCGACATAAGGTTGTTAAGTCTCATGTGCGTACATGGGTGCAGACTCATACCCTTTTACCCGGAACACAGCAATGGCAGTACTTTTTTTATTGCTGTTAGGTAAGCCTTTGACCACAATCTCACCTGACGGCAAGTGATGATGTTGTCGAACGTGATAAAAGGCTTTACCTAGAATTACTGGCTATCAAGAACAGCCGCTGAAGCACACCGTTCGGGGCTTGACGACAGATTTTCTACTTGAGGGTGGTCGCTGCACCATGCGGTGAAGCACAAGCCCGCGGCGGGATTCGAACCATGGACCTGCTGCGCGGCAGTCCATAGCCAATGCCACTGAGCAATCACTGCTTCAAAAGTACTTTTCTGGACGAACTGGTTACCAAAGAGTTCTACCGCTTCTAATTTTTATTTTTGAAGGCTACGTTTTACACAAAATATCATAATTTCATATTTGAAACTCACTCCGCTCAGGAGTTAGAGATCCGTGATATTTGGATTCTCTAAAAATAACATAAGGAATATTTAAATCGTAGAATAGCGTATTTCAAACCGGAACACGTATAACCTATATACGTGCACACGCGATTAAATGATCTATTCTAAACTGCTTAAAAAGCTTTTCCTAAAAGGACTGAATACGGTATTAAAACTGTTTTATCCGAAATATATAACGGTATTCGCAGTTTTCACCCAGAAACAGATAATATATATTGTGACTAATCCTTATAATATTGAATATTATTACTATTACTAAAAAATTGCGTTTAATAAGTTGGCATCGTCAGGACCACTACGTCCTAGTTATGATTTGTCATTTGTTATCTTTATCGCCGATGCCGATGGGATATGCTGATGAATATGCTATGAAATTATGATGATATGAACATAAAGTACTTTTATAACTACCGCAATTATTAGTTTATTCCGTTTTTTTAATGTAAATAAGCTTAGCAAGACTTAGTCTTAGCACCTTTGTATTCAACTCACGTTCGCAGAAAATCAAATTGAACAGCTTGTGATTGTCGCTATGATAAACTAATATGTACCGTATTATTAAGGTATAAGGTCTACGATAAAGATGAAGTACAAAAGTATCAATTGCAAAGTAAATATTTGCTCTTGACACAGATTGTAGAGGAAACGAGTGCTGTATCGTTTCTGAGATTTGTTGATGATGCTGTTAATATAGTCAGGAACAAAAGTGGTTAGATTTTCGGTCGGAACTAGAGAACGGTCGCAACTAGTAAGCCTCAAATAAATCTTGTAATTTTTTATTTGAATTCCATTCGTCATTATCTTACTTTTATATTCTACGAGAATTTTTAAGTTTATATTTACCAGTCTATGTGCTCATAGTTTTCTAAATGGTTTTTACACGACTGCTCAAACAAAGGAGTACGAGTATTAAGTTTAGTAGTTTCAGCGTTCATGTATATATATATGTATGTTTGTGAGTTTCTTTATACCACCATAACTTCCAAATAGCTTAACCGATTTTAATGTATGAGATATCGTTAGATGCGTCTTGATATCGCAAGTGACATTAGATACATAAAAAGATTAATAAAAAAGCAATGGTGGATTTTAGACGATACCTAACAAGAAAAAAAATATTATTTTTTCAATCCCATTGAGTGTCTTTTCGAAATGAAGGACTTTAAAAAATAATTGGGCTAAGTAATGTAAGCAGCCTGTTATAGGTTCCTAAGCTGGGAAATTAGAAACTCACCACGTTTTATTAATAGTGCAGTGTTTTCCTCAGTGAGTAAAAAACTCAAAATTAATTATATTTTTTACCAGAATCTACTACTAACTACTCTGCATGTTCTGTAGATATTTTTTTTTGTCTACAAGTATATTATAATATATCTTTGTTTATTTTTGAGACTGTACAGCCAGCCTCTCAGGTATGTGTCATTAACAATTTGCAAGCTAATATTTAAGTATAGTGTTGTGTCATAAGGAAAATATAATATGTCGTATGTTTGCTCTAATTCACAGACTCTGTTTAAATGATCTGACAATTACGACCACTTATTTTTGTTCTGAGATCTTTTGCGGGGCTTTTATACTCAATGACACATGTACGTAAATGTCGCGTTTTTTTCTGTTATTCCATTGTTTATATACACATAAGTTTCAGATTCAATTACAGTATCGTTATTTTTGGCTCTACAGAATTGAAATAAAGATGTACTATTCAACGTGGTTTTAATTTAATGTTTTATCTTACACCCCCAACTCGAATACATGTATTCTTGCCAAGTCAAAAAGTATATAAGTAAAAAAAACAAAATATTAATATTATTAGTAAACATATAAAATATTATTGTACAAAAAAATAATAAAAATCACGAAGTAAATATAATAATAAATAAATATATGATTTTGTAAATTCGATAATTTAGGGGGTTTATTATTCCGTATTTAAAATTAACTTCTAAAAACATATAACGTATTTAATCATCAGATAAAAAATAGCAACCTGATAATATGTTTACGAACATAGTTGTTATCATACGAACTTTTCTTTTAAAGAACTAAAATTCTCTTATAGGTCATTATAAGTGGCCGACCATTAACGACAATATAAATTGTACGTACCCCACATAAGTGGGATAAGGTTTGTTCTTGTATAGTGAGATTAGATCGTTTTACATAATATAATAACAAAGTGCGTTTATATATGTGACCTACGAATGATTATTTTATGAAAACTTAAAAATGCGCAATGCAACATGAAAGGTATCATTGTACTTTCGAAAAAATCCTGAGAAAAATGTTTTACAGATCCAAGCTGTGACAAATATTTTGATAGTTACATTCTTCCGATAGATGAAGCTACTGGATGCTATTAAGATCAAGCTAATTTATTATATTATGTTAGTGTCAAAACGCTGTTGAATATCAATGCACTGAAATTTAATACTTTAATTTTTAAATTTCACCAAAAATTTGTTAATGAGCGTCTAAGCAATTGAAAAATCCTCAACATTGGATACTTAATGCAGAATAGTTCAAACAGTTTAATTAACTTCTCAGTATAAATATAATTAAAAAACAATATACACGATAAATTACTCATATTATGGATAGTACAGATTTTTACTGGAACTATTTTAATCGCTTAAGTCGAAGTAATAACGAAGTTAATTATGCACTTTGATGCAAAACAATATCGGATATACTTTATGATAATGAAGTAGTATAGAATAGAAAATTTACCATCAAGACACAACTAATTTTGCTAAACGATATAACATGATCATATTTGAAAATTTATTATTATTTTTACACGATTGCCCAAAAAAAGGAGTGTTATGTTTTCTGGGTTCAGGTATGTATGTGTGTGAGGTTCTTTATTTCACCATAACGTCTAAACGACTGAACCAATTTTAATGTATGAGATATTGAGATATTTGTCTTAATAGCGCAAGTGACATTAAGTACATTAGGATAGTTAAAAGACTTTTTTAATTTCTGTAATATAGGATTTTAGACGCTATATTATGAAATACATTTTTTTTCTTGTAAACCCTTCGAGTGGTATATCAAAATATAGGGCTTTAAAAACAGTTTCCATTAATATATATAAAATGCAGTATTAATTTCTTAAATTAAATTGAAAATAAATAAATTACAGTCGGGTGTTTTACTTTTTGAATTAATTTATACTTGTTAACATAATTAAAACAAGCAAATTTATTAATTATTAAAAAATACGCATGCCCTGCCCGTAGTGTACTATAGCAAGTGTCACTCGGGATGATAGGATTCTAATGACATACCAAACATCGAAATCTATTCAGACATTTAAAAGTTATGGTGGCATAAATAGCTAACCATGTTTTTTTTTATTTATGCCTGGTAGCCTTTGTCCGCTATCTCACTTGATGGTAAGTGATGATGTGGTCGAAGAGTTTGTTCAAGCTAACCTAGAAGTACTGGGTCTCAAGGACAGCTGCCGGAACACATCATTAGGTACTTGGCGACAGATTTTCTACTTGAGGTTGGTAGCTAGCCAGGCGGGCATTCGCAAAATGCCCTACCACCATGCTATAACGACTGCCATCCTAAGACAACAACCGGGACCGACGGCTTAACGTGCCCTCCGAAGCACGGAAACGCTCAGTAGTAATGTCACTAGCGGTCATCCATCCAACTCATGACCGCGGGCGACATTGCTTAACTTTGTTGATCGGTTGAGAAAAGCTAAGTAAACTTCGCTACGAGCGCTTCAAAATGTATTATATCATACAGGAATCTTATAAATTGTGTACTATTTTTGGATTGTTTTAGTGTAATAACTAAATAATACAAACCCCTTCAATTCAGCTAACATTTTGATGAACAGATAATACAAATATTTGCATCTGTAGGTATATCATAGTAAGTGTCTAAGTACTCATGTGCTCCTAATACATTTTGGTCAGTCCCGTCTAATAGAGATAAACAAAATGTTCGCTAAATCTTGTGTTCTAAATTCTAGTTATTAATTTAAGGTAGTTTTTATTAAAATTTATGTGACCCTAGTCTAAAAGCAGAATACTATTCATTATTGACCGAAATGTTTTTTATATACTTGCCCCATATTTAAATATATTAGCACGTAATAAAAAAGAAATGTAGCTAGATACTATTTATCATACAAAATCTTCACTCAATACAAGCGATAAAATATAATCAGCACCATGTTTTGAATTACCACCTCAGTAAATTCTTCCACATCTAAAAAAGACAAAGATCAGTCGACGATGAAGCAATTAAAAAACGAATAACAAATCATCACACACCTTATCCTTTTCATCAGAACGTTCACATCAAGATAATGCACCTAACATTAACATTTCACTTCTAATGACTGACAAAACGACAGACCCACAAAAACATATAAATAACAAGCTATAAATTGAACCATTAATGAAGACTGCACAGTTTCTAGCTATCAAGCCATTAGTTGATACGTATGATATGGCACATACATCATTGTACAGCATTTTGAATACGTAACTTCATTTACCGTTCGCCTATTTATTTAAGTTGTTAGCCACTATCTCGTTACGTCTCGATACAAGTTGATAATCCGTTATTTATGTTCAACATTTTTCAACGCGATCCCAGCACGCGACACGGTGTCGTACGACAAACCACAACGACAAATTGTCGGCCATCCGCCTTTTGTTGTCCTAACGGTTGTGTTTTGATACCATTAGAAAATTATCGTGTATTACGACAGTGAGAAATATTGTTTCTAATATACAGATTAGAGATTCTTCCGCTACTAATGTAGAAAGTTTCTTTACACGAGAACAGAGACGAATGAGACAAATGATTAGATGTCTGATTATAGACGCCTCCTAGTGACAAATACACTTTTGTGTCTCCACTTAAACAAACTGTTATAGTGAAATGGAATGCTAATACCATGTTGTGATAGAAAGTTATCAATCTGAAAGAATATAAACGAAACAAACCTCCCACAGAGGTTCCATTATCTAAATTAAAAGAAAAATACCGGACACGGAAGATGTTTTATGCAGTAACATCCCAAACAATTAAAATTATCTTTGAGATAAACTACTCAGTATAAATAAAGCTGTTGTACAGCACGTGCTCAGAATTATGTGAATTCCAGCTCTAGCCCTCAACCACATTAGCTGTGACTCGGTTTTTATAATTATCGACTAATTAAATACCACGAGATTTATGGTGAGGCCAGTAACAGGTAAATGTGTTTTAGTTACAGCCGTTGGATGGTTAATGATGCGATGATGCAAAATATATAATGTATATATGTCGAAGTACAAGCTATTAACATTTGAAAGGCATTCAATACTATCAGAAAGTACATTTCCATAAAATTGAGGCAATGCGTCTAGCGCACGTAGTTAACTTTGGTACAGCTACATCTCTAGCCAGTAATAACGTTAGAATGAACTCAAATGATATTCAAATAATGCATGAGGTATCTGAATGAAAATCGTGCATAGGAAACAATAATGTCGGTAAGGAACGTAACGAAACCGCCGCGCAACGAGTCACTGACCACAACAACGTACGAGCAACGAAGGCTTGCGATAATCATAATACGCTTGCAGATATGTGATTAGCTGCGGGGTCACGGAACGGTCGGCGTTAGACAGAGAGCTGGTCTCTCGTCCCATTCTCTGCTGAGGATGCTCGAAGCAAGCCACCGTACCGGACCCGGCGGAGACGGCGGGCAAACGACCGCAGGGCGCCTAAACCGCTATACTAAACTGTGACCTCACGAAATTCTCCGAGCACGATACTGGCGATGATTCACATGTAATGATGGACGTACAGACAAACTGACATACAGAGATGCGGACGCTAGATGAACTTCGAACGACAGGTCCCAAGAAAAAGTTGTGTCAATTTTGAATACCGTCATAATTATTATGGACTGTTTTCATTAATTTTATTGAGCCATCACCAATATTAGCATATTAAATTAGTTTTTGTTTTTAGAAGCGAAGACGTGGTCAACATTTTGTTGATAATTTCTGATTTTGATGGGAGTATCATTCGACCATTAAGCTGTCAACGACGTGTAGATATCTGTTTGTGAATGTTTTAAGCACATTGCTGTCTCAACTCAGATTGTGATCTTCATGTCTGTCAAATGAAATTCAAATTTATCCTACTTCTGCAAGGTTTGATTCGTTTTCACATGATTAAAATCATGAGCTTAAAATATAAAGTGAAACTACAAGGCTGGATGCCAACAAATATTATTATATGGTACGGTACAGAGGGCACGACCAGATGAAACAGGTTTCCTGAGACTACTAACGTAGTAACCAATATACATACAAACCGTGCATTACTCTCTCAAGTATTCGAGATTATACGGCGTTAGAGCGGCCGAGGCGACTGTGAGAAAATTTCACCTGTACGTACTGTCGATTTATCATTGCATATAATTTCGAATCGGATTATACTTGAGCTAAATCGAGATAATAACGTTTGTAGAGGAGACGAAATAGCATCTATGATTTAAATATTTTAAAGGGTAATGGTATCGAAAGCGGTGAATTTGAGTTCGTATTTCTCTTGATTGTATTACACGTTGGTGAGAGAATTAGCGTTGGTGGCGAGGCGAAGCGCTCCAATAAATCACGCGTATAGTTCGTTAGGCACACGCCGACCGCTCACCAGGGGGCCACCTTCGATTCCAGGCTGGCAAGTGGAACGCCATTGAGGTAACCCCCTGTAGGTGAATATTTTGACGTACTATATAGTGGTGTGTCGCGCTCGCCTCTGATGAATGTTACATTCTTTTCTACACTAGATACAGCTCACAGCATGAGTTCATCTGTCGTTATATAAATTATTTCTTTTCGCTTTATTGCAGCAAATTTTTGAATTGTAATGTTATTCATTAACGTTGAATAATATTTACTTATTGTGAACATAAATATTAAATAGTCAAGCAAAAGCATCGCCGTTCCGAACTATGAAAAAGAACTGGTTTTATTGGAGACTCTGAATACCTACGATAAAATTTCAAAATTATTTATTCAAATTCGATGTCTACGGAAATATATATTATATTAAACGATATAATACTTAGCACAGTCTGAATTTTTGCACTGCAATTGATGAATTTGTAATATTTTTACCCGAAATAAAGGCGTCCGTCAAATTTAAAAAAGTTAATTATCGAAATACTTTTACAGACGGATGGAGTCCCGGACGGTGATACATCATCCCAGTGAGAGAATATAAATCACCAAGTGATTGATAGTGGTGTATATCTCACGCTCGTTCGCTAGCTCCTTTTTTAATCCGACACAAATGATTTTACACTTTGATTCCTTTTTGTAGAGCCATTTCGCTTTGGAGTTTACGAGACAACCGAATTGGATTCTGTTCATCCGTATTAGAGATGATGAAATATCTTAAAGCTGCAACTCTTTGAAAGAACATCTATATACCTTGTCACTTGATGGATTATAAAATTTGACTACAACCTGTCGAAATTGTTAAAGACTACAACTGATAAATATAATCATTAAAAATCGGACGGTGACGGAATGTTAGATGGTTGGATTGTTGACATTGTTCATAAAACATCATATGTAAGAAATATATTGATTTTATTTCCTTGATAATGTTCATACTAATACATTCATGGCTATGCCTAAAACGCTAATATCTATAAAATTTATATGCTAACATAGGCACAATAATCAGATGAAACCACCTTTCATCACAATGTGAAATTCTATAATCCTCTGCCATAAAACTAATGTTTATAGTGAAAACCTATCAGGTTTCTAACAGGTAATACTCGTCGGCCGTATTTGTGCAATATCTATCCAGACCACCCTTCGTAGCCTTTCCAAGCAGATTAGAGCCATTTTCTATTGTAGTGGATCCCAATTCATATGCAAATTGTTTGACAAAACGTGCGGAAATATAATTAGCTTACGACGCCCGGGACCCTATCGGAAGGTCAGTAGGGTCGCGCACCTTGACCATACAAAAACTGAACCGGTCTATTTGTTGTCTTCGTTTTTAATTAATGTTTTGGCCAGGGTGCTACTCTTGACCAATGTCCGGCTGTTCGGCAAGGGTCACTTTACTATAGAACAGGGATTTTTCGCGTTCCGTGGGAACGCTGCCGCATGAAAACCGTCGATGATATCTTTATGTCGGACGCGGCTAGTAAGACTTGGTTTTCCCGGAATGTGGACCATTAAACGCGGCCCTGGAGCCTCGTACGAAACATGTCACAGTTATTATGCTCACTAGAAACGATAATATCTCCGTGACGCAGCAGACAAAGTCGGTAAGCACCGCCTCGAGATGTTCTCGTCTTTCTAACTGCTTGTACTGATTGTTGACACGATTAAGTCATTATAATATAATATCTCAGTGTTTTTGAAAATAACTATCAAGTAAGTACTTGCATCGACTCATAATAGTTACTGACCCCGTTCGAAGATCGAACCTTTTCTTTGGATAGTACGTTACGGTTCTCACGAATCGATGTTTGCCAAACTAGACTGGTCTAATGCAAACAGACCCATCCTTACGGTCAGTTGGTCAACAATGACCGCACCTGGTTGAAAGCGCAAATTGACACCCTCCTCAAGACTGCTTGCCGATTCTTTTGACATTTCCTTTGTAGCGTAGAGGCGTGTATGGGGCATTTACTGTTTGAAATAATAACCGATGCAAACATTGCGTAATTTGTGGGCCCTATGGGAACGTCTTCTAGACGATGACGTTTTTGACAGGTCATGTGGGCTTACAATAAAAGTGCATTGTGCTGGGTTTCCGTTGTACAAAATGAAGGATTTTGCGCTCGGATTAGTGCAACGAATAGAACAAGCAGTTTACAGACCATGAAAAATCAAAAGGAGCGTGTGATTACTATTATTTGGTTTTTGCATTGCTTACAACATTCTCCCTTGTTGGTAAGTGAGGATGAGGTCGAATGTAGTACACGCTTAATTTAGAATTATTGGTATTGGAATTATATCTCACGGACAGTAGCCGGGGTAAGGTGACCCTAAGGAGCTGGCTGACAAATATTCTACTTGAGGGTGTAAGCTAGACTGGTAAGTCACCCCGTGACCACGATCACTGCAAAGTGTTTGAAACGTCGGGACAAAAATAATGATAAATATACGCGATTTAAACCGTTTAAAGTTGTTTAATTACTATAGACTGGTAAGCTTTCGCTAAAAACCCTGCCACTGCGAGGTGAAGCACCAGCCCACAACGAGATTCAATCTCTTGCAAGCAGTCACACAAAAACACAAGGCAATAACTGATTAACATACATCATATAGTAGCAGTAGTACTCTTTGTGACCGAGTTCGCCCGGGAAAGTACTGCCTTACCACACCTACATATTCCTACCACTGCAAAATGAATCTCTAAGAGGCAGAGGTGACCGCTTAACAACAGGGAGCTAACGAGTGTGGTTCTATCACAATCCCATAAAAAAGAAATCTGTTAATACCTATAATTATAGGAGGTGGAGATCGACTTGTCATACTGAACAGATTCGACTAGTAAACAACATAGTTTGAATACCTTTATAAAGTCTTAAGTCTATAAAGTCAAAATCTGGTTATGTGCTAAAAAGTAGACACGAGCTGTATGGCCTTCCATATTATAACTAATTTGCCTATATCCAAAATGCTTAGGAAATTAATTTAAAAAAAGATACTTTTTCAATTCCCCATGCGAATCCCATTAAAATTCATCGCGAAGTCCCGAGGGGTATCGGTGCGATACCAGAAATCTTTCCAAATGACCGCTCCTGCACAAAAACTTATTAAGATATTCCAAACAAAGCGAGTATGATTGATGCGCCCTAAACAAAAGGTGGGACCATTGAAGCCCATTGTTCAGCTTCAAAACGGGCAGAATTGGGAGACTTTGATAAAGATTGAACAACCGAAATGTATTTATGTACTCGTATTACATATAACATATATATTATTTGTAATTTGATCATGAACGTTTAAAATGATTATGATTATTTCTCATCAATTAAGGATCTTATAATTGAAAAAAAACATTGATCAACAAATTAATTGAATCTTACTATAATATAATCGTACTTAGATATTAGTTTCATACATTAATTGTTAAGTTAGTCTCATAAGTTATGTTAATAAACATTATTACTATATTTTTGAAAGTTTATTTCATCTCGAAATTTTAAGAATTTCGGTAGTATTATGAAATCCACGGGCAAGTAAAGATCACTATCGGGAGTTGCATCAATAGATGCGGTGGTGGTTTCGTCCTGCAAAAACTTACGAACAATGCGGCAAGTACTAAGTATGGCGGCTTTTTGCATTGTTGAATAAATATTTATAGGTAAATTTAATAATTTAATACTGTGGTGTAAGTATTTCGGAATAACTCTTGTACTCGAAAGCACCATCGGCACAATATACACTTTGTTAATTTTCCAATATTATTATCATTATTATTCATAGAATATACCTTTTATACCGTTAAACAAGCATTTTTCGGTCCTCGCTACGTCCTTTGTTACGTTTTTGCTGCGTACATTAATGCACTTATTAAATAAACCAGTCAGGCTAATGTAGTTAATTAATCAATGGATGCGAGCTTTGTTTAGCATATTGCAATCATGCGGATTGTTTGTCTAGTTGGGTTGGACTGATGGTCTGTTGCACCTGGGCTGGACCACTGGTGTGTATCTATTGTTTTCAACAATACCATTATAGATGTGCTCTTTGAAATTAAATGGTTAGCTTTTTGTTCTTTACTTGCATAATACCTACCTCATATTCACAATCTAAATTAATCATAAAAAAAAGCGCTTTGTAGTCTGTAAAACTGGCCATAGATTAATAAACCAAAATATATGTAAACTGGTGGTTCTGCAAGCTGAATACTTCGCTATAACTAAATATGATCTTTATAAGTTTTTAAGCCTCGTACCTCCGTCGTTTCAAAAAATATTAAATACTGAATCGACAAATAAAAACATTTAACTGTCGAACCTCCTCACAAAATTTTACGAGAATTGATTGCGTAATGCGACCTGTAGAGAAGAACAGTTGGACAAAAGCATTTTTTTCTTGAAACGGACCCTGAATATAAGATCATTTGTAATAAATATAGTTGTGTATATAGTGTATATAGTGAATAAATTCCCATATCCATAATATAAGTAGTCAAACTGTCACCAAGCACTTAAAGGTGTTCAGGCTGTCAGTATTTGAGAGTTCCCATTCTAGGTTAAATCTCCTCACTATATTAGACGTTCGACGATTCATAAAAAAGTAAGTTAAATACTTAGCACGACTCACTCAAAAGTTATTACGAAAGAGAACTCCGCCATAATATCAGCGATGAAATGTATTACCTACATCTGCTGAATGAAAGGGCAGACGCTAACCGGGATCTATGCTATTTAGGCCGAACCTATAGTTCGTTGCTTATTATACGGTAGATAGACAACCAGTAACATTTCCATACTAAGTATTTGTTATCTGTATTGTAAGTATGTATAATATTTGTTTGTCTACTGCTACGTCTTATAGGTAGGTCCAATTCTAGCTTCGGCCTTCCAAAACCAATGCATATAGTGCCTCAAGATACTTTTCCAAAAACACACGTAAATAAGAAAATCGTTAAAGGTCGATAATACCATGGACGAAGTATTTACTACTTATTTGTTTTTGAAAATGAAACGGTTGCATTTACAATTACTTTTGTGGATTTGGATTCATTTGTTTGTAGTGTAGTTGGTGGTAACTGCAAATTATTGTAACGTATCTTCCCTTTATTTAATAGTGTGTTTGATGAGTGACCAACGTTTGATGATGATGCAGTTGATACAAAAGAGGTGCAAGTTAATTATTAAAATAACCTGATTCATTGAAGACAGGAAATCTTAAAAAAGTCTCGCAAATAGCCGATTTAATACGTGTAAAATATTGTATTGATTTATTCAAGTTTAGGTCTAGGACTATCACCATACTACATAAGTTAAGTTAAAGTTTATCTTATTCTACAATTTGAGCCTCCTGACAACCAAGTGTATAGCTAATAAACTTTATATTTCCTAGTGTGATCTCTAAATTAACTCTGTCTACAATTCATTTTAAACTTATTATAATGAAGATCATAATAGAGATGGAATTACATAATAAAACAGTTTATATTATCTCCTCTCAACAAAATGCAACAGACACTGACCATTATCTCACACTCTTACACAAGCCTTTATAAGAGAGTGACCAAAACACTACACAAAAGGCTATCTGTAACAGATCGTGTTACTATCGTAATCAAACGCATTACGTAGTAGCAACACCCCTCAATGGACCCTTTCAACCGCTAAAGCGTTTTAGAAAACACCTAACAACTATCCCGAACAAAACAATAGCAAAAAACTCACAAAGGCGGACCTTATCTCGATCTCGATCTGGTTTGATATCTAAGACGATTATAAAACGACAAAGCGTTTTTTTCTATTATTAATAGTTAATCTCGAAATAAAAAAAGATGCCTGGATGTTGCAGTTCGCACCTTTCTTTTGTTTGTTGACAGCAAACAAATCGTTTGTTGGGCGAAATATAGCGGGGTCGAGGAGACCTAATGCGGTGCTTACGAGTTGAATGAGAGCAACGGGTTACTCCGACCTTTCCGGTCTTCCATGCCCTTTGCATTATCTGCTCGGAAGTAAAAGGACAGCTAATGATACAAAGGTGCGACATGTAAAAACTTTTTGTAGGTTCTTTTGTTTGTAATAATGACGATAATGAAAATATCGCAAAAACAAAATACGACAACGTAGGTAAAGATTTAAATAAAGCCTTGTCAACAAATGTTTAAAATCGACATGAAAGAATTCAAGCAAAGTGAACTTTGTTATCAGAGGACAAAGCGGCCCAAAAGAGCGGAGGTCATGAAAGAGGTCGCGGCACCTGTTTCATAGGACACAAGGATATAATCGGGCACAGCGTGTGTCCGCTTCGTTATGAACTCTTCAACCTCAGTGCCCTACGTCAAGACCGTTTCCTTTATGACATGAGGAAATTACATCGCTCTGCTATCTTTACGTTTGTTCCTTTTGCAGGTACTTCTGTGTCGTCGTGCTTTGTTTAATTTCGTTTGTGAATTTTGAATAATTCATACATTTTTACCTTGATGTTATTCACTTAATATATGTTTACTAGAGTTGAATAAACAGTATTCGATCACAAAATGTATTTTCAATGTCCTGTAGGAGTAGATAGTCTTGTTAGATTTACATTATGAAAGAACCGAACAAAATGTTTTCTCACAGTGTAAGTTAGGTAACAAGAATGTCATCATTACACTACCTGCCAATAAAAGCGTATAGTCACAAAACTGATGTATTTCAATAGGTTGTTAAAAGCCCCACTGTCGCACACGTCGTAAACCCGACAGCTTGGCAAGGTCCATTCTCTACCGCAGCCTTGACCTAACCAACATCTATTATTTTAAACTTTACTCATTTACGCACTTGCTCGTTTTACAAAAAGGCAAATTGTTGGAATATCATTAATTATATTTTCATTATTATCAAGAATATTCATATAAGGTACACCGTCATCAATACCATCAATCACGTCCCTGTCTTTAAAACAATAACCGTCTGTATTAATTCCACCGTAATAATAAACTATTACTGCTCATAACTTTATATTAACAGTGATCGTCAACGGTTACTTAGAGCACCGAGCTCTGCCCTTGGCCAGTTGTCCGACTAATGACTTCACAAGATTAATGATTTCACTAATTACACTTGTGACAATCAATGTATCTCTACAGCTTTTTGTAATAACCCGCCACATTCTATCATCATTCGAGAATTCCATACAACTAAAGCATACGCAGCTAAATTCGTCTGCAAAATTGACGCACATAAATCCGCAGAAGCAATTATGTTCGTAATAACTTACAGTAATGTAGACAACATAATATTAAAACTTATATTACATAGTACTTACAGAGTATGAGTAAAGTACCGGTGGACAAAAAAGAAAACTTTAGTAACACGGGTTGTATAATGCAATACAAATGTCTCAAGATAGGCATGGTTAGTCACTACTTCAATGTCAAAGCCAATAACAAATCTCAGGTTAGTAAAATTTTCCTTTTCTAAATCACTTCATCAACACATATAATAATTACTGGATTGGATTTAATCATGCCCAAAGCTTTGATCTGATCAATCCATGTTTGGAATACATTTGTGGAACTCACCTTCTCTCCTCATGCCCATTTTGAGACATTTTCTGAGCCTGCAGTACTGGCACTGGTTTCTATGGTGTTGGTCGATGGGACAGTTTCTATTCCCTCTGCAGGAATATGTCAGATTTCTTCTCACGGACCGCTTGAAAAACGATTTGCAACCTGTGGATGAGATTTTGTAGGTGAATTCTTTGTCTCTTGGCACTACCAAGTAACAATACTTGGCCAGTATACATGTATGCATTCAGAAGTAAATTTTTAGATGATTCCTTAGTAACATTTTTCATCAAAATCACCATATAACATATTATAAAATCTATATTACGTATAAACATGTGCAGTTTTTATTTTTTTTAACCTTATTTTGTCGCTGTCAAATCGTGCAATATTTATAAGCATCGTTAATAACAGAATCAATATAAGTTAAACTCATTTAAATCACCATAATTCCATACATCACGCTACCACATACAGAAATCGAGCTATTTGTATGGAAGTGCCAAACAGAAACGAATATATAAAACAGTTAAAATATCCGAACGTTTCTAAGACATTTAAGGGCAATCTCATGAATATGTTATGGGTGAACTTTATGGTAGAAAACAATTTGATACTGCTTCGGAATCCGTGGATAGTAAAAGATTAGATAAAACGACAAGTTATTTGTTTCATCGGTCGCTTGTTTAATAAATTATGTTTAACTGCCAACCACCGTACAGAAAAAATCTTAACTTGAAATTAAAAAGTTTTATTATACTTGTGATTCTGTCTATTCAATTTAGTTTTTAGGATTAGTTTCTATTCAATTAAGTTACTCATTTGTAACTGTTCTAAAAATTTAAATAGATCGTGCAATAGCTTCTGAACTAAAAGCACTATTATGTATATCAAGTAAGTGAGAATTTAAAATGGGTAGAATGTGAAGAGTCTTACAATATTTTCGTGGCATATAAATTCCGAATAAATTATGAGAAATACGTAAGTGTCCAAAAATTTAAAATTTTAGAGAAGGTTGCGTTCAATAGCAGCTATTAGTTTTAAACATTGCATTTGTACGTGGCAGAGCGTAGCTGCCAGAGTTATAGTATTTTTAATATATTGGATTAGATTAAGAATTTTTAAACCATTTAGACCCCAGGTGGTAATTTTTGGTACGATTTTATTTAAATTTTAGATGATCATTGTGGAGTGGCACTTGCATGTTTGTGTGCTATTAGGTACTTAAGGTAGCGATAGTTTAAATTTAGTACCAGCATAAATATAATTATATGAGTTTTACAACAATATATCACCACGATTCTAGAAGAGGTGAGTATACACACTTTCAACTGAGCCTATTTTCTACCAACCAGCCGCGGTTTCACAACATCGGAAACTAAAGTATTTATCAAAACAATCCAATATATGTCGGATCTGGATTTGATCTCAGAACCAGGAGGATTCAAAGCGATGCGACGTAAAGTTTGGCCAAAACGATAGATTTAAACAGAATAATCATGTTGGAGATACATGCCAAAAAATACGTAGAATAAATATACATTCTGAGTATGACTGCATACTTAGAATATATTACAGTGGGTTAGTGTAAAACACATGTGAAAAGACTCCAACGCAGTCTTAACAGAAGTAATCGAGCAAAACGAAAAGGTAAAATAATTCTCTTCGTACGTAAAATTTGATATGAAAATGTAAAATTATTTTGGCAACAATGCGTACTACATCGTGAACCGTTATAAACGTAAGAACACTGTATACTAGTATACCTACGTCACGTCCGCCTGTGCGTAGCAGACTAGCATCCAAAACGCTCAGAGCTCACTATTACATACAAGCACTAGGCTGTACTGTCCCAAAAACTTTTTTTTTTATGTTATTGTGACTGAACAAGCCCGAGCCCCACCTGATGTTAAGTGGACTAACCTCTGCCTATAACAGACGCATTTCGTCAACGACGAATTTCACTGCGCCCGTCACACTGAGAAGTGTTAGGTCTCATGTGCCTGTAATTTTACTGGGTCTCAAGGACTGCTGCCGGAACATACTGTTAGGTGCTTGGCGACAGATGTTCTACTTGAGGGTGGTCGCTAGCCAGGCGGACATTCGCAAAATGCCCTTCCACCATGCGGTGAAGCTCAAGCTCTGGGCGGGATTCGAACCATGGACCTGCTACGCGGCAGTCCATAGCCAATGCCACTGAGCCATCACTGCTTCAGACTACTTATATGAAGCCTTACTTCTAGAGAACATTCGGCCCGATGTTCATATATTTTTATCGTTAGAAATTTCTTTTTTATGCCTGGTAGGTTAGCCTTTTCAACACCATCTCACCTGATGGTAAGTGATGATGTGGTCGAATATGTAGTTCAGGCTAACCCAGAATTACTGGCTCTCAAGGACAGCTGCCGGAACACACCGTTAGGTGCTTAGTGACAGATTTTCTATGTGAGAGTGGTAGCTAGACAGGCGGGCATTCGCAAAATGCCCTAACACCATGAACTGTTAGTAATCTCACATTAACCTCTCGACTTAATATTGTTCTAAAATGTTTACTTTATCTGTATTTAGATATAAATATTAGATTTAGTAAGCAAGTTAGGTGTCGCTCAAAACAAAAATTTGAATAGCTTTTCAGACATAGTGAAGATTTAAAATTACTCATATTTTGTAAACTCATGTCACGTGATTCATATTAAAGTTGAAGATAACTCTTTTTAGTAAATATATTTACAAACTGAAAAGATATACCAAGAAAAATTGATGTAAGCAATTAGCCAGCTCAACTATACGTATGGTTTAATTATTATTTTATGACCATTGAACACCAAAGTAGTAACGTTTACATTCAATCTATATAACTTAAATGACCCAAGATAACATAGGCATAAAACTAGCACTCCACCTATGGCATAGAACATATAATAATACCCTATGGCATCATTCTCACGTGGCTTATTATATATATTTAGGCATAGATAAATGAATAGGACCCTATTCATTTATCTATGATTTAGGTAACAAAGTATCCTTGCTGAGGAATATTTGTACGAAATTCATCGAAAAAAAGTGAAACACGAGCGGTAATAACCACACAGACAGACGTTTTCTGAATTTATATTATTAAAAGTGTTAATTTCATGTGTTTAAAACATATTCGTGGAATTTTAACGTATGTATCTATCGCTCGATTTAAGGTATCGTTTAAACGAGCGTTTGTGCGCCGTAACCAAGCGTTGCTGTGAAGCCGCCCAATTACCGCTATCTCTGGGAAAATCGGACGTTGCAAATCTCACTCTTGATAACGAGTGCATTGACGTCGAGTTAGAGTGAAATGTGACACGATGGTAGAGGCTATATTTGATTGCGTGATTTTCCTAAAGAAATAATTCAAAACTCTTTTGAAGCAGTGATGGCCAAAAGGCAATGGCTATGCCGTGTAGAAGTTCCATAGTTTCATTCCCGCCGCGTGCTTTAGCGTGAGTGGTAGGGAATTTTGCGAATGCTCGTCAGACTAGCTAGGCTACCTTTAAGTAGAAAATGTGTCAGTATAACGGCGAGTTCCGGAAGCTGTCATTGAGAGCCAGTAACTGTAAGTTTTGCTTGTTCAAATATCTTAAATCATATCATCACAAAAAAAACAATAAATGAAAAACTAATAGTACATTATGTCGCGAGTACAGGAAGTTAATTATTATAAGCGATGCTAAGATATTGTAAGCCCAAGCCGTAGACGAGGGATTATAACACTTATACCCCCAAGCCGTAGGCGAGGGCTATAATAGATTAGCCGAGATTTGAATAATAAATGTAGCAAGAGTGTCAAACCAACGTAAAGTAGGTATCCCGACCATTTTCAATGGGGACTATATTTCTTGTCACCAAAGTTTATTTATGTCATCAACTTGTGTCATCTAATCAATAAATCTATCGCCACAAAATATTTTTGTTTCCAGATTAACAAAAAGTGTCTCCAGGTATGAATTATCAAATTAATGTCAGTATGTATTTAAAACAAGAGTTGGATTTCCAACAAAATCGTAGTTCATTGGGTGAATATACACTTAGTTTTTTTAATAAAAGTTTTATTCCATATATAATAGCTTCGTGCTCAGAATGGTATATCTGTCACCCAATAATTAGATTTTCAGTCCCTGCTTGCTTTTTTGTCACTTTGTCATTTTATTTGTTATTTTGTCACCAGTGCAGTAGTTACATTTTATTTTCTTCAGTTATTAAAATAATACTATTCGATACCAATTTAACTGATCAGTTTATAAATTTATTGACAATATGTTCAAATGGGCGGTGACAAATTGGCGCGCTTTAAAAATTTACCAATCCGGACTCAAGACTTGGTCTTTTCTACGAACTCTTGATGTAGAGGAAGGCGAAAAAAGTACTTCAAATGCAATAAAGTTGTACGGAAGGGACCTCAATGTTCAGCTCAGGTTATATTTACTCATGTATTCATTCTCGGGTGAAATATTGTTGTTTTGGACAGTTTCTGATCATGACCACGATTCAAAAACTTTTTACACGACTTCTTACCAACCATGACTCTGAAAAACTGGACAGAAGCCTACCAATGGGCAAAGTTGCCCAAAGAAGTAATACTGACGTATAGTGACGATACTTTTAAACACTACGAAATATTGGCTGGTAAGGCAGATAAGAAACAAAAATTTGAGAATGCTTGGACTGATTTTGATGATTACAAAGTCCAATGGTTCAGCAAATGGAAAGTAGATATACCGTACAACATTGACTGCATGCAATGTTGGAGCATGGGAAATGCAACTGCCCTGCATTTTACAAAAAATATGTGTGCAAACATATAATGGGATTAGCTATACGCCTAATGCTGGCCAACCCCCCACCAGAAGCAAAAAACGTGCTTATCGGCCAAAAAAGGAAAAGGGGACGCCTTTCAAAAGCAAAACCAGTGCTGATTATTTAATAATTCCTAGTATAATAATCAATACTTTTAATAATAAATAGTATTGATTATTTTGTGTTTCATTTACTATTCCACTAAAAGTTATTACGAAAGTATATTTTTACTACCTGTGGAAATTAAGATCCTTGGGGGAGGCTTATGTCCAGCAGTAGACGTCTTTTGGCTGAAACGACAACCCCATATTATTTGGAGCTTTGTGAATTTTTCAGGTGACATAATATGTCATTTTATAATGATCTCTTTGAATTAGTTTGATTATACAGTTATAAGGACAATCCTTTTATAATAAATACAAAAATATTTATTTGGCACTAGATCATATATCTCAATTATTTTAGGTGCTTTATTGTGGAATCGGTATTATACTGTTTGGCGACTATACTTTGGCGACCAATCTACTATTTTGCGACAAAGCCCTATTATTTAAGAAATACAAAACCAATTAAATTGGCGATAGCTTAAATGATACCCATTTTCAATTCACTTATGAGGATTTTTTTCACTAAAATACTAACTCTTTGAATTACAAACGTACACGTAATTACGTCTACGTTTGTTATTCGTTGGTTTGACACTCTTGCTACATTTATTATTTAAATCTCGGCTAATCTATTATAACCCTCGCCTACGGCTTGGGGGTATAAGTGTTATTATAAAAAAAGGAAAAAAAGCCATTGCCTTTAGTAACTAAACGCACCATATCGCCAACAGTAAAGAGGTAAACAAGTGAATCTATCTGTAACTCTGAGGAAAGAAACTCCTTGATTTGTTTTTCTAAGAAAAATGAATAAACACAATAACCTCCGTGGTTTCAATCTGCTGACAGATTAAACTAAACTAGTAAAGAAAAAGTACGTTTGTGAAAAAAAGCACAATTCGATACAGTTGACTTCTACGTGAAAGAGCCTTTACGAGCAAGTGTTTTTTTTTTGTTATGCCTGATAGATTAGCCTTTGACCACTATCTCACCTGATGGTAAGTGATGATGTGGTCGAAGATGTTGTTCAGGCTAACCTAGAAGTACTGGCTCTCAAGGACAGCTGCCGGAACACACTGTTAGGTGCTTGGCCACAGATTTTATACTTGAGGGTGGTAGCTAGCCAGGCGGGCATTCGCAAAATGCCCTACCACCATGCTATAATGACTGCCATCCTAAGACGACAACCGGGACCGACGGCTTAACGTGCCCTCCGAAGCACGGAAACGCCCAGTAGTAATGTCACTAGCGGTCACCCATCCAACTCATGACGGGCGACGTTGCTTAACTTTGCTGATCGGTTGAGAACAGCTAAGTCAACTTCGCTACGAGCGCTTCAAAAAGTGTTGCAAATAATATTTAAATACGCCACCACGTTTGTATGGAAAGCGCTGCGTATATAGGTACTATTATTAAGTGCAAGTATCTATGTCTAAGAGAATCCCACAAAGTAGAAACAATTATTTGCAAGTGGCCGGTAATGATCACTAGATTACAGGTGTCGACGGTCGCTCTGACCCACATACGTCACGAGATGTGACGCAACTAAACAACATTGATACTTATATATACATTACTTTTTATATCACAGAGTTGGGAAAAGTTATAGAGTTATAACTCTTTAATATTCATAATATTAATATTCCATAATATTCTATTGGTATCAGAAGATATGTCATGCATGAGTTAAGAAAATAGTATAATGTAAAGGGTGTTGAGTACGAGTTAGGGCGCTTATAAGGGTAGATGCAAAGATATAACGTGTGAAGAAAGATATGTGATACAAAAAAATATTGATAAATGTACAGTTAAGTATCAAAATACTAAGGCAATTCTTTTTTTCCCGATGAATAAGGCCTGGAATCCATCTTAGGGGTCTAGAAAATAATAATAATTTAGTCTACAATATTTTTTTTGTTCAAAGATTTTAATACCATTAATATTTCAATAGTGAGAAAGAAACAGCAAAAATGACGAAAATAAGTAAGTAGTAGCCGGACAAGGTCACAGAGACGCGACAATATTCTGCACTGCTCTTCACTGCACTGCTTTCATTACTCAATAATATATTCATTCAAGGTACTACATTAATAAGAATCCACCTGAGAATCTCATTAACTTTTCAGAAGCCAGTTTAAAACAAAAAGCCAGTTTAAGAGAATTAGCTAAGTCTTAAAATGTTCTATATGTACTTTGTGTCATTATCAACATAATTGGGTAACTCTTTACGACGCCCGTGCAGAATGCGATGGTAATTCCTTCTTCATTGATGCTTTGAAACATGTTGCAGAATTAACATAGCAATAAAATCAGATACTGGCTAACTAATAGTTGTATAATATATAAAATATGTTCAACTGTCTGCGTAACAAATTTAACCTTTTATTACAAACAAAAGTTTGATTGTGCAACAATAGCGCAAAGTTTGTTAAGCTTTAATTAGGTAGGTAAGCTTTTAGTAGCAGTAGAACTTTTTGTGAACATCTGAGGATGTACTGCCACTATACCTATTTCTACCGTCAAACCGTCAAGCAGTTCACATTACTTTGTCCCGGTTTGAGGGTGCTGATGAAATTACAGGCACATATAAGCCTTACCAACTTTATGCCTCAGGGTGACGCAATACAGTTCATCGCTTGAGACGAACTGCATCTGTTATAAGCAGAGGCTACCGCTTCACATTAGTTGGGCCCCGTGATAGTACGCAGCAACCTTATTAAAAAAATTAAAAAAATCGTAGATGATAGGTTAGCCTTTGACCTACATCTCACCTGTTGGTAAGTTATGATGTGGCCGGCGATGATAAACAGGCTTAACCTAGAAAGACTGGCTCCCACGGACAAACTCCGGATCTCACCGTAAGGTGCTTAGCAACAGATCTTCTATTTGACGACAGCTAGTTAGGAGGACACTCGCAAATGCACCACCATGCGGTGAAACTAAAGCACGTGATGGGATTTAAACCACGGATCCTTGTGCGGCAGTCTTTAGCTATTGCCTGTGGGTTATCACTGCTTCAAAAGCTTTTTATATGAGTACTTAACTATATGTATTTCGTATAAATAACCAACGTTAATACGTTAGTTATTATGTAAGTACTTATTTCATATAGATAAGTACCTATTAAATTATCTGTAAAGTAAGCTATTTAACATCAAAACTGTAATTAAAATGCCCATTAGATCTTACAAAGTTGCCACTGCGGTTATCTTACAAAATTGCCTACAAATGAAGGCCGATGGTAAATACTTAGTTTGTTCGGTATACATTACAGTCTATTTTTTTATATTATCCTAATAACATTTTATATTCCTGGTAAATGGACACTTTAACTTCTAACCTTCCAATCGTGACTTTTAAGACATACCCCTGGAAGTGGAGGAAGTTTTGCGTAGTAAAGGAAATAATTACTATAATTTCAAATCAATAACAACTTTTGTTACAACGTCAACAGCTTTCGATATCGATGTTTGTATATATTCTTGAAAAGTAGAGCAATGCGCATGATTTACTAAACTCTGCGACCTACTTTCTATTATAGTGGGTATATTAATACTCGTACGAGTACATCTGATACATAATTATTAAACCATTCCTTGCTGATCTATTCAAGCTCTTAACCTTGTATCTACCATACAACACCAACACTAACTCCTCATGATTGATTACACGAACGTCATTAACGATCCTAGCAAATTGATTTACATCTAATTCAATTTTAAATTTCATTTTGTTCACTTTGATTGAAATCATACAGGTATTGTTAGATTGATTATTGAAAGACTGAAGTCGTTTTACAATTTGTTATGATGACAAACAGGATATACTATTTAAATTAAAATATTTGTCGTGTACGACGTCGTTTAAGAGATATACATAATTGAATGCCTTTTTGTTTCTAGTTACTATAATATAACATTTTAGGAAGAGCTGGATTGTACCAAATTTTATTAGCAATATTTGACTATACGAACGATTAGAGGTTAACATAGATGGCGTAATAGAAAATAAAAAATATAAATACATTAAATAAAAGATAGTGAGGGAACCTTGATTTTACTTCACCAACGGTTGTATGGCCTAAAATTAATTAAACAATACTGCCGGAAAATAAAAAAATATTACATGCTTGCCTAATGTACTGTAAAATATTCTGAGGCTTCAGATCCTACACGGTAATACTAGTAAGTTTATCCTGTGGCGATAAAATTTTGGAAATTCCAATTCTAATGTTTATTATATTTTTGATTACTGCCTTTCAGTAGTTTTTTGTAAAATTATGTGATCAAATATATTTAACAAGCCTAATAATGAGAGCTGGTTCTTTAGGACTATTGCTATAAGACGATACGTTAAAAAAATCTACTTGTGGAGTAGCTATACCCCGACGAGTAAAATACTCCATCGCCTTCCTCTGAAGTAATTTAAAGTGAAGTATTAAATGAGTTGTGTGAGTAGTAGTAAGTGAAATAGAAAAAAAGTTAGCCTTAGGACTCGAGCAAATGCCGTTACTGCCTGATTGACAGCCGATGCTCGAAGCTATCGTAATTTCAATGGAAGAGATGAATCTGGACTTTAACATTCAATATTTGCTTTTAGGTCTAAATTCTAATGCCTATACAAAAACATCAAACTTAATACTAGAAACTCATTCGGTTTTCAAGACCTGTGACTACATATTGACAGAATACATAAATACACTTTAATTTTTCCCATTGACTTCGGAACTTTAAACACCTTGGGTACCTTAAGCACCGTCTACATAAATCCCATCGTTCATATTCGCCAAACAAAATAAGCAAGATCCCATCGTTCATATTCGCCAAACAAAATAAGCAAGATCCCATCGTTCATATTCGCCAAACAAAATAAGCAAGAGTATAACTTCCCTTAATCATTTCATTAAGACACCAGCACAAAGGAACGAGTCTAATGAAATATTACCCGTTTTAATGACTTCAGGATCGTTTCTTAATTATCTAGGTCCTGTTTGCCCGTATTTAGGTACTAGGTACACTGAACCCCAGACTATGTAGCTACACAAAAGATACTTGTTATGTAGGAGTTTACTATACTAATAGTCTATCCGTTAACTTTTTGAAATGTATGCCAAGAAAGTTCTCCTACTCTTTTACCTAACAGGCAAAAATCTTTTTCATCTCGAAGCTCTAATGCCCGTGGGGTGCCGGGTTAGATTGACCTTCCCATCTCAACCAATGGGTGTCATAAGAGGCGACTAAGAGTAACACATCAGGGCGGCAGCGCTTGATAAAAAAAACTGACAATAATGGGGGAGGCTGTGTTCAGCTGTAGACAATCCGGCTGATACAGCTAGCTCGGAAAGGTGTTGTTTATCATTGGAAATGAGCGTTAAAAACCTTTATAACAGTAGCAGAAAAAAATGTGTAATTTTACACATTAATTTACTATATTCTTTAGCTGCGAGTATTTTCCTCAGTGTGTCGCGATCGCCAGCAAAGCTATTTTACGTCTCCTACCTATGAAACCTTCCGTACGCTTGGGATTAATTTTTCAGGTTAAATTCTAGAATCCTACGCTTTCTTAGGGTTCGATAAAAGTACTCGCGGCACATAATTGCTTTGCAGCCTTGATTACACACAATTGAATATGTGTAATGCAAGATATACAAAATTAAAATTTTGACTAGTAAAGTGCGAGATGTGCGTTTTCTTGGAAACACTGGTAAACCAAAGTTATCTTGGCATTTATTTAATAAAAATATTGTTCTATAATTTTTATATTTTGCGCGATAAGTACCTACTAACTTCACTGGACATCAAGGATATAAAATGAGTAGATATAGTGAATTTTTGCACAGGTAATTTGCATATATTATATTTTTATAGATTAAGTAAGTAGAGAAGGTAATAGAAAAACCTAAGATTTTACTAATAATACTATTCTCATATTCATATACAAAAACTACTTCTTATTATTGTCACACACTCCATTTTTAATGTTGTATATATCCGATAATAAGTATTCCGAATTATGATAAACATAAAGTAATTAAAACAAACATCGTTGACAGTCCTGAATAAATATGTTTTAACATTCTTTAATCTAAACTGAATCTTTGTTTTAGGACATTAACGTTTTTGGTTTCCTCAATAAACTTTCAAAATGCAAGAATTCGTTCAATCGAAGGGCACGCATATTAATTTAATTTGGACAATACTACATTTAGATGCAAAAGGGATGCATAAAATTAGCATTAGTTATCGATAGTATTAGAAATTCAGTTTTATCGACGTCTTCGGGAAACTCTATTAGTATAAATCATTAGGTAACTATTTGAAAAATCACATTACACACATTGTAAATACGGGAGTGTAAAATATATATTGGTACATAAATGGTTTATAAAATAACACAGCTCGTTTATTTTTATCGTGAATAAAGCGTAAACTTTCTATTTACGACGTGACAAACACGAAGAATCCTCAACAATATGACTGCTTTAAATATCCAAAATGGTCATTAACGTCACGCATTCTCGTGTTTACCTTATTAAGGCGTAGCTAGTACTTGTTTAATTCACATAAATAACATATTAAAAAGAGTCAAATTTTCATTAAAAGGCAGTGTGATTCAACGCGGCCGCACGTTTTATTGACAGTTTTAGTGGCGAGAAAAGAGCCACACACGCGCCGGTCTTGGATTCAATTTAAAAAGTGGAATGAGATAAAAATAAATAAGTTCGGAGAGACACTTATGTTTAGAGGCGGTCGTAAAGATAGGGTTAACTGCCACGGTATCGCGGGACAAACATACCATAAACTGACCGGTTATTGTCGATGTAGAGACGTTACGGTATCGATACACCTTTGGTATTCGAATGGTATTCGCTAACTTAGACAGAGATTAGTCCATTGTGTTAGGTTTCATCTTTATTTACTCAGGCTAAAACTTCCTTTACTGTAATTGGTTAGATCCCAACAGGGTGCTTAAAATGGAAATTTGAGGCTACGATGTGCGTGTTGTAAACAAACAAGTTACCTTATTGGAATGATCAGTGCAAAGTGGCAAACGAAGAAAGAATATATATATATATAAAGCCGAAAGGAACCTAGCTAAGTAGTATATACATACTTTTATAAGCTTACTTTTTTATTAAATGACGATGAAGTGCGTTGCTATCAAGAAATAAAACAGGTTCTTTATATGTGTTAAGAACCTGTCATATCATAGTTTGGCAATGAATAGGATTTTTATGACAAAGTCAATCTAACTGGTATCAAGGTCGTCGATAAATTCTATCGATGCGTGCATCACTAGGCGCAGGTGTCAACTGCAATCACTATTGTCGCTCAGATGCGAGCATTTAGCTCAAAAGAAGCGAGCACCCGTAGAACTTTGTCATCTCAACCCCTATAAAACTTTTATTGCATGTCCCACCTAAGCATTTTTAACTTTCAGTTAGACATGGTTGTATAAAAATCAGCGGGGGGTCCAACTGTTAATAAAGTGGATTTGTCGACATCAAAATAACACTTTATGGTCGCGACGCTAATGCGGTTTATCGGTACACTCTTAAAGTAGTAATCACGTGATAGGTTAAGCTGAAATATATACTACTTCTAGAGACTTGTGGTAGTTATTATCCGTTGATACCAGAGTCTGTTTCTTTATGCAAATGAGGTTAAATATGTTTTGGTCTGAGTTAAGAACGTATAAATTGTCATCGGGCTGATAAGATGCGAAGCAGATCGCGCTGCCTACTTAACTCTTGTTTATACCCAAGATATGAAAACAGCATCGTGTGAGAATTAACAGTTAATAGATATGAAAACTTTTAAGAAACACTTTTTATATAACAGTAAATAATTATTGTGAAATTTTAATCTTTGTATTGAAATGTCTGTATTGTTTATATCATAGTCATCGCTACAGAAAACTGTTTAACGGGTAATTTTGAGGTATACTGGCAGATAATACAATCAGTTATTCCCGGTATAGTCAGCTTCAGATTAGTTTAAGCCCCGGGTCCTTGTATCTCTCAAAATTTTACATTTTTTGCCCGTTATGATGTATTAATATAACGTACTTACTGCTGCATTTCGCTTTTTACCTACCTCTTTAGAGGAATGCTTCTGGTATTATACTGTAGAACTAAGTGATATCTACTGTATCTACACGTAATAATTATAGTTAATAATATTATAAAGACTACGAACAGTACATAGGCAAGTAAGCAATACTAAGTATTATTTAACTACCGATTAGTGTCACAGATTAAACAATACGTAACAGATGCATCACACCCATACAATATATATAGAATACCTACGCTATAATATCTTACAACATATTATTTACTACTCTCTAATCTGTGTAGCCGTTAGCTGCATGAAGAAATATACCTTATGTGCGCGTATGGAGAGTTCAGGACGCTTTGGCCATTGCGCGACCTTCGCATAGCCACAGATTAAATAGGACCAGAAGGATATCTCCGCAAAGACGTTTAAATAAATAAGCCACTCTGCTACGACGCATTAAAGAGCAATTCAAATCGCACATATACTGTCTATAACTATTCAAGCAATTAAATATACAAAAAAAAAAACAAAAAAATGTACACCAGAATACTATTTTACTAATAAATAAATAACTCACCTTATGTTAAGTGATAATGTGGTCGAAGATGTTGTTCAGGCTAACTTAGAATTACTGACTCATAACGACACCCTACGAAAAAGTACGACCTATCAAACCGGTAGTGACAGTGACAATGACAATGATCGTGGCGGAAGTGACAGCAAAATCATCTAAACGCCAGTTACGTGCTGAACTCCGCATTCGACGCTGCGCTGTGCACATTCGTGACTCCCTGATGAAGAACTTAAAATACGTTCCAAATATATTATGCCGTGAATCAAGTCGAGACAGTTGCTTAATAATAATTACTAATTAAGTATAAGTACCCAAATCTATAAAAAAAATCTTCAAGCACTAGATAAATATATAGAAAAGCTTCAATATGCAATTTAAATTGTCTTTTATCTAATCAGCGTTTCCGAGACATTTCAGCTCGTTATGATCGAGGTCCCGACCTCACTGGCGCCATCTAGATTCGATAACAATATATCGACCACTTCGCTTCCCTAATTAGACGGTATTCTTTTAAAACCGGATACAGTACTGTTTTTGAATGATTATTTACTTTTGATATACCGACGACTTGATATGATTTAATAAAAATATTTCATTAATAAGTAGCAATGTTACAAAGTATTTGAAATTAGTGTAACGCCTTTGGCGCATGCCTATTGATAAGAACCCTAAAATAACTAGGTGTATATATATAACTATACATAAATAAATAGTACTTACTTATCCTGTTTTAGACACAAGCGTTTCTTAGAACTGAACTTGTTGACTTTGTTAGGTTGGTTAAAATTACCTAAAGTGCCAGTCAAAGAAATGTTTAAAAAATTCCATGTTATATAATGTTTGAAAGCGCTCGTAACTGAGCTTGCCTAGTATTTCTTAACCGGTCAACTAGGTTAAGTAACGTCAGCAGCGAACACTACGGATTGGATGGGTGACCGTTAGTGTCATTTACTACTGAACGCTTCCATGCTTTGGAAGGAAATTCAAGCTGTCGGTACCGGTTGTTGTTTTAAGACGGCAGTCGTTATAGCAAGATGGTAGGGTATTACGAAAGCCCGGCTAGCTACTGCGCTCAAATAAAGTAGAAGTAAAAGGGGATTACAGTATTGTTCTAACTGCGTATGTATCTTGTTTGTTTTTATAGCTAATAGGCTAGCCTTTGACCACTATCTCAATGACGGTAAGTGATCATGCAGTTGAAAATGTTGTTCAGGCTAACCTAGAACTACTGTTACAATTTGTTGCTTCTTCACGCCTAAACTGAACCGATTTTGATAGAACTTCTTTAGTTACACACGGATAAGTTCCAGACTGCGGACTACTACTGCGAATTTCAATATCAGAAAAACACAATATTTGTATATCGAACCCAGAACCTCGGATTCCAAAGCCGCATTCGAACACCAACACCAACGGTCTTATCTTTGCTCCATCTTACTATTGTTACTATTAAACGACAAAAAAATTATCAACGAATATGCATTGCAATTCAGAGGGCAATGCTCCCAGCATGCTAGGCACGCTGCCTACTGGTAGTGGGCTGGAGCATTTGGACTGCCTGTAGGCCTGCATTTGCCTTTAGGTTTAACGCTTTCGTTGTATTAGCTATAGTGTTTTGTTAATAAAGGCAAAGTATTAAAAGAATCATCTAAACTTAACTAAAACTCTTAATCATCAACTTACTTTAATGTAATCTATGTTATATTAAAAGCGTAAAGCTTCTAAAGTATCTTTCTAATGCCTTAATTAAGAATCATAATCGAGTCCAAAATTAGAGGTGACGCAAGTGGACAAGACAGCCAGTATTGTCCGTCGGCGCAGAATATATCATAGTATTATGTCCGTAGGTCCCAAACTTTGACACGTTTTGTCTTTAAGACAATACAATGTAAGTACATTTCATGTCCATTCTGTAGAGCTGACGTTATAATGGACATATTATAGCTAAGGAATTATAATTATGTTGTGAATATATATACTAAAGACTTAGGTACCTAGTGAGCTTAAGAAAAACAAGAGAATGTTCCTTAAAAAACAGCTATGTTTTTTTTTTATATGTAATTGTGACGGAACAAGCTGAGGCCCACTTGATGTTAAGTGAAATAAGCTCTGTCTATAACAGACGCATTTCGTCAACGACGAATTGCACTGTGCCCGTCACACTGAGACGTCCAGTTGTTAGGGCTCATTAGCCTGTAATGTTTCTGGCTCTCAAGGACTGCTGCCGGAACACACTGTGAGGTGCTTGGTGACAGATTTTCTACTTGAGGGTGGTCGCTAGCCAGGCGGGCATTCACAAAATGCCCTTCCACCATGCGGTGAAGCTCAAGCCCGCGGCGGGGTTCGAACCATGGACCTGCTACACAACAGTCCATAGCCAATGCCACTGAGCCATCACTGCTTCAAAATTTACAAAAGAAATGTAAGTCAAGCTCAAAAACAGCAGAACGCAAACTTTATCGTCGTGTTGTAACCCTACTATTGTATTGGTCAGTCCTTTCTTTAGACTGGTTGAGGTATCGAGCCTTGTTGTAACACTTGTAACTTGTAAAAAGTGTACCCAATCGGATGTGACTATTTCTAAGCGCCAAATCAAATAACCAATCTTTTTGAATTTGAAAGATTGTGAATGTTTTTTTAATAGTGATTTTGATGAGGCCAATATCAAAGCGGTATGAGAGTTAAACTTCTTTACATATTTATTCGAATACAGAGGTGACAGAAGATGTAATAGGTTTGGAAACCTAAGGAAATAATACTTGTAAGTACCATCATCTGCCTACCCTCGTTACACGTATTACGGTTGGTGAAACATTTTACCACAAAGTTGGTAACGACAAGAACATATTTTAGAAGTTGTAGCTTCGGTTTTATGGCCGGCCACCTGATCTTCACTAACCCTTATAGGGAATAGTCTTGTTAGAGTATACGTGAGTGTTTAGTTGGTAGCCAACCTTCTTATGTCCCTAATGTGCAGCAAAATTCTACTCGTGTTTACTTAAGTAGCGGCATGCTGATCATTCAATATTTGTGACATATAACAAGTAAGGTAGGATATGTGACAGCCCTTATATTTTTCATTATGATTTCAAGGACTATAGAGTGCTAAGCTAGAATCATATATACAAATTATTAGATAGCGAATTTTTTCATCTCGTGTGGGTATCAAACCCGGTTATACGCAAACGTGAAAAGTTTATTTTATTCCTATGCCTTCGACTTTAATTGTTATACCATACAGCACTCAGTGAAAATATGTTTAGGAAAACGGGCATGAAAGAAAAATATTCTAAATAGGTACATACCGTATACATATAATCTTATATTGTCCTACCTCAAAGGATATATTTATATAGTTGATGTTTATTGAAAGAGGAATAAAAACATGCATTCGCAATAAAACTCAAAATCTTTTATTACTTATTAAATTATAAAATATATGTTGCTCCAAACTATACAAACGTAAAAAATATGAAAAATAAAGTTTAAAAGCTTCTCAAGTGAAATATAAAATAGGTAAGTCGCAAAATATAATCCGCAATAATATTAAACATTCGAATAAAATAAAAAAGACAATATCCTTTCGAAATGGAAACAGCTGTTTGAATTCGTTCCAAAACATCAAAATAAAAGCAAACATTGTTTACACCTGCATATCTCAAAGGCAACCTACAGGTTAATGCTTAACCCGGCAAAGGTCAAGGTGAGGTCCCAAAGACCGCTTGATATAATGACAGCCATATTATGTCATGCGTACACTCATCTGTGCCCCAAAACAGGAATAAATGACTCGTTTGTTAAAAAGAGCCGATTAAAACCTTTGCAGATCTTTGACAGATTAAAATCAAAGTTTTTCTTAATTTCTTTAAAATAAAATTACATCAATGGCTTACGAATCACTGTTTTTATGACATGAAACATTTTTTTGATATGAAGGACCATTGACATTTTTAATTTAAATTGACATTGTTAATATTATTTAAATTTAATGGTATTTTAACTTTTTAGAATCTGTTTGGTTTTTTTTTTACCTCATTTTAATGTAATCTCTTATATGTAATGTGATTTTAATTGTATAATGTGTAATTTATATTTGTATGCGAGAAATGGTGAAACACGCTGAACTACTTTTTAAATTTGACCTGATATAACATGTAATTACCGTGTTTCTTACAAATAAATGAATATATTTCATTTCATGTCATCGATGTTGACGTCTTTAGCGCTACATTTGACTTGCTTCTTATTTGACATCTGTCAATTTAATTTTGTAGCTAGATTTCGAGAACTGTCTTGTGTCTTCTTAATCACGCGTAGGTACGAGAGGTTTAAAGAAAATTCTGTACTTTATCTAGTGTAGAGTTAGAAACTAATGAATATCTTTACGGATATATGTTATAATCAATATTTAAGACGGTTTAAGGGGTGACATGATCAAGTAGGTCAGTGTTCATTAGCTATCAAAATATCATGAGCAGTATTCTGTAATGCTGATAATTCATCGAAATTCCTTGGCTAGAAAGGTAAACATTTGTTTATTTCTTTAATTTGAATTTTAAAGACTCGTAGCATAGCCTAATTAGCCGTTCTTACAGATTAACTAAGTAATGCAACGTCCGCTGCGGTCATGAAAAATGAAAATTCACAGCCAACCAAATCTGGATTGGTACGAATGAACAATATTTATATTTTTTTTATTATTATTAAAAATATCAAAGGTAAAGCTGCTGAGAATCTCGTGTTGTAACACGCTTAAATCCATATTGTTCAAAAATATTATTCTTACTGAAATTATACAGCTTTTATTATATTATGTGAATTGGTGATACTATTAGTATTTATATTGTATTAACAAGTAACTTTGTTCAATAGGATAATACAAAAGAAGTTCATTTACAAAAAGGTCTATTGATTATAACACTTTATATTGTTCTTATGGCTTTTAAATTTAAAAGGTTTAGGCAGCGTTATCATAAGGCTACGTAGAGTTATTTTGTTTAAATACATTAATTTAAAAAATATGGCGCATAAAGACATGCAATAATCATTTTTAAAATCCTGATTTAATCATTTTAATGTAGCTACCTAAGTATATACTTCGGATTATATATATTTATAATATAAGAAGCAACAAAACTTTCTGAAGTATTAAATTATAATTACAAACGATTTAAAACGATCTCAAATATGGTAGGCCTTATTTTCCTCAGATTTATATCCTTTTATTATTATTGTTACGCAAAAAACAATGCCCACTTGGTAAAGGGGTAAATTCTGCCTATAACAAATGAATTTTGTGACAATTGTCGAACTGCACTGTGCCGTCACCCTGAGATATACAGATGCTAAATCGCATATGCCCGTAATCCGCTCTCAAGGACTGCTTCCGCAACACACTGTTATGTTTGGTGAGGGAGGTAGCTAGCTAGGTGAGCAAAATGCACTTCCAATATGCTGAAACTCAAGTCTGCCGTGGGGACAACTTTTCACACGATTTCGTGTGATGATTTTGCCCCCTCGCTTTTAATCCCACCTAGTCTAACGATAAACTTAGTCTGAAAGTTTAACGCAAAGTATCAAGACAGAAAAGAAAAAGTAAAATACCTACTTGGGTTAACAAAGAAAAAATAATTGGCGCGATTCACATGAGCTAATCGTGATTTTTCATCACATAACATAATTATTGAGTGAAAAGTGACATGAAACCCATTGTTTTTATATAACGAGAGGAATGCCTGTGCCTTCATTTTATAGTAATTATTAATTTCTTAATCTAATTATCATGTACAAAGGAAAAATGTAAAAAGGAGTGTTGTTTTCAGGGTTCTTGTGAATTTTTGTATTCCACCATAACTTCAAAACGTCGGAACCGAGTTAATGTTTGATATATCATTAGATTCGTCTTGATAGCGCAGGTGACAAAAAACAAACCAGGTACATAAAAAAGTAAAAAAAAAAAAAACGAATTGGTAGATTTTAGATGCCTTATTGTGATAAAAAAAAAAAGGTTTCTCCCATACCCTTCGTGTGTTATCAAAATTTTCTCTACTACTTATTTAAAAAAAACGTTATTATATAAACATATATAATTTGCATTTATAATTTCAATGGAACGGTAAAACGCTTAAAAAATTATATCCAGTCGAGTTTTATAATTTTTAATTAATTTATACATGTTATAAATTATCATCGTGGTCAGACGGAAGACTGCGAATGTCAACCGCAGGCTCCCATAATGCAATAAGGAACGACCGTATTAGACATTTCGCAAGAAGGACAGGCAAGCTGTATTAGTATCGTTTTTCTTTAGATATAACAAAATTCAAACTTTAAGAAAACTATAATAGATATTCGAAAATATAATCTACTCTATATATATGAGACGAATTGCTTAGCTTATGTAATCCATGGGGATTCACCGTGCGGTTGCCGGGTCCATAGTGTTGCAGAGGAAGAGGCCAGAGAGGCCCAGGACTTGCAACCCAGAGAGTAGAGTATAAAGAGTGTTATAAAGCGGAAAGATTTGTATTTTTGTATGCAACGAATAAACTTAAAACCTACTGGACCGATTTGGATGAAATTTGGGAAGGGAATAATTTGAGACCCGTGGAAGGACATGGGATAGTTTTTAGCTAACTGCAAAAAAAGAGGTTAATGGTTCAAAAGATAACAAATATTCGTGTAATTTCAAATAATATCGTATATTTGCTAAGGTCTTGAAACAACAACAACAAACTTCAATCTATAAGAAAACTGCTTTTACATTAAAATAAAATAAACTATTTAATCATTTCAAATGACAATATATATTTGTGTATAATTTCATATAAAATTGTTTATTTGCTTTATAATATTGTAGAAAACTACAACAATTTTCCTAAATTATCTATAAATATTAAAATAAAATTAGTAGTTCATTGGCATCTAAAATTGAGTAGACTTCTTATACAATTTAAAAGAAAAATAAAATATATCTTGGTAGAAAACGATTAGGTACTAGGTATCACATAACGGATTATTTTGGTGACATTTTTTTTGATAATCGACGTTATTTAAATTTAACTACAACACATGCAATTGAACTCGAAATTATTATCTCTTTTTGAATTTATTTGATATTTGGTGAATAATTATATATATTGTTTATATTTTATTGATGTGCTGTAAGTATTATGCCTTTTTTGTGGGAATATAACAATATAGGATTATATTATATATAATTTTCACCATAATATGGTAGATATTAAATTTTAAGTGTGCAAATAGGCTAGTCTTTGACCACTTTCTCACTTGATGGTAAGTGATGATGTGGTCGAAGATGTAGTTCAGGCTAACCTGAATTACTGGCATTCAAGGACTGCTGCCGGAACACATCAATAGGCGACAGATTTCATACTTTAGTCACTAGCTAGCCAGGCGGGAAATGTCCTAACACCAACAACCATGACCGACGACGGCTTAACGTGCCTTTCGAAGCACGGAAGCGCTCGGTATTAAAATTACCCTACTACCACTAGCGGTCACCCATCCAAGTCAAGGACGTGACGAATTTGCTGATCGGATAAGAACAACTAAGCAAACTTCGCTACGAGCGCTTCAAAAGCGACTCAAATTATTATATGAACAACGAATTTAACATGTACTTGCAAATAAAGTAATTTATATTAGCATAATTTCAAAATGCAAGTTAGGCCCAAAACAAACAGCTCTTGGCCTTATTCAAGCTACAGGAAAGTAATGATATAAAGCTGTTATGTTATGGACAAAAAACAATTAACGTTAGATGTTTTTTTGCAAAATGACTGTACTTCAACTGACATGGAAATTGGAAAATTTATGGGATGAAACTATAATTTAAACTTGGCCAGAATAGTTTTCCTCCCGTTGAAGGTTTTCCACCATACCTAGAAAAGGTGGTGGAAGAGCTAGGTTTACCTATATGTTAAAATTAAAGCACCCCATTAACATCCGAGTTAGTAGTTAAAGAGTAAAACTACTTAGTGTCATGCAGTTTATTCAGCGCATTTATATATCTTACTTAACCCTTCAACCATTATCATAAAATTATGAATGATATACAATAGAAGCTTGCCTGGAGCTGGTTTCGTAACAGGGCTATAACGACTTCGAAAGATATGGAATATGGCTGAACTAATAATTTAATACACAATCACAACTCCAGCTCATATTATGTATTTTTTTAATGTAGTTTTCCTAGAAAGCGATCTGAATTATGAAACTCCCATGAACTTCTGCTCTCCTGGTAGTCTAAGAATTCTTATATTTGTATTTACTTATGCTAACCTGTGCTATGGAGTAATGCTTAGTTTCTTAAAACTCTTCCTTTATTGCTCACGTACTTAAGCAGTAACTATTGTTAAATCATGGCCATAATACAATGAGCGGGATCAGACCGGAAAGCAAAATAATGTCGGGATCAGACCGGAATTTTATGATATAAATAAAAAGCGTGGGATCCAATTGTGGTGCAGACCGGACACCATATTTTTGATAGTTTAATTTTTAAGATTGCCTTTTTTAATTAAGTAAAAACATTTTTCAATTTAATCACCCCTTAGTAAAATATGAGCGTCTCTCGCTCAAAGGGCCAAATGTCGTAACTCAGAAGACAACAATTTCTGCAATAGCCTAATTTGCATTAAAGTGAGACACCCCTTATCTTTCGAAGCAGGCAGTTTATGAAAACTTTTGTCTTATTGCATTCTGATTAGAAAAGTTCAGAGGTTTAATTTGTATTTGGGTCAGAAAATAAAATTATTGTAGGTTCACAGAAAAAAATTACAAACGCCTACATAGGTATAGGGACTTACACTACTTATATGTGCATTGTGCAGTACCACATAATATGATCACGTGTCATTATTATATTTTTGTGTAGTAATTAAATACGAAACCATTATATAGCAGTAGTTTGTAGTTAAATAATCAGTTTTTAGAGAATAAAAGAAAATGCATGTGGTAATATCAGTGCGACGTTACGAGTAAGTAATTATTTGTTTTGCTATACATTTGTGAATGACATATAATTATGACATAAGTAGGTATAATTATTTCATTAAAACTGGCAATACTTTGTGTTGATTGTTAGCTGTTGTTATTTTAAACTGGGTATTTTATATTTCTTTGACATGCACAATATTTTGCAATATTGCATTTTTTTTCCTCAAAGCAACCTTCTGTAATTTATTTCTTAATAATTTTAGATTTAATGGGTGATAGTAATAATAATTCCTACTTTGACATAGATGAAAATAATATATTTTCTACGCACTAAAATTGCCCTTAGAAGTTTTAAAGCACTTGAGTATTTATCACTTACAATAATTCCGCGTAGGGAAGTTAAAATGTGAACACAAGTATCACTTTCACTGCACAGATACGTACCCTCGCATGTGAACTGGCCGTAGTGCTTCCCGGAGGACTTGTCGCCGCAGACCACGCACTCCACATTCTGGCCCTTGTCCGTCGCGGAGGAGCCACTCTGCGTCGACGCGGCCTGGCTCGCGGGAGTAGACGGCAAAAGATCGTCTTCCCGCCAGCTACCGCGAAAGCCAAGCTCGAGAGGCGGGAGGTCGGAGCCTCTCGGAGGGCAAAGCCCCGGGCCTCCGACCCCGCCGTAAACTAGCGCTCCGTGCGTGATGATGCCGGTTGCCGTGACGGGGCAAGAAACTGCGCGACGCGCTTGTGTGTCAAGGGTCGCGGTTCAGTCGCGACTGAGCTCGGGTCGGGCCAGGGCGCGCCGCTCCGCCATTGGCCCGGTGGCCCGCAGGGGCAGGGAGCGAAGGCCCCGCCACCTCGACACCGGCCCCCCACCCCGCGAGGGGTGAAAATCTTTCAGTGGCCAAGTACCGTCAGTAACAAAACAAATGGGCGATATAAAAGCTACCTTACTTTAATATTATTACATATTTTACATTACTTTGCTGTCTACCTGTCAACAGTTTTATTTGAATTATTTTAAACGTAAATGTAGGAATTGATATCTTTTATAATTTCTAAGATATACTCGTATTTGCAAATTCGAATAAAAAAATCTACTTAGATGATGTTCAAATAATAACAATAATTTCAAATAATCTTCAATAAATCATCATTTATTATAACAAAAAACATCTTCTAACACCAAATTTGGATTTTCAGCGAATATAACTTACCTACCTGGATTATTCTTTGGATGAAGAAATTTTCAGTGTCGTTTTTGCGCACGGTACCTGAAAATTCTACTTTGTATCAACTTTCCCACCGCCTCCATATTTCTGCGGGCTGATAGGCACTCTGCTGTATACTTACTTAACTATCTACATATTTAGGTGATCAAGTAGCTCACTTATACAACTCTCGCAGTCTCGCAACAAAGACAGTTATTTCCCTCGCTCTATTTGAGTAAGATAATATTGATATAGAGTACGGAGTTCTTATTAAAATAACTTGTTATACGTAACGCTTAGCAGGTGTTTTTATCAAACTGGTTTCTCTATATTGAACTGTAGAATCGATTCCAACTGTATAATGTGTTAGAGGTCATGAGTGCCGACGAACAGATAACCTAACTTGCATGACATTAGACTACGAGCATTATGATTCGAAAATTGGATTTCGTTTGTTCGAATACATTAACATGTATTTGTCAAACAAATCATAAATGATAATTTATTACAATGACATGTTCGAAACATTAAATGTACGACTTTCATGAGGACATTACTGGACATTATTATCTCAATGACCGCGTTCGATCGTGGTAAACATAATTGTTATTCATCAATAAGCAAATATCGTTCAATTGGTCTGAAAGGCAAATACGATATTTTAGATGTAGATCAATCTGGATCATCGGTAGGCGGCGCACGCGCGAGGGGCGTGGCCACGGGGCGCGGGGGGAGGTGCCACTCCTGCGCACTTGTCAACGTGACGTCTGCGAGACTTGACGCGCCACTGTCTAACGCGATTTTTTTCTTATTGGGACTTATGTCATGTTACTGCAAAGATGACAATGTAAAACCGTTGCGTCAGTTGTTATTCTCTTTATTATTGGTACTAGCTATACATATGGTTTGAATTTGTGTATTGTGTAGTATACTGATAATCTTTCTTCTTACAAGTTATTTATTATCACTAACTTACAACTAATGCTTGTAACCTAAACGTAGTAAATTGTTTATCAAATATATATTCGATTCTTACTATATATAGGAATATGTTTTGGTTGATCCAATTGTTTATCTACATTCCTTTGTTGTTGAAAAAATAACCCATTTTCCGAAAAGGTCTCTTTCATTACATTACATAAAGTTTGGTTACCGGGAAAAAAAAATTGTTTGTCTATTTTAAATTCTCCCATCTGCTTCATTTTCTCTGAGACAGCAGCCATATGCTGACTCAGAGAAGATAACAAAAAGAAAAAATCTTCTGTGCGTGTCCCGAATGCACAGAAGATTTTTCCTTTTTCTGCTTATCTAAGGACTATTTATCGTTCACTTATTAGAAGAATGGTATAGTACCAAAAAAATGTTCAAGTAATTTTGGCGTTACACGCATGGGTCATATAAAGCTGAAGGCAATTTTTACAGAAGGTTACCTAAGTATGCATGCCTTTGTTTTTTAATGATATATATTGTATAGGGCTTACAGAGGTAGGATAAGTGTGGAAATATGATGATTCTATTCTATTCCAATATGGCGCAAATATAATCTATAATTAACATAAAACCCAGTGATCCTCGCATTTAGCCGTCGTGTTTCATCTGCAGAGCTCTGCCCGGGCAAAGATCTAACTTACCCGCAGAGGCTATAGGGCTGTCACTTATTAAGGAATAAAGAATAACTGCCACCTTTAAAGAACAGGATAAATAAGAAATATAGGATAGGATGGGTAAAATCCAGACAGTTCTGATCACATGTAAAACCTATGTTTGCCCTTGAAGCTGAAGAAACAAAAGACCATCGTAAGTAGAAGCTTGGGCCTGTTTGATAAGAAATGAGACAGATATGCCAGATATGTATGGTTAATTTGGATTTTTAATGTAACTAGAATCAATAAAATCTGGAATGAGTACCTATATCAAAGGAAGTTAGAAGTACAGTGACGGAAAAGTTGAGCAGTAAAAAAAGGTTTAGATTGACTGCGTGAATTGTGGTATTATGAATAAGAGGAGTTAGTACTGGGATGACAGTTTCTAGCACAAAAAAACACATTATGCTGATCGAACCGAGAGTGAGATATAGAACTAAAGAAGATTTGAAAAAGATTAAAATTTCCAATGTTGGAGTTAGGGGATTTTATAATTAAGCAGCAGTTCTTTTATATTGAGAGTTACGTTATTTGAGCAGTTGATTGTAAGAACTTATATTTACATGATCGTTATAATGAAATCTATGGAAAATATAATAAGATTTCGACTTCTTACATATCATAATCTTCTTAATTTTGATGTAAAATTTTTATTAGGTTATACCTACGCATTTGATGATCAGATTTTTCCTACAGCATTTATTCCGTGTATGTGGGGTGAGTTACAACAGGCTTTCTTAAGAAACACAATGGACGATACAATAACATATTTTTAATGTTTTCGGTTTTATGGCTAACCACCTATCAGATACTAACTCTCTTTTTTAATGCTCTTCTTCTTGGTAGTATACTCACTACCTTTTGGATAAGCAGGCCGTACCGTCAAGATGATAAAAAGCACTATTCCGTGCGATTAATGTGTAGCCACAGTCAAAGCGATATGAGTAGTGGCATGCTACTACTTTAGCGCATTCGTTTCCGCGGTCTTCTACTACGCCTTCTAACGGAAGGATATGCTACAGTTGTCCCTTTAATAAACTAGGTTCTGTTATATCAATAATTAATTATAATAATCATAGCATACAGTTAAACCCACATATAGGTAAACCTAAATGCTCAGTTTTAAAAAAAACAAATGATATTCAGATCCAATCTTTGACCACAAAACTACTACGAAACCTAACTCAGAACGTTCTGCAAAATTCCAACAAGAAAAACCCACAATACGTCCAGTGTCACCCCTTGAGGTGAGCGGGGGTGAAGCGCGGGTGTCGAGAGGTGAGGGGTGCGATAGGGCGGGTCAAAGGTCGCGCCGCCTCGCCCCGCCCAGCGCCTTGCTACCCTCTCGCCTTAAATAATGTGGAAGAAAAGTTACGAGCTCAATAGGAAAATCCGCTTTTCTGGAACACCAGAACTTACCTACCATAGTAGTACTGGGATAATTACCTATCTCTATACGGGATCTAACTCTTAGATTCTATCAGCATTATATAAAATTTAAGACTCAATGAGAACACTGTATATATTTTTATCATTTAATTTTGAAGGTTTTTGAAGGCGATTCTAGCCTGTAAAGCAACATAAGACAACTCATGTTTGAAAACACGGGTGTTTGAGCGTGAAACAACTTACTGTGAGTCGATATGACGATCGACAATGTTTCGGCTTCTACCGGAAGCCTTCTGAGGAAGGCTAAGTTGTTTCACGCTCAAACACCCGTGTTTTCAAACATAAAATATAAATATGAGCGTAAGTTTTTATAATATGATAAGACAACTCAGTTGTAACTTAGTTTAGCTCTGAGGCGTCACTCGACATATTTGTGGTTTATAAGATGATAAGGAAAAATAAGCGGACACAAAACGATTTCACTTCGTTTAGAAAGATACATTTATAAATATTTACAAAAAACACACAAAAATATTTGTTAAACAACAAAAACATCGTCAGTCGTCATGTCTGTATTCCCCGAAAGAATAGGCAGAGGTTTCTTGACACCTACGTTTAGCCGAACTGGCGTGTGTATCATGTGATAGGGAGTGCACTTATTGCCATCTAAAGAGAACAGTTCACAGACTCAATATATATGGAGAATTTCTTTGAACACCGAATAGTCTGACCAGGGGATTGAAACCATGACCTCTAGATTCCAAATTAACGTTTCTGCCATTCCACTACTACAGGAAATGGTTCTCAAGGATACACTGAGAAAACCGACTTAAAGGCTTAAATCAAATTTGACCTTTTACCGTTGAATTGTAACTACGTAAGATGAATTCACAACTCTTAAGATGATTTTCACCAATCAATAAATATGTACCATGTTTTATAATAAACACAACCATCAAAAACGCCTTCCGTAAAGTATTTTCAGAATTGCAACTTGTTATTCGATAATAATTGCAGTATTGACCATAAAATATACCTTACTTTTACGGCGGTTTATATACGGTTTCGTTTTATATACGGTGATTATCATTATAACGTACGACTTAATCAGCCTTATCAAAAGTCAATATTTAAGTAAGACCACAAAATACACCTTAAATGAAGACGAAAAGAAACATTCGCCTTCACTGACCTCGTTTAACGCCTTCTAGTTGGCAGGCGTTTTTGTACGTATTTACGTTTGGTCGGTTTTTCGCCTTATACCATATAATTTGGCCGTCATTAGGGCGCTTTTGACTTTAGATTTTTCTCAGTGTAGTTCCCGGGAAAGCACTGCTAAATGCCGGGCGTCAAAATTTCTATGGTAAGGTAGAATGTCACCTCCCACTGCTACATGTGGGTGTCGTAAGACGGGACTAATGGTGATATACTGGAAGGTGGGCAGCAGTGCCTTCTGAGAAACTAATATTTTAATCTGCAAAATCTTATTATGGCAAACGCCTCCTTAATGGGGACTGTTGTTCAGCAGTGGACAATCCGCTGATACAGTAAGGTTTTTAGTATATTAGAACTATTTGTGCTAGTTTGTCCGGGGATGAACTGCCACCATACCGATTTCTACCGCGAGGAAGTTATGTTCACATTTGCACTGCGGTTTCAAAGGAGCCGGTGAAATAACAGGCACATGAAACTTAACAACTTTATGTTTCAGGGTGATGGGCGCATAGCAGTTCGACATTAACGAACTGCATCTGTTATAGGGAGAGGTTACAGCTTATCACTAGGTAGGCCTCGTGCTTGTTCTAACACTTACGCATAAACAATTTCACTTTGAAAATTATCACCAGTTTTATCCATATTATTTTATAAGGAACCGTCTAGGACCGGCTAGGATCAGTTACGCGCTGAAGCCCGTGCTCCTCGCTTCGCGCAACCGTGACTCCCAGACGAAGGACTTCAAAGCGTTCCGGAACTGGTCGGAATCTTTCCGGTAAATATAAAGCAGGTCCTAGTCGGTTTCTAATAAGGTTATAGGCATAAAAAATGGCTTTTGCCAGTGCCAGCGTGCTTTTACTTTAATTACCACCATCAAGCTGCTTGCTCCATCAGCCCAAGCTCACGATCTAAGTTGTGGTGGGATTGAACTTAAGACTACCATAACGGCAGCCGACACTAACAATCACGAAGATACCAAAAATCACACTCATGCAATATGAGTACCTCCTCCTTTTTTTTGAAGTCGGTAAAAAATAGCTTAGTTCCGGAATTAACACAATAATCCAATATGTTTCTTTCTTTTCAATCTATATTATTACTTATCAGCGCATTGTGTAAGCAGGTGAGGGGTGCAGCTACTTCATACACAGAGTCATCGTTATTACTCGAAGGGGTAGGCAGAGACAACGGAGTCCACAGTGGTTTTATTCCACCGGCATCATTGTGTACTTCATGGTACCTATATTTACAATAGGTATGTAAATACAAAGTCTTGTATGATAAATTAAACTAGGGTGATTATGAGGTGACACGAGAAAGATCTATACACCTATAAGTAGTTACAAATCACCACATCAACCGTAATATCCACCGTTGAACGAGGTCATTATCCCTACGCTTGGCAGGCGACTTGGGGATCGCAGTACAAGTAGTAAGTTCTTCGGAAGGCGCTGCTGCCCACCTTCTGTTGTGTTACCCTTATTCTCTTCTTACGACACCCACTGGAAGAAATGGGGGATGACATTCTACCTCGGCACCCCACGGGGAGAGATTTATATTCACACTAATATTATTATATATAATATTAGTGTGAATATAAATCTCTCCCCGGTATATATAAGTAGGCGATACATTGGAGTAAAATATATTGCCTGCGTTTGAAATTAGATAAAATAAATAGATAAAAGTCAGTTAGTTCTACAAATAAACTCAGATGGCGTTCAATGGGGGAGACATTAATTCAACATTGAACGTTTTTCGGCTGATAATCATCACGAATAAATCCATATAATTACATACATTTTTCATACACAATTAAATAATGTTCATACAAAGGTAATATTGAAAATATTTCATAAAAATAAGGAACCGAATTCCAACACTGAAAGTATGAAATAGCTTGTTGAAGTCGGTACCGTACTGATTCAAAACACTCACCTCCCATTATCATAGTTCGTCTTCCACGAGTTATTTCATACATTTCACTCTTTTTATTGATGCTTACTGCTTACAAGACTATTTACTCGCCTAAAATGCTGTTTGCCATCGACAAGTGTTGATATTACTATTATATCACCTAGTTATGAAAATACATCTTTCAGTTAATTAACTGTAACTTAAAAACTACTACATCGATTTTGATGAAATTTAAATGGCACCAACTGTAACGTATACTCTACCCAACAAAAAAGGAATAATCACAATCAGTTCACAATTGGCAGAGGAATCTCATAACAAGAATACAATAAAACATACAGATGGATTGAGCACCTCCTGCTTTGAAGTCGGTTCATAATGATATAAAATTAAATAATCTAGAAGACCTCCATCCATGCATCACTACATCCACATTTGAAGCGCTCGTAGCGAAGTTTGCTTAGCTGTTCTTAACTGATCAGCAAAGTTAAGCACGTCCGCCGCGGTAATGACTTGGATGGGTGACCGCTAGTGACATTACTACTGAGCGCTTTCATGCTTCGGAGGGCACGCTAAGCCGTCGGTCCCGGTTGTCGTCTTAGGATGGCAGTCGTTATAGCATGGTGGTAGGGCTTTTTGCGAATGCCCGCTTGGTTAGCTACCACCCTCAAGTAGAAAATCTATCGCAAGAATCTAACGGTGAGTTCCGGCAGCTGTCCTTGAGAGCCAGTAATTCTAGGTTAGCCTGAACAACATCTTCGACCGCATCATCACTTACTATCAAGTGAGATAGTAGTCAAAGGCTAACCTATAAAGCTAAAAAATAGAAGAAGAAATTGCGTCACTTTTCGTTAGGACTCGTGTGAGCAGAAAAACCATGATAAAATAAGGCCCTGTAGAAGACAGTCACTTCCAGGAGTTATCTTTGCTGTGCATCGATCGCGGGAACGGTGTCTGTGTGTCTAGCTACTGCTATCTATTCTGTGGTGTCGTCTGGTCACCCCCCACCTCCCACTTGGGTCGCTGAGTAATTGGGTGCAGGTACTTTTGCACACGTTTTCACAGCTTTGTTCGGTGCCTTCAGTTTTAGGAGTAATTTTAATGTCGAAAGCATACACTTTGGCTTGTGTAATTTTTTACACACTAAGTATAGAAAGGAAGCAGATTCTAAAGTCAATGCATAAGCATTTTGCAGGACCATGGTTCGATCCCCAACGAAAAAATATACGATAGGAAAAATTTAAGTCATGTGCGGGATTCGAACCCGCGTCCATCCACCCCTTTAGCCGGGGTATGCTCTAACCAATTGAGCTAACATGACATGACTTCATAACTCAAATTTTTCGTATCGTTCTTTAACCATCGTATTGGGATATAGTATATTTGTAATTTTGTATATGTAATCCGCATAGCAGGCGTTATTAAAAACATAACAATACCTATCAGTATGTTCCGCAGCAGCCCTTGAGAGCAAGTAATTCTAGACCTAGTCAGTTTACCATCCTCGACTACATCATCACTTACCAATAGGTGCGCAATATAAATGGCTAGCGTATAAGCTGTAAAAAAAAGTAAGTACATTTGTTATTTTTCTTACCTGTAAAAATTTGGTACATATTATGTTAATGAATAGATTCAGGCGTTACTTTGCGGAAATCCATTTTTAATAATAACAAATATTTTAAAAGTATTTTAAGAAAACATTTGATTAATTATTTAATAAAACGCCACGCAGCTGCGTGGTGTTGTGTTGTGACGTCACGTCGGCTTAACAGGAAATTAGGCGGAATTGTCACTAGATATATACCATTTTTATAAAGATTTTTTTAAGTGTCTTATTAAATAATTACACAAATGTTTTCTTAAAATACTTTCAAAATATTTGTTATTATTACATATTATGTTCTTTAAGGGCGTGGATTAATACATACTCGTAGGTATATCTCAATTAAATGAGTAATACTTGATTTCCCCTCAAGTGAAGATGCTGGTGAAAGCTATTGCATTTAAATGTATTTTGCATTTAAATGGCCCCGAGTTTCTTGCCCGTTCTTCTCGCAGTGGCTCTATACACTTTATTTGCTGAACGTGGCAGTACAATGTAGAATATTTCAATACTCAAATTTGTAATTGACCTTCATAAGAGCGTCATAGACGCCTAAATTGAATAAATGATTTTGACTTTGACTTTATTATTTATAATTATTAGGTATATATAATATGCATTATTAGATGCATATTATATATACCTAATAATTATAAATAATGAACATGCTTTAGCGTCCAGTCCTCAATATATGAATACTGTAGTGCTATAAAGAATTAAATAAATAAAACCTGAAATTTCAGAATGCAGATGACAACAAAGATTTAGGAAGATCAAATTGAATGTTTTTCCTTAAAATATGCACGTAAACGTTGGAAAGATCCAAAGAAAGTTTAAAAGAGGTCGTAAATTAGAGACAATAAAGCACCAGACCGTTGTCAAAAGTAATGTTCAATCTATCAATCGGCGACTGAGTCACCTCACTGGCTTGCAGCGTCAATTCATGTGCTGGAATGCTTGAGTACCGTCAGGAAATACAATGTTTTTAATATAAATGTTAAAACGAATTGGAAATATTTTGGTCTAAACACATTAGCAAGGTGAATTGGCCATATTCTTATATTGAAGCAATGATGGCTCAATGGCATTGGCTATGGACTGCCGCGCAGCAGGTTCATGGTTCGAATCACTTGGCTTAAGCATCACCGCATGGTGGAAGGGCATTTTGCGAATATTCGCCTGGCTAGCGACCACCCTCAAGTAGAAAAATCTGCCGCCAAGCACCTAACGGTGTGTTTCGGCAACTGTCCTTAAGAGCCAGTGAAAATACAGGCACATGAGACTTAACAATATGTCTCAAAGTGACGGGAGCAGTGCAATTCATGACTTGTGTGAAATGTATCTGTTATAGGCAGAGGTTAGTCCGCTTAACACCAGGTGGGCCTCAGCTTGTTCCGTCACAATAACATAAAAAAACCATAGAAATCAAATATCAGCTGAAAAAAATTTACGGAAAATGATGGCGCAGTGGTGTGCATGTGGAGATGCATATTTCAAGGAGTAAAATTATGAATGCTGATGATAGTCAATTTGGAAATATTTCGTGATAATTGTAGTACAATTATATATAGTACAATACTTCATTGATCTTCGACTATATACCTTGATATGTTTGAATACATTTTACATTATGTGTTTTTATAAAATGTTATGGAAATAAAATATTTTCAGAGGTAAAATTTATTTCAAGACAATAACACAATATCTAAATAAGTTATATTTGGTTGGGGACGTTTTACTCATAGCAAAAAAATAATAACATATTGCATTCGGTTAGGTACTACCTAATAACACATTTTTAATAGTTAAATCTGTTTTGGGACCTTTTACTACTTGATAACACAATTTTTCCAGGTTAAATTTACTACCTAATAAAAAATAACAAGTTTACAGTTACAAAATATAAGAGCAGAACATTTTTGTCCGTGATGGGATTCGAATCCGCGTCCACCCAATTTGGCGCCGGGTGCCTATAGTTCAGCGGCTTTAACGATTTATTATTTATCATATCCCTAAACATCAAAACAACAACTCCCATACAAAACGATTTTTCGAATTATTTTTGAAGATACATAATTTTACGGAAATCTGGCAAACCAGAAGCATAGATATTAGGCTGAAGGATATAGACGCAAAGTTACACCGAGCTTGAACACCTATAGTCTGGTTTTTAATTCGAGATCAAAAATGTAAACAAATAAATGTCAATATATGTCATTGTCAAACTGATAGGTCAGGGTATTCAATAGTTTATCTTCAAAAATATTTTCACAAGTGTGGCTATTAAAAACAAAAAAAATTTACACAATTTTTTTCAGGCTTGAATATATGCGTAAATATGTACGCGCATATAAAAGTGTTTTATTGTTTCCTAATAATGCAATAAATTATAGCATTAAATATATTTTTTACATTAAATGCTCCATCCGTTCCCAAAATTAGAAAAATTACCAAGTACTTGTAATTTTTTGCACGGTTATCACCTTTGTTTACATTTTTGATCTCGAATTAAAAACCAGAGTATAGTAGGTATTTAAAATATGACGAAATTGCGTTTGTATGGAAAGCGCTCCGTGAACTCTACGTCTCAGCGTGATGGGCGCAGTGCAATTTGCCACTTGCGTTGCGGTGAACTGCATCTTTTATAGAAAGATGTTACCACCAGATGGGCCTCGTGCTTGTTCCGTCACGATGGCAAAAAACTTTTTGGGGATACTGAACTACTTGATATTACATTTTTACGTGTAAAATTTGTTTGGGGATATCTTACTACTTAATAAACAATATTCAAATTTAATATTTAGTTTGGGTTTACTATATGTTATCTAATTTTTTACAATGGGCAATGCTGCCAGCTTGCTGGGCACGCTGCCAACTGATAGTGGGCTGGAGCATTTGGACTGCCTGTGAGACTGCAATGACTTATGGGTATCTAAATGCTTTTATTGCAGTGACTGTAGTGTTGTATATAGTTCGTAGTATTTTGTTAATAAAGGAATACCGCGGGTTAAAAAAAATGTACCAGATGAAGTTGGTTGGGGATACTTTACTGATTGATAGTAAATTCTTCGCTAGTTAAATTTGATTGTAGTTACAACATAACAAATCAGTTTATTTTTATGTGACAGATTGTATTTTTTACCTACAGTATTGTGACAGAAAAAACTCAAGGGCCACCTGATGTAAAGTAGACTAACCTCTGCCTATAACAGATGCATTTCGTCACACGTGACGAATTGCTCCAGTCACACTTAGACATGTCGTTGTTAAGTCTCATGTGCCCGTAATTTTACTGACTCTAAAGGACTGCTACAGTAACACATTGTTAGGTGCTTGGCGACAGTTTTTTTTACCTGAGGGTGGTAGCTAACCAGGCGAGCATACGCAAAATGCCATTCCACCATGCGCTGAAGATCAAGTCGACGGTGGGAATCAAACTATGGACCTACGGCACGGCAGTCCATAGCTATTACCGCTAGGCCATCATTGCTTCTAGAACTGTTGAAGTCTAATGAGCGTGTAATTTGAGGTACACGTTTTTGAAAAGTTGAATTTGGTTGTGAAAACTTAAAGCCTACGTAATGCATTGATTTGTTTCACCATAATGCTTAGCTGTTTTTTTTGTACTAAAAAATATTGTTGAAACCATAACTATTCGTGGTATCGTAAATCAAAATCGTATCGTAAAGCTTATTAAACGTGTTGCGACTACACATGAACATGCTAAATGTAAAAAAATATGTTTTAATGTTATTGTGACAGAACAAGCTCGAGGCCCACCTGATGTTAAGTGGACTAACCTCTGCCTATGACAGATGCATTTCATCACAAGTCATGAATTGCACTGCACCCGTCACCTTGAGACATAGTATTAAGTCTCATGTGCCTGTAATTTCACTGGCTCTCAAGGACTACTGCCGGAAGACACCGTTAGGTGCTTGGCGACAGATTTTCTACTTGAGGGTGGTCGCTAGCTTGGCGGGCAATCGCAAAATGTCCTGCCACCATGCGGTGAAGCTCAAGCCGGCGGTGGGGTTCGAACTAAGGTACTGCGGCGCGGCAGTCCATATCTATTACCGCTCGGCCATCATTGCTTCGAAGTTATAACTTCTGTTTTACTGCCAGTCGGTCACCTGACGCCAAATCTCTTAACTATTGTTTACTACAAGAGCGATTCTCTTGGCGGTATACCTACCCACTCTACATTGTCTATGATCTTAAGCGATTTTTCAGATTTAAATATACATAAATTAACAATCGACCTTTGTATGCTCTAGGTACAAATCTGCTATTTTCTTAACAATAATTTGATTCAGATATAACATTGTTAAGACATTGTCAGGAGCTGTTATCCTGGACCAAAATGTATTGCCATTTATTTTACCGAGTATTTAAATCACACGTGCGAAATTCACGTTCCCGATATAGACATCGTTTAGTTTAATATATGCGCTGTGAAACACGGGATAAATCAATCACCTCCCATCACAATTTACAAGAAGATCGATTTGGTAAAAAGAGAAAAGAGGCAAGCACGTGCTTTCTCTGGAAAGAGATAAAAAACTTACATGCAAGTGCTTCCTTTGCCAAAAGAAAAACAACTGACTGTCAACGGTAAATCACTCGTTTGGGGCTGCGTCTGCCACGTTGACTTTTGTCTGTGCTTTTGTGCTTTTCTTTGTCCGCTTTGTGCTTAATTTAAGTCACACGTCTGATTGTATTTTGAAGCGAAAGCACTGTTGTATTGACTAAACTGTTTCCTTTAGTACACTATGTTCATAAATTGTAGATTGTCCTGGACAACACATTCGAATACATTTTTATAGCATATTTTTACTTTGAAGCAGTGATGGCTCAGTGGCATTGGCTATGGACTGCCGCGTAGAAGGTCCATTGTTCGAAGCTCGCCGCGGGCTTGAGCTTCACCGCATGGTGGAAGGGCATTTTGCGAATGCCCGCTCAGCTAGTGACCACGAAAAAAGTTCAAGTAGAAAACCTGCCGACAAGCACCTGTCCACTGTCCTGTGTCTCAAAGTGACGGGCGCAGTGCAATACGTTCGGATGAAATGTATCTATTATAGGCAGAGGTTAGTCCGCTTAACATCAGGTGGGCCTCGTACTTGTTTTATCACAATTACGAACACCTTAAAGAGTCAACTACTATTTTTCCTGAAGTTCTACAATTTATATTTTTGTTTTTATTGCAGATAGGTCACGATCTCACCTGATGGTAAGTGATGATGGTTGAAGGTGTTAACAGGACAGCTGTCGTAAAACACCGTAAGGTGCTTGGCGACAGATTTTCTACTTGAGGGTGGTCGCTAGCCATTCGCAAAATGCCCTTCCACCATGCGGTGAAGCTCAAGCCCGCGGCGGGATTCGAACCGTGGACCTCCTGTGCAGTCCATAGCCAATGCCACTGAGCCATCACTGCTTCAAAATTCTACAATATAGTTTGAATACTGACTACTACTAACAGCAGGGGAAGTCGAAGTCTTCCTACTCTCAATTTTTTCATGGGATTTAGACGAAACAAGTGATGAACTGCACTGCCTGTCACCCTGAGATATACAGTTGTCAAGTCTCATGTGACTGTAATTTAACTGGCTGTCAAGGACTACTGTCGGAATACACTGTTAGGTGTATGGTGAGTGATTTTCTACTTGAGGATGGTAGCTGGCCAAGCGAGCATTCTCAAAATGCCCTTCTACCATGCGGCCAAGCTCAAGCATGTTGGGGATCGAACCGTGGATCTGCGGTACGGCAGTAATAACAAATTATAACAAATATTTTTAGCTAAATAATAACAAATATTTTTAAAATATTTTATGAAAACATCAAATTAAAATATTTTAATAAAACACTTAAAAAATACAAAAATATATCTAGTGACAATTCCGCCTAATTTTCCTGTTAAGCCGACGCGACGTGACGTCACAAACGCCACGCAGCCAAACCGGAAGAATTTTCGACGCGTTTCGTTTCTACACGAAGCATCCTCAGGAGGTCTTGACTCTACGAGCTCACGATCGAGAAAAAGAGAGTCCATAGCTATTACCGTTCGGCTACCACTACTTCATAATTGCCTCATTCACGCGATGCATCCTTTCAATATGCCAAAACACCTCAGCTGACATTCTTTCTTACCCCACACTGATTTTCTCATCAGTTCTCGATCATTATCAGTCTTTTACTCGGGCCATACCACTTATAACTTTAACAAGTAGGTATAATTTAATTGAAGAAAGGAAAAACCCGACAGCAAGTTATTTATTCGCGTTAAACGTTTAATCGTTCTATTAAAATTAAAACTGCAAGTAATATAATAATACCTAGGTACATATGATAAAATATGCAACACAATGTGCTCGAAGAAAAATAAAATTATCTCATAAAATGGCGTCTAGAATTCACTAGCTTGCTTCTTTTATTTTTTCTCCATTTTAGTGTCACTTGCGCTATTAAAACGAAACTAACCACATCTCATACATTAAAATCGGTTAATCCTAAGTTATTGTGGAATATAGAAACTCACAAACATAGATATATGAACCCTGAAAACATAACACTCCTTTTTTGGGCAGTCTTGTAGAAAGAATCGAACTATACAGTTTCCAATCTAAGAATCAGGACTAATCCATGAGCAGCAGTCCATCCAAATCATTTGTATTCTCTTTGTTCACGCACTACACTGATCAACTGACCACCATTTAGTGGCTTTTTAGTCTAGAGTTGGTAGGCCACCCCCCCTAGGTGGACTGACGACATCGTGAAAGCCGCGGTTAGCCAATGGTTACAAGCGGCTAATAGCCGTTCTTTGTGGCGCTCTATGGGGTAGGCCTTTGTTCAACAGTGGACGTCTTCAAGCTGATGATGATGATGATGATTCGAATGATCTATGTCTATATCTATACTAATATTAAAATGGGGAAAGATTTGAATTTTTTAATTTTATATATAAGGAATAAACTAAAATAGAGGACTGACTTGAAAATTTCTTGCACTATTATAATCCTACACTATCCCTGATGAACATAGTTTATAGAATATTTACAAAAACTTAGAGATCCGTATGAAAGCTTCTATAATGTAAACTAAACTGTGAAAAAATACCAAAAAAATCATTGTATCGAGTACGCTGCGAAAATGGTTGACAATAGAGCAAAGCGGTACTATTTTATAGAGGACATCAATATCTACAAAAAAGTTTGCAATACCATTTGTCTAACTAATACAGTTATGACACAATAACTACTTTTTATGTGTTTCAATTAATATTTGTTTGTTTAATGCCCGTGCAAAGCCGGGGCGGGCAGCTAGTCAGTTATAAATACATATTGGACCTGCACTATATAAGATAACGGTAAATGTACAAACCAGCCATGTGGGAGTCAGGTCTCATTGTATTAAGGTTCCGCGTTGAAACCATGAAAGAGAAATTATTTGAATTATTCGATCACAGCTTATAAGCCACAGCCTAGCCAGTGGTCTTTAATTCATATTGTTGTGCTCAGTGTTTGCAATGAAGTATATAAGTATAAAAATCGCGTGAAGAGATCGTGGGACGTTATCACCTGTAACTAAGATTGCAGAACTGTAGAACTCGACCGCTCGCTTTGAGTCGGGTGCCTAAGAATCAAAGATTTTTACACGACAGCCAAAAAAAGAGAGTCGTTAGATTTGACTTAGAGGTGACACTAGGTACTAGGTTTTGAAGCAGTGATGGCTCAGTTGCATTGGCTATGGACTGCCGTGCAGCAGGTCCATGGTTCGAATCCCGCCGCGGGCTTGAGCTTCACCGCATGGTGGAAGAGAATTTTGGGAATGCCCGCCGCTAGCGACCACCCTCAAGTAGAAAATCTGTCGCCAAGCACCTAACAGTGTGTTCCGGCAGCAGTCCTTGAGAGCCAGTTAAATTACAGGCACATGAGACCTAACAACTGTACGTCTCAGTGTGAGGGGCGCTGTGCAATTCGTTTATCATGTAGAAATGCATCTGTTATAGGCAGAGGTAAAAATGTAATGTAAAGGTTTTCTACTTTTTTAATAATTTATTCTTGTTTCAGTATTTCTTGTTTAAATAGATTATTTTTGTGAACCGTTCGCAACGTAGATTTCTTAGCGAATCTTCACCGATCAGCTAAGTTAAGCAACGTCCGCCGCGGTCACAACTTGGATCGGTAACTGTGACAGCCGACTCGTCCACTGCTGAACATAGCCTCACCTATTAAGGGGGTATTTGCCATAATCCCCACGCTTGGCCGGCGGCTTGGAGATCGCAGTGTAAGAAGGCAGTTCTTTAGAAGGTGCTGCTGCCCACCTTCCAGTATTTTTCCCTTAGTTGCCTCTTACGACACTCACGGGATGATATGGATACTTGGATGGGTGACCGTTATATATAGTGATATTACTGGGCGCTTCTATGCTTCGGAGGGCGCGTCAAACCATCGCATCGGTGCCGGTTGCTGTCTTAGAATGGCAGTCGATATATCATGGTGGTAAGGCATTTTTTGAATGCCTGCCTGGCTAGTTACCACCCTCAAGTAGAAAATCTGCCGCCAAGCACTTAACGGTGTGTTCCGGCAGCTGTTCTTGAGAGTAACTCATAGGTTAGCCTGAACCTACGAACAACATCTTCGACCAATAATTACTAACCGTAGGTGACTTACTTAGTTTTTCAGATGGTTAAAATAAGTGATGTGAAAAAAAACAAAAAAATAATAAACCTATACATTCTCTATTATATAAAGAGACTGTAAAGAGTTATGAGGTAACACACAAAAAAATAAAGTCGTATTAAGAACCTCTTCCTTTTTTTTAAGTCAGTTCAAAATGTACGGCTTCTTAGTAATTTCCTTAACGAGTTACTGTGTCATAAAGACGGACACAGGAACATTTCAGAGTATATAGTCAGCGATCTGTTTTGCTCTTTTGCTTCCCCAAAATGTAGATAATGGTCCAGAAATAAAAATATATCAATGCTACATTGCGTCTACATCATACCTATCTAACCTATTTTTCTCCGGCACGATAAGAGACAAGCTCGAGAGGACTAAAGAGGTCACAAGTTATCAGCCTGCTCACGAAGTATCTTCATGGTCGTTGCTTTATCTGGACTTCCCGATGCTGCTTAGGTAATTATATTATTCACTTATTAAATGATCGAGCGAAGCGTCTTCATTGGTAACGAGTATAAGTTAATAAAATAAGTAAAAAAACCCGACTGCAATTTATTTATTTTCGTAAAATGTTTTATCATTCCATTGAAATACAAACTAAGTTATACCTTTATAATAACAAATATTTTTAAAATATTTTGTGAAAACATTAATTTGATGTTTTCATAAAATATAATTAGGCGGAATTGTCACTAGATATATTTTTGTATTTTTAAGTGTTTTATTAAAGTTTTATTAAATTTGATATTTTTATAAAATATTTTAATAGTATTTGTTATTATTAAATATGGATTTCCGCAAAGTAACGCCTGAATCTATTTATTATCTTATACCTTTATGTTTTTAAAAGTTCTTCATTTTGATATACTATTCGATGCGTTTGGAAACTGACTCTGAAGGCTAATGCCGAGACATGTGGTGCGCGGCGACAGATTTTCTACGTGAAAATGAAAATACTAAGGCTAGCTACCATATACCCCCGGTAGCTAGCCGGACAGGTATTTATGATATTTTTCGTACACGAATTATAATAAATTACTTTGGTAATACTGTTTTTACATTTAATCAGAGTGAACAAACATTATTTCTATCCGTACAAAAAAACTGCGAATAAAAATACCAACTTACGTAAAGATCCATCATCAATATTTACTCATGTCCGAAAATTCCGCTTCATCTCTCAAAGCGAGCGTAATCTGAGTATGCAGAGGTTTTAGAAAAAGCGGCCTCATATTCCTGTCCTTATTTTAAGCCGGTCAGAGGCTCGTAACCGTTGAGTCGGTCGTCGGTTGCTGGACGGCTGGGGGCGGCCGTTCGCGTCGCTCAGCGGTCGCGGTCCGACGATCGTGCGAGCGTTGATGCGATTTCATGCGCGGCCAAACACGACCGTGCCGATTTGGCCGGTTTTATTGAACACAAAAAATGGTGATAAAAATAGACTGATCTGGACCGGAAGATATCGGTTTTTACCTCGCTCGTTTTCCTCATCTCTGGGCCAAGGAACATAATATTGCATGTTATTCCTGTTTATTTAGATAATCAGTCATATGTGGCATTGAGTCATGATCTTTCCTAACTTTATCTCTTGATTTATTTTATTTAAAATTTAATTAAAAACAGTGAGTTGGAGTTTTTTTTTAGGTAACAACACAATAAATAAAGTAACAATAATCAAAGCCAAAACTTTACACCTGTTTTGGCTGCTACGTTGCTAAGTACCGACCCGAAATTGAATCTATATTAATTATGTACCTACAACCGCTGCGAAAATCATAAATACGATGATTAACCGACAGTCTTTGTAAATTATGAACTTGAAAAAAAATAAAGTAACATTATATTGTACTATCTAGAAAAAAGTATCCGAGCACTAAGGAGATGATGTAAGCGAATATAGATCAAAGTTAGTAAATAACAAAGAACAAATTATTAAATGAAATTCTCGAAACCCTTCTTAACATGAAATATACATAGTCCTCATCTACCTTACTCAGAGATTACGAATTAACATTGTTAAAAAGCGTCGTCATCTCCTCTATCCGTTTAATAAAGCCGCAACGCGCGGTGTCGCGTACCGAAGCATTGTTCGGAGGCGGCCAATTGTGCAGAACCCCTGGCTGATCACTTAATTGACTACCGAGTGAGAGCTTTGGGAATAACCCTACCCAGCTGCAGCCAAATCACGGTGTAGCTTTACCATTTCTGGTTTTGCTCCAGACTTAAAATGATTCAAACGGTACAAAGAAGCAGTGGTTGTCAGTTAGGAAAATGTGTGGACGATATGGGTGCAGGATTAAAGTGCAGTGAAAATCTGATTTGTAGGCGAGTGATAGGATTGTGTGGCAGCATTTAATGCCACTTAATCTGAACGATTAAGCAAGGGATTGAGGCTCTATGAACAGGCATCAGAGTGGAGTCTCGAGGTGGTGGAAGTTATAGGATTTGATTCGTGAGTGACTCTTTTGATGATATTTAATTGTATAAGCCTTGGAAACCAGGGGAGAGTTTCTATATCTTGAGTTATGCTCTTGAAGTACCTATTATCTGATAAGTAAATTAGTAGTGAATGAATACATACAGATTGTCATACTAAATAAAAGTAAGTAAATGTAGAAATGTTTATATTTTTTCAAAATTATTCAAAGTGCTTATTATTTAATCTCATGCATACACGAAGTTGTAGAAAACTGTATAAACATGTGAACAAGTGCGTAAAAAGTAAGAAACCCGACTGCAAATTATTCTTTTTTGACGTTTTAACGTTCTATTGTTATTAAATCTGCAATTTATACATATTTATGGAACCGTGTTTTGAAGCCCTTCATTGTGATATCATTGGGTTTGGAAGAAAAAAAAGTGATCTCAAAATATGGCGTCTAATATGCGCTAGTTTTTTTTAATTTACCTTTATATAACTAGTGTCACTTGCGTTATCAAAACAAATCTAACGATATATCTTTCATTGAAATCGGTTAAGCCGATTAGAAGTTATGGTGGAATAAAGAAACTCACAAACATGTAACATACATACATACGAGTACATACACGAGCCCTGAAAACTTAACACTCCTTTTTTGGACAGTCGTGTAAAAAATACGACTTATTCCATACAGTTTTAAGAACTGAAATGGAAACTGACTTTAGCTAAAAGATCTTCTGGTATGGAATTCAGTCTAACATCTAAGGTCAGATTATAGACCATCTATAACGACCCCTAATCCCGTAAGATTAAATCGATATTTTGACCACAATATGAAATACCTAGTAACGTGATTTCCCCGGAGAAAACTAATCTTTGGTCCTCCTTGCAACAGACAATAATTGATTTGTGTTTTCTTTTATGCTACTAAGGGTCAATATCACCAAACTAGGATAAAACTATACCAGGATATTTTTATCTCTATAACCAACAAAATATAATAAATGATAGAGCTTTATCACCATCGACGTCCAATGAGGTTGCAGTATTTTTAATTCGCCATGGTATGTGGATTTGAGATCACTGTAGACAGAGGGCTGTAGCGAAGGAAAAAATCTAAACCAAAATTTAAAAAATACCTTCTAATTTGGCGGTATAGCTCCATAGACAAAAACAAATATGGCCACTTCGCTACAGCTTAAGACATACCATTTCTATGCCCAGAGCTGCTGTCACAAACATGTCATAAACGTCAAACCAAGGATTTTTTTTCCACTACAGGTATCGAACAAATTTAAGATCTCCTACTATAGGTTTGATGTTCTATAGTAAAATACATTTGAATGGTTTATCTATCCTAATATTATAAAAGGAAAGATATGTATTGTTGTAATTTTATATATAACGAATAAACTTAAAAAGTACTGGACCGATTTAAAAAATCTTACACCATGAGAATCCTACACTATCCCTGATGAACATAGGTTATAGAACATTTTCTAAAACTTAGGCATCCGTATGAAAACTTCGATAATGTAACCCAAATTGTGAAAAAAAAACATTAACATCGTTATATCGCGTACGCTGCGGAAATTGTTGACAATAGAGCAAAGTGATGTACTACAATTATATATCATCTATATCTATAAAAAAATCCACAGTACTTTATATCTAACTATTACAGTAATGTAACATTAGCTAGTTGTTATGTGTTTCAATATATATTTTTTGTTCAATACCCGCGCACAGTCGCTCGCTAGTATACATTAAAGTATACCAATACAATGGTTAAAGAAAGATAGGAAAAAATGGAGTTATGACGTCATTGTCATGTTAGCTCAATTGGTTAGAGCATACCTCGGCTAAAGGGGTGGATGGACGTGGGTTCGAATCCCGCACATGACTTAAATTTTTCCTATCGGTTATTTGTAATTTTGTAACGGACTCTTGCTGCATGGAGTCTTACCATCTAGTGGTGTTACACCATCTATTTAGAAGGATATTAAACTAAAATAATTAACATTGAAAAAGTGTGCTACAAACTTTAATTCTCTTTTTGCAAATATTCTAATAATATATCAGCTTCAATCTCAGCTTTAGAATGAGACTGTTCCATTTCTTCCTTTGATGTAATAAGAGTCGACTAAGTGGAAAAATGTCATGCTACTATCGACACTAGTAGGGTATTACTGCTCATTAACGGCTTGTATCCCAACTGCAGATCTGCAGCATACAATTCCTGTACAGTTGATAATAAGACTGCATCTTATCTTTGTCAACTGTAAAATAACTGCAACCGAACTTCGGATAAACAGTTGGGTTGGGGATGCAGACTCTCTTCCTAGACTAGACCTTAACAATTCAACGCTCTTATAAAGTGATAGGTAGCTTAGGTATTACGTAGGAAGGTTTGCGTTTGGAAGGTGGCCAAATGAACCGAAGCCAAACTTCATATAATATTTTATTTAAAACATAAATTGACAACATATAACATGGAACAAGAGCAAGAAGATGATGATATGGAATGAAATATTGTGCCAGTTTGTATCTTTCTATCGTGTACTTACATAACAAACCTATTTTTGTAATTCTGTACTAGAAAACGAGACCCTATTACTAAGCCTTGCTCTGGGTCTGTTTGTTCATCAGGCCGTTCGTCCATCTGTGCACCTGACTAGCTACCACCCTCAAGTACAAAATCTGTCGCCAAACGCCTATAACAGTGTGTTCCGGCATCAATCCTTGAGAGCCAGAAAAATTACAGACACTTAACAGCTGTATATCTCAGTGTGACGGGCGGAAGGCAATTCGTCAATGGTGACAAAATGCATTCTTCAATCGCAAATCTTCCTACCTAATAACAAGCTAGCATTATAACTGTGTGTTGCGCTCGCCAGCTAAGAATATTTTACATCTTGTACCTTTGTAACCATCGTACTACTTCCAACTAGAAGGCGTTAAACGAGGTCAGTGAAGGCGAATGTTTCTTTTCGTCTTCATTTAAGGTGTATTTTGTGGTCTTTCTTAATAATTGAATTTTCGATGAGGCTGATTAAGTCGTACGTTATAGTGATAATCGCCGTATATAAACCGCCGTAAAAGTAAGGTATATTTTATGTTTAATACTGCAATTATTATCGTATAACAAGTTCAATTCTGAAAATACTTTACGGAAGGCGTTTTTTGCGGTTGTGTTTATTATAAAACATGGTACATTTTTATTGATTATGCTTTGCGTGTTGTGAATTCATCTTACGTAGTTACAATTCAACGGTAAAAGGTCAAATTTGATTTAAGCTCCAAAGTCGTTTTTCTCAGTGTAATAATAATAAAAAGTAAAATGACTAAAATTAGTTGTATACGAGTATAATATAAAATTAATTAATTTTTCTTAAACATTTATGAGGTTCGAATTTAAAAAATCCTTTCCACGCTTGCCCATAACAATCTCTTTTCCACACAGATTTTCAATGATAACACCTTCTCGAGATGGTGAATAGTATTTTATTGGTGTTAATTATTTTATTGTCTACCTTATACGAAGTTGTCAACACAAATATAACAACTCTTAATACAAAATCACTGAGATCAAGACACCCCTTTAAACATTTTATCCTTTTCTTATTTCTATTTTTTTTGACATTTTAACCCTCATCTGGCACGTGGTGTAGGGTTATACAGATTAACGCTATTTAACCCGGCAGAGGCTGAGGTTTGTTACTTGACATGTACCCCAAAAGGTTACTGCAATGATTTTATAAAAAGAGGTATTGTCATCTTTTTCTTCAATAATCTTTGGTAACTGGGTATGTGTTCTGTGTCAGTAAATTGTCATTAATAACCACTAAATTTAACAACTAATTAGTATTATGTAATACATGAGAATAGGTATATATTTTTGAAACTATTATTAGGTAGATAAGTAACTATATGTTATGTCGGAATCTTTCCTGTAAATATAACGCGGGTCCTAGCCAGTTCCTAGTAAGTTTACTAGGTCATAGATAAATTCATTTATCTATGACTAGGCAGGTATATGTTCAGTAAAATTTTAAACAGTATTGTTCAAAATAGTTTTTTTTTTTAAATTTCAGTCTAATTGAATAAAAATGTAGATAAGTTGTTCATACATCAAAATGATATAACGTCTATCACTTGCCTACATAATGCTACAAGATATAATTACTTTGTCTATATTTTTGAATATAGGCACATTTTTCAATTCTTAATTAATTTACCATTCATGATTGCACAACGCAGCGACGCAACTCGATTGAATATTGAAACAATAGAGTAAGTAGGTAGCTTATAAATATTCAGAGAAGCCATCTTGTTTTGAAATCAAAGCGCCCCTTACAAAAAACTTCCAACAATAAACCCAATCAGCAAGAAAACTTGCCCAGTATTCTTCAGAATTGTGTTAATTTTCAATGAGATTATTTACAAATCCTCAACTTTGACGTGAATCTCCTCATCGCGCAATTCAAGGCGGGATCTGTCAATATTGTCACACAACATGTAAAAAAACATAGAAAAAATAAGTAGTAAAAAACATCAATGTGGCCTAATTTTCAATCTCTATACATACTTTGTGTGTAAGCATCGGGGCGTTATACAAATTAATTCATAAGTAAAAAATACGGAACTTTACAGAAGACCGTTAGCTGTTAAAGTTTTTTTTTCTTTTATTTATGGTGCAAAAATTGGGTTACTTAACGGGAGCGTCGCCCCATTGTGTGAAATCTTGAGGGATGCAAAAAAACTATCGAACAAAAAGTTAGAGGCAAAAAATTACGTAGACTTTTTAAAATGGCAAACATGTCGACGCGTGTTTTACAAAGATTCCTCTAAAATGTTGAAGGTAGGTAATTGTAGAGTTATTAATAGATCCAAGATAAATGGAATAGATTAATGATGACTTTTATCTAACGATAAACCCAATTGCAAATCTGTATTTCTTTTAGGCTTGTTGGCTCTGGTTATGTCTTGTGGTAATTTAGAAAAACAATCTTAAGTCAAGAAAGGATCTGGCTAAAAACCATTTTTAAAAAGATGTAAATAAAATAAATATTTAAATTATTGTCTAGCGTTTTATAAGTACCTACATATATTAAAAGCATAGACTGGCGATAAAACAATGTACCTTCGATTCGAATTTGGCGCCCCATATGTAAGATCCTTCTTACTCGTACCTACAAAGTTACGTTGAAGATAAGGATTATGTGTTCTCAGGATATGGGTGGCAGCCATATAAAACTGCCCCGACCACATACAATCCGTTTCGGACTTTAAATCATTCACAGCATTGTAAAGAACCAGCAATATGTACAGACGGACACGCTTTTTTCAAAACTAGATTTCAACCGTTCGCTACTCAAAGGGTCTCAAGAGGTCACGGGTCACCATCGTCTTTTTCGTCCAAAGAAAAAAGTCGTTACGAAACCCGTATGGAAAAAAGGACTCAAAAAAGGGGCTTCTTGTAATATTGTGAATATTGATGAAGAATGAAATCTGGTTTTCAAAATCGGCTGTGTTGTAAGCTTCATTCAGCAAGCATGTGTGGTCCCACGGTGTGATTCCACGTGTTAGGAATATGTTCTGGGAATCGGTAGTGTTCAAAACCTGATTTCCATCACGTTTGCTCATAGTTTCGCTGTCAAAGAACTTATCACGTATCAAACTTTGAGAATGCAAAAGATAAGCATGATTTCGTAGAATATATAGCAAGCACACGCCTCTTTCAAAGGGCTTTAGATAAAGCTTCGCCTAAAAGAGATAAAACGTCTCCCTAAAAACTACATAAAAGAACACATAAAGAAGTAAGGGTTACGATCTGGTTAAATCTGGTTCCATCTCAACAAAGGGCACGCGATTTACGGTTACAGAATCCTTGCGCACGATTCTTGTACCCTTTTGTACCCGTTACAGGAATAAGGGATGAGAGGATACAATGGGATGAAGGAATTTCGGAGGTGGGTCGGGTTGATCCCCGCACGCGTTTAAGGGTTAACGGTTTTAGGGATGCTGCGTGTGAGCACGCGCCGGCGAGCCAGTTTTGGTGTGTTTACTGAATAATTTGAGATAGGGTTAATTTGACCAGATAGCTTGGTGTCATAAATTATGGCGGCTGGTTTTGAAAATCTTATTAAGAATATATTTGACAACATGTTGTTCACTAAATAGATAGATAATTAAATATGTCATGTAGTTTTTGTCCTTGTAATCTGACCTGTTCATGCAGGAAATAAGACTGTTTAATTTATGTTAATGATCATTTTGGCATTTATTATTTTCACATGGTGAAGCAGATAACTCACTAATTGGGTTTAGTTCCAACAATTAATAGCTATGCTTTGACTATTATTATTAGGTAAAATATATATTAGGTAAAATAATGTTGTTGACAGTGTGTACAGAATATAAACAAAAAGGATTAAACATTATAATATTATACAGCACCATACATCAAATTTGTATGGGATTATAATTTTCCTGGTAGGAATACTATTGAGTTTTTAAGCAGACAGTTTTAACACCAGTATGGAGTCTGGATTTGTACTCGGTGGGTGTCAATAGGCTGGACCCAATGGGACTAAAATATGTCTGGTGAAACTTGATTTTATTTATTTATAGCTAACCTTTGACAATGATCTCACTTGTTGGTAAGTTTGTGGTCGAAGATGTAGTTCAGGCTAACTTAGAATTATTTGGACAGCTGCCGGAACACATCGTTAGGTGCTTGGCGACCTTTTCTAATTGAGGGTTTTTTTTTTATTCCTGATAGGTTAGCCTTTGACCACTTTCTCACCTGATGGTAAGTGATAATGTGGTCTAATATGTTGTTCAGGCTAACCTAGAAGTACTGGCTCTGGGTGGTAGCTAGCCAGGCGGGCATTCGTTTGTTCTTAGATTCAGGCTTATAGAAATTTATTCTCATATAAGTTCTTGGACACGTCAGCCTCTCCTGTCGAAGTTAATATACAAGCGTAATGAATGATATATTCCTGAGTTGGTAAGTTTTATCTCTGCGCATCATTTTGGTGTTTCAATATTGTACAGGACACATATCTCATCGACGATATTTTCTTTTAAATTCAAATATTCGGTCCCGATAAATTCCACTTGACACCTCAAGACTCAAGCTAGGCCGATAATCTTCCGACAAAAAATACTACGCGAAACCACTTGTCGGTTCTCGATGGTGCCATCTATAAAAACTAAAGTTTGGAACAAAAACAAGTAAACCTCTCGTAAATTTGTCAATGGGCCCCGCCTTCGAGGACTTGGTAGTTTTTGCTCAAACAGATATTGATTCTTTGGATAATGAATTGCCGAAACTATGTCTTTCTTTCAGTGTAGAATAAATGTTAACAGCAAAAAAATGGTTAAAGTAGAAGCAGTCACTTTCTATTACAAATTTATGTTACCGACTTCATCAGAAAAACATTTCTTTACAAAACAAACCAATTTAAATGAGTTTTTTCAAAATGAGTCGTCATTAAAATTGGCCATAAATGTATCGATATTCAAATACAAAATAACTATCCATTTAGTTTGATACTTACAGTTATTTGCATGGATCTAATTACATTTACCCGAGCAATTGCTTTCCATTTTGAGAGAACGCGTTTTTTGTCGTATGTAAATAATAATCCATATTATATGCAAAAAAAAACGAGGGGGGGTTGCCATAGTCCTTAGACGCTAAGCAGGCGTCTTGGGGATCGCAGTTGCCCACCTTCCAGTATTTTACGCCTCATACGACACCCACAGGTAGCAAAGTGGGGGTGACATTCTAGCCCGGTACCCCACGGGGCTCCATGATTTGTTTATTTTATTGCTGATGGGCTAGCCTTTGTCCACTATCTCACCTGATGTTAGGTGGTTGAAAATGTTGTTTAGACTAACGCAGAAGTACTGCCTCTCAAGTACAGCTTTTGCAGCGCTCGTAGCAAAGTTTACTTAGCTGTTCTCAATCGATCAGCTAAGTTAAGCAACGTCGCGCGCGGTCATGAGTTGGATGGGTGACCGCTAGTGACATTACTACTGAGCGTTTCCGTACTTCGGAGGGCACGTTAAGCCGTCGGTCCCGGTTGTTGTCTTCGGATGGCAGTCGTCATAGCATGGTGGTAGGGCATTTTGCGAATACCCGCCTGGCTAGCTACCACCCTCAAGTAGAAAATCTGTCGCCAAGCACCTAACGGTGTGTTCCGGCAGCTGTCCTTGAGAGCCAGTACTTCTAGGTTAGCCTGAACAACATCTTCGACCACATCATCACTTACCATCAGGTGAGATAGTGGTCAAAGGCTAACCTATCAAGAATAAAAAAAAAAAAAAAAAAAAAAAGCTGCCGGAACACACCGTTAGGTGCTCGCTGACAGATTTTCTTACTTGAGGATGGTAGCTAGCCAGGCAGGCATTCAAAAAATGTTATACCACCAAGCACAACATTTTGTAACTATATAACCAGGCTATAACGACTGCCGGACCGACGACCTAACGTGCCCTCCGAAGCATGAGAGCGCAAAGTAGTAAAGCCAATAGCAGTCAAGTCATGACCGCAGCGGACGTTCATTAGATTAGTTGATCGATTGGGAACTACTAAGTTACGCTACGAGTGCTTTTACTATTTTATTATTATTTGTTAAGATATCCGCCATTAATAATAATTTTTCTGTGAATATGTAGACTGCCTACTGCATGGCTACCCATAAAATTTCTTTGAAATTATTGAAACTGGCCACCTATTACGGTTCAAAAGGCCTATGTAGAACGGACGGACAGCAAGTTATAGCAGCCAGGGTTCGTGTCAGCCTTTTTTTATGCCTGATCGATTAGTCTTTGACCACTATCTCACTTGATGGTAAGTGATGATGTGCTAGAAGGTGTTGTTTACTAACCTAGAATTACTGGCTCTCAAGGACAGCTGCCGAAACACACCGTTAGATGCTTGACGACATATTTTCTGCTTGAAGGTGGTAGCTAGCCAGGCGGGCATTCGCAAAATGCCTTACCACCATGCTATACCGATTGCCATCCTCAGACAACAATCGGGACCGACGGCTTAACGTGCCCACCGAAGCCCTGAAGCGCTCAGTAGTAATGTCACTAACGGTCACCCATCCAACTCATGACCGCGGCGGACGTTGCTTAACTTTGCTGATGTTATGAACAGCTTCAAACAAAACACAAACGCTTCAAAAAGCCTTGATTAAAGAGTAGGTACTTAGCATTGAGCGGACGCAAATGAATTATGAACAATTTATAATTATCCTATTCATAGATTGCTTAATTGGGAATTAACTGACATTACTACAGTCTAATGACTACCTACTTGTTTATTCAGTTCTTGTTATAATTGTGGTATCAAATCAAAACATCACCTTTGGCACAGCAACGTGTACTAATGAGTATGGATCTAGATTTAAATGAAGGTGGTTTTGCACGTAGGCAATAATTTTGCAGACTGTACGTGGAGCAATCGAGTTTGACCCCTGGACTGACGCAATTATGTATATTGTTCTTTGACTAATTTGTTGTAATAGCTTGGGGGACGTTTACCATTGACTTGTTACAGTTTTCATTGTATTAGTTTACCTACAATAATCTATATGATCTTGTGAAACATATTGATGACTTAGAAGACGAACGTATGTGTTTGGAAATGTTAATAGTAGAGTGCACGGAGCTCTTTCCATAAAAACGTAGTTTCGTCATATTTTAAATACCAAGTGTTCAAACTCAGTGAAATGTTGTATGCATATTGCTGAGCCTAATATCTATGATGCTGGTTTGCCAGTTTTTCGATTTATTATTTATTTTATCCCTAAATGTCAAAATAACAATTCCCATACAAAACGATTACCGATTTATTTTTAAAAATACTTACTTTTACGGAAATCTGGCAAACCAGAAGCATAGATTTTAGGCTCAAGGACATACACACAAAGTTTAACGGAGTTTGAAGATTTAAGCGTTTCATAGAGGACGGCTATAATATAAAGCTATTTACCTATTTATAGCTCGACATATTTTAATACATCTCAACACATTTTCCATAGAAATTGACAAGTGACAACACACGGCAGCTATAATATATAGCTTTACATTTTCGTTTCTTAATACCGACAGTTATGATATAATCTCTGACAAAATAGAAGATTCATTTCTCTGAGGATATAATATATATTATAGCTGCCGTCTGTGAACTCCTTGAGTACTTAAAATATAACGAAACTACGTTTGTATGAAAACCGCCACGAACACTCGTGTATACCATTTCTACTGAACATTGGAAGTAGAAACAGATAAGATAATTTTACATCTCTTACAACCGGAATCATGCGCGTCTTTTGTAAACCTAATGTTATCGTGTAAATATGCCGCTTGAAGTGCTACGAAACATCAAAATATGATTGACAATGTTTTTAAGAATGCGAAGTTGGTATATAACTTTTTTGTCATTGCAACTTTTGTTCCAAGGCCTAAATTTATCTTTGAATTGGTATTTGACATCGATTTTGTGCGTAAAATGCTGCTGATAGTCCTGATTGGCTGCTACAATCCTTGCCAGAGTGCGAGAGATTTAAACTAAAATTGTAGATGACAGTTACTTAAAAGGAACACTATGGAACGCTTTGGTACTCATCCTGGTGTGTTCCTACCACCTGTCCAGAATTTCAACAAGTTAACTTTAGAGTGTTTGAGGTTGAAGTACAGGATATGCGAAGTCAAGTTTGAAATTGGTACTTCTAATTAATAAATAAATTAATGGTCGGATATTTCTAGTTAAGTAAATGGAAAAAACTATGTATTAGAAAATAAAGTTAAAAATTTAATAGCATGAAAATGTGCACTGTACATTCGCCTCCCCTTTTGAACGCCACAATGAACGGCTATTGCCTTCCTGCTACTCTGACGATGTCGTCTGTCCAGCTAGTCAGGGAATTACCAATTCTATGTCTACGCTGGCATTTGCTAGGTAATATTAAAACGAAAACAAAACTTGAAGTCCTCATCAAAAAGTTCACAAGCGACATTTAATCAATCTCCTGCTCTAGGGCTGCCACAAGTTAATAAAGGCGTATATAATAAAGCAACATATTCATTACTCCACCAAACCGTATGCAAAACAATAAAGCTTTTGTGCCAACACACAAAAGGGATTCATATCAATTTCTTCACAAAAATTCTTCATTGAATTTCCAAAGAAGTTTGATAACATATCAAACAATAATCAACTTTATACCGTTCTAATAGCGTTGTCACAATTATCGTGGGGGTTGTTTTTGATATGAAATGGGATACTTGAGCTAAATTAATAGCTTATCTGTGATCGGTTCGTCGGTTATTATGTCACTTATTGCGTGGGCTTCAGTATTCACCTTTTGTGGCAGATTTAGGGTTGTCGGTTGACAAAACTAAAACATTTTTTTAAGTCACCAAGTACCTTTTTTAATCATGTCGTAAGGAATATTTTCTAACAAATATTTTTTTTATGCAAATATATTCCAGTGTATGTACATTGACGACCAGTGATAATTTCGTAATTTATAGTTACGATGGAAACTCACGTTTATGAACGGAAATTCAAATATTAAACACGTATGTCGCTTGTATAATTTTACACGTTTTATATTGAAAAGTTATTCTACAACTATGTGAGTACATAATTCCTTAACTTTTGTTAAACTTTTGGTAGGGCATTTTGCGAATGCCCGCCTGGCGAGCTAGCATCCCCAAGTATTAAATCTGTCGCCAAGCTCCTAACGGTGTGTTCCGGCGGCTGTCCTTGAGAACCAGTAATTTAGGTTAACCTGAACAACTACTTCTACTACATCATCACCTACCATCGGGTGAGATAGAGGTCAAAGGCTAACATACCAAGCATAAAAAAACAGTTATACCTAAAACCTTCAAAAATATTTAATCCGTAATCAATGTACCTATTAGTACATTGAATAAACATAATATATTAAATATTTTTAATAGTTAATGTATACACAGGTTAAATATGTTATAAGTTATCAATACAATACAACATATAAAATTTATTTCGAATCTTGCGTATTACCTAAGTCATGGCATACGTGATGCATACGACAGTGTGAAGACTTAACAAAAATACTAAAAACTAATTGTATTTTCCGCCATCGACGTCTTATAAATGCTGTAAAATCAAATTTACTGAACATAGAAGATAATTTAAAAATCTTCCAATTCATACGTTGCAAACTTATGAATTGACAGATTTTTACTGTATGTGTTTTTATTGTTTGACTTAATTTACTGATTTTTACTGTTTTTACTCTATTTGTTTACTGGTGAGGTGAGAGCAGTACAATTCCTTTAGTAGGTCACGTCTGAAGTAATGTAGGAACACTACGCTAGCGAAACTAGAGATTCCAAGTAATTCCAACTGCCCGTGTGGTTTTTGACATGATGAGCACAATATATGACATATCATTCTCGGATCTTGGATGTTTGGGGCACCTCTTGTGTTGAATGTGCCAATTAATTCCGCAATATAAGGAATCCTAGTCTTGGCATTTGTATGTAAATAGCTAAAGTGCGGCTGGTGAGAGAATGCGTTTGACAGTTCATTTTATTAATATGGTTTTCCCCACCCAAAGTAACATAGACAGTCTGATAACATAATACTGTATCAGTCAGACATTTAAATTTTCGAAAATATTTGTCCATATACATTTTACTCCATTTACAAGCCACAACGAGAAGAAAAACGCGTACTGCCAAACGCATTCTCTCGGCGGCCGGACTTTAAATGCAATACTTTCAAGTTGTGTCAACCCTACATTAGCCCGGGGGTTGTAATGTACCCGTCATTGTGCGGGTTATCCACAACATCTACACTCCGACAGTAATCAGAGGCTAATCATCGCAAATGGGGTGTTCTCAACCAATGAGTCTCACAACAATACAGTAGTTGAAATATGCAAAAAAATAACCTAATGTTTAAATGTCAAAGTAAAAGCTAACTCGTGTACTTTGTGATATACTAGTTTCACTCTGATTTACTCTGTGGTGATGAATGATGATGATGTTGAAATGTATTTTATGTGTTAATCTAGCGCTTCATCTACCTCCATACTAAATTTTCTAAGAATTGGTCCCACCATTTGAATGTGAAGAAATAACAAAAATTCAAACACACTCATAAACTTTCGCCTTTATAACAGATATAAGTGTGATTTTTTGTTTAAGTATACTTAGTTTATTGACTTTTAATCGAGTGGTAAAGTATTTTTAACAGTGTAGCTGAAAACTGTTGAAAAGTTATAAGTTTCATCGATATTAACTATGTAGGATTATTTTTAACAGTGTAGGTAATTTATTGCAACTAAATTTAATGATAACGTTGACATTAAATTTAGTTGCAATAAATTACCTTACTAAGTTTTAGACCTAACCTATTAGGTACAGTAGAGAGAAGAAACATTAGGGAGATTAGAGAAAGAATATTTTGTGGCATTATTTTACAGGAGGTACAACTTATAAAATTGGAAAGGGAAGACCTAGGTGAACGTTCCGAAATCAGATAGAAGACGGTCTGAAAAAAAGCCAGGTCAGGAGTACCCTAAACCGACGCTTATGTATGAAAAGGCTTATGAGTGTAGAGGAAGCGAAAGAGTTTTAAGGATCGTAGCAAGTGGAAATCTGTGGTCTCTGCCTAGCCGTACGGGAAAGAGGGGTGATTTTATGTATGTAGGTAGATCCAATAACTAAAAATATTGTAGATACATATATAGGCTGACATTTAAGAATTTTAAAACTAACTCCATTTTATTTCCATTGTGACAAAATATTCATCGATGCATACGTACGGAACTAATCCGTATCACTTCCGATAATTCTACAGCAACAATGAAATATGTCGTCCAGAAATCGTAAAAATAATTCAAAAATACAAATTCAGTCGTCATGGGAAATGTCGTCGACTTCACGGTTTAACTAATAAGGGAACGTCCAGATACCGGACACAAAGAATGTTATAATAAAGAATAAACAGTTCAATTCGTGATGCGATAAATCGATAGGTACGTGAAAGTGACATATTTTGAATACGGGACGTCATCTTATTTTTTGTTGAAATTTTTTGCCTGGCGGAATACTGAATACCGTAATGCTTTTGGTCAATTCACTGGCTGAATGGACGGAGGGGCCAAGGCAATTATATTTTAGAAAAGTTTGTGAAGCAAGGAGCTCGGACAATGGAGGGGCCCTGCAGCTTTGCTGTGGTCGTGTGTCTGTGTTGTAGCCGATGCCGACGTGTTTTGAGGACTTGGACTAGTCCGTTGTTATCTTTTAAAATTGTTGAATGAAGTTGCTAGTTTAGATTTTTTCATTTTTTAGCTATAGTAGATTTTAATTTTTGTGTCTTTTGGTATATTTCAATATATTTCAATATATTTCAATATAGTATTTAAATTTTTTTCTTTATTTCATACGACTGTTACAGTTTCTTCAAAAAATCAATAAGATATTATTGATCAAGTCAATCAAAGATACATGAATTTAAATTATTAACCAAGATAATTAATTAAATTAAACGTTTAAAAATATACCAGCATTAGGGAACAAATATAATTTTATGTTCAAATAATTTAATAAAAAGCTAAGCACATAATATACAGGTACTACATTTAATTTATTTAAACTGAATATACATTCTCCATCCAAATTTATAATAAAAAAACTGTCACATATATTTACATAGAAACTCAGGCGTGAGACAGTTTTTTTCTTAAAAATAGAGCTTGTTAGTGGTCACTCCATTTTTTGCCCGAGCAACAATAGATAGGCAAATTTGTACAACACTCACCCCGAGTGCTCGAGAAAACATTCTTTTTGTGATATAATTTTTTGTTGAGGAGATTTATATCCTATAAAAAATAAACAAGGTGCACGATGTTTACAGCTGGGTAGTTTGGATAATGCTTATTTTGTAACTGACTGGAATCGCCGTACTACTAAATAAGGAAGTGTTCGTATACTAAATCTAGTCTACGATTTTTTTTTAATGTTATTGTGACGGAACAAGCCCGAGGCCCACCTGATGTTAAGTAGACTAACCTCTGCCTATAACAAATGCATTTCATCACAAGTCACGAATTGCACTGCCCCCGTCACTATGAGATATGGTTGTTAAGTCTCATTGTGCCTGTTAAGTCTCATTGTGCCTGTTATTTCACTGGCTCCCAAGGACAGCTGCCGGAAGGTGCTTGGCGACAGATTTTCTACATGAGGGTGGTCGCTAGCCAGGCGGGCATTCCCAATATGCCCTTCCACCATGCGGTGAAGCTCAATCCGACGGTGGGATTCGAACCATGGACCTGCTGCGCGGCAGTCCATAGCCAATGCCACTGAGCCATCACTGCTTCTCCACATCACAGTGGCGATGATGAAAGTTTTTCTTATCAGTATTACTAACACCCCAGTGTGTAAGGCTTGGGTGTTCTTGGTCTGCGAATTTCATTTCGCTAAGTATTTTTTAAAAGCCAGATGCAAATCTTTGCAACCTGCAAATTGCATTAGCACCTCGAAGACCATCAAATCTCTTGCCAATAGCTCTTCAACGAGCTGCTAGATTTGCAGGGCTGTTGCCTAAACTTTCATGACGTTTACGCAACAGCCCAGCAAATCTATTCACCTCGTGGGCTAGCTCAGGGGGATTTTAATAGTTAGGTCACTGTGAGGTCCTTCTCGTTCATGTGCCTAAGCAAATACTTGGTGGTGAAGGGAACAGATATTGGCGGATAGTCATAATATTATGGTATAAGAAACGTCCCGTGTAAGCACGGTAGGGAGGGCTAGATAAGTAGTTAGAAATTACTCACAGCTATTGGCTAACACACAGCATTTGGGAGAGCGGTTGCTTCTGCACTGAAGGTTGACAGTGAGATTTGGCTGCACTCACTGTTACGAAACAGCTCTAATTAGAGGCACTGCTTCCGCGCTCAGCCGGTGAGAGTTCCAGAAGTTTCCCAAGCATAAGCTTACCGGTAAAACTTTACGCGAAGTAGCAACTATCCACAGTTGGGGCTCCTCTTAGGGGCTCTTCGAAGGATTTTTATTAAATGTCATTTGGACTGAAGTGTCTCTAGGCCCATCTAATGTTAAGCGATGACCTCTGCGTATAAAATTTGCAATTCGTCACAAGAGGAAATGCACTGCGCACATCACCGTGATACATACAGTTGTTATGTCTCATGTGCCTGAAGGGCTGCTGCCGTAACCCAGTGTTAGGTGCTTGGCGACAGATTTTCTACTTGAGGGTGGTATCTAGCTAGACGAGCATTTGCAAAATGCCCTTCCACCAAGCTCAAGCTGGCGGTGGGGATCGAATCATGGACTTGCGGCATGGCAGTTATCAGTATTACCGATCGAATACACTCGTGACTATTTGTAAGTCATACTGAAAACGATTTATAAATTTAAAAAACCCGCCAAGTGCGAGTCAGACTCGCGCACCGAGGGTTCCGTACAAACCTGTAGGTAAAAATGAAAGTTATGGTATTTTTATTGCTAAATCAAAACCATAACATTTTAAAATTAATAAAAATATGTTTGTTGTATGATGTGACTAAAAATGTATTTTCGCAATGTTTTCTTTATCTGTGCTATAAGACGTTTCTTCGTAGCAAATTTTAGGTTTCTACGTTCACGGGAAGTACCCTGTACCTACAGGATTCCCTTACGTGTATCGCAAATTGAGCATAAACGGATGTATCTTTTCATTGCGTTGGCTTAGAAATTTGATTTTTTTACAGCTCTAAAGGATAATAGACTTGAGTATTTGATATGAATTTCAGCTTGCTACCTCCACCCGTTCCTGAGAAAAAGAGTCTTGACAGACAGAAGGACAACAAAGTGATCCTATAAGGGTTCCTTTTTTTCATGTTGTGGTACGGAACCCTAAAATGGTAACTATTTGAAAATGACGATATATTCATAGCTTTATATAAAACCTACTTATATCGGCCGCATCCCTCTTATAGCAAATATTAATCTCGTAAATTTTGTGTCAATAGTGTCCCTCGATCCTCTGCCCTCTTGATGGATAGGGGTACGATATTGGTGCCTGATATTATAATATTTGCACTTAAAATACCTTTCATACTTATTCATGGCCTTTCCTGCATATATCGTTCATAGTGAGTAATAATAATATATAATACTTAGTACTACTAACTCACCGTGGGGTGACGGGTTAGAATTGCACCTCCCCATAACATCCCATATATAGGTGTCGTATGAGGCGACTAAGGGACAAATACTGGAAGGTGGACAGCAGCGCCTTCTAAAGAACTGCCATCTTACACTGCGATCCCTAAGCCGCCTACCTAGCGTGGGGATTATGGCAAATACCTCTTAATAGGGGAGGCTGTGTTCAGCAGTGGACGACCCAGCTGATACACGTACTACTAATAGGTAAGTCTTTAATATTTTCATAGCTATAAATTTATTTTTTCTAGCAAAATCGCACGCTTACTAAATATGAAATGTACAAATTTTTAGTGCCTATTTTATTCGTGATATTGTACAAATATACCTAATGCTTAAAATTTACATCAATGCGATAATTTTAGTTCTTGCAAGAACATTTATTTTTCAATATGACTGGATAATACATGTTTAAATCATTTAGCATGCTTATTAATTATGTAGTTTTTCTATTACGAGATTTACAGTATGAAACTCCAAGGAACTTATGCTTTCCTGGTACTTTGAGTTCAATTAATAAATAAATCATACAACAATCACAATTCTGGTTTTTATGCCATTGTGTGCTGTGGCTTTTTTTTCGTACTTAAGCACGTTAACTATTAAATCAGGGTCATAAAACAATGATCAGAACGGAACGGAAAATAAGGGCGGGATCAGAGCAGAATTTTATTTTATAAAATTTTATTTTATTTTGTTTGGGATCCATTTGTGCGATCAGAATGAACTACACCTTAGTGCATATATCATGTTGTTATACAAATTTTTGGAATGCAGTTTATTCCTGTTATTTGCTTTGCGATAGTGCCAAAAAAACGAATAAAAATTTTGACAACATTACGAAAAACACTTTATTTATTCAGATGACATCTAGAAGTCTGACGTATGACCGCACCCTCGTCGGTGATGGTTAATTAAAATCGGTAAAGTGCGAGTCGGATTCGCGCACTACGGGTTCCGTATCATTAGCTATACAATATTAGTTCAAACTCGCCCTTGGACGTATTTTAGCTTTTAGTTATAGCAGCAACAGAAATAAATGGGCTGTGTTAATTTCAACAGTCTAGCTATCACGGTTCATGAGATACATCCTGATGACAGACAGACGGACAGTGTAGTCTTAGTAATAGGGTCCTGTTTTTACTCTTTGGGGACGGAACCCTAAAAACACTTTGTTTGTTCACACAACATCTAGAAGTCTGATAGACGATCTCACCATCATCTATGATGGTGAAAAATATTACAGCCCAAATTATGCGCCTGTTTCCGGTCTCAGTAGTGAAGAATAAAACACATCCGGCGCAAATAGCTGAAAAATGAGGATTTAATTCCCGCTCGAGGCAAAAAAATACGCCCTGAAACTTTGTAGATGTCGCTAATATCTGCCTTATTCAACTTTTGGAAAGTTATCTTTTTGCTCAAGATGAAATCTCAAGTCTGGCAATAAATATTTTTTGAAGTTTTTGGCGCTACTAGCTAGGTCTGGTGTTCATTCTACGTGATCACATAAATTAATGGTATTATTAAAATAATATTGTTTTTTTACACGACTGCCCAAAAAAGTGTTATATTTTCAGGGTTCATGTATGTGTGTTTGTTAGTTCTTTTATTCCGCCATAACTTCTAAACGGCTTAACCGATTTAAGGTTGAACTGGCCGGCCCGTTCTCCATACAAACGTCGTAGGGTGATCACTCCCTTATTTGAGGATTTAGGTCCAAAACAAAGCATAATACCGATTGATCTCGTCACTATCTAGGCTTGTATAATGCCGAAATTTTAATAATTTTATTAACTTGAGAATTATGAGCCTCGAAACATTTTCATATAAAGTTTTCGAGGTCCATAACTTACAACTTAATTATCTTTTTAAAATTTTGGCATCATACAAGCCTAGATAATGACGATATCAATCGGTATTATGCTTAAGTCTGGACCTAAAATCTCAAATAAGAGAGTGATCACCCTACGACGTTTGTATGGAGAAGTGACCGGCCAGTTCAACCTTAATGTATGATGTATCGTCAGATTTGTCTTGATAGCGCAGGTGACACTAGGTACATAAAAAAAACTGGAGTATTTTAGACGCCATATTGAGTTTCTTTTTCTACCCGTTTTAAAAATGAAGGGCTTTAAGTAACGATTCCATAAATATAGTTTTTAGCTTGCAGTTTTAATTTCAATGGAACGATAACACGCTTAACGAAAATAGTTTAGAATAATTAATAAAAATAAATAATTTGCAGTCGGGTTTTTTAATTAATTTATACTTGTTTTATCACGAAAAGCTATTTAACACTAATATACTATATTATATTCCATGAGGTGGAAGCCCATAACACCGTTAAATATATAAAAATATTTTTCACATCTCTTTGTCGTAAAGTTCTTGTTTATGCCAGGTGTAAGCGGACTAAAACGGCTTTTTAGGCACTTGTGCATAATAATGATTATTTTATATAATATTGTTCAAGGAGGTTCAGTTTATAAATATTTGTGTAAGAAGTATGGCTGGGCCTTTAATATTATCCATAGATTAGCAGAGGGCTTTAAAGTCCTGGTAATTTTTCCGAAACAATAACCTTCTAAATGTAACATTGTACAAATATCAGTTTCAATTTAATTAAAGAATTAATAATTGCAATTCAACGGGACAATGCTGCCAGCATGCTGGGCACGCTGCCAACTGATAGTGGGCTATAGCATTTGGACTGCCTATGAGTCCAAATGCTTTTATTGTAGTGTTGTATATAGTTTGTAGTATATAGCAATAGCTGTAGTGTTGTATATAGTTTGTAGTATTTGGTTAATAAAGGTATACCGCCGGTAAAAAAAAATTAAAGAATTATGTGTTATTATAACAAAAACATTGTTTAATTTCCTCGCAAACGAAGTGAAAATCTGAGTGTATAGCTTATACATAAAACCCAATTTAGCCTCCACTTATATCATATGTTAAACTTCTTGGCTGAAATCATTTGTTTTATACACTCGTTGTACAATCTACCGTCAGGTACTTGTAAAAAATGGATTCAATTCAACAGATAATAAAAATATATTATGTCTCCTAGAAAATATTGTCCGTATCTCGCGTATAACGTGATTAAGTCTACACAATGTGTTAAAACAAAATAAAAATAATAATGTAAATTTCCCACCATAAACTTCAACGTCAATCATAACTACTGGTACATAACTATCTTTAATATTTATTTTTTATTATTAAAAACAAAATTTTAACAAAAGAAATGAATAACGGGCTTTGTAGAAGTTTCTAGACCAATATCTATGCATCAAAATACCATTATAGTCACAACCATTCAAAATAATCAAATTCTCAATCGGATTTAGTTTAAATCCTCTAAAATCTTCAGAAGTAAGGTCCCCACAATCAAAGTGCAGGCCCCTCGCGGAAGGTAAGCATTTCTCACGACCACCGTATAATTTTGCTATAAATAAAATTGCACAGTAAAATTTCTCGGACATTTGGTTAGATAGGACCTATTGTATGGCGAAAGCACTTTTTACAAACAGTGACCAAAATTTAAATCTTATTTTTTTTCCCCTAAACTTTATCCCTTGACCACTATCTCACCTGATGATAATAATATGTACGAAGAAAGGAAAAACATTTACCTAGCATTGTTAGTCAAGAACAGCTACGGGACACCGTTAGCTTATTTTCGTCAGATTTTTACTTTCAGAGCAGTTCATAGTCCCGGGGCCAAAACTAGTCCGAATATATACAACAATACAGAATGACAGGATGGTAACTTCATAATATTTAATTTGTAGAATAACTAGTCAATAACTAGGTATAAAGAAACGCAACTTCATTCAAGCTCTTTAATCTCCTAGGCAATGCTGCCTAGATTTTAGTGCATTTACAAACGGATAAAAATAATGTTCCAGCATCGAAGAAGCTGTGTATGGAAATGTAGTCTTTAATATATAAGGCAAAGGCACTCTTTTTTGACCGGCAGGGATACTTCAAGAAGGCACGACATGGCCGTGCGGAAGCATGGAAAAGATTGCTAGTGTCATAGTAAAACGAGAAAAGTTGTTCGTAGGAGATTTAAATGCCTACTCGAGTCTGGATATACAGGGTAATCAATATCTCCAAGTTTCATATGTATCTTTGTATGAATAGGTATACTATAACAAATCAATTTGTAGCTATAAACTACTAATAATAATAATAATAATAATGTACGTATGCATGTAATTATGAAATAAATTTATGTTAGTAATATATTATGATTTATGATATACGAAATATCATTGTAACTTAGTTGAGAAATAAAAATTTATAATTATTTGAAAAACAAAAACTACCTGCAGACACGATTTTGATGATATTTAATAATTATATTCTCAGTGGACTCTGGAGTCTGGTTACGGTAGATATTTCTTATTGTGTGCATGCTGTGACACGTGCTTTGGTACCGCACTATGAAGTTAAACTACTTGTTTGTTTTTAATATGCTTACAAAAATAGACATAGAATGGTCCTCATGGCCTAAACATTATTTGAAAAAATAATAAAAATACAGTTCATACTCTCCTTATATAAAGTCTTTGCCCACCATCTCATATGTTTTTAGGTGATGAACTGGGCTTGCAAATGTAGCTGCTGGAACAAACTGATACAAAATATACGCACATACGCCTGTCACCATGCTTTGAAGCTCAGGCCTGCGGCGGAATTCGTACCACAAACCCCAACGTGGCATGCTACTAGCATAACAGTGCTTCGTGAATGTTTTATTCCTTTATAAGTGTATATTACAAATTAGTTCAAACAGATTGGAATCAATCCAATAGTATACATTCCAGTCAATGATGGATCAATCAATTTCGCCAAAGTTACATACATCCATATATTATACACAATTAAGCATAAATATTACTAAAATATATTAAGAACTGTCTCCATACTTCCCTCGCCTACGAAGGTCCGTTCGGATTGCAATCGCAACCAGTAGCGAGCTCTCTGGGGATACTATTATAGCTGTAATGTGGAACAAAGAATGGTAATACTTACTTTAGCTCTTTAATGTATAATATGAATCGATACTACCCCCTTTTTGTATTGCTGATAGGCTAACTATTGACCAGTAACTTCACCTGAATGGTAAGAGATGATGCGTGTGATGTTGTTCAGGCTAACCTTGAAATACTGGCTCGGACCGCATATGTAACAATTCTTTTTTGCTCAACTCTATCGGCTGTCATTTCAGTAGTTAGGTACATCTTTCATACACATGTTTTTCTACACGCAGTCCACTCTTACCTTCTTCGGACACTCTACCACTACATTTGACCATACTCAAATTCATTCATACTCAATAACGTTCTAGTAACAAAGGTTGTTGTAATACGAACGTAGGTGCATACTTTTTTTTTATTCCGGATAGGTTAGCCTTTGACCACTGACACCTGATGGTAAGTGATGACGCGGTCGAAGATGTTGTTCAGGCTAACCTAGAATTACTGGGATCAAGGACAGCTGCCGGAACACACCTTTAGGTGTTGAGGAAGTTGCTTATATAACTTTGCTGATCGGTTAAGAACAGCTTAGCAAACTTCGCTACGAGCGCTTCAATTATTAATTGCTACAATGAAAAAGTCGTTTTAAAATGATGGTAACTTAATGTAAAAAATACCAAGTACGTAAGTACGTACTAGATTGTACCAACATTGTGGTATTGGTATGATAATAGTTATAATTACTTAGCTATATTATATATTATTCACAGTATGCATCAGTTGAAGGTATGAAACCTCGTTGTATAAACATATTTTGTTTTTGTTTTTTGATTGGATTAGCCCTTGACTACAATCTCACCTAATAGTCAATGGTAATAATAATAATATAATAGTAATGATGTCGTTGGTTTAGTTAACAGGAGGAATTACTGAGTCTCAAGGACAGGTGCTGGAGCACGACATTAGGTGCTTGGCGACCGATTTTCTACTTGAAAGTGAAGCTAGGCGTGTATTCAAAAAATGACTGCGCCATCCTAAGACAACAGCCAATCCTTAGGACCGGCGGCGGCTGAACGTACACTCCAAAGCACGGAATCGCTCAGTAGTAATGCCAAAATAGCGGTCACCCATCCAAGTCATTACCGCAGCACATGAATGATAAACAAAATTTTTCAAACCGCTACGGACGCTTTTTTTTTATGTTATTGTGACGGAACAAGCCTGAGGCCCACCTGATGTTAAGTGGACTAACCTTTGCCTATAACATAACAGACGCATTTCGTCAGCGACGAATTGCACTGTGCCCATCACACTGAGACGTCCAGTTGTTAGGTCTCATTAGCCTGTAATTTTTCTGGCTCTCAAGGACTGCTGCCGGAACACACTGTTAGGTGCTTGGCGACAGATTTTCTACTTGAGGGTGGTCGCTAGCCAGGCGGGCATTCACAAAATGCCCTTCCACCATGCGATGAAGCTCAAGCTCTGGGCGGGATTCGAACCATGGACCTGCTGCACGGCAGTCCATAGTCAATGCCACTGAGCTATCACTGCTTCAAAGTTTTTAAGTTCTTAACACTGTTGATCGGTCAAGAACGACTAAGCAAGCTCTGCCACAAGCGCTTCAAATATGCTAAATTAAAAATTAATAAATCTTCGTCTCTATAAAGATAACAACTTACACAAGAAATAACTCATATAAAAAGTAATGGATTAGTAGAATTTCGACACTAAATTTTAAAACCGAAATTCATCTAATCCATGACATAAAAACAAACGACGTTTTCCATAAAACTGCCGCAAAAAATCACCATAAAGTCACCATAAGGTTCAGGCAAATCCTTGGGCGTGGATCAAGCATATTTTACGCGATCGGGTAGATTATGCGAATGTATGGTAACACTGGTGATACTGGTAACCCTTCATGGAGTGCTGATACAATTTATAAGGGTTAGTGCCCGTTGTCTAACTGAATACGTGACTTGAAAGCGGTAGATTTTCGTTCGATATTTAGTACATTTTGCAAGAGAAATGAAAAGTTAGTAGGTACGTTATAGATTTTGATTTTTAGAGTTGAATCGTTCGATATTTTCACGGTTTTTTTAATGGTATCGTGATGTAACAAGCAAGAGGCCCACCTGGTGTTAAGTGGTAACCTCTACCTATATATAACAGGTGCAGTTCGTTACACATGGTTAACTGCACTGCGCCCATCGGCCTGAGAGATAAAGTCGTTAAGTCTCTTGTGTCTGTAATTTCACCGGCGCCCATTCCCTTCAAACTGGAACACAGTAAAGTGAAGGTAACAAGACTGTTTCAAAACCTTTTTACACTGGAATCCTCCAGACGCCTGTCAAGCGTGGAGATTATGGGAAACCTGCCTTTATGGGGGCTTTGTACAACGTAGGACGTTGTTTTTTATGTATGTATGTATGTGTTGAAAAATTTTGTATGATACACGTAAGTATTGGATGGTATTGGGCAATATATTATCGGCTCCATAACGCAGGAACTACAACCAGTAGTGGTGGAGACAATTGCTCACAATGTTTAGAGCACAACGTTTTTGCAAACCTCTGGAAGCTTCTACCAGGCTCCTTATCACTGAGACTGATTGAAGAAGCTACAAATCATTTGTAATAATTGGCTGTTTAAACGGTTGTCGTAGGAGACGAAGATCTTAAAATTGTGTTCCTAAAATGTTTGAATACGTCATTCACTTACCAGAAGCAGAATAGTGCTCCAAGTGAATAAAAAAAAAACAATAAACAATAAAATGGTAGTTGTCAAAAATCCAAAATGGCGGATCAAGATGGCTTCCACACAAAGTGCCACTGAGCAAATTACTTCAATCCTTCAAAGTCAAAGTCAAAATCATTTATTCAATTTAGGCGTCTACGACTCTCTTATGAAGGTCAATTACAAATTTTAGTTTTGAAATATTCTACATTGTACCGCTACGTTCAGCCAAAAAATTGTATAGAGCCACTGCGACAAGAACGGGCAAAAAACTCGGGGCCATTCTTTGAAACGTCTTTTAACAATGTGCTACATTTTTTTATGCATGATAGGTTAGGGTAGGCCTTTGACTACTATCTCACCTGATGGTAAGTGATAATGTGGTCGAAGATGTTGTTCAGGCTAGCCTAGAATTACTGGCTCTCAAGGACAACTGCCGGAACACACCGGTAGGTGCTTGGCGACAGATTTTCTACTTGAAGTTGGTAGCTAGCTAGGCGGGCATTCGCAAAATGCCCTACCACCATGCAATACATACATATACTTACTATATAATAAGGTTATTACAATATTTGTTTAAATTATGTAGGTGACAGTCGATAGCTTGGAAGCGAAGCCGTCAACGCAGTTTATATAATAACATTCGATTAAATATATCAACAATGGAAACGGTATTGACAACAGCTGAATGATTTCGCCGCACTACCCTTTACTTGACTCGTAAAATTTTATCACAATCGTGCGTCTTTAGGTAAATCCCACGGACTGGCCCCTAGGGTGAAGATATCACTTGGGTTGATCTAGTGAATAAATATATATTAAATAGTACATCAACTGGGTTATGTACAGATCATAAAGAGCCTCTTACATGATATATTTATAAAAATAAATTGCAGACCTCCAAAAACGGATGTGAACTAAATGGACTCAAATATTTTTGATGGGTGATTAAAATCTACTAATTATATCATATCATATTAATGTATTTGGACAGAGTATAACATGTTTATTGTTTTTTTTTACCAGAGCGCTTGTTCGATGCGGTTCGTGATCTATATGCTGGCACTTGTTTGGCTCAACAAATAATTGCAATCCAACGGGGCAATACTGCGAGCATGCTGGGCACGCTGCCAACTAGTAGTGGGCATTTGGACATATAGTTTGCCTCTAGGTTGCCTAAATGCTTTCAGTGTAGTGATGTACATAGTTTGTAATACTTAGTAGTCATCAATACTGTTCAAATATTTGTTTTCATTATTTTAGTAACCTGAAATGAAATGAGATGAGATGAGATGAATGAAACTCAGCATAATGCTGGTTGCGGATTACCAGCGCTGGTCTTCCGTTGAGACTGGCGGTGACATCACGGACGTACTGGCGTTGCGTTGAAAAGTGCTTATAAAAAAAAGGTAGTATTATAAAACATGAGCTGGATAAGTTTTTTAAGAAGAATATGAAAATGAATTAGAATGAGGAGAATAATACTATAAAGTTACTAAGTAGTGGTACGAGTTACAAAAAAAAACTATATTTACTATTATACATTTATCAAGTAGTTAAGTGTGTATAATACATAAATATTCATTAAATAGCTCTAGTGTTGTTTACATGACGGGCTTCACTTATTTGGTGCTGAAACATAAAGCTCTTTATATTAGTATTAGTAGATAAAATTATCTGCGAAATACATAGTGTCAATGGTAAACACTGTTACTTAAGTTAATACAATATGTTAATAAGACTTGGTATGTATGTATACCATTGAAAATAAAGATTTTTTCATTTTTTTTTTTTCATTTTTAATTTATTTCTAAAACTATACAAACTTTGCAAGTTTCTTAGTGGCGGTGTAATGTTGTCCTAGCACTTAGTAGCAGCATAACGAAAGCTACCCCGAAATGCAGCTGTTTTATGCTTTTGAATACTGAGTGCCAACGAGCAAACACGAGACCAGTAGCCCAAGCACGAATAACTTGCAAAATCGTAACCGTTTCGTAAACGTATCGAAATGTCACCATTTTGTATAGGATTTGATCAGCGCCTCTACAGTGCGTAAAAGGAACTAAATTTTGACAGAAAAAAAGGTTTTGACAACTAACGTGTCGAGATTTTAACGTGAATGTTTTGTCACGTAAAAAGTTTTGTATGAAATCGCGAGCACGAACCTAATTCTAACTTAAGCTCGAAGGCTGGCTATCGAGGATCTGTCAAAAATCTACGAATGTCATGTCACTGAGAAATTTTAAGTCAGATGGCTGACGTAACGTATTCAATTGTGGTAAAACTTCGAAAATTCATGTTATTATTGTGTTTGTTCATTCATAATTTACCTATGAAAAGAGTTACAAACATGGCAGCAAGACTAGAAGTAGTATTGTACCATGTCGTTTACCAGGCGCAAAGTAGGTATTTATTAATTTATGGCACTGGAGGGAAGTGATGCAAATGTACGATGAACCCAATTCAGGACATTTTCCAAAACTCTGCATCAAACAGCGTCCATATTCCACCGTTCCAGCCCACATTTACACCAATTTCGCTCGTTGGATATGTCTTGCGGCGCAATAATGTTGCTATGAAATTCTTCATTGTGCATGGTCAAATTGAAAACAATAAGGCTCAAAGAAGATCACCTATGCATTCAAGATTTCAAGATCAACCAAAGCTGTCAACAAATGCACCAGAAGAACACAGGCAGCGACACGAAAGGAATACCAACGGATTGTCAGACTAACTACCTACGAACTCTAGGTGATGACCATGCTCACGCCAACATTCTAACCACTACGAAGAAGAAGATTTTAATGTGAAACGTAGAAGCTGTGTTATTGGACTTTTGGTTCTTAATAAAAATAAACGAAGTGCAATTGTGCGTTTCAGTTATTGGTACCTATATACCGAACAGTTCGTGGGTTAGGGATAATAGGATATCTCGTTGGATGTTGTGAAACGCGACTAAGACAAAATTCGTGGCAGCATGCCACTACTAAGGTCGGTGTGAGTGGGATGTTGCCACGCATTGAGCATACAACAGTGATGATGAGATGGATCAGTGTGTGCTTCTATTGGTGGCGCATAAAAGACTATTAGGTGGCGAACTCATAGCAGGGCCGTGAGAAGCATTTTTCTTCCCCCTCTGATCTTATAGGCTAGGTAAGTTCGATATCATGCTCGTTTGCCACACTATTCCTTAAAAATAAAGGAAAGTAGATGAATAAAAAGACGAAACTACACCAACAGTTAAGTAATTTCTTTATTTTTGGTAATGTAATAACAGACACAATCATAATCCAAAAAAAATACCAACCATAAGCTGACTAATACAAAATAAACGCTTTAATTATCCTAAAATTAATATGAACTTAAAACAACACTAAGCCTAGACGGTTACAAGTCACAGCACTCTCGATTTGTAGTAACGGCGCCTTCATGAAATGCTACGTGATTTGTCTTTGCAAAACTGTTAGGTAGGTGCATTACTACGCACTCCAGGTTTTCACAGCATTCTTTTTTCCCAGAACAGACGGTAAAATACCGCTGGAGACGAAAGTTCTGTCGGGAATCACCTTTAATGAACAATTAGAACTTATAGAATGCACTGCTTGAACTCAATAGCCTATTTTTTTGCTGAAACACCATAAAATTTAGCGCGAAATACACTTCACGCCGGCTGGCGGCCCTTCAGGGTTTCTTGAAACTCCTCCCTCTGTTTAAAGGTGTAATAGTAGCTGTTTGTAATTCATATAGTAAATTATCAGTGGCGTAGATTCTTGGCTTGAGAATTTATAGCTCATAATTTATATATAATGTTTTATTTTAATACCTCTAATGATGTTACAATAAAATTTGGTTCACTGAGCAAGTAACGCATAGAGAAAAGTAACATACCGGAAAAAAATATGTTTGGTTTTCACCAAATAAAAAGCTAAATTTGACGAATATCAATCATAGAGGAACCAGTCCAGCGTCACCAACCTTAAAATAAGGTAAAGTATTGCAGGTGTACCGATTTCTGTCCAAAATTACCAAATACAATACGAGTCATTGTCACCTTGACAACTCAACTGGACTGTCATGGCTATAGACTAATCATATTGTTCCCGGTATATTACATTTCTCTATGTCATAATGTATGTCATGGCACTTAGTAAATATATCACCTAAAATACATTTTATTCAAAAATTTTAATATTTCATAGTGAACATCAATACAATACGGAAATCGCAAAGAAAATGCGAAGTCTGTGGTGTCGAAACACAAATAAAAATGTTTAAACAATAGATTTCCATGAGATCCAGAACCGGTGAGTTGATGAAAATATGTCATTGAAATTACATTATTGTTTCAGAGCGTAATGATCGCTTGGTTTTTATTGTAATTTAAGTAGGAATGTGTTATCAAGCGAATTGCTGTACTTACATATATTTGTATATAAATTACAAATATTTACGTAACGTAAAGTAAGTTTAGTGTTGCTCAAGGAAAGTATCGATACCTTTGTAGTATCGATTTTTTATAATGTCAGTGATATGGGTACCTACATATACTTTTTCATAGTGTCAATAAGTTAGGAAATATCATATTCGAAGCTGGTGATCATAAACCATCACGCGGAATGTTTTATTATGCCACGAAACTTAACATGTGTATTTTAGGGACTGTTACTTACATCTATAGCTCAAAAGCATTTTGAAACACCAGGTATTATCAATTTTTCTCTACATAACTGGCACAGTACTTGCTAACTGAACGGCTAGAGCAATATTTATTATCTAACATATGAAAATCGACCTAAATATTATACAATTAATAATAAATAGCGTAAATAACGTCATATCAATGCTTGTGATAATAATCTGAGTTGTTTTTTTTCAGTTCATTTAAACAAAACTCCGTCGCTTATATACTTTCAAAGTAAATGCTGAATCGATAGAGCTATGGCATGGAATTTTAAGTACTATGTCACCTCAATACTATATAAAAATCAACATGTGTATCAACATACAATCCCAATTATTTAAATACTTATAATACTATACATTGTTTGATTTTAAAATTAACCAACTTTCGAGTGCAGTTAAATAAACTATTTTTGTAATTTCAGATATGCATATGTTACGCAGAAAAATATTAATTGAATCGATAAATAAAACAAATCAGTGCAGAGGAAGCATCTTGCAATACAAATGAAATAGATCAGCTGCAAGATTAAATTAAATATCTAAATAATTCAACTACCTACACCAAAAAAGTTTTTAAAAGTCAACAGTCTATATATAATTAAAAAAGGTGCGTCAGAAATACTACATTTTATGATTGAACTACAAATAATAATAATTGTTAACAGTTGATGACAAGTTTACTAGTGCAACTTACGTGCAGTATTTTTTACTTTTACATATACGACAGTTAGAAAATAAGTATTATAATATATTGAAAACTGTTATGTACAATGAAAAATATATATGGTAAAGATGTTCTAGTACACAAATTACTTTGGAACTATGTATACATACCCCAATAATACGGTTTTCGATACTAGTGAAGATATATCGCACGATAAAATATTTTGATGATTTTGAATAAATTAATAAATCTGTGTGAAATATTTGTTTTATTTTATGTTTCCTTAACATATATTTTATAAACCTAACCTTCTTACCATTTTTTCCTATATCGATTATAATGGAATCGATTTCATTGTAACTAATCGATTTTAGGGAATCAGTAGTACAACACTCACAAATGTCATTATTATTGTGTTGGAAATATAGTTTTCATTTGTAATGGTTGGTATAAAATAACTTCAAATCTGAGTTTCAAAGCAACAAGGTCCGTGCCAACTCTTAAGGGTGAACTGGCCGGACGGTTCTCCATACAAACGCCGTTGGGTGATCACTCCCTTATTTGAGGATTTAGATCCAAAATAAAGCATAACACCGATTGATCTCGTCATTATCTAGGCTTGTATGATGCCAAAATTTTAGAAAGATAATTAAGTTGTAAGTTATGAGCCTCGAAAAGTTTATATGAAAATGTTTCGAGGCTCATAATTCCCAGGTTAATTATTTTATTAAAATTTCGGCATCATACAAGCCTAGATAATGACGAGATCAATCGGTATTATGCTTTGTTTTGGACCTAAATCCTCAAATACGGGAGTGATCACCCAACGGCGTTTGTATGGAGAACCGTCCGGCCAGTTCACCCTTAATATTACTTGCTCAGTGAGAGGAACTTTTATAGGCAAAATAAGACTTAAAACCTCTTTTCGAATGAGTTGTTAGGTCTTAGAAAAAAGGTATGATTGTTGTGATTTACGCTGGATGACGTCACTTTTGTAATCCTATCGAGTTCACGTTAGCCAGCAAACGATGCGGCGTACTGTCAACCATTGCCTCCTGCGTAAACGGGCGGTGAACTCGATACGATAACGTTACGGACTATCGAAATGTTTGTGCTTGGGCTACTGGGTACATTTATAGTTTCAAACTACTATATTTAAAACGTATCAAATGATGGCTATCGAATTCAAAACGGAGTAGCTACCATCTTGCTGCGTTAATTAACTGGATATAGATTAGATAAAACTTTAGGTTGAAATTATAGTTAATATTCAATTACTGAGACAAACAGTTGTTAAGTCACATGTGCCTGTAGTTTTACTGGCCAATGACTGCAGCTGCCGGTGCCGCTGAGGGTAGTTGCTAGCCAGGCGAGCGTTCGCAAAATGCTCTTCCACCATGTGGTGAAGCTCAAGCCAACGTTGAGGTTCAAACGATGGATTTGCGGCACGGCAGTCTATAACTATTATCGCTCAGCTATCTTTATTTCAAAACACTTTTACAAAAGTAACAAACTTATAGTCATCACCACAATATACTTTCAAAACAATCATTGTCTACTTATTTTTATTTTATTATTGCACATAACCCATAAGCACAAACATTCCAAAATGAATTAAGAAATAACCCCTCTATTATACCACATTTCATTAAAAAAACGCCTTATACCCTTTCCCAACACATTCATCAGGAAAGTAAACAAACCGGCCGGGGCCACTTGGCCACTTTATTTTATGGCAACCCTCTTCCCTTCATAACCGCACGTTTTACCCAAAAAATGGGGAAATTTTATCGTTTGCGAGGTCATCAATCAATGAGGATTACACGTCGACGATGTAATCAGAATACCCTGGAGAATGTGAGATTGCAGTGTGGCTCAGACGATAGCCACCGGAGAAAAGAGATGTTCCAATATATTTTGTAAAAAGAATTGGAACAATATATTTTGGACATTTATCAACAGTCATGAAGTTCAGTGTTGAAGCAATGTCTCCCACATTAGGGAGGTTTGCCATAATCCCCACGCTTGGCAGGCGTCTTGGGGATTGCAGTGTATCTTCTTGTATTTTTTCTTTCGTTGCCTCTGATGATCCCCACAGTATTTTCATAGTATTCTATTAAGTTATAACCCGACACTCCATGGGGAATACGCGCGGTACAAGATTTTCCAATAAAAAACTGTTTCTTTCATAATCAGCAACTTTAAATAATCATAAGCAATATATTTATTAAAATTTACAGAAGGATATTTGGAACTCTGCATAATTAATCCAAAAAAGTTAATATTTAATTGACCAGTAGAGACTAATATAAGAACGAATATTTGCCACTATACTATTGAATCAAGAAGTTATACTCGCAAGATTTTTTTTTTAAATGCCCCCGATTTAAATGATTAGGGATAGCCCAAACACTACTCGTCAGATCTCACTCAAATTAAAATGTGGTGATGACAAGCTTTCTAATAATAAAAAAACAAAATCGGTACACCTTGTAAAGAGTTACATACAAAAAAAAACGAATTACGAACATCCTCTTTTTTAAAGTCAGTTACAAAGTTAAATAAGTCAATCAAGTGTTTGTTCAACATTGCTCAGTATTCTCCCTACGTTATACTAAGGGCCAGTTTTAGAATGTTCGAGTAAGTTCCGGTTATACTACCCAGAACATATTTAATAAATAAAACACTATCTTTGCGTTTCACAGTCATCGATTTAGCCTATCCATCGGTTAAAGATTGAAACGCGCTGCATGTTAACTGTCATTTTTATCATTCAGTTATTTTATGTTCTGGGTAGTATAACCGGAACTTACTCGAACATTCTGTAGCAGGCCCTTAGCCAAAGAGAACAAAATCGTGTTCTGTGTCTTTTGGAGAACATCTGACACTGCGTTGGTACTCAAGACAAAACATTTCGCAAGACGCCTGCCAACCGGTAAAATATTAACTAAAATAATTATTGATACATTGAGATCTCGGAGCATGAGGTAAGAAATCTAATTTATGCAATACATCCATGTTATTGAAACGGGCAAACAAAATCAGCGATGCCCAAGAAAGATTACTAATTCTAAGGTCAGTTCTGTTGTGTCCACACACCACCTGCTTTTTGAATAATAACAAGATGGCACTGCAGTTAGCCGGGACTGCATAAATTACAGGACAATGCCCGACAATGCACTGTCCAATGTCCATCGGAACGGACAATAGCATGTTTTCTTAGACGTAGGGGATATTCAAATTTTAGGGTCGCGCTTTTTTTTCTGAAGACCCGTTCTCACGGGTCAAGCGGTGACCTTTACACACAATGCCAGATATAGCCAGAATTTATAATTAATGTTCTAACATCGATTGTGTGCGCTCGCGGATAATGGTCTCGCGAATTTTTGAATAGTGCTAGTTTGGAAAAAGTGGTATTTCTTGAATATTGATGAATGCCCGGCCGTTCCACGGGTTGATTCGCAGGGTCATCCTTGAGAACCAAACGCACTTGCTTGCTCTATAGTCATTAATCTTTTGAAGTTGACCTTCCGGTTTGTCTTGGTTTGAACTATGGAAATGTTGAAATTGTATAACGCCTTTTTGTGCAAAAGGACGTAATAATAATGACATGCAGGCAATAGTGTGACGTCATAATATCATAATATTTTCCTTGAATGTTTCAAATTTATTTTTATAATTTCAAAATGAATTTACTACAATTATAAGAACAATAAATAATTGGCTGAAAAGTTTTTTTTTTATTATGGAATTATCGCGTCATTTCTATCCTAATTTAAATATTTAAGTTTAATATCGTGTTCATGATCCCAACTTCCATAAGTTTTTCAACGTTAGAAGTCGGTTACGTTGTCTGAAAATACTTTTCTTCTACTTTTGTTTTTTTTATTTATTTTGTTTATTTATTGTATTTTATTTTTTATCTTTGTTGGAAGGTACATAATAGACTGTGCCATACTGTAATGTTCATATATCAGCATTAGTTAGGTATAATTGTGTATTAATTAGGTCGTCAATGTATAGACATGAGTATAACTGAAAGATTTCTTGACCGATAATGATACTACTAACAGAAATTAAACCAATTCGAAGAATTCCGAGCCCAAAAACTGAAAAAACATACACGCGTCGACATTTTAAAAACCAGCAATAAATGTAAAATTTATCTTTGAAATGTCAAAACTAACGAGAAACCAAATTCTTCCTAGCAATCTACTCCAAAACACAATATCTTATTAACATCTCGACGACAAAATAATGAACACATCAAAAAGTCGAAACTATTTTAGAAATGTAATTTTCCGAGACATTGAATGCAATCGGAAAGAAGCCGCCGTTAAAAATAAACTTACTTATTTATATATTGGCGGCAAAAATATGTGAAATGATGTTTATATTATGTTATCTGAAACGTTACAGTACAAACAAAGTACGCTTATAAGCAAGTAGGTATAAGAAAAAACAAAAATTAGATGATTATATTATTACATTATACATACAATTTGGAAATAAAAGTTACGAATCTACAGATAATAGAAGGCCTTTAGGATGCCTCTAGACACAAGTAGAGATCGAAGTATTGTAGAGTACTTCGATCTTTACTTGAATACGTAGTTACTAATAATAATACTAATAATAATTCTAGGTTACAGTCCCACCAACTTATCTGTTCAGGCGGCAGAAAAAAGAACTACAACATTCCTTCAAATTGTGACAGTTTGTAGTTGATTTCCTTGACCAGCAGCGCCCTCGCGAACTGCACAGTTAAGTTGGTGGTACTATAAGCCTGTTGACACCTTTGACCACAACACCACTTGTGAGATTGTGGTCAGAGACTTACCCATGAGCAATAAAAAAAACTATTACTTATTAGATACCTGAACTGTGGTAGCATATTAATTGAACTAAAAATATTGATTTAATTAGACATCGTGGTCACATCTAGAAAAAAGAGATAGTCTGATTGTGTTTCAGATGCTGTTTTGATATGTATATGTTTAACTAATTGACGTTAATAGCTTAATCTTAAGAAATTTCTGGATACCCATCATTCACAACCTGCCATCTAGAATTAGAATGTTAATTTCAAAAGACGTGTTATCTGTGTACCACTCAAAAGAATCATCATAAAATGATTACAGCCACTTCAATGTATCTGAAGCTTTTACGATATCTCCGTGACTGCTGGGAGTGCTCAAACACGCGCTTTCAACAAATTTGTCTCGAGGCAGCCCTCACTTCTTTCTAATGCCAAAATACTTGCAGGAGCACAGTAAAGAGATGAACAGTATCGCAAGTCCTTTTCAAATATTTAACAGTTTGCTTTTGAATTAAGAACCAGCCGTGAGCTAGATCTCCAACTAGCTCATTGTCGATCAGTACGAAAAACAAACAACCAAAGGTTTAAATAAGGGTCATGTTAGCGTAATGGTAACTATTTTTACCATTACGCTAACTGGTATGGTATTAGCGTAATGGTAACTATTGTTACTGTTATAGTCTGTATGATTTTAGTCTATGGTCAATGAAATGTAATTTCCGTCTTCCATTTATAAGCTGAACTGGTGAGTTACGAATAAAATATTGTGGTTTGTTTCATACGAAGAGTATTAATTAATTACTCCCAAATAATTATATCAATAGCAGATATAACAGTTACTATTACGCTATTCTTATTAACTGCTTTTATAAAGTAAAAGTTTTATAAAATAAGTGAAAGAAAATATTTGTGTCAAAACCGAACGGTCAGATAAAATAATAGGTGAAGGATAGGGGTGCGTCATTTTGATCATGCAAAATTGTTCATGTTGTTTTAAAGGAGATGCTAAGTTTATTTCATTATAATTTTACAAACACATTTTAAACTCCACTAGTATAGGTGCTAAGTAAAAATTAAGTTTAGAACTTGACGATTCTTGATGTATATTTTCAATATTTCGTTTATTTATGTGAAATATGAATGTATATTTATAGTGGAGTCCAATTCTTATTTGGTTCCAGGCGCGCCTACGGTCAATTAAAAAAAATATTCTCGTGATTTTAAAATAAGAATAAAAAATTTGGTCGATGTCGACAATATCAGCGGTGGTGTGACCATGCATAACTACCAACTATATCATCTCATTTCGATAAATTGTACAATTGAGCACCTACCGATGCAATGTAAAAACTAGATTTTGATTTTGCCAGAATAATGCCTAGGTAATATTTCCGTTTTTGTTATCATGTTGTCATTATCTGTATGTACAGATAATTAAACATTTTTATATAGTAGTACATACAAAGTTAACAACCTCTAAAATACTCTGCATACTGGGTAAACTTATCAACGTCATATTGTCTTTTTTATTTACACCTATAATGAAAGGTGAAGGAAGACACGCATTACGCGGTTCGTGATGAAAGTTACCATACTGTCAATTTAAATATCTCAAATATCTGCGCCAGGAAGAAATATCTCAAAAAACGGTAGTCGTCAGAGTATTTATGGAAATCTAAATAACGATGAGCTTTTTAATTGTGGGGAATGAGTTTTTTTAAATGGAATTTGTTTATTTTCGTGGCTGAGTGATTTGTTCGGCGGTAAATATTGGTGCGTGCCAGTTGCGTGGAAGCAAATGAACTGTCGAATAAATACTGAGGATTGTCGCTTGGGGATGAATTTTGAATGAATTTATTTTGATGGTTTACCTACACTTTGTGCGTGTTCTACCAATCATGAAAAGTTTTATGCTGTGAGAAGAATGTGTCAGGAGAGTGCTCTTTTTCGCAATTAAGACCTGTATAAATGGCGGTATGCCTTTATTAAACAAATACTACAAACTATATACAACACTACAGCTACTACAATAAAAGCATTTGGACTCATAGGCAGTCCAAATGTATAAATTAGTTTATGTCACCTTAGAGCTATTTCATTATGTATATAGTTTTCATATTTCATTGATCAATATAATTTTATTCCAAATTCAACACAACTTTACTCTATCATGACTACGATACTCCGTATCCCTTCCTGCCTTTGGGTATGTTTGTATGTTTATAAGCCAGAAGATATTTTGAGTTGAAAATACCTATATAAAGAATGTGAAAACACCGATTAATGCGTACTCAGACCAATCATTAAAAAAATGCACCTTAGTAGGGACAGTACAAAATGGGAATCGAACCCGCGTCTACTTCAATGTAACAGACAACTTTAGCACTGGGTATCGTCAAGATTATTAGGCGTTAGAGGCGTTTAAAATAGAATGACTCGAGATTTTTCTAGGTATGTATATAACGCATTTTTCTCAATTTTTAAGTCCAAAATCATTTCATAACGTCGTCGTAATACGTAACTAAGTGTCTTAACTTATCAATCGATTTAACATATTTTCCAAGTTTTTCGTTACTCCAGCCAGCAGCAAGAGTCAAAGAATGATTTAGAAAACAGTTGATATACCATACACAAAGACCAAGGCAGCATACAAGCCAGGATCATTTTACATTCCATTTTTAAACGAAGCAAGTCGTATTTTACGAACACTCCGCCTGTACGATAAGACAATTCACATTACCGGCGCTCGAATAGCCACTGAAACGGATCTTTTTCAGTCTAATGGGAAGTATTTTTTGTTCATGGGTGGGGTTAAAGGTGAACATCGACCAATGGAAGCGAAGCAGACGTAATGCATCCGCGTTTCCTCGAGATAAGTAGAAGGTGAGTAGAGGGGGATGCTATTCTTGGCCCGTTGAAGAGACGGTTCCGATTGCAGTTTTATGATAGCTGGTGGCTATATTTCTTTGTAAATACGGTTTATATTGCGCTAAATAGGCGACAGATCGATTTTATGTACACTTGGAGGTTGTATTTTTAGCTAGCCGAACGAATAATCACAAGACCTTGTCTTAAAGCTCTTATGGACGCCGGGCGACAGCCAGCAGTCTAGATTTCTGAATTCACTGTGAAGTATGCAATCGCTAAATTGTATGCAAACATAACAATGCAACAGCAGTCAGATCCTCCGACGCCTACTTCAAAGCTCCCCGTCACTGGCCAAGGCATGTATTGCACGACCCGGATGACCCCATCGTTGGCAGCTTTAGTGTCATCCGCATACGAGGTAATTAGAGGTTACGATCAAACACCGAGCTCGCCGGAAGAAATGAAGTCCCGATTAGTGTCTCTCCAAATAGTCACAGAGTTATATAATATCCGTAGGGCCCACTGATAGTGCAGGGTCCGTACCACAATGGTGCCCTTGATTCCGTTGTCAACTCCTGTTTTGGTAGCGGTGCATGTTCGGCTCCCGCATGTGATGGAGGTAGAAGGCACTTTTCGCCTTCTACGGACAACTCGAGTGAAATGCCTTGAGCACTTCCCGCTCCAGGTTTATAAGAGGGCATTCCCTCGCCTAAAGTCTGGTGGAGTTATGTTGTCGACAAAGCCAAAAAAACTCCCTTGTCCTCCTTAAAAAAAGAGTAATCAGACAGACCACCGCGGTCAAAGAGAACGCACATTCTTTCGGAGTTCTGTTTAAGCCGACTGCTTAGTCGCAATGAGTGTAGAGGTTCAATTCACTTACTCTTTGTTTCGATTTGTCACCAAAGGAAACATTACTGTTAATACTGTACTATTTTAGTATGAAACAACTTTAGTATGAAAAATATTGCGGTGTCTCATATACTGCCTTATTTATTGTGTAAATTTACTACAAATAAAATAAGCAGGTACCTAATTCAGGTTCTACAATCACTTACCAAATAATTTTCTAAACAATTTAATTCACTTGGGATAAAATCGTGATACTAGAGAGCGTGTGACTTGCAACTACAATTGCAGAATTGTAAAACTCTACCGCTCTCTGTGTGTACAGCATTGAACTTGGAACGCAGAACTCAGAACGCCAGATACATCGGATGGGTCCGACGCCAGTCTTACCCACCTTTTATAGATTATGAACCCATAACCGCAGATTGGACCTTATTTTTCTAGGTTTCCCCGTAAGTCATATTTTGTTTTAGTTGAAAAATCGTTTTGGTGTAGGTATTTCATTAGGAATATGATTCCCTGTAACGAAATATGTGAATCAAGGATTATTAAATAATTTCAAGAAATGTGAGTTATATGACTATAGTAAACAGTTCAAAACTATTTTTCATTTCATTACGAAACAACTGCTTCCAAAGGTATAAATTAAAATTCTTTCAAACTTTGAACAAATCGCGGAAAGAAGAAATTCGTTCTGGTTGAAGGGAAAATTTTTGCTCACCAAGCATTACCAACATAGCCATAAATTGTAATACATTTTAAAAATGGAATGCTTCGTTCCGTTACACTTTGGGAATGAGATTCGATGCGTTCCGCGACATTGGTTGCGGAGTGTGCGATATATTGTGCATGAAACTCGATTTAATGCAATGAAGCGATTCTTGGTGGTACTTGTGAGGGAAGATTTAAAAAATGGATACAGAACTTAGTACTTACCTACCTATATAGCACTCTCAAATATGTATAACAAAATTTAAAATAACTAGATTTATAAGTAAATACTGAATCTTAATACATATATTCTCAATATTTTACAGCAAATACACTACTGGTTATTTAGGTAGGTATGTGGTATACCTACTTGCATTTTAGTTGTTTCACAGCACCATAGTTCATAGGCGGTGGTTAACATTTACTATCAGGTGGACCGTCTGCTTGTTTGTGACCTTCCGTAGAATAAAAAATCTTGAAAGCTACATAATTATCTAATTGTATAATGTAAAATTCGTGTTGCTGCAAAACATTTGGTGGTTTAAAATAATGGGCAAAAGTGTGATAAATATCTTATTATCATATGTCAGTAGAAAATTAAACTGGCATAAAAATAAAACGTTCGATATCAAACGCATATAATATCAACCCCTAAATGTGGTTATAAATGCGTTATATTTCCTAAACTCCCCCATCCTTTCCTATTATTTTACATCACGTAAATTTAAAGTATGTATACCTTTTTGGAAGATAATAAAGTGAACTCTATGCTTTTGAAGATAAGAGTTAACACATTGGCCAAAAAGGATAGAGCGCATAAAAAAAATATGTAAATAAATGGCGGGAAGTAGACTACGAATTGATGTTTAAGCAAAAGTCAAGGAAAAATTTTAGAGCCAATGAATTTTAATGTTCACATTTAGGATTACATTTATTATGTGTATAAGTGATTTCGTGGTAAAAGTTTTTGTTTGTCCTGATATAATTTTATGAGAATTTTATGACTAAGTTTGTGGTTTGTAAAGTAGGACTTCGTAGTTTAATGTTAAACTTTGAGTGCTATGAATTATTTTAAAACAAAAGTTTTGAGGCGGTTGTAAAGTCATATTTCATGGCATATTAATGGCTGCTTGTTTGTACTACTTACTTATCTCTAATTAGTAAGCCCATATTATAGATAAATATGAAAACATATTGTCACGCATATTATCTTCTGATTCTGATACCAGATCATAAAATATTGACAGCACAAGAACTTTATTTTAGGAAAATTATTGTGTGTAGGTGTATTTTGAAATGTAATTTTAATAGAATTAGTACATAGGTCAGACTTAGGGCCTGGTTCAGAATGTTCGACTAAGTTCTGGTTATACTACCCAGAACATAAAGTAACACATGTTATGTGTATTTCCATTGCGATTTCCTAATGTCACTGCTTGCTTAGTCGTGGTAGTAGAGTGTTGCTGAGCTTAAGGCCCATAATTAAGCTCATTACCGTCTTTCAAAGGATTTATTAGCCAACATCTTGTGGCACGTAGATAACCAACGAGAATTATCTATCAGGGTTTCATCAGGTAGGTGACTTTTTTGTGCGGAGTAAGACGTCTTATTATACCGACCCCATCTCCAGTTACGAGAAGGGTTGTATTTTATGAAAATATGTCATAACAGCAATAAACAATGCCTGAATAAAATACATCACTTACGACATCTATATTTAGTTACTTGAAATAATTCAACCCGTATCGCCTTTCTACTGTCACACTTGAGTTCCGTAAACGCAAACTAAGTGGATGTGGTCTTCAAGTGGTGTCGTGTAAGGCCAGGTAGGAAGTACCACGTGGCCGGTGCTGGTGTCACATTACTAAGGATATCGAGGAAGGAAGAAATGTGACTCGTCTGCTACGGACTGTGGTAAAACGGTACGACATAATTTGCCTAACATTACATCAAGTTCTATCTGTCCATATAACGCTTTTCATTATAAACTGTGGTATTGCTTATTTCTGTTGTAATCATTTATTTATTATAACTATATTTATTGAAATAATATATATGTAAGTGTGAGTATTTATAGAAGCATATGTATATGGTATTATATTTTTGTGTGTTTATATGTGTGAGTTGTATTTTTAAATTGAGTGTATACATTAGTATTTATTTTACTATTAAATTATATCGCTTAACTGCACCCCGTCACTATCGGTTTTACAAATGCTCCATCCAAAGGTTGCTTGGAAGAGATTACTTTTAGTAATAAGGCCGCCCATAGTAACACTATCATTGTAAATTTTAATTTAACCTCTTATTTATTGTCTTGTGTGTAACAATAAAGTATTATCTATCTATCTATCATTAAATGTATAAAATATAAGGTTCTAACTTTTCGTATTAATGTTTCAGAATTTGCATGTTGAAATGGCTATAGGCAGGCCAGATCGCCTAACCAATAGCTGATGTGGTAACCACACTGCACTGGAAGACGTAGAGTTGGTCTCCACTAGGTGGACTGAGGACATCGTAAAAGTCGCGGGTATCCGATGGTTACAAATGGCTTATATCTATCCAATTTGGCGTTCTATGGGGGAGGTTTTTGTTCAACAGTGGATGTCTTCCGGCTAATGATAATGATGATAACGTTCTTCCCGAAAGAGGTAGCCATAAGAATCTAAACAATCCCGTTTTGCTTTTGTAACCTCTATCACACAAACCTATTGCCATCTACCAAGACGGTTCTAGACTAAAAAGTTTCGTACTGAACTGACACGGGGCCCTTATCAATTCTAAATCAAAACGTGTGTTGTAATACTAATATTGATTGTATATATTTAAGTAGGTACTTCAAAAGGAGAAGAAATGACATATTTTATAGACAGAAATTTTCTCTAATTTTAATATATATAATTATAGCCAATAGTGATAGTCACATACAAGGTATCATGTCATGACTGAGGTAGATTCCTACATACACATGAATTTTTTTGTCGAGCACTAAAATTAAATTACTACCCCATTTTAAATTTTGATTTAGGCTGTAGTGTTATATCTGTACTGTATCAGCCTGATAGTCCACTGCTGAACACAGCCTCCCCCAATATGGGGTTTTGCCATAATACCCACGCTTAGCAGGCGGCTTGGGGATCGCAGTGTCAGATATCCTTCTGGTGTGTTACCATTAGTCGCCTCTTACGACACCCGTGGTTAGAGATGGCGGGGTGACATTCTAGCCCAGCACCCCAAGGGATTGTGTTATATCATCCTCTATGTATTTGTTTCAGAAATATAGGTGTTAAATTTAATATTTTTAAATTTCCAAAAAAATTATGTATCTCAAGGCGTTCGTATATTTTTAGACACAACCATTAAAATGTTTCCGACTTCCGCTAGTTTTTCATACTTTTAAATGTTGAAATCGTTCCGGTTTTAATATTGTTTATCTCTTTATTTAGACTTTAATAAATAAAACATAACATGAGGGACATATTAGTTATAACTCATAAGTAACATAAACACTATGAAAGGTGACATGAGAATTATACTGTTACTCAGTGTTATAATAATAATCACATCGTAATCACCCAACCAAACAGATGTGACAGTTTTTACACACAAATTACTAAAAGAAAAAACAACTGTTAACATAAATCAATACACACCATGGAAATTTGAACTTTATTACCGTGGTATAAAGCCTTTATCACCTTTGGATATAATATATCAGTATTTCTTATGATCTTAAAGTGAGGCAAATTATTTTGTGCTTTAGCTAGGTGCAGTAAGATTGTATTTTGAATGGGAGAAAATTTAAGGTGATTTATGTAAAAATATATTTAACTTATTAATAAACTAAGTACAGGGGAGGAAGCGGAAGGTCAGGGTGAGTTCCGCCATTAGTTCTTAGTGTTTGTTTAGTTTCGCCCTAATGGTGTATTCTGAGGAATCGTGCGGGGGTGAGAAGTCATTTTGCGGATGACTTTGAAGGCAGATGGGGTGTAGACATTGAAGCATCATAAACAAATGTTAGTATATAGGTATCATCCCCAATAATATAATTATTTGCCTATTATGTACATAATGGCGAAGAAAATAAAAAACAATATTATTTCATTTGCAGATTTTAAACTAATACTTTATTTCATAAAACACAATCTTATATACATTTAATGGGTTTAAGACACTGTTAAGTAAATATGAAATAATAACAAACATTTTTAAAATATTTAAAAACAACATAACATTTTCTTTAAATATTTAATATTAATACTATTTTAGAAAAGCTCTTAGAAATATAAATATATCTAGGTAATGACAATTTGTACCCGATCGTTCGCTCGAAGAGTTAAGATTTTCTGAGGTAGCTTCGCGTAGAGTCGAAGCGCGTCAGAAATGTTGAACCAAAGATGAATATTTGTCAGAGTAGCGTATATACATTAAAAGGTAGCCGAAAAAACTATATAACATGTAGAGATCTTCTAGAGCTCATTAATTTATATGAAATAAAAATAATTGTAGGATGTCAAAGTTATAAATTTTAGATCATTTTTGCATGGTGAAAGGGCATTTCACGAATGCTCGCCTGGCTAGCTACCACCCTTAAGTATCTTGAAGATTACGATGATCTGTCGCCAACCACCATGTTGAGGCGTTAAGCGCGAGCGGCAGTCCTTATGAACCCTTAAAATTACAGGTACTTAAGACTTAACGTTCGTCACTTATGTTTAAATGCATCTGTTATAGACAGGGCAGAGGCTACCACTAATCAGGTGGGCATTGTGCTTGTACCTTTACAGTACCATAAAAAAGTGTCGTTACGGTGTCTATCCCAAATCTCGACTAATTTTAGGAATCTGCATATCTGCATGGAAAGCTACGTAATTATTTGTTCCGTATTCTTTATTACAAACAGATACTGAAAATGCCTTTGATATGATTTGTAATATAGTGTTGAAGCTCAAAGCCAACAAATTTTTTTCTTTTACGGGCGGTTCCAATTCATAACCCTTCATGATGAAGCCCGACTCATATTTGACAATTTATGATGGATCCCGCTACTTTGCTATTGCTTACAATATATTTACCTAAAAAACGCTAACTCTACCTATGTGATAAGCACTGACTCCAGATTTGCGGGAAGCCATAGAATGCGGTTAGTGGTCAAAGACTGGCAAACGTAAGGAGTTCCGCGGTAAGAGGATTGCCTTTGACATGTAATACCGCCGACTCCACTGATTGTAGTATCTCCATATTTACTGAAAACATTAGGATATTACCGATAAATATGTGCACACTTTTGTTGTAAACGAAGTAACATAATCTTAAATAGGTGAGGAGAATTTGACTGTTACTCTATGTTCTGCTAAAAAACAGCTAACTCTACCATACAACCTACGTATATACGTTTATATGATTTGATGAAGGCCCAGGTCGCGAGGCACTTAGCGGCGAGACAGCATCATTTTGTTTGAATACCTTTTTATCTGCGGCCGCTTCTCTTCCTGTTCCTCTTAAGATTTGCGATTAAACGTACAACGCGGTTATTCAACAAAACTAATCAACAATTCAGCGGTAAGAGTATGATTCTTGAGATTGATTATAAAGTAGGTAATACTCTACTCGTCGACTCTACTAATTTCAGGCTTTTGAATAGTAAGGATATTATTTTTTTTTAAATTCAATGTTTCGGTAAAGTGGGCAGTCTAAAACACGTAGAGTCGAAATAATGATTCTCACTGGCAACCCCTGGCGGATAGTGGCCCTGGCGGATAGTTGGAATTATTTTTAATAGTTATGACAATGTCCACTCCGGGTGAACAAACAAGCAGGGGGTGGACAGTTGAAATAGATCTATTAAATCTCAAATCAAATGGAATCATCCTCCTATTCCTGAACTTGTATGTTCACAACATTGTACAGTTAGCCATTTGTTTCCACAGATTAGTGGATACTGCAATTATGTAGATATTGTGCTTTTATAAGAAGAAACAGTATTAAATTTGGTATCTGCCGACAAAGTGGGTACATTTTCTAGGTTTTCTAGATTCTTATTATTAAATGTTCTATGGTTCTAAGGTCTGTCTAACGTTTGAACTCCGTTCAGCTTGAATAGATTGCGTTCAATTTCATAGATTCGCCCTAATAATGGGATTAGATGCAAGAGAAACGAAAGTATTATGTTAATCTAAAACTAAGTTATTGGTCTTGTACGTCACTGTGTGGTTTCGTAGAGAAGGCTACGGCTACGAGAGCGTAGGTACTACGGAATAATTATATTTTTATCTTCAATATGGTAGTCGTAATGGTCACCGTTAACATCGAAGCCATCGGACAAACGGAAGCACGCACAAATGAAGGAAACGAAATTGTACTTTTCTATTATCGACTTTACTTACAACTACGCTCGTTTTTGAATGGCTTCCTCAGATTAGAAATGGATTACGGTTCGGTGTTTCTATGAGTTATGGTGGATAGCTTTAGAAGTTTCACTGATTTACCTTATTTATAAGAATTTAAAAGCGTATTTTATAGACTAGAAAATTTTATAAATTACGCTTAAAACCGCGGCTGCGTCGACTAGTAGTAGTCGTATTATATATAAATATATAATTTAAATTGATGTTATCTATAATGGCTGGCCGCTTAACTGATGAAAATCCTTCTTTGGAATGCTTTTGTTGGAGGTATACCCGCAACCTTGGGTAGTTAATCAATCAATCAATGATGATACAGCCCTGTTCTGTGCCAAATGTGTAGCAACGGCCCACTCACATCGACCTGTCGATGGGTCATCACCTTACGGCAGTAGTGGCATGCTTGTATTCCCTTAGATATCTCTAACGACACCCTACAGGTAGTTTTGGAACTATCTTTATGTTTAGCGTTGTTGGCATTGCTGTTGTATTATGAACATTAAACGTAACGAAGCGACGTATTATGTATGATATAAATAGAATATATACAAATGTAAAGGTCTATAAATGTAGTGTCTCTGAAGCGCTCTTATTTTATAAAATATGACGAAACTACGTTTGTAGGACGATAACAAATACCAGATGTTAAAACTCAGTGATTTTACACGCATGTCCTAGGGCTATCTATGCTAATAACCCTAATCTATGCTTCTGGTTAACCGTTCTTTCGTTTTGTTTTATAAATTATTTAATCACCTAATGTGCAAATAAAATTTCCCATAGGACATTATTTATCAGAATAATTTCAGAAAATCCACAATTTATCGGAAAACTGACAAATCAGATATACATATTAGACTCAAGGATATACATTCGAAATTTTACTGAGTTTGAACAGTTGGTGTAAGTATTAAATTTATGACAAAACTACGTTTGTATGGAAAGTGTAACGTATGATTTTTAATATCCCAAAAAAAATATCGCTTACACAAGATGAAACCCGTATACAATTAACTGCACTCCAATTAAGAACTTAACCTTCGTAACAGAATTGGGCGTTAAATTAGACTCTAAATTTATGATTGTAGATCACATAGGCAAACAGGTTTTATAAACTCTTTTTGAAACAATATCGTACATTAAAGTGTTATATTTTGCGTACGTCAGGAGTATATTGGAATACGCCTACAGTGTTTGATCTCCAAGATACATTTCCCATATACAGAAACTGGAATAAATACAGAAAAAAATTGTTATAAGGATCATAAATTATCCAGCAATATAATAATTTGTTATTGCAAGACATTTGTTTACGCAACACCGATTGCCCTGAATTCCTTAAACGTGAAATGAATATTACACATAGACGTAGTTAAATCTCTTTAATATTTATTATACTGTTTATAATATTCAATCCAACACCCACAAATAATGAAAACACACTTACCGTCTCTCACGTACACACTGTACACACATCATCGGTACAAATAAAAACCCAAGGAGCATTACACAGTAAAAGAAAAATTGACGATATAAGAACGAACCTATAACTAGAATTTATATTAATACATTTAAAACTGATATTATATAGATATATATTCTCTACTTGAAAGTAAGTCAAGATAATTATTTGTTACAAAATTACACGTAAATGTGAAATTTTGTAACAAATAATTATCTTATCCGCACATCATGCGTTATTGTAAATATAATAATGTAAAAAATAATTAATTGTGTCCTTTTTGGGTTCCGTACTAGAAAATGGGACCCTGTTACTAAACTTCGCCTGTCCATCCGTCCGTCTGACCACCAAAGAGCTGTATCTTTGGGGACACAATAGGTAGACGATTGAAGTTTTCACAGCATATATGTTGATATGGTGGTTTGCTTAACACATATTGGTAATATGAACAGTTAGAAAAATTTAAGGGGGCAAACAAGAACCTTGTATTTTTATGTGTTTGCTTTATCGTAAAAGCGATAAAACATAGCAACAATTAATAAACACCTGCCAAGTTGCTGGCACACTTGCTTTCTCCTTGCACATGCCGCATACTTGCATGTGTATATACGCTAACTGGCAAAATAAAAAACTAAAAAATAGAACCAACTAATAGGTACTTTTGAACCATCATGGTACCGACTTCAACAAGTTATTTCGCACATTTGAGTGTTGAAGTCTGTTCTATTTTTGGTAAACATTTTTTTTTATATTCGAGTAAGTTGTAAACTAAGCAATATCATTTATGACACTGTAAAGATAAGTAAATAATAATAAAAAAATATCGATTGTAACAGTAATTCCACTAGTTCCTATAAACCGTTGCGGTTTAAATAACTGTAAGCAAAAAAAATAATCAATTACTTCAACAATATACCGCAGACATCTCAATACCAATGCAACGCCAATAAATTCATAATAGTCCCAAAATGACCATAGTATTGCCCGTATTAAGAAAAAAAAGTCGTACTGCATTATCATTGTAGGTGGAACACCCGCCAAAAATAAAATGGCTGACCGCAGCTGTCAACAGCTTGTATTGAGATGTCCATCTTTACCAAATTTATAACTTCTGTTACATACTCCAGCACTCACTCTTATACAATTGCGATAAAGCCTACTATATTTTAATTAGAGTGCATTGTTAATTTTGTGAAAATAACCGTAAAAAGGACATTGGTCATCATTATCACAAATGTAACTATTTCATGGTAATTTCTAGATCATGAACGTGTGAAAGGGAGCCGCATTAGTGACGATTAATTTTATGGACTTTAGTGTAATTGTCGTGGAAAAAAAATGCTGTATGTGGGCGGGAGGCTTGTGGTGGCCGATGTAGCTTGCGGCAATATAAGATATATAGCTTTTTAATTTTAAATAGATGAATACGCGATGCTCTCGCGACTCTCGGTTTATTCCAGTAGTTTCACGTTTATACTTAATACTAAATTCACATTGTAAACTAGTTTTACAGGAAAATGTGAATTTAGGTTATTGTTTGTTAGTTGATATATAATTAAAGTAAGTATACTTAACACTAATAGTCCAAGTCATAACTATCAATAGCTTTATGAATAAAGCACTATTACCAAACACGAAAAGATCTCTACTCGGATCGTAATATTTTATTGAATGAAATAGTAACATTTCGCAAATATAATTTTGACAGCTGTCATATTGTCACCTATAACTATACCCAATAAGAGATTTTGAAACAGTTGTAATATTTTTAAGTCAGAAAGTGCATCATAATATCAATCATCATGATGGTTGTCGTCTTATGATAGCAGTCGTTATAGCATAATGGTAGGTCATTTTGTGAATTGTGCAAAGATTTAAAGATAGAGAGATAAGATTTTCTACTTGAGGGGCCCAAATCTGTCGCCAAGCACCTAACGGTGTGTTCCGGCAGCTGTTCTTGAGAGCCCGTTATTCTAGGTTAGCCTGAAAAACGTCTTCGACCACATCATCACTTACCATCAGGTGAGATAGAGGTCAAAGGCGGACGAGCAACGACAAAAAAAAATTGATTTGTTATAAAATAATTTAAATATTTTTATTTTTGCAATAACGCATGCTTTGCGCATTACATTACTAAATTACACATTTACGGGAGGAAAAGTTATCCCGCACATTACTTTAATTTTTCTTCTCGTTTTGTAATGCTACATAAGTTTTATGATTACAATCACAACCACAACAAGTTTTTATAAATTATGGATACGAGATCATACTTTTTTTATGGAATGAAGACTAGAAGAGTAAAGCTTTTTTTTAAGATTTTTCACAATCAAACTATGTAATTGGAATTTTGTAGCCAATCGATAATTTTTTTTATTTTGTATATGTTTTGTCTCTGATTATCATTACGGTATGTCAAAAAGCAGCTAAAAACAGAGCAGCACCTAAATTCAAATTTCGAATCATACGACGAAGTTTAAAGTCTGCGACGAATGAAATTAATCTGTTAACGACGACGCCGCCTGATTTATGACACCTGGACTTCCTGACAAATAATGGTGTTTTATTGCTGTTGGAATTTGAACCTTACGCTTTAAGAATAGAGACGAATTGGAGATGTACATATTTTAGGAAATGTGCAATATGACTTATAAATTATTATTAGTTTAATGGTAATGAATAATTAGGTATTTTAAATAATATTTTAACTACGTGTATGTTTAACTTAAAACTCATGGTTTTTGTAAAACAATGAAATTTTGATTTTAATTTGATTTAAGATTTTTTGTTTGTATGTACATAGGTTTGCCTTTGACCACTATCTCACCGGATGGTAAATGTTAATGTGGTCGAAAATGTCGTTCAGGCTAACCTAGAATTACTGGCTCTCACGGATAGCTCCTGGAACACACCGTTAGGTGCTTGGAGACAGATTTTCTACTTGAGGGTGGTCCGGGACCGACGGCTTAACGTGCCCTCCGAAACACGGAAGCGCTCAGTAGTAATGTCACTAGCGGTCACCCATCCAAATCCTGACCGCGGCGGACGTTGTTTGCCTTTGCTGATTGGTTAAGAATAGCTAACTTCGCTACAAGCGCTTTGAAAAGGAGAAATAAAATGGACGTTTGTCCCCGAAAAGTTGTCTCAAGATAATATATGTGAGTAGTAATAACTATGATTTATTCATAATGCACTTTAGCCTATACCTCCATCTAAATTAATATGTTTCAATTCAGCCTACGGTTGCCTGGAAGAGATTGCTGCCTAGCAATAAGGCCGCCGATTGTACTATTTTTAAGAAATTTTTTAAATCTTGTAACTAGTATTAATAATTTTAAAAGTGCAATAAAGTGTTATCTATCTATCAATCTATATATCTATATATATCTAAAAACCAATATATCGCCGGTATGGTTTTCGGTTGCAATTTAAGGCCTGTTGCCTTCCACGGGGCACCTAACCAGCATTCCAGACCAAGGCAACGGTCGAGAATCCAAAGTCACGCTGAACAATACTTGACCAAGCAAGCAGTCGAGATAATCTAAGTACGTCTCGTAACTGTCCATAATTTTGAGACAAAATAAATTACCTGACGCCTGTTTGATTGTGATATACCTATACGTGTAAGCTAGAACTAAGGTATCCTATAATATCCATGGTGTATCATGTCAGTAGTTTCTGTATGTTTAGGTGTGTGTATGTATGTATTTTACTCATCACCGCGCCGATACGGCCATCATATTTTTATTAAATATAGAAGTAATTTCCTAAAAATCTCTTATTAGGGTAGATCAACCAAAGAGTGCGCACTTTCAAAATTTTTTTTTTTTATAATTGCAGAGTAGGTTTACACTCTACAAAATTATTTTTTAACAGCTTTGAATCAGCAGCAACATAGTTTTAATAAGGAATTTCAAAAAATATTTAATAAAACGGCCTTAAATGACGACGAGTCTAATGCGTACTTTTTTTTTATGCTTTATAGGTTAGGCTTTGACCACTATCTCACCTGATGGTAAGTGATGATGTGGTCGAAGATGTTGTTCAGGCTAACCTAGAAGTACTGGCTCTCAAGGACAGCTGTCGGAACACACCGTTAGGTGCTTGGCGACAGACTTTCTACTTGAGGGTGATAGCTAGCCAGGCGGGCATTCGCAAAATGCCCTACCACCATGCTATAACGACTGCCATCCTAAGACGACAACCAGGACTGACGGCTTAACGTGCCCACCGAAGCACGGAAACGCTCAGTAGTAATGTCACTAGCGGTCACCCATCCAACTCCTGACCGCGCGCGACGTTGCTTAACTTTGCTGATCGGTTGAGAACAGCTAAGTAAACTTCGCTACGAGCGCTTCAAAATTATTAGGATGCGCTCGTGCAAAGAGTACGCACCTTAATGTCTTCATACTAGCTAAGAGGGTGCATTTCAATTCATAGATCTTTATTTACAGTTATCACACGTTAAGGTCCTAAATCAAAGATATATCTGTGTAGTCTTCACGGCATGGCACCAAGCTTCGCATCGACTACGTTGAATCCAGCCTTCAACCTAAGTCTACCTAAGCGAAACCATAGACGGAAGCTAGTTTCAAAGCACCTCTCTATAGAACAATAGGACAGACGACATTGTAAGATTCGCGGGGAGCCGATGGATACAAGACAGCCGTTTACTGTTGGCCTTTGTTGTACAGTGGACGCCTTCCGGATTATAGAATAACACACAGGCTGCTTACATCAACAGCCAAAATTGAGCAAAGGCCTCCCTCAAAAGGAGGGGTGTGCCATAACCCCCACGCTTGGCAGTCGTCCTGGGGTTCGCAGTGTAAGAGGCAGTTCTTCAGAAGGCTTCTGTACCTAATAGTGTTTTGTTTATTAAAAATATTCTGGGTAGTATAACCGGAACTTACTCGAACATTCTGAAACAGGCCCTAACTCTAAGAACTGGCTAAACATTTAAATAAATCGGAACCTATACAAAAGGAACATTTTGTTCAAATACTTAAGTAAGTAGATCTGTTTTAAATATTTTTATACCGTCACGGTAAATGAATCAAGTCTCCTCGTATCTAAGACAATAGCCGACTTTACGCAATAAATTACTTCGTGACACCCCTTATCTGCTCCGTGCCGAAGCAGGGGTGCCTGATTACCTTGCTAATTAATTTCATGACTTAATTACAATATTTTCGCCTAAATTCGATATGTTTTTAGAAACGTAACTTTGTAACAAGAATAAAATACTTTGGTTATTGAACACATAAGCCTAGAAAATAAATTCATTCCATTTAATAAATTGATACAATTTATTTATTTGTTTCTTCAATTAGCATTGCTTACGCTAATTACACCAATGATATAGACATCACTATTAATAACAATTATGAATGAAGTAATCAAAATAATAATAATAATAGTCATTAATAATAAACAATAATTAGTCATAGTTGAACAAATATGTCAATCTTAAATCTATTACTTATAAACTTTAACTGAATGCTTGAAGTACGATAGTACGCTGCCTCACAGTACTGCACGAATGCAGATAAAATCTCTATCCAGTCGTCAGCACATAAAGTCATTACAATATAAGCATTAACTCGTTGGCATCGGCTGGACCACTATGGCCAAGTTATGCCAAGGCAATCTAAAGGCTATTACAGGCTCACAGGTGGCATTATTGCAGGCACAGGCAATTATCATGTCACCTTTCATAGTGTTTAAGTTAATTATGCATTTTTTAACCGGTGTATATATAATACAAAATACTACAAACTATATAAAACACTACAGCTACTACTATGAAAGTATTTAGACACCCTACCAGCATTTCAGACTCACAGGCAGTCCAAATGCTCCAGACCACTACCATAGGCAGCTTGCCCAGCATGCTGGCAGCATTGCGCCGCTGAATTTCAAGGCTTATTCGTAGAACCAACATATTTATCACACGTCGCATTGACCAAGCGCTCTGAAACATAAAACTTTAGTCGATAGTGGCTAAAGACAAGGCCATCAGTAGCAAAGAAAAACTTAAAGTTTAGGGCAGAGTAAAAAAAACTGCGCAATGAGTAACGTGTGTAACTAAGTAGTTTTTAAACTACAGAAAATTGATGATTAAAACCACAGATGGCATATTTTTTTTATCTCATTTTTACAAAATTGCATGCCAGTCCCATTGTAACCTAAGCACTAATAAACAAAATATTTACTTATATGCCCTCAAATAACTTGAACAATAGCATTGCAGTATTAGATACAGAGGGCCAACTCCCATCTCTTAATTCAGTCTTATTAACCTTAGATTAACAATTTTAATTTGCACTACCACATGTCACTAAAGTAAACTTACATTAGAACTTCAACGTGACAGCAGGCTGCATGCATTGAATCAAGGCATGTGTGCGATAGAGATAGCGCTATATGAACATTAATATTACGTGACGGTCGTGGTACGAATCTTAGCATTAGTATTTTAAGTTTGAACTAATGATGTTGGTTTTCCATAATAGTCTTTAAAAGGTGGGAGTTGGGGCCCAGGTTCCGCTAAAATATGTGTGAACACTCCCACATCATTACTATTGTTCAAATTAAGTTATCGTATCAATAACTCTCGTTGAGTTCCGGATACATTCCATAAGCAAATGATGTACGTATTCTACTATAAACACACGTCTCGTAATTAGGCGAAGATTCTTTTTTCATTCGATTGCCAAACTTTTTCGAATGAATGTGTCCAGAGCGAATTCTATGCGCTAAGATCAAATAGTATCATTGATATGAGAGATAAAGATTGACTGACACAAATTTAAATTCATTTTATTGCAATTAAATAAAGTTAGTGTACAGTCGCCTGCAATAATAAGTATACACATTGTAATTTTCGAAATTGTGGAAAAGACTTAAGTGTCTCTCTATGTACACAGAAGTATCTTAAAATCAAAGAATAAATTGAATTGTTTTACTCATGTGTATATTCATTTCAATCACTAAGAATTTACTGACATCAACATTATTATGAAAATTACGAAGTGTATACTTATTATTGCAGGCGACTGTACATACAAATGTTAACATGTCGTTATAGGTACTCAAATCTTATTAGACACGGTTTTTCAACCATTGGATAAAAATAACAGTTGTCAAAATGTTAACCAACCGAATTTAAAATAAATTAACTTTACCCTTAAATAAGTAACATTGGTTCTTTTTATATTGGTTGTGTAAACATTTACTAATATGAATAGCTGATGATTGAAACCTGGCATAAAGTGTTAAATAATAATGCAAGCAGAGTTTTCTAAACATATTTAGGACATTATTACACTTCGTTAGCGTCTTTGTGTTATTTTTATAAGTGTGTATGTAGTGTCACAATAATGTATTATATATCGATTACTATCCAACGGGTAATGGTTTTATGAATAAGATTTACTTATTCATATTATAAGACTCAACTGGAACTTAGCCTGGAAAACGTTCAATGTGTTTTTTTCAAAGACTTCTTCATATTAGAGATGAAGTGGTCTTTGTAAAATGACAGACTGAGGGGGTAGGATGGAGAGACCTCGTTGCGCACGCGAGAGGGAGATACTACGCTATAAGAAATAGCGTCAGCGTTTATTTAAAAGTAAATTAATATAAAAGTGCTCTTTTTTAAAACGAAAGTGCATTTTTAGGCACTTATTCACACAGTTTCAGCATAATAATTACAAATAAAATTTGTATTGTTACCATTTACTATAGTCACAAGATTAAGCGAAATTTTAGACCCGTTTTCATTTTTTTTTTGTTTTTTCTATTGAGAGATTTTATGGAATCTTGTTTTCGGATCCCGCATTTGCCATATTCTCTGTAATATTAGGTATATATTTTATTCATCTGTTTGGCGTACACTCTTTCTATACAACATGTTCAAAATTTGTTACCCGATTGAAAACCTGATTGATACCAAAAATGTCACTAGAATTTTCATATACTATATCTTATACTACGTAAACGAAATAGTGTACATGCTTTCAATTATAAACCAATACATGTAATTCCAAATTAAACAATAGAATGTCGTCACCGTCACAAGTCTAAATAGAATTTTGTAATTAGAACACGTGTGTTCGAAATCCAACATTGACATATTTTACGCGAACCGTGGGAACGATTGGACAGGTGGCGTTCGAAAACCAAATGTTTTGGTTGACGGCGAACAAATCACGCGAACCAGGAAGCGGGGTTACTAGAACAAAAAAATATAGATGCAAATTCCCATGCGTAGCCTATTGCAGGTGGATGTCCTTTGTTTTTACTTTCTTCGCACGAATGTTCGTTTATATTGCTGATTAGCTAGTCTTTGTCTACAATTTCCCGTATGTAAGTGATATGGTTGATTTGGTTGATATAGTCTACAGTGCAGGCGTTGAAAGTTTTTTTTATAAGATTGTGACGGAACTAGCTCGAGGTCCACCTGGTTTTAAGCGGTAACCTCTGCCTATAACAGACGCATTTCGTCAAAAGTGTCGAATGGCCCCTTACCCTAAGACGTATAGTTGACCATCACACTTTTACTTGAGGGTATCGCGGCTGATATGATTTTACTTCTCCATTAATTTTAGCTGACAATTAGTAATATTTGTACATTTCAGAAGAATGCGACACGAAACGCACTGCAGATGATTTTAAACACTAAGAAATTGCGAAGGTAACACTGTGACACGAAGACTGCCTATGTATTCTGATGGTAAATATGTTTTTTTTTGACAAATTTGCGCATGATTATACGCAAATTAGAACATAGACTAAAACAGACTACTTTATTTGACGCCTAGAACCTACATCTAAAAAGTCATTATTATCTATTAGGCCGTGAGTTTTAGAGTTTGCACATGTGACGCATTAGTAGGTATACGGTACTGTACTGTATCAGCTGGATTGTCCACTGCTGAACACAGCTTCCCCCATTATGAGGGAGTTGGCTATTATCCTCACGCTTGGCAGGCGTCTTGGTGATGGCAGTGTGAAATATCAGTTCTTCAGAAAGCTCTGCTGCAAAACTTCTGATCTGTTAGTCTTAGTCGCCTTTTACGACACCCACGGGTAGAGATGGGGAGTTTCATTCTAGCCCGGCAACCCACGGGCATACATCTAGTAGTAATTCGTAGTAGTATCTTGCAGTAATTCTGACATTTTAAGGCTTAGATTATAGTGTTGCTAAGTCGATTCTGTCTTTATGGTGCAAAGCAGTGAATAATCTGAAATAAACATGCATTTCGCGTTTTCACACTCTCACGGGATCATCTTACATCGTACAGGATGGTACAAAAAGAATTAATGAATTCACTCATTCACAGTTTACTCATTAAACATATATGCATTTGTCGATCGTGCGCTCGTAGAGTCAAGACCTGCTGAGGATGCTTCGTTTAGAAGCGAAATGCGTCGAATACTCTTCCGGTTTGGCTGCGTGGCGTTTGTGATGTAACGTCGGCTTAACAGGAAATTAGGCGGAATTGTCACTAGATATATATCATTTTTATAAAGATTTGTTTAAGTGTTTTATTAAATAATTAATTTAATGTTTTCTTAAAATCCTTTAAAAATATTTGTTATTATTAAAAATGGATTTCCGCAAAGTAAAGCCTGAATCTATTCATTTTATATGCATTTCTCGTGAAATAAAAAAATAAAACTCAAAATTAAATAGTTATTAGAAATATAATAATATTTCGAAACAAAAAGCTTTGTTAACTAAAAACTTGGCTCTCAAGACTGCTGCCGGAACACACCGTTAGGTGCTTGGCGACAGATTTTCTACTTGAGGGTGGTCGCTAGCCAGGCGGGCATTCGCAAAATGCCCTGCCACCATGCGGTGAAGCTCGTGGCGGGATTCGAAACATGTACCTGCGTGGCAGTCCATAGCCAATGCCACAGAGCCATCATTGCCTGAGCCTCCATCAATTAAAATTGATAAAATGCTTCAATTAAAACAATTATGAAATATATGCACACAACACTTAAAATTCACCTCATATACCGTTATAACATTTCCAATAAGAAACCCATATAGATAAAACTAACTAACAACCACCCTGTATTTCCTATAAGAAACTATGCGGAATGAACACAGGTGGTTCCGCCCCCAAATTCCACGGTTTTTACGCGGATTCCGCTGCCGTTTGGGGTGAAATAAAGACTTCCTGAATACATGAGAACCAATCTGACGATATTCGTTTGTTGAGTCAGAACTATATCCAACAGCAAGACTGATTATTTTCTTATATTGTGACTATTTGAGACACAAAAAAGAGGTTTTCATGTTCGAGTCCCACCCGCGAAAATATAGTTCCTTCGAATTTAATCATTCAAGTGCCATAATCCCTACGCTTGGCAAGTGTATTACGGATCACAGTGTAAGATAGCATTTCTGAGAAGGCGAAGAACTTACCTGCCAGGGTTTTACACTTAGTCGCCTCTTAGGACTCCCACGGGAAGAGATGGGAAGGGGAGGTACATTTTAGACCGTACTAGCTACGCAGTACTAGCGGGGAATGATGGCAGCACGCAGAAAATCATTTTTGTCTCACAAAATTACAAATTTACAAGAGAAAAATTTATATGATGTGTGGGATTCGAACCCGCGTCCATCCGGGAAATGCTCTCGTGGTATGGTTAAATAAAAAACGAGAAGAAAAATTTCAGTTATAAGTCATTCCCATGTTAGCTCAAGCGGTCAGAGCATACCCCTGCTATAGGGGTGGATGGACGCGGGTTCGAATCCCGCACATGACTATATTCTTTTTTCTCGTAAATTATGTAATGTAATCCGCCGAGCAAGCGTTATTGCAAAAATAACAGTATTAAAATAATTTTTCTCTTTGTTACATTACAATCAGTTTTTTTTTAATTTTTTTTGTTATTGTGACGGAATAAGCCCGAGGCCCACTTGATGTTAAGTGGACTAACCTCTGCCTATAACTGACGCATTTCGTCAACGACGAATTGCACTGTGCCCGTCACACTGAGACGTCCAGTTGTTAGGTCTAATTAGCCTGTAATTTTTCTGGCTCTCAAGGACTGCTGCCGGAACACACCGTTAGGTGCTTGGCGACAGATTTTCTACTTGAGGGTGGTCGCTAGCCAGGCGGGCATTCGCAAAATGCCCTTCCACAATGCGGTGAAGCTCAAGCTCTGGGCGGGATCCGAACCATGGACCTGCTGCGCGGCAGTCCATAGCCAATGCCACTGAGCCATCACTGTATCAAAGATAACAAAATTACAGTCAGATGTTTATGTTAATTTATATACACTCGAGAGCAATGAATCCGGGTCACTTAAAGAATCCTAAAAATCTCGGAAACTAAAAATGCTAGGTTAATGCAATAAATTGTATTTAATAGACAATGTAATACTCCTTAAATGAAGGTATTAAAACTTCTTAGTTATTGTAAAGTTATATCATAAAAAAATCAAATTTGAAAAAGGGCCACTTTCGAAGATGGAACTACGAAATTACAGCATTTGGTTTTGCTTTTGTTTGTAATCTGTCATTTATGTGGGTACATAAACCATGTTGATAGTGCTCTATATTCATTATTCAAGCTGAAATTATGTCGCTTACGCCTGAAGAATGCACCAGAATACTTACAATGCTGGAAACCGGCCGGAGTCAGCGCGATACAGCCAGGACTGTCGGTGTGTCGCTGTCAACAGTACAAAGAGTTCTCCGACGTTACGAAGAAACTGGTTCTAACCTACGCAGACCAGGAACGGGCAGAACCAGGTGTACCACAGCACGAGAAGACCGATACTTGGTGAACACCATGCTTCGAAATCGCTTTCTCACAGGAACTGAACTCACCAATCAGTTTCGACGCCTCGGAGGAAGTAACCCAAGTGCATGGACAGTAAGACGTCGGCTTGCTGAATCTAACTTAAAACCCCTTAGACCTGCAAACGGCCCTAAACTGGAGCGTGGGCATCGTATTTCGAGACTAAGATATGCCCAGAGCCACGTAAATTGGAGTATTGAAGATTGGTCAAAAGTTATGTTCTCCGACGAATCAAAATTTATGCTCTACAAGCACGATGGAAGACACAGAGTGTATCGAAGACCAGGGGAAAGATTCAAGCAAGCATGCATCGAAGAAAAAGTAGCCTACGGTGGTGGGTCTGTACTTGTGTGGGCCGGAATTTCTTCTGAAAGTCGCACAGAGCTGGTGATCATAGAAAACGGCTCTTTAACTAGCGTAAGATATGTGGAAGAAATTCTCAATGATCACGTTGGTCCATTTATGGTCAATTTAGGTGAGGATGCTATATTTATGCATGACAATGCCCGACCTCATACAGGTAGGATTGTGAATGACTACCTTCAAGAGATGAACATTACTCGTATGGAGTGGCCAGCGCGCAGCCCGGATATCAACCCGATCGAGCATGCTTGGGACGAGCTAGGCAGATGCGTAAAACAACGAAACCCTACCCCAATCACGCTTCGTGAGCTCAAAATTGCTCTCACAGAGGAATGGGAGAATATTCCCCAAAATCGTATAAGGAACTTGGTGTACAGCATGCCAAACCGCGTAAACGCAGTAATGGAAGCACGAGGAGGCAATACGAAGTATTAAAATTCAAGAAAATCGTAATAAAGTTCAAAAATTTCATGTTTCCTATTTTTGTTTTAAGGAGAGATCAGCAGTTTTTTTCTTTATGTAATTTTGTGTTAATAAAATGTATGGTGACTCATATTTTTTTTACTTTCATTTAAGGAGTATTACATTGTCTATTAAATACAATTTATTGCATTAACCTATCATTTTTAGTTTCCGAGATTTTTAACATTCTTTAAGTGACCCGGATTCATTGCTCTCGAGTGTATATGTGTAAAAGTTTATTTATATGTAACCGAATCACTATCACAGACCTTTTTATGAGTGGGAGATTTGCATTCGCACCGTCCCTCCACCACGTGGGTAATGGAGGGGGATATGTAGAGTGGAGGATGGCGGGTCAGCATGGACGTCGCCCTCTCTAACTAGCTCCGCGGCCTCCTTCTGCGACATAACTGCTTCGCCCTCTCTAACTAGCTCCGCGGCCTCCTTCTGCGACATAACTGCTTCGCCCTCTCTAACTAGCTCCGCGGCCTCCTTCTGCGACATAACTGCTTCGCCCTCTCTAACTAGCTCCGCGGCCTCCTTCTGCGACATAACTGCTTCGCCCTCTCTAACTAGCTCCGCGGCCTCCTTCTGCGACATAACTGCTTCGCCCTCTCTAACTAGCTCCGCGGCCTCCTTCTGCGACATAACTGCTTCGCCCTCTCTAACTAGCTCCGCGGCCTCCTTCTGCGACATAACTGCTTCTCCCTCTCTAACTAGCTCTGCGGCCTCCTTCTACGACATAACTGCTTCGCCCTCTCTAACTAGCTCCGTGGCCTCCTTCTGCGACATAACTGCTTCGCCCTCTCTAACTAGCTCCGCGGCCTCCTTCTGCGACATAACTGCTTCGCCCTCTCTAACTAGCTCCGCGGCCTCCTTCAGCGAAATAACTGCTTCGCCCTCTCTAACTAGCTCCGCGGCCTCCTTCTGCGACATAACTGCTTCGCCCTCTCTAACTAGCTCCGCGGCCTCCTTCTGCGACATAACTGCTTCGCCCTCTCTAACTAGCTCCGCGGCCTCCTTCTGCGACATAACTGCTTCGCCCTCTCTAACTAGCTCCGCGGCCTCCTTCTGCGACATAACTGCTTCGCCCTCTCTAACTAGCTCCGCGGCCTCCTTCTACGACATAACTGCTTCGCCCTCTCTAACTAGCTCCGCGGCCTCCTTCTGCGACATAACTGCTTCGCCCTCTCTAACTAGCTCCGCGGCCTCCTTCTGCGACATAACTGCTTCGCCCTCTCTAACTAGCTCCGCGGCCTCCTTCTGCGACATAACTGCTTCGCCCTCTCTAACTAGCTCCGCGGCCTCCTTCTGCGACATAACTGCTTCGCCCTCTCTAACTAGCTCCGCGGCCTCCTTCTGCGACATAACTGCTTCGCCCTCTCTAACTAGCTCCGCGGCCTCCTTCTGCGACATAACTGCTTCGCCCTCTCTAACTAGCTCCGCGGCCTCCTTCTACGACATAACTGCTTCGCAGAGAAGCAGTTATGTCGCAGAAGGAGGCCGCGGAGCAAGTTAGAGAGGGCGACGTCCATGCTGACCCGCCATCCTCCACTATCACTTTACCTTATCAAAGGATACCTATTCATAAAATAAAGTTCTGTTTTATGTGTTTAGATTGAGGTGCAAAGTCTTCTGTTAATGACTTCGGAGTCAATGTCTTCTAGCTCTCTTCAAGCTGAAATGACTGAACAAGTTTGAATGAAATTTATCGCATACATTCCTCAGATCCTGAATGAACACAATGGAATTTATTAACACTATTTTTCGAGTAGTTTCCAACCAAGAGAGCTGGATTTAACGAAATTTGGCGGATGGCCAACTTTTGACCCTAATTTTACTAGATGGTAAGTCATGATGTGGTCGAATATAGGACAGCTGCTGGAACACACCGTCGAGTGCAAAGTGTTGGAGTTTTCAGGCCATTAGAACCCCTTCAACATAATCTAACAACTGCCAGACTGACAGAAAACAATCAAATATGTAATCTCCGCTACGAGAGCTTCAAAAAGGAGTTCTAGTATTAACACAATGTCTTGGAGAATACGAAGTAAATGTACCTAAAATGCCTAAAATGTACCTTAAAAATAATGAACCTGTACTTAGAAATCAGAAGGTACAAAGGTACATAATTAAAATCAGAAGGTACTGAGAAGGTACAAAAGTACATTATTAATCTTGTTTAATCGTTTTCTCATCATGTCAACATTGCAATCTTCAGATTAGTCTGTGTTAACACAAGGGTGCACAGGGGAGAGTTTATCCTACATCTGTAAACCTTTCATCCCTTTCTCATGTCGTCTTAAAATCTGTCCACAATTTCCGTCATAATGTCTTTAATCTTTTAAACAAACAATACTCTTATTCAACACTACCAAACACCAAATCATATCATCGTAATACAAGACGCAAACAAGCAAATATTAATTTTTTTTAGAGACAGAGGTGCGTTTCGTCACAGGTCACGAATTGCACTGCGCCCGTCACCTTGAGACAGTTGTTAAGTCTCATGTGCCTGTAATATAGTAATTGCACTGGCGCTCAAGGACTGCTGTCGGAACACACCGTTAGGTGCTTGGGGACAGATTTTCTACTTGAGGGTGGTAGCTAGCCAGGCGGGCCATCGTAAAATGCCCTTCCACCATGCGGTGAAGCTCAAACCCGCGGCGGGATTTGAACCATGAACCTGCTGCACGGCATCCATAGCCAATGCCACTGAGCCATCACGGCTTCTAACTTCTTTTATTATTTTAACCGTCGTCATAGGGAACGGAGCGACCATCAACCAGACTATTACCCTTCATCTGAATAAAAAGGATTTCGCTAGGTGTCTTTCAATATTTCTATATATGATTTCAAGCACAATGGCATGCTAAGCAAACATCAACTATACAAATGTTTAGCGCACTTATTTTTGTCACTATCTGTATTCGAACCCGCGCCTACTAGCTTTACTCAACGGGTGCCTTAACTGCTCGGACATCGAGACTGACTCGACAAACGCGAATTTTGTTATCTAAATTTATTATTTTAACCGTCATAGTGCTACCACCAACCAGACTACTGGACCGAAAGAAGTGCTTTTTCGAACGTTTACCTCTGGTAATGGGAAGAACATTTTGTGCTGTATAAACCGTGACGTACACGGTTTAAAATAATATTTAGAAACATGCAAATAGAGCACAGTCAAAAGAGTTATATGGTAGTTGTAAACAATTGCACTAAGCTCTTAATGTTTTAAACAAATTCCATTTGGTGACATGGCATATAACATAAAATTCTAATGAATTTTTGATGTTTGTGAACTATCATTATATGTGAAAATAAAAAAAACGGTGGTTTGTCTAGAACGAATAGGTAAATTGAAATAATAAAAAATATTACTTTACCTGTTTGTCCTATAGTGGCGCCTGGCGTGGTTTGGCTGAATACTTCAATGCAATTTGAAGTCGTGTTGGTATACAAATATTTTTATGGAAGTTTATATTCATCATAGAAATACAAACTAATTTTGTCAAAACTATATAAAATATAACAGGTACAAACTACATTGATATTTCTATTCAAACCTAATTTTAAATAGCAAGTGTTCAAACGCGCTGGAAGTTAGCATGCCATTGATTAATATCCAATTATTATCTCCTGGTTTGGCAGTTTGCCGTAAAATTTGTATTTTCAATAGTATGCGGAAAACCTTTTTTGTATGGTAATTCTTATATTAACACTTAAAGTTAAAATAAGAACTGGCAAACCAGGGTGCAAAATTTCGCCAAGTTTGTACACTTGGTATTTAAATATGACTGTTCGGACCGATCAACTTAGCGGCAAATTTCCGAACGCTCCCAAGGTAGTCGTCTATTTTGATCTATGGATTTTTTGTGTGAAAAAAGTTGAAGTTTGATTGTTGCTTTGTTTAAAGGTTTTGATTTTAATTTGCATATAATTTGGCTATGTTGCGCGTTTTTGTGTTTTCAACTTGTACTAAGCGATCTATAAATTTGATAATTGCAAAGGAAAAAGGTGTGTTATGACGTCGGGATTGTGAAGAATCTCGCCAACATCGGAGCTGCCTCGCCCACGCGTGAGTAAAACCAATTTATTCCGTCTTGGCCAACACTGAATATTTAGGTAGACTCTAGTGGGATCGCTGACGCGTATTCATCCCTTCGTAAGTCTCATTGTTTGTATTAATTGATTGCTTGTGTATTTTGTACTTTTTATTTCAGCCCGGCGAACGGCCGGCAAGTTAAGCATTCCAAACAGGTTGTCCAGGTGGAAGTAACTCTGCACAACATACCCATCTGGGCAATCTGGAATCTTAACAATGACGAAACTACGTTTATATGCATAGCGCTTTATGAAACACTTCCCTTAATAAGTCAGTGGTAGAGTTGAAAGTTTAGAATGTTGATGATGCATCACTAATGGGTTATGTATCTATATATACCATGTATACTATATACTTACGCTAAAGCAGTTGAATGTGTGAAGTCTCAATAAATTATAATACTATTAACTTTGAAGATACCTCTTTAAATGTTTAGTATCATTTAAAAATCAGTGTTGTAGTGAGAGGTAAGTAATCTCATCTCTCATCAACTCCCCCAACACAAAACTCTAATCCCTCTACACCTATAATCTCCATTGAAACCCAAAAAATCGCATTGAAATCCAACCGATTTGACACCCACACACGCGATCCGATCTGATGCGATTTTCTGCCACTTGACGACTCGACAATTCGAATCGTTATCGACAGCCAGAAATCAAAGACCCCCCCTTCATTCCTCACTCACGGTCCTTTCAAACATTACAAGTGATTTAGGGGAAGTTAAAGGCTTCTTGAAAGGTCTTTAGTAGCTGGTGGTGAAGCCTGTATTATTACTTATTGCCACCCCGTTCGTCGGGATTTGGAAGATCTTCATTCGTAATGTTTGCTCGCGGTTTGAGTGAAGAGTTTGATTCGATTAAGCCTGATGGGTTATGTTGTGTAACAGATTTTGAAGGAGTTACGTAAACCGATAAGTTGCCTGTAATTTGTAGATTATATTAAAATGTATAGATTTTGATACAAGGTGCATTATAATCTACACTAATGTTATAAAGAGGAAAAATGTATATGTTTGTATGCTACGGTTAAACTTATAAACTACTGGACCGATTGGGATTTAATTTAGTATGGAAATAGTTTGAGACCCGGGGAAGGACATAGTATAGTTTTTACCCAACTGCGCAAAAAGATGTAAATGGTTTTGCGCGATAACCGACTTAAGCGCGGGCGGAGCCGCGGTCGTTAAGCTAGTAATAACATATTAATAATAATGTTACGTTTTGAAGCAATGATGGCCGAGCGGTAATAGCTATGGACTGCCGTGCCGCAGGTCCTTGGTTCGATTCCCACCGCTGGCTTGAGCATCACCGCATGGTGGAAGGGCATTTTACGATTGCCCGCTTGGCTAGCTACCACCCTCAAGCAGAAAATCTGTTGCCAAGCACCTAACGGTGTGCTCGGCAGCAGTCCTTAAGAGCCAGTAAAATTACAGATACAATCATGAGACCTAAGAACTGTACGTCTCAGCGTGAAGGGCACAGTGCATTTCGTCGATGACGAAATGCATCTGTTATAGGCGGAGGTTAGTCCACTTATCATCAGGTGGGCCTCGGGCTAGTCCGTCACAATAACATTAAAAAAATATATTGATTGTTTTCTTCTATTGTTTAACAGACTTCCAAAAGAGGTGGAGGTTTTCATTTTCACTATGTTTTTTTACCATTTATTACGCGGTTACTTCTTTAATTATGAACTGATTATGATGTTTTTTTCATTGGGTAGAATATACTTCTAGTTTGATCCCAATTTAGAATTAATTAAAATTGGTCAAGTAGTTTTTAAATTATAGTGAATCAACTGAAACATTTTTTTGTATACCAGGATATTTTAATGGTAATTTGCTACTCTTATCGATGGTGAAGAGTATTTTAGGCGAGGAAAGAATCCTGAAAAAAATATTTTAACAAAAACTTCACCGGCATCCTCCACTAAAAAGTATGAGATAACTTGTGGACGTCGTTTCATGATAAAGTGAGTTCAGTGCTTTAATTCAGCACGGTAGTGGCACGCAGTAGTCACAATATAGCAAACACATCTTTATTTTAATTAGTGTTCAAATCATCTTAAGTACCTACTAAAAGTTTCTACTATAAATTTCTACCTACTTCTCTTGCTATATTTACTTTTATCACATGTTAGGCGACGGTTCTTCTTGCATGGCAAACGGACATTACTTGGCTTGTTTTTATTTTTTTGAAAAACATTTTTAATATTGTTATGTTTGCAATAACGCCTGCTTGACGGATAAATTTGTAATTTTGTAACCTGAAAAACATCTTTGACCAGATAATCTTTTACCATCAAGTGAGATAGTGGTCAAAGGCTAACATATCAGGCATAAAATAAAAACATTCTCCAGAATCATCCTCTTCCTAATGCCATCATCCCGTTCATGCAAGCCTTGTACTCGTATTTTTTTTACCGGCTGCAATCCTTTTTTAATAAAATACTACGATCTCTACAGGTACAACACTACAGCTACTACAATAAAAGCACTTAAACAGCCTACACGTCATTGCAAATTCACAGGCATTCCAAATATTTCAGCCAAATACTACCAGTTGGCAACGTACCCAGCGTGCTATCAATATTATATCGTATCCGTATTTCCAGTAGTCCAGCATTCGTAATTCCAGCTACATACTTATAGTACAGATTATGTTACTATTAACAAACTGAATAGTTTGTCAGGCAATATGTCCAAACAGGAAGGAATTGTACATTTTGGGCACTAACACGGGTATCGGACAACCCTCTCTAATTAACTGCGACAACATGTCAAATGAACGCATATATACAGGCGTTTACGAAACCTATGAAGTTGAGACAAATTTGTCATACATATTTGACGTTTTGATGTTCGGTAAATAGAATATATATCTTCCTATGAAATATGTGAACAAAAGCTAGTCGAGCTCAAAAGCAGCAGCAGAAAGCCGCCTTTGAATACGCATTGGACATTAAATTGTGCCAAACGTCAATGACTATGACGGTAAATTGAAAAACTTTTTTTCAGTTATCCTTGCAGCAAGTCGTCTAACTAAATAATAAAAAGTCATCTCATTACTTATTGTACTTGGTCAAGTAATACACCTGAGATTCCGAGATAATTTTTATGTATTTTTTTTTTATATCTGGTATTTTTTACACCTGATGGTAGGTGATGATGTGGTAGAAAATGTTGTTCAGGCTAACCTAGAAGTACTGGCCCTCAAGGACAGCTGCCGGAACACACCGTTAGGTGCTTGGCGACAGATTTTCTACTTGAGGGTGGTAGCTAGCCAGGCGGACATTCGCAAAATAGTCAGTCGTTAAAGCAGGCTTTAACGACTGCCATCCTAAGACAACAACCGGGACCGACGGCTTAATGTGCCCTCCGAAGCACGGAAACGCTGTCGAATGTCACTAGCGGTCACCCATCTAACTCATGACTGCGGGCGACGTTGCTTAACTTTGCTGATCGGTTGAGAACAGCTAAGTAAACTTCACTACGAGCGATTTCAGATGTTATTTTTAATACATAGGAATCGATTACATTTCTCACGGGCAAACGCAATTTTTTACATGGTTAACTTATAAAATGAAGTGCACCATGTTCATTATATTTTTAAGATAATACTTACTCCACTGACTCAGCGACCCGAAGTGAGTCATGGCCTCTTGGTCCATATGAGAGCACGCCACTGGTTCCGGTCCGGTCCTGTGCAGTTTCACGCCAGTTGTCTGCTTGTAGTTCGCGAAAATCAGCGCTCACCGCAATTACTTGACAAATAGAATCATTAGTGCAGTGACATAGGTAATGGTCAGATAATAAAATGTACTTAGAAAAAGACTCGCGTGTCCCTTATCTCGTGCATGATGGTAGGGCATGTGCATGATGGTAGGGCATTTAATGAATGTCAGTCTGGCTTGCTACCTCTGCTACCCTCATGTAGAAAATTTTCTATACCATTGCTTTCATTATGACAGCTGTCATTGAGTGCTTATAAATGTAGGTAAATAATTGTAATGCAATATAATACAGGTAATAAAACTCCCCAATATCACGGTACCAGTTACCTGCCATGACACAGTCACTGCGGCTACTAACGAGATATGCAGTGTGCGCATCACTGGCACATTACAGCTTGACTTTGTAGAAATAGGTTTGGTGCCAACCCGGAATATAGTAATGCGTACATTACAGCATAGATGGGCAGAAATTGGTATGTATGGCGGCAGGACTTCCCCAAACTAACTCGTCCCCAAAAAAATCTACTGCTATTTAAAGGCTAGCGAATATTCTCAGGAAGAAAATAATATTCTACTACAATATTTACCTAGACGTAGACTAAAATATTGCCTTAGCTGGTAAATTGTCACAGTTTCACGGCATCAGTTACCACCCCTGTTGCTGCAGACTAGCTGACTAATTGAACGAGCCACGCATCGTGTTTCCACGCCATAGTTACATCGCTTGCAGATTTGAGGCTCCAGCAGACGAAATGTCGTAATGATTCATTAACAAGAGAGACAACTTATCATGAATAAACAAAAATGTTTCTGGGGAAATAGCTGACTAAAGTAAGTTTGACCAGGTAGGTTTCTTCAGAGAGGTACTTTTTACAAAATTGAACCGTAGATAGGTTAGTCCTTCTGAACCCAGCAAAAGATTTCTTAGTAATTTTTTTTTTTTTTATGCTTTATAGGTTAGCCTTTGACCACAATCTCACCTGATGGTAAGTGATGATGTGGTCGAAGATGTTGTTCAGGCTAACCTAGAAGTACTGGCTCTCAAGGACAGCTGCCGGAACACACCGTTAGGTGCTTGGCGACAGATTTTCTACTTGAGGGTGGTAGCTAGCCAGGCGGGCATTTGCAAAATGCCCTACCACCATGCACAAATTAAACAACTTTAAACGGTTTAAACCGCGTATATTTATCATTATTTTTGTCCCGACGTTTCAAACACTTTGCAGTCACGGGGTGACTAAAAAATAATGATAAATATACGCGATTTAATCAGTTTAAAGTTGGTTAATTACTCAAATCAAATCAAATTAAAAAAAACTTTTGATATAGTACCCGATTAGTGCTTGGACACTTCGGTTCTGCAATTATTCTATTTCACGGAATAAAGAGTACCGTTTATTTTCTAATATTTATACTACTAAGCCGGCAACAATACATTGTAGAAAAACCGTAGCATGCTCGTAGAGGCCTGCGATTTGTATTTGGATCTACGAAATCTCATTAATACTATTAAATCTCATTAATACTAATACTATTGTTTATAATAACAACCTAGACATTCTCATTGATCTAACGGCATAAACTGACGTGACGATTTTGAATTCCAGTGAATTAAATACTACGTATGTTTAAACCCATATATATACCCGCTTAACCTATAAGGACTATTGCATACCTCTTTCTGTCGTATGTGATGTCGTACGGGTACTATGTCATAAAAGTAGGCGAGATATGTGGTTAATTAGCAGCATGCTACCGTCCACGTCGATGGCATTGTGTTTTTCTGCACTTTGGACACACTGCGAGGCTTCTTAGCATCTTAACGCTCAGATTAACCGAAACGCAGCGGGGATTAAAAACAACGAGCGCATTTCCAAGGCTTTTGGCTGGCCATCAAAACCAAAACAATATTTTTAAGGCCGTTGTGTTGTCATAATGTTGTCTTAGGTTTTCGCGATTGTTACGCAGAAATTAACATCTTTAAACGGTTTAAATCAGGTATATTTATCATTATTTTTGACGTTTCAAACACTTTGCAGTGCCGACACAAATCTGCATGACCTCTGGAGAATATATACTGTGAGCGAATAATGCGTGAAGAGGGAACGTTATGATTAAAATAAAATTTCTGACGGTAGTACAAAATAATTTCTTAATAACTCAAGTGGCATATAAAACCGATGAGTCATCCCGTGACCACGGTCACTGCAAAGTGTTCGAAACGTCGGAATAAAAATAATGATAAATTTACGCGATTTAAACCGTTTAAATTGTTTAATTACGCTTGTGAGTTCGTTTGTTAATAATAGCGAAAATATATTTTTAATATAATATTTATTGTGTTAGTCTTTGTTTTGTACGAGAATACATATTGTATCGACTCATCACAAGTGGGACAAGTGTAAGAAGATGATTGTTCACCTACCTAAACCTACTGCTCCAAAAAGTTCCATCCACATTCGTAACAAAGTCAAAGTGCACCGCAGATTACGTGATAGTTACTATGTATAAGGTAGACAGGACCTGACCGTAGGGGAGGGGATGCAGTGGGGAGGGACGTAGCGACTCTTATCGATTTTCAGGACAAGACACGTTTCTTGCGTTACTGCTGAAAATGTGGGGAGAGTTCCTTTAGGGAAAGTTTTTTTCAGCATAGCGTAGTAATGATTAAAAGATAATACGATATTGTTATCTCAGCTTCGTTTAGTTCTCCTCATACAAGTAAGTTAATTGAGTAAAGATAAATAAAATGAAGCTTGAAGTATTGGAAATCCAACTTTTGCAGAAAGCAAACAATCAAATGATTTAATATAAACAGTTAATACCCATGTAATTTTCTTTTGAAGTATTGTAGTGACACCTTTGATTTATTGTGCTATATTATTATTGCATACCGAACGAATTTTTTATTTCAGAATTGAGAAGTAACGTTTAATACCAGCTCTGGTTATTAATTTAAATAATAAAAATAAACAAGGTATTGGGATTTACGTGATTCTTGTGTTAATATTAGCAAAAATATATTTCGAATATGTTATTTATTATGTAAGTCTTTGTTTATTTCTTTATTTATTATGAGTATAGATATTGATATGATCAATATTGGATTTTAAGCGCTCTATAATTGGCAACACCGTATTGGAAACAGAATAAATTAATATAATATTGATTTTAATATTTTATTTTTGCAATAACGCGTTTCCGCGGATTACATGACAAAATTGAAACAAGTCATGTGCGGGATTATAATTTTCCCTGTGTAATTTTGTAATAATATTACATATTTTTTGTACTAAAAAATATACGTCACGGAACGAGGCTTGCGTAGTTGTTCGTAACAGGTCAAATAGGTTAATAAAAAAATTGGTATTTTTTAAACGGCGGTACGCCTTTATTAACAAAATACTGCGAACTATATACAACACTACAGCTACTACAGTAAAAGCATTAAGATAACCTATAAGTCATTGAAGACTCACAGGCAATAGGTTTATTAATTTCTAAATATTATTTCAAGCACTAAATTGATTCATGTAGTAATAAGTATATAAGAGCACAACATTGTGCTCTTATATAGGTACTATTCTTTGCTATTTATTTTCTAAAATCGAGAGCGGGATTTGAACCCGCGTTTCACGTCCCTGGTACCTTAACCGCTTGACTATCGAGACCGACTGGACATACGCTAATTTGGCGTCGGAATCGAAACTCTCGTAGCGTTTACTTACTCGTTCGTAACCAATTGACTATGTTAAGAATTGTCCGCCTCGGTCATGACGGGATCCGTGCTTCGGAGAACACATTAAAGTTAGTGTCTTCAAAGCCTTTCCATACAAACGTTGTTTCGCCATATTTCAAAAACCAAGCGTTCAAAAGTACCAAGTGTTTGTACTATTGTATAGAAAACGCTTCGTGCACTGGCCTCAAGCTGTCCGCGTCGGTCCCGGTCTTGGGATGATAGTCGTGAAAGCATTGTAGTACGGCATTTAGCGAATGCCTCCCTTGCTAGTTACCTTACCACCCAATCAAATAGAAAATGTATCACCAAGCACCTAACGGTGTGTTTCGGCAGCTGTCCTTGAGTTCCAGGCTCCCTTCCAGGCTAAGCCTGTGTAACTTTGACCGCAATATCACTTACCATCAAATCTACATCTACACTCATAGTATGAAAATGAAAGATATCTATTTTTGTATGCAACGAATAGACTTAGTACTATTAGACCGATTTCGAAGAATTTTGATATGGAAATAGTTTGAGACCCGGGAAGGACACAGGGTAACTTTTATCCAACTGCGCAAAAAGAGGTTAATGGTTGGCAATAACCAAAATTCACGCGGGTAGAGCCGTGACCGGAAAGCTATAGTGAGATATATAGGAGGCAAACTTATAAAAAAAAAGTGTTGTGGCACGCTGTTTATTTAGCGTTTTTTCCCTAATTCTAAGAGGATTATCGCATGGAAGTTACATTTACGTTTGCCAGCCCTATATTATTTACTACTGTTGCTACTGTTTACATAGACACGGTTTCTGTTCTGACAACCCTATACCAACCCACATAAACAGATAGGCCATTCATCCCCGTTCAGATCAAAGCCAGCTACAGAGGCCTCTGAGCCGGAGGTCTCTCCCTTACTAATGAGGGCGTTACGTTTGATGTATGTTTGTTTTTGCTTCTTTATACGAAGAGTTTTTAATAAGGCGTGAGTGGGGTGCTTTATACTTTGAGTTGAAATCAGTAAATAATCCTTCATTAAACAGTAAATAAGTTGTTATTAGTACACTTTTATGCATTTTTAAACGACTTCAAGAGAGAAAAAAAGAGGTTCTCAATTCTACTGATTTTGTGTTTCTCATAACTTTGTACAGGGTGTATTTAACATGTGTAACTTTGTAATGCGATTTTATTGGTCTAGTTTGATTACCTTTATTGTATTTTAATACTTTTTGTTTTTTAATCGGATTTTGGTTGCAAATTTTTTTTATGTTCTTTTTGCACGCCGATTCTAGACATTCCAAAGACTGTCTATATTAGATTGCATTAGCGAATGGATGCCATATTCCATATATAGTTTTGTAAGTTTAGCGCACATTCAGTGGTTATCATCAGAAGTAAACTTCTGTCGGTAGGTGTTCAATAAGGATTTATTTTATAATGTATACGTATTGCATTAAGGTTTTATAATTTAACATTTTTATAATTAATATCATATCTCCCCGTGGGGTGCCGGGTTAGAATTGCACCTCCCCATATCATCCCGTGGGTGTAGTAAGAGGCGACTAAGAGAAAAATACTGGAAGGTGTGCAGCAGCGCCTTCTAAAGAACTACTATCTTACACTGCGATCCCCAAGCCGCCTGCCAAGCGTGGGGATCATGGCAAATACTCCCTTAATAGGGGAGGCTGTGTTCAGCAGTGGACGACCCGGCTGATACAGTACAGTATAATTAATATAAAAGTGAAATATTTTACTTGTGGACCACGGGTATGATTCGTACGTATGAAAAGCCGTTACAGTCACAAAACAGACGCGACTCCTTCGTTTGTATGATGTGTCATATGCCACAGCATATCACAAACGAGACCTAACTACTATGATTATACTTCACAACTGACTTATTGTTATGTATCAAGATTAATTTGTACGTCTTAAAAGACTAAGCATTTAAAAACGGGATATCTCATACATGAATTAACTTTGCCATATAGGTTATCCTTTAACAACCATCTCACCTGATGGTAAGTGCTGATGATGTGGTCTAAGATGTTGTTCAGGCTAACCTAGAACTCCTAGGCTCTCAAGGAGAGCTGCCGTAACACACTGTTAGGTGCTTAGCGACAGATTTTCTACTTGAAGGTAGTTGCTAGCCAGGCGGGCATTCGCAAAATGCTCTACCACCATGCTTTAATTATTGCCATCCTAAGACGACAACCAGGACCGACGGCTTAACGTGCCCTCCGAAGCACGTAAGCGCTCAGTAGTAATGTCAATAGCAGTCACCCATCCAACGCATGACCGCGGCGGACGTTGCTTAACTTTGCTGATCGGTTAAGAACAGCTAAGCAAACTTCGCTACGAGCGCTTCAAAACATGTTCCGGAAATAAGTATAATCTCCAAAAAATATGTTCACATTCTAAATATAATAAAAATTGACAGCTAGTGGTAATCAAAATACGTACAATCGTGAAATAATGCCAAAGGAATTCAACTATTCTATAAGTAATCTGAAAATCGTTATAATCTAAACTAAAATATCAGAATTATTGCTTACGTACCTTATATCTGTTACTATTATTAAGGGAATAATAGTTTAGAGGCGTATTGTCTGTTTGTTACTTCACTACTGAAATGCTTTTGATGAAATGTGGCACAGATAGCCGGAGACGGATTTAGAAAAGAAAATTTTATCTCAATTTGATACATCAAACTAGCTACTTAAGCAAAGACCTTTCCGATCACGAAGGCGCGCCCCTCCTTACTTTTTGAGTGTATTTGCAACTACTACTGGCCGCCCAAGTGAAAATATTTGTCATTTTATTGTTTTACTGTATGTAAAATTAGTATTTACACCAACACTAAGACGTAGTGTACAAACGAGGCCTACCCACACAAATTCGCATCAATAATTTACCGTGGAGGGGCACGCCTTCGTGAGTGAATAGGTATCTTATATCGCAGAAAACACGTGGATGAACTCTAATAAAATAAAAAATTATTATCATATAGTATTTACACATATGATTATTAATAATCATTGTTTCGAAGCGCTCGTAGCGAAGTTTACTTTCCTGTTCTTAACCGATCATCTAAGTTCAGCAACGTCCGCCGCGGCCATGTGTTGGATGGGTAACCGCTAATGACATTACTACTGAGCGTTTCCGTGCTTCGGAGGGCACGTTGGTCCCGGTTGTTGTCTTAGGATGGCAGTGGTTATAGCATGGTGGTAGGGCATTTTGCGAATACCCGCCTGGCTAGCTACCACTCTCAAGTAGAAAATCTGTCGCCAAAGACCTAAGTTATTACGGCAGCTGTCCTTGAGAGCCAGTAATTCTAGGCTAGCCTAAACAACATCTACGACCACATCATCACTTACCTTCAGGTGAATTAGTGTTCAAAGGCCAGGCTATCACCTATAAAACAGCAGTAAGTGTAATATAATAAAATATGTATTACATATAACCAACATAAGCGTTCCTGAACGTTCCACAATTTTATCATCATTTGCTGTGACATTTAATTTGTACCTAGATTCATTTTCAATCTGGCGAGTGAAAAGCCTGAAAGATTGGGATTAAAAGGGAAGAGAGGTAGACCATAAATAAAAGCCTTTTTACAGGCTCAATTTTCAGCCGTCCACTGGGTAATAGGCAATTCAGCGCGGTGCTCTATTGAGGGATAATCCGCCCGACTCTGGTTTTTCATCCGGTCGGCTTTTATCCCTGTCAAAGGTAAGTAATCGGATCAAATGACGTCATACCTGTCCTATCCATCCTATCGGACGAATAAGTCCTATAGGATATCTAGTATAACGGGGGGTTATCCTCCGAGGCAGAGAATCCTATAGAGTAGCTCGTGCTTACATTTGTAAATAACATTTATTGAATTTATATAAAATATATTTGACTTTTTACATTAGATAAACGTAACAGTTCTAAAAAGTCAGTAGGCTTTCATATGTTTACATTTTCTATTTTAATGTGTATAATAACGCATTTATTAAAATTGCAATCAAGCTAGACTATACTTTATTAATCGCTAGAAAAATCGTGTTCACCTTAAGAACTCAGAAAAGCGTTGGTTTTGGTTTGAAATGCGTGGAAAATGATTTTATGGCGTGGAAACGGTTTTAAACTTAGACCCTTTATTCATTCCAGAAAAATAAACTTACTTTATAATTAATTGTAGTAATTTGACTTATAATTTTCAAAATATATCTTTACCAATTTTACCTGTTTTTCTTTCACTTACCAGTTTCATTGGAGTGAGATGAAAATTTGTGTGTTTCGCTCAGCAACTAAGTTATTTTGCGGAATCTTTGAAACTATCGCTACGCTCAGAATTTTAGTTTTGAACTTCCTTCATCCTTCTCTTCCTCATATTTGAGTAAAAGTACTCTCGCCAAAGAACACCTCTTCAGCCTTTCATCACAAATAACTAATTTTATGAATAATTTTTAACACTGCAATGAAATCTAGTTCCAATGCAATTATTCAACGATGATGTCAGAACGTGTGATACATTTTGCATGTTCACAGAAAATGTACTTTTGCAGTTGTTTGCGTTTAAATATATATGATTTATGGCAACTTTAAGGAATACACTAATGGTTTAACTGTTTTGGGTTAGGTAATTCCAACTCCGGAGATTTAAATCCCAAACATAGTCATATAAATATAAGATAAGATTTACAACAATTCAAAATCTCTAACATCCAATTATACAGCATATTGATATATAAAAAGTGACAGAAACGTTCGAGGCCGCGGTGGAATTAAAACCCTCCCTACCATCACCTGTATTTCCCACGCACCTGTCAGTCACAAAAGCAAAATTTTCCCGAAAAAAGTGTAACCTCTGCTATTTACAAGGAGTGGGTGTATAGGGCCGACCAATCACACCGCGCCGCGAGGTCATGACCCCGCCAATCACACGGGGTCACGCCCTTACGTAATTACCCCGAGCTCCTGAAAACGTCCCTATATCTACATATAAGTATTCATAGCTGAACTAATAAGTATTTCTTTGCTAGCTACTCCTTACTTACGTGTTTTCTTTTCGCGATTACTATTGACACTGCCAATATGCATTATTAATAACAATCTGACTGTATGTATGTAATTTATTCATCATGGGCTCATCGACAGTAAACTACTATAGCTGTAGTGATCTACTGTAGTAGTAGAACTACGAAAATCTTCATTATTGTTACCGTGAAGTTCCAAGCATTTTGTTGAGATCGTTTCATTCGTAGATTGTAATTTGGCCCGCTATTTCTGACATCATGTTTTCTTGAAATTCTCATTAATATTACTACTGTCAAACATCTAGTTAGGACAAGAGTCTTCAATGTTTATTACCTACTATGATTAATAAATCATAGTAGGTAATTAACATGAGTTATTCTTAGTCAATAAAAAAAAATCGTCAATAGAAAAAAAACCTTCAGAAGTTCCTAGTTAGAGCATATCATAGGTAACTTTGTGGATAGTTACAATTCTTAGTTATGTAAAAGCTTAATAAAAAAGATTACATTTTTTTTATTATTCATGTTTCGAAGTAAACACAAGCGATAGTTTGGTTTTGTTGTCGTTTCACGGAATATTTATGATATATTGATAACAACCCTGTAGGATGTACTTTCTTACTAAAATGTACCTACAGAGTCTGATCCTATAATCTAATTTGTACCGCATACAATTCTAGTCAACACAGAAGATATAACCACAAGATACGAGTACCTTAATAGTGGCATGATCAATACTTACATTCAACAGTTAAAATACAGCTCCCCGTTCATTCTAACTACACTCCAGTGAGATGCGTCGTAAGTGGCTACCTACTTCATAATCATAAGCTTCCCTCTCACCAGCCAATAAAAACCTTTATCTCTACATAAAAACTAAGGCGCCATAACCACAATATTTTTACGAGCTCTACGTAGAGTCGTTCCCTCTATCTCCTAAGATAACGCGTGACAAGTCGACTCTTGGGACTCTTTCCCTCAGTATTGTGTTTTTGGGGCGTAAAAAATACCTACTTGTGGCAAAGAAGCCCATATCGTTGTTATGGAAGATAATATTCCAGGCACAATAGCAGGAGATACCTATATTGTAGGTACGTTGGTATTAGGCGTTTGGTGATATCATGCTTCTCTGGTACTTACCTTCGTTATTGCCGTTTGAGCGCATAATTGGCTATTAACACAGTGCAACCAGATAAGATACTTACTTTTGGATATAGATAACTAGCTTTACTACACTATAATAACATTCTGTATTTATTTGGCTTATTTAGTGCCTTAAAATTAGAATTGGACTTGAGTTTAAAACCTACTGTCTAAAATACGTATTCATCAAATGCAAAAATAATCATGATATAGTTAGGAACCACGTAATAATCATCAGCGGGTTGAAACCCGCTAATTCTAAATGGTTCCTTTTAGTGTTTTTTCTAAGTTTTATGAAGTTATTGTAATTATTGTTACCACCCACGACATCAACCGAGTCATGGATGATCGATTAACCACCCTCGAAATATATCTACAGACCAACGTATCAAATCGTAGGATAGAAACCAAAAGGTCCCCACTAAGACAAATTATACATCATTTCATATTCTGTTAATCAAGCATTTGACGACATCTCGCTCACTTAGCAAGTAATACAACGTTTTAGTGTCTTACCTGATAGAAAGTGACACTACGATTGACGGAGGCAATTGATTGTCATTTTTATTGAGAAGATCTCTATAGAAAGAAGGATTCTCTGTCTAATTGTATATTCTCTAATCAGAATTAGGAACCTTCCGTCCATAGCTACGAATAAATAAGAAAAGAAATGTAATTCAAGCTCAAAAACAACAGAACGCAAACTATACCGCAGCGGGTGTGGCTTAAAAAGTGTACCGCGCGGCCCTGTCAGTTCACCGCGTGGGCTCGAGTCAGGCGGTTGTACCGCGGGAATTTCCAACTGAATTTATCAATGTTCTTCTGCGTTGCTTAATTCTGAAAAAATACCATAGTGTGTAGTAAAATGGTGGAGAAGCCATACGGATATAAAAAAATCAGGAATAACTTGTATAAACGAGTAAATAACAACATTTTGGAAACCCATACTTGATTACCCTGGATAGTTTTATGCAACATGAATTTTACATTAAGTCAGAAATAACTTCGGAACATTGTTAGTCTGAGAATATTTTATGAAAACAATTCCCAATATTTTTTTCGTATGCTTAATTTTTTATGTCAATCATGTGCTACAAATGTCATAAAAATACTTTGATGAAGGTCCTCAATAGAATTGATATATATTTGTACGATACTAAATTAGAAATTTGGTATCGTTTTAAGTTTCGTTTGTGCTTCTAATGACATAAAAATATCGTAGAAGTAGGGCTTAGATTTGACAATTGTCAAAGTGTCAATTGATGTCGTATTTCGCAGTATTAATTTCATTTTTGGGATACAAAGGACACAAAAATTACAAATAAATTGTTGTTAGGTCTTATAGCTTAAGAGTAATTTCTAGGTACTTTTTATGTCATTTTAATCCAAAATATGAAATAGAAACTGAAAAATATGACATTAACGTCATTTTGACAGCTGTCATGCTTGAGATCTATATCTAGATAACTATAATCTAATTTGTAGGTACCTAAAACATATAAATACTACATCAACTGCCACGTTGATAGTTGTCACACCTATGGCTGCGGTATGGTTAGTTCCAATAGGTATATATTATCCATCTACTTAAATTGGAACAATGGAATACTATAATAATAGATCTGGGCATGCAGGGCATGCTGCCAACTGGTAGAGGGCTGGAGTGTTTAGACTGCCTGCAAGCCTGGAATGGCAGCTAGGTTGACTAAATGCTTTCGTTGTAGTAGCTAAAAGTATTTACTATAGTTTGCAGTATTTTGTTAAAATACATACCGCCAAAAAAAACTTTATGTACTTATTAATCTAACACACGCAATAAGAATTTTTTTAAATTCAAATTTTATTCTACGTTGTATCCAGTATTATTATATTAAAATAAAAAAGTTTACTTGAAATCCTTTTCTTTTTTTTCAGAGCATTATATATACCGAATTTTTAATTAAAGAATATTATTTCCAAGAAAGCAATTCCAATCTACTGAAATAAAATATTTTATTGAAAGAACATGTAATAGAAAATGAATACGTAAACAAGCTAACATATTGTGGCATAACGCCATCCACGCGTCTCTAAAGCTGGGAACGCACTACCGAGTTGCGTCGTGACGCAGAATCTGAGCGACTGTCACTACCTAATGCATTTACAGAGGTGCAGAGCAGTGCTGCGAAGTGACGCGACTTGACTTTTTCGATCACAATAGCAATGCGGCGTATCAGAACGGTTCTTCCACCTAATGGCAAACATTCGAAATGCATGAAGTCTTCGAAGTTAAATAATCGTGGAGTTAGATAATCGTGGTGTCAAAGTCAAAGTCAAAATCATTTATTCAATTTAGGCGTCTACGATGCTCTTATGAAGGTCAATTACAAATTTTTGTATTGAAATATTCTAAATTGTACTGCCATGTTCAGCAAATAAATTATATAGAGCTAATGCGAGAAGAACGGGCAAGAAACTCGGGGCCATTCTTTTAAACGTCTTTTAACAATGTGTTACATACTTACTATATAATAAAGTTATTACAATATTTGTCTAAATTATGTAGGTGACTGGCGATAGCTTGGCAGAGGCGGAATAGTTCAGGCATTTTGTTGTTTAAGTAATCAGAAACTATGCAGTAGGATTTTTTAATCAATATGTTTTTCACGTGCAACTTGAATTTCCCTTCTGTTAGTGTTGTAATATGTTTGGGAACTTTATTATAAAACCGTACAAAATTACCTTAAAAGGATTTTATCTGTCTTTGCTAATCTAAAACCTGGCACCGCTATTTTATCTTTATTCCTAGTATTGTAATCGTGATTGTCACTGTTTAATTTAAATTTACTAAAATATTTACTAGACTTGGCCTTAGACTTGGTAGACTTAAAATATCAATTTCTCTAAAAAGATCCCTCAGAGAGAGGTGTCTTGCAAAGAGGTAGATAGAGCTGAAAAATTAATCAGTGTATATTTGGGTGACAGATATAAAAAAATCTCGTTTGAAAAAATCTCTTTTCCGTGACTCTCAGAGATAATAGTTGATTTCACACAGATTTTAGAACGTAAAATAAGGTCTTATGAATTGTTGAAACGTGGGTGGAACGTGAAATGACTGGATAATTTACTGCACCGCGTTTCTTCGGTGTCGCAAGGTAAGCTTTTGCGGCAGCGGCGCGGCGCAGCCGTGACCGTCTAGTTGCCTTCGGCGACATCTCTGTAGCGCTGCGTCGTGCCTCTCCAAAGCCACATCACTCTAGTGCGGTTTACGCCATTTATAAATCCATAAAAAATAATATTTCTCGTGCCACGCCGTTTCGCTGCCGCGCTGTGTCGCGGTAGTGCGGTTTGGCCTAAAGGCAATGACGGCGGTGACAACATCACCTTGACGCGACCAATCAGATGCGATCATTTCTAAGCGCCAAATCAATTAACCAATCCAATTGAATTTGGAAAACTGTGCGTATTTTGTTACTTGTGAATTTGATGAGGCCGAAATCAAAGCGGTCACTGTTTATACTTCTTTACTTTATTTATTCGTAGGTCCATAGGTACCAAAAGAGTCTCAGATTTTTTGCAATGGATAAAAGACTTCTGGGCAAAAAGCACTTGCATTTCACCCAGAAACCCACTATTAATATTTACGTTTTCAATACGTGTCATACCTAACAAGTAAATATAGACAGATAAAAAGTACGATTCTGGCTCAATAGAATGTTTCAAGTCTCCTAGCTACTATAATAACATATATTTTAAGAAAAAACTAAATATAAAAAGAGAAAGCATTAAATCGATACATTAAAAAACATATAAAATATATATAGTGGCAGTTCCGCCTAATTTTCCTGTTAACCCGACAAACCGGACGAATTTTCGACGTGTAACGCTTCTACACGAATCATCATCAGTAGTTGACTTTGAGCGCATGATTGAGAAATAATATTTGTTATTATCGAATATTATTTCCGCAAAGTAACGCCTGAATCGATTCATTTTATCCTACCTACATCCTTTTTGCACAAAATGTACCTACCTCTTGATTTCCAAGTGATAAGTATATACTGAAATGGTCACTCGTAGACCAAGAGAGCACCCTAGGGGATTCTTCCCCAATATTTACCCCGAATCCGATACTTTACCCGATTTATGGACATTCGACGACACTGATAAATATTTATTTCACATCGATGTGTGTTTTGGACAATTTGATGACGCGAGGAGGGACAATGGCATAATGCCAACGCCTTTTTCGATATTAGGGTAGATATAAAAAAGTGGCTTCAATATATACCTACACAACAACACGTTACGTTCAACGATTTTCCATTTGGCGTCTTGCATCGCAGCAAGTGTGAACGATCCCGCATTATTTACTTCTAGTACCAACCACACAAACGTTGTTTAGTCATTTTTAATACCAAAAGTTCATTTTTTATGTGTGATCAGTGATCACGCATATATTTTTACAGAGTAATCCGAATCCCACCGCGGGCTTGAGGTTCACCGCATGGTGGTAGGGCATTTTGAGAATGCCCGCCTGGCTAGCTACCACCCTCAAGTAGAAAATCTATCGACAAGCACCTAATGGTGTACTAACAAATATTTTTAGCATGTTTAAAAAAACACAAATTAATATATTAATAAAATATATATCTAGTGACAATTCCGCCTAATTTTCCTGCCAAGCTGACGTGATGTCACAAACGCCACACAGCCAAACTGGAAGAATTTTCGACGCGTTTCCATTCTACACGAAGCATCCTCAGGAGGTCTCGACTCTACGACCGCACGATTGAGAACCTAACGGTGTATTCCGGCAGCTGTCCTTGAGAGCCAGTAATTTTAGATTAGCCTGAACAACATCTTCGACCACATCATCACTGATCACCAGGTGAGATAGTGGTCAAAGGCTAACCTATCAGGAATATAGGGTTGATACAATATGTCAGCAAGCCCATCAAGTGAAGTTAAATTGAACATGGAAAAGACGAAAATTTATACGTATTTGTTAAGAACGAAATGCTCGAAGATGTTCACCATTATATTTAACTGGGACGGACTGTCCACTTAGGTATAAAGTCTTCGACAAAGACATCGCCAGAAGAATCCCACTCGGTTGGGCAGCGTTCGGGAAGTTACTCGACATTTACTCGTCTAACATCCCGCAGAGCCTGAAGACCAAATTCTTCAACCAGTGTGTGTTGCCAGTGATGACTTATAGCACTGAGATGGGGTCCTAACTGTGGACCTTATGGACATGCTCAAAGTCGCTCAACGAGCTATGCAGAGCATAGCTTTCTAGCTATGCTAGGAGTTTCTTTAAACATAAAGACCGGAATATCCTCGGAATTTCGCCGCAGAACCAAAGTTACCGAGATTTTCAGAATTTGCAAGTTGAAGTGGCAAACGGGCCATATTGCTCGAAGAAGAGCGAGAAGTAGTACTACGCAGTATTTCGGTTATTAGGCCGTTAAGATGATAAGGAGGATTGTTATGCGCCGAATGTGTAGTAACACTTCACTCATATTGAATGCTTATTAGGCTCATTCTCTCATTAGTAACATTTCACGACTACCAACAGAAGGGTATGGGAACAGTATTTTCATTCTTAAGCCGAGAATTGTACCGTTTATATTAATAGGCAACTACGTATTGGTAAACAAAAAAAACACGATTACAAAACAACTCCAATCAGTCCACCATGACATCAACGCTCCACCTGCCATAATCAAATTCATAAATTAACACACAATAGCAATCAAATACGTACCTACTTCATTATCGAACAATGCTCCTTATGTTCCATGACCTGGGGGTGAGATGATACCGCGGCTTTTAGCGACCTGGAGTGTATCGGGTAACCCTAAGTTAAGGGGTAAGGGCCAACACCGAGGTTATAATATATAAAGACGGGTAACGGGTTGCTGACTTAGTTCGACTCTGGATGCTCAAGGACTTGCATCCAGATTTTTTGGGAAATTTGGTAGTTCGCGTTTCTGCTAGATTTACCGTCGTATTGTTAGTAAAAGCCTTGCTGAACTCTTACAAAAAAGATTTACGGTCTTCAAAGTTTGATTTTGGATACCCAAGGACTAAGATGCAGTGTTTTGGATTATGAAGAAATCTTGGCCGCTTGTGCTAGCTTCCACTGGAGATACCGCAGTATCTTTAGTACCTACAAAAGCCTAGAAGAAATAGTACAAAGTGATTTCGTGCCTTCAAAGTTCAATTCTGGAAACCTGACTTGGATGCAGTGATTGGAAAACTTGGCAGCATGTACATCCCTTGGAGATGCCGAAGTATCTAAAAGCCTCAATGAAACGAAGCAAGTGATTTCGTGCCTACAGAATTTGATTGTGGATACCGAAAGAAGAAATTGGATACAGTGTTTTGGAGCGCGGTGAAAACCCTGGAAGTGTGTGGCTTTACTGCGCAATATTTTTTTCATGATATAGTTACAAAAGCGAGTCTGTGCTACCAAAGTTCTATTGATATAGATACAGATGAAAAACTTTGAAGCAATCCTAGATTTCCACCAGGATAGTTAGTAAATGCCTTACTGAATTCGTATTGTTACTACCCTAACTTATTTTGCGTTTCTACAGTTAAATATTTGGAAACTCATATATTTTAATTGAGTAGCTGAAAGTTGGCCAAATCTGTATTAACTCTATATACTGAAAGAAGTACAAATTATATCAACATTATATAAATAATATAAGAATAATTCATCGTGATTAACTGGAATTTAACTAAAATTAATTATGAGTTCCTACATTACAATTAAAAAATATTTTTCTAACGTCTATTTTGTCTATAGATAGCCCGCAATATCGTCATAACAACAAATGCTTTATTTTTATCACGATATTTGTTACAAAGATATTTTTTCATCAAATTTAAAAAAATTATAACATTCTTGACAACTTTTTTTGAATCCCGCAGTTCTTCTGTTTAGTAATGTTTTCTGTGATTCTCGCGCCTTTCGGACGAAAATTTTAACGTAATTGCCACGGCGGGAAGCGCGCTGAAAAAACAGCGAGCTCCTAATTCTAACACCATTCTAATATATTTTGAAATTTCCTATCTTTTGATGAAATAATGGATTACTAACCATTTGTTGTTATCACGATATTGCGGGATATAGAGGCAAATTAGAAATAAATAATAAAATAAAGAAAATATATTTAATATATAACAAAATAAATTTGCACTGCCAGTGGGTCTGTAATAACTTATGTCATCCAAATGCTTAATTTATTGTAGTAGCTGTAGTGTATAGTTTGTAGTGTTGTATATAGTTCGTGTACCCTGTGGGGTGTCGGGTTAGAATTATTGCTCCTCCCCATATCATCCCGTGTGTGTCGTAAGAGGCGACTAAGGGAAAAATATTGGATGGTGGGCAGCAGCGCCTTCTAAAGAACTGCCATCTAACACTGCGATCCCCAAGCCGCCTTCCAAGCGTGGGGATTATGGCAAATACCCCTTAATAGGGGAGGCTGTGTTCAGCAGTGGACGATCAGGCTGATACAGTACAGTAAAGTATATAGTTCGAAGTATTTTTTTAATAAAGCCCTACCACCGGTAATAAAACGGCAAACTAGACGTTAGTTAAATATTATTTTAATCGTAATGTACCAAGAATTATTAAATTCAGTTCAATTGCAATTAATCACTTATATTATATTGATAATGTTGATAGATATAATAGAATATACACTTTGTCAGTATATTGAGTTCAAAATACTAATTTAGCAACTCGTGGCTCTAAATGTTGGGAACCAGGGATGTTACGAATGACATATCTTTTCACATTCGTGAATGCGATTGCGAATGTGTGAAACCTAAAAAAAATTCAACAACTTAAATCATTATTTTTATTAATTATAATAAGAAATAAGAATAATAAAAAATATTAGAACATAAATCCGCATGGATTTATGTTCATCATAGACAATGATAACAATAGAATTTTATTCATAAATGGACGATATCGGCCAGGTATACCAGTGTTATACTACTACAGTAATTATAAGTATCTCATAGTCAAAGTTCAATATAAGCATTTAGGAAAATAAATTAGACCGCGGGGTGAGACACAGCACGACCTGTACACATTCGCATTCGAAATAAATTCACATCCCTTGATGCAAATGCCATTTCAATGCCAATGTTTAAAATGGTGCGAATGCAAATTCGTAACATCTCTAGTGCCTACTTACGCAGATAGCTCGCCCGTGGCTTACAGATGATACGTTCGAATATGGCAAACAGGTCAAACTTATGGAACTTACAACCTATACATGATGCACATATACTTATATCCATACATTAAATTACAGCCACATGAGACTTAATAACTATGTCTCAAAGTGACGGGTGCAGTACAATTCTTCGTGACTTATGACGAAATGCATCTGTCATAGGAAGAGGTTAGTCCGCTTAACCTCAGGTGGGTCTCGAGCTTGTTCTGTCACAATAACAAAAAAAAAACTGATTATATATTACACAATAAGATGTCCGTATATCATGTCTAGGTAGGTATTTACGCCATCATCATCAGATCATTCATCAATCTGTTAGTTATGCCTATCGAGAGCATAGATCTAGAGTCTAATAGATGTTCAATGAATATGCATGACGTAATAACTTTAGGTAACCAATTATAAATAAACGTTTGAGATTGAGTAAAGTTGAAAGTTTATCATTATTTTATTATCTCCACGCCTTCACTACATACTGTGGAAGTTCCACAGTAGCACTCTTCAGACGCGTGATTGGAAGTCTGCCTACTGTGTATACCTAATATTTAAAACCAATGTGATTTTATAGAATACATTGTGTAAAACGGGGTTTACTAGCAGTTAGTAAGTAGATATCATAAGTAGGTAATTATGTTCTTATGTTTCAGGATATGGTAGCGGATAAAAGCACTTTTTCACGCAGATTTTGCGCGATAACCAAACCCTTTCCGAGCTTTTTCGAGGGTTTTTAGTACAAGAACCTTTACAAGTTCAAAAAAAAATCTCTCTCAATAAAAAAGAAAACTTTTTTTTTATATGTCAATAAACACAAATTTATTATTTTATTTAAGTGGTTTTTCTTGCACCCGGCAATCTCCTCGCTTTTTTTTTATGCCTGATAGGTTAGCCTTTGACCACTATCTCACCTGATGGTAACTGATGATGTGGTCGAAGATGTTGTTCAGACTAACCTAGAAGTACTGGCTCTCAAGGACAGCTGCCGGAACACGCCGTTAGGTGCTTGGCGACAGATTTTCTACTTGAGGGTGGTAGCGAGCCAGGCGGACATTCGCAAAATACCCTACCACCATCCTAAGACAACAACCGGGACCGACGGCTTAACGTGCCCTCCGAAGCACGGAAACGCTCTGTAGTAATGTCACTAGCACCCATCCAACTCATGACCGCGCGCGACGTTGCTTAACTTTGCTGATCGGTTGAGAACAGCTAAGTAAACTTCGCTACGAGCGCTTCGCTGTAGTGAGGTGAAAACATGTGTGTTGCGCTCTACAGCAATGTAATAATGCGTCTGGTACCCTTGAAACCTTCGCTATGCTCAGCATTTTATTTTGTACTCGCTTCGCTCACGGTTCAATCCTAGGAATCCTTCGCTTTCTCAGGTTTCAATACAAGGACTCACGCTAATCAACAACTTTGCAGCCGTGAATTAATGTATGTGCTTAGGTACACAATATTAAATATTTATTAATTTTACGTACTTAAGCGCTTGTGATCAAAATCAGTAAGTAATGTTTCTTTGGGGGTTAGGTATTGAACATAAATCTATTATATATAAATAGTTCGAGGCTCGACTCATACTTAGCCAGTATTTATAGTAAGATTATTTAGCTAACTGAAGTTGCTAACGTTAGATTAGCCAGGCTAATGTAGCTACTAGCCTTAGACAACTGTCTCATACATAGTTAGTGATGATGGGGTAGATGTTGTTCAGGCTAACCTAGAATTATTGTTCTGGCTCTCAAGAACATGTACTGGAATATACCGTTAGGTCCTTGGCGACAGATTTTCGACTTGAAGGTGGCAGCTAGCCAGGCGGATGACAGCTATACACTAGCACCGTGGTAATTAATCTTAACTCAAGGTTAATCCTGTTAACACTTTTGACCACATAATCACTTACCATCAGGTGAGTTGTTGTCAAAGGCTTATCTAAGTATATGAAAAAATGATTTATGATGATGTTATATGTGAGATTGTGGTCAAAGGCGTAATTATAGTTTCATTTTGCCTATGCAAAATGAAACTATAATTATGCTACATTTTAGTTTCTTCTTAGGTATATCTATATGACTGTTAGTAATTTGCAATTATGCATTTATCTAAAAACAACTCATTTCACCGCTGACAACTTAGTATTTAAAAAAAATTATAACAGACTTTCACCACTGAAATTTATGAAATACGCAGTTTCCTTTAAGTAGTATATTCTTCCTGTTATTTTTATTAAAAAAACAACAAATAACTAAATCTATTTTGATGAAATTAGTATGGGACCAATTTAAAAAAGAGTTTTGGAAATGACGGAGTTCTGTAGTAATAAATATTAAAAACATACAATCGAATTGATATCCACCTCTTTTCTGAAGTAATACTTAGAGTACTATATAATACTGGAAGAGATTGCTGCCTAGCAATAAAGTGTTATCTATGTATAATTTACTATTAAAAAAACCCGACCAGCGAGACTCGCGCACGAAGGGTTCCGTAACTAAATATTCTGTGAATAGTTAAAGCGTCTACCTGTCACCGTTATTAGTTTCGAGCAAGAAACGGTAAAAAAACAAGTATGTAGTATGGGAGCCCCCTTACATTTTTTTTTTGTATTTATTGTTATAGCGGCAATCAATCAAACAAAATTGTAGGTATATACATCATCTGGGAACATTTCAACTGTCTAGCTATCACCGTTCTTATGATACAGCCTGGTGACAGACGTACGGACTCTTAGCATAATGAGACAGAAACATAGTAAGTAAGAAGCTTTGGTTATAGACATATAACTAAATTTTTTAGGTATAAGTAAATTGAACACATACTTAATTCATACGGCACTTGTCCAAGACATGTTGAAGATAAAGCTCTTTATGTTTCTTATAAATGGGACTCTGTTTACTTCTCGTTATCTCCAGTCCGAGGTTATGAGAGATAGTGGGGGTCATTCAGCTTAACATATAAGTAGGTAGGTATCTAACTATCTACCAACATAACATCAGAGAGAATATTATCAATGCTACTCATGATACCTACCTACCTCATATATAAGGACGGCTGGGTGCCTGCCTAAGGATATGCTTCTCGGTGGTATACTCGTAGGCCTAAAGCGAATTTTAGTCACGGACCGCCGCGTGCCGCGTAACGCAAATTGGTATGGCAAAAGCACAGCGCCCCTGGCGGCGCGTTAGCGAATCAAATATTTAGCAATACAAAAAAATGTTCTGTCATGTATTTGTAGTGGCAACTATTATAGAAAGTTTTTTCCAGTCTGAGGTTTATTCCATAGTGACTTTGTATCAGGAAGCTGGTATACAACACACCAGGGGGCCAACTCCCATCTCTTAATTCAGTCTTATTTTAACCTTACATTAACAATTTTAATTTGCACCGCCACATACCACTATAGTTAACTTACATTAGAACTTTTAGATGAGAGCGAGCTGCACGCATTGAATCAAGTCATTTGTGCGATAGAAATAGCGCTATAAGAAAATTGTTGTTTCGTGACGGCCACTGTACGAATTTAGTATTAATATTTTAAGTCGGAAATAATGATATTAGTTTTCCAGAATAGTTTTTAAAAGGTGGAAGCCCCAGCTTCCTGCTTGGTGTACAGTACCACCAACTTAACTGTGCAGTTCTCGAGGGCGCTACTGGTCAAGAAAATCAACTACAAACTGTCACAAATTGAAGGAATGTTGTAGTTCTTTTTTCTGCCACCTGAACAGATAAGTTGGTGGGACTGTAATATATTGATTGTAGACTGGTTCATTCATAGCGTACCCAACCCACTTCCCTACACGAGTCGAGCAAACAGGTTTAATAACAAAGCCCATAGATGGCGGTAAAATAAAAGTAATAAATACATGTGGCTATCATGGCTCCAATAATATTCTACTAAAATATGTTATTATTATTATTATTTCTTTGTTAATGGCTTCTACGGTTTAATGTTACCACAATTCTGCCAATGTCCGTTCATGCTAGTTTCATAAGTCACGTGGAGTTATTACTTTAATTTAGAATATGATCGGTATTTAGAATGATGATACGACCAGACTTTTGAAGACCATGAAATATGTTCACAGTGGCATTAGTCCTACGTCAGCTGTTATGCTTTATTTTAATTTGGTCGAAGGTAGAAAAATCAAAGCACTACAATAATTTTCCATAATTTTAATATACACATTATCTATCAGACAGTTTAACAATATTACATTGACAACCAACAAAACAAACATAAAAAATGCAACACATAAAATGATGACGTCAAACATCTTTTAAAAATTAAACAGTAACTAAATACTACAAAAATGCATGTAAGTTCTGAAGAAATTGTACATCAATTCTAAAATAATTCCTACAATACATAGTCAACTACCAAATTATTATTAATTTGCAATTTCCATCGATTTTGCATCTTTTGTTTAACAATACATACGCTGAGCTAGGAATAACATAATTAGAGACACAAATCATTATTGCTTCAACTTTAAAACATAGCTGCTCAAAATCATGGCAAATGTGGAAATTCAATCCTCTGCACATAGAAAATAATGCAGGAAATTAAGAGAACATTTAGACAAAAATGAACTTTATCACTGCAACATAGAGCTTTTTTACACTGTCATGTTTCAAAAAACATAGAACATGGCTATGTTCAGAGCCTTACAGAGTAGTTGTTTGATTTCTCGAGTTATTCGTAAGTACGGAACGACACGGTTGTTTTATAACCTCAAATATCGAAGTGGATAAAATATATCTATCTTTGTTATGCTGTTTGTTGTTTTCTTTTTTGGCGAGGAAGTAGCAAAACATATACACGTTTTATGGTATTAAAAAAAGCATAATACCGTTCAAACGTTTATACTTTTATAATAAAGTTAATAAGTTTTATCGACCTTTTTTGATAGTTAAAAAATTGCAACCTTCAGAGGTTCAGAACTTTTGAATTGACAACAACCGAACACTATACTCTAAGGTTATGAACATTAGTTTGAAAAGTTGCACTGTGAGTGTGCACTAACTCGCGTTCTGAGCGTACCCCAAAGTCATTGCACGCTTCAAGATCTGTCATTCTTCTACGCACTATTCATTACTACCTACACAAGATTTGGTAAACCAGTGAAGCGTTGCATGTAGGGTATTTCTAATAATAATATTACAATGTCATATATCATCTGATATTATGTTAGCATGTTATATATATCCACTTGCATAAACAATAGCAAGCAGCATGGTATATTGATTGTAATTAATTTTATCCAAAATCAACCTCGGCAAATAGTTGCTGGCTATCTTTTTATGGACTTATTTCAGAAATGTTTGCCATATTCATAAAAATATAACATATTGTTGTGTACACATAAAAAATACTTTTGACCCAAAAAGGCAAACATTTATACACAAAAGCATTAGTTCAGGATTATAGACATAAATTTTCCTCTCATTTGCGTTGGCCATTACACTAATGCATGATCATACTTGGCCAATATTTGCTTTATTCAACCAAAATTATTTTTCTGTAAACCATTGTTTATTGCCCTTTTTAATCAATATGGCCGTATATGCAATTAATTTAGTGCAATTAATAGTGATGAATAGTTAATGTAATTAATAGTGAACAGACAAATCAATAAGAAATCTTCAGTTGGCAGTAATATAGTAAAGAGGGGACTTCATATTTGAAACTGCAGCATTGGCAAACACATCCCTGCCTACATTTCCAATCAGCAGCTTTTAAACATTATAAACTTTTTTTATAAACACTGTATAAGTCATACTTAAAACTATTTATATACACATTCAAATTTCAGATCAAGCGCACACAATGTCTACATAATTTCACTGCATTTAACATAAAAAATTACAGACCCATCTGAGTCAGAGTATAATCAAATCAATCAATTTATTTAATAAATCAACCAATAAGATACAAGTTGAAAACAATAATTGCAATAGAGAACTGGGATTTATGACAAAAGAGATCATACATTACAAAAATCATAAGGAATCATATAAAAGGAACAATATGATGAGACAACAAATTCATCATTTCATCACAATTTTAAATCATAAATACAAAAGTGCTTCTATCATGTTACTAATAAACTTGAGGATTTTCTTTAATATTTTACTAACACTACCAACTCTGAAAAATACTGATCTTCGTAATGAAGTGACCAATATAATAACGAACCAACTTCACTTCTAAGTTTGATCATATATAATAAGTACTAACCTATCATCGCCCATAAAATTAAGTTTAGATGAATATTTGGAATAGCACGAATTTCCAGTATACCATAGACAACATTCTTCATAATCTAAATATCAAAGTATTCACAAATATCTGGGTATCTAATGACTAGACAACCCTAAAAAGACGCTACAATTAAGACTTTAGACTTATAATTTAGCACATTTGTAACTTAGAATCTACTTATTCTAAATGAGACCGCATTACACGTAGCTATCTTACTCTTCGTTTTGCTTTAGGCTCGGTTTTCAATCATTCGGTATAAAATATGAGACTGATACAACTTTACCGAACAAATTTAAAACAAATACACATTTCTTTTAAACAACCAACATTCATTTTATTATCTGAATGTGTATACATGTACAACGCAAAGTAATGATTGCAAACCAGGCCTTAAACTTACCAATTGAATTATTAATGAGAAGAAATTTAAGTATTTTTTATACTACAACACGATAACATTTGTGTATAATCTTCAAATACACATTTTATGGTTACATTTAATTTAACTATATTACAAATACTTATACAAAACTGTAACCATTGATAATTTGGAGAAACTTTGTATATTTGCATAATTGAGAAAACATTCGACCATACTAGAAAACAGGACTCTATTACTAAGATTCGGCTGTCTGTCGGACCTTTAAAAGGTTGAATCTTTGTTAGGAAACCGATAGAATTTTTCAGAGAATGTGTTTGCATGGCGTAATGCCTCTTTGTGATTATGTAAGAATAATAAATGATCTTTGAATTATTAATTATTTATATAAGAAATTTATTTAATTTCAATGAATTTTATAGGCCTCAAGAATACACTTTGTACTCTTTAACTATATTACTATAATCAGAGACAAGATTTGTCTATATTATAATTAAAATTGTCACTAATCAATACTTATATTATCCTTAATCTATAATAAAAAATAGCCTAATCAGTTTTGAATCATTTACATTAACGACGATGACTTAATCTCGACATTGCCCCAAATTTTAATGGTGAATTTAATCTAGGGTATGATAAAAATATATGTGAAAAATTTTAATCTCTGTTCCCATCAAAATATGATAGGCAATTGTCACGATAGAGATGTCCAATGATGTTACCTTCAATGTTGCCATATTTAAATTTGCTTCAGTATTGACGTTTATGACAAAAATGCTGGCGAAAAATGGCGAGTCAAGATGGCCGCCGTACGTGCTTCGACCCCACAGAAGCTCAATGGTATATATGACAAATAAAAGTACAAGCCAGTACAAAACTTTGGCACCGCGTTCTGTTCATAATAAACTTATTATTATGTAATAATAAACAAAACCGATTTCTATAGCTTCAAATCGCAGTTCAGACTGCATTTGTCTGTCTGTATAGAAAGACATTCACAACAGTCCAGGAATATTCTGATCAATGCATGGTGCATTGGAATGATATAGGAATTATTACAGAAAAAAGCCAATATAGACGGACGACTATGGCCACCATTTATTATTATGGCCGCCTTTGAGGTCTCTTAATGTGCCTTCAACAACGGCGCAAAACCATCTAATTGAAAATGGTCATCTGGATGAAGCATAAGCTACCGCTTCAGATAGCCGACAAATTGTATATGAAATCGAGTGTGCCCCGTTGCAGTTCTGTTATCAAAGAAGTTCTTTGTTGAGAGAAGAGTCCATTCATATAAGACGGTTACGTTTCGTTGACAGCTTAATTGGCCTTATACCAAATCATCTGTTTCAACTTTCTTCTACTCCTATACTATGAAACTTGGCATACTATTTTATCACCCAAAACTGATTTTACTTCTTTTCTGATCTTACTATATCTAGCAAAATTCTTTGATACAAGAAAACATTGAGTTGTTCCTTAACAACGATTTTATAATACTATATACACATAGAAGAATAAAGTTTTTATACAAAGACTTACTATGAATTCTTAAGAAATGAATTCTGGTAACATTCATAATTTCAAAAATGTTTTATGAGGCAAAATATGTCAAAAAGTACTTATTAGTTAATCGAAACATTTGCTTCTATTTACAAATCTTTAAGTTAGATCATTTATCATAATTTTATAGCATTATATTTCGGAAATGTAATGGATCAATGCAAAAATATACAGACTGTTCTCGGAATTAAACGGGACTTGTTCTGATGGGTATACCTCCATCAAAAAGCACATTACACACTTTCAAGGACTGGGGATCGAATCTCGTCACAATTAATTTAACTTGAAATACTTTAGGTCATAAAATGCACGCTAGCAGTGTTGTGGAACATTTCAATGCCCCAATTTACTATGGATATTGGAGACAAAACAATACAATTTGTCCTGTATCATAGTAAAACCAAAAAAGTATTTTAATATTCAAAGGGCGTTACCGAACGCGGCTAATATGTGCGCATGCGCCACATCATGCACAGTATGACAAATATGTCCAATAGCTTGCCAAGTGTTTGCTAATTAATAATAAATCATGTCTAATTATGATATATTGAACTTTATACATTAGGCACCTGATTAAATTGAAATTAACTAAGTAGTGTCTTACTAGTTTTGTCCAACTTAACAGTTCGGAAGGATTTTTATTTTTTGAGGTTTAGATAAATTTGAGAACTTTTTTCGAGTCGTAGACAAGTACCTGTTGCAAATATTGATTTATTTAAATAGAAATGCCATTATTAATAATCATTAAAATGTATCTGTAGGTAGACAAGTTAAGCACTGATTTGATAAAATATACATTATTACATAGGTACCTACAAAATTTAGAGGTATGGCTAACCCAGCATATCTATGCTAGCGTAAGCATTTAAATCTCTTATGGGCCTCTAGTAAACATACTTTTCTGGTTTTACTATGCCTGTAAGTATATAGGTATATCATCAAAATTTAGTTCAATTTTGACTAAACCTATATTCAGGAATCAAAAAATAAACCAAACATAAATACTTGTTTAGCAAGTACATGTTTGTTTGCAACAATACAATTATTGTTACTATTATATAGAAATAAATTCCTATTAATTAATAAAAATGATAGATTGAAACAGATTATAAATTCCGATTATTTAATCCAACCAGCGCTGGCCCATCAAGAGCCTTGTATACTGTAAGAGCCTAAGAATTTTAGGATCAGAATTTGTATTACGACTTAGGTCAGAAATTGTATGATTTTTCTCCAAAAACAATAGAATGGAACAAGTCACAATATTACATTTATGTTGTCATTTGTTCTGCATGCAGTAGATATTATGCCAATTGTTTCAGTAAATTGAACTGGATTGGGCATTATAATATTTCAATCATGTGTTTTAAGTTGGTTTATCGGCTTTCTACATAAATGACACATTAATTAAAATGTATCATTATATTTAGCTAATTTACATAGTCACTGTAGTAAATATTAATTTATCATGTCTTGTAACATTTACATGTAATTATTTCTTTGTAAAGGTTCAGAAGAATGATCCAACATAGATGTAGTTTAATAACCTATAGTACAGTGTCCTTTTCACACTTACCTACTGATACACAGTCCAGACTACCATCACTAATCCCTTAAGACTACACTATCACTTTCAAGTGTCAACCTTAAAACTACACTTCCGTCTGTACCTCGAGGGTTGCACTGCATTTTGAGGGTGTGTTGCTATAGAAATATGTTCTTTATTAAATAAGAAATATGAATGAAACATATAATATTAAAACAGTTACTTAAAGAGCTTAGTAAAACCACTATAAGTTCTGATAATTCTCCAGATTTAACTAGATGTGAGCTGTGAAGCTATTTAATGAATAATATAAATTAACTTATGTAAGTATTTCAGTATCACTATTTTGAGTATATTATAAATGTATTTTAGTAAATTTGTATGTACGTTTGAGTGTTGGAATAAAATACATAAGTACAGCCCTATTTATTCAATAGATAATATTTTCTATCATAGAGGGGTGATGTATTGTACTGTATTTCAAGCACATAGTGAGCTTTAAAGAAATATAACAGTTTACCAGAACTTTCTAGAATTTCTATAACAACACAAAAACACTCTAACCACCACACCGCAAAACATCAGCCGTCAAACACCTCAAGTGTCAATTTTCACGTATAATGAGGTACCTGCGGAAGTCCCACGATCATTCAGGTTCTGTATACATAAATGAGAACTTCACATGACTGGTGGGTGAGATCACTCGCGCTTCGATCAAACACTGCACTACCCATGTGGTTGATACCAATGGGATTTTGTCTTCGTTTGCTTTGTTTTGGACTTCGTGGGGGCAGTCCCATTCGGTGACTAGAGCTATCGCCCCGGTCATGTTCAAGTCTTCTTCATTGACAACTCTGGTGATTGCCCCGGCTAGTGAGCATGCTCTCTCCCAAAACCGAACGAAGGTGTCTTGGTCACCGCAGAACAGGATAACTTTATCTTTGAAGAAGTTTGCATTGCGTGGTACCTGGAAAGTAGTTTTGTATTCTGTAATAATTGCTTTATATTTTCCAGACTGCTAATAACGCACCGTGCGATTTTGAACGCACGGTGCGTTATTAGCTTATTTTAACTTTCGTGATGGAAACTTTGATTTGAAGAACGAACCACGTGGAAGACCTGCTCCCACACAGGTGAATAACAATGAATTGAAAGAGATGGTGGAAGCCGATCCGAGCCAAACTACACAGGAAATTAGCGGTATGGTTTAACGATACCTTACCAACAATAGTGACTCATTTGCGTCAAAATAATAAAATAAAAAAATATGAATAATGGGTGCCTCATGATTTGACTGATCTGTAGAAAAAAACGCGAGTTGAAACTTATGTTGCCTTTTTGAATCGATACAGAAATTAAGGAATATTGGATCGAATTGTGACATGCGATGAAAAGTGGACTTTTTACGATAACCGTAAGCGAAAACTGCAATGGCTGACCCCAGGCCAAACCCCGCAACAGTGTCCTAAAGCACGGCTTACCAATAAAAAGGTAACTGTTTGGTAGTCTCAGCATGGTGTTATTCACTATAGCTTTCTCCGATCTGGTCACGCAATGACGGCAATGTCTACTGTGGCGAACTCCGAAAAATAATAGCATAACTAGCAGTGAAACAGTCCCGACTCATCGATCGATCTTCACCATTATTGCTCCATAAAGCGTGACCTCATACAGCACGAGAAACCGTTTTAAACCTACAGGAACTTCAATTAGAAACCATTCGTCACCCTCCGTATTCGCCTAACTTTGCTCAAACGGACTAACATTTTTTTCGTGACTTTTACGTGATAAAAAGTTTTCTTCCCAGGAGGCAGTTCAAAATGCTTTCACATAGTTTGTCGAACCTAGATCACCAGAGTTCTATCCCAAAGGCATAGATTACCTTCCTATAAAATGGCAGCAATGTATAGATAATTATGGTAATTATTTTGATTAAATAAATATGTAAAATAAAAAAAAAAGGATTTAAATTTTTTAGTACGAATCGGCAATTTCATACTTATAACTTGGTTTCCATCATGTCAATGACTCTGAAAAATGTTAAGGCAAATTATATTTTACATAATTAATTAAAATCTCAAGGACTACCAGCGGAACACCTTTAGGTGCTTGGCGACAGATTTTCTACTTGAAGGTGGTAGGTAGCCAGGCTGGCATCGCAAAGTGCCTTAATACCATGCTACAACGACTGCCATCCTAACACGACGACTAAAACTGCCGTCTTAACATACCCTCCGAAACACAGAAGTACAACGAAGTCAGTAGTAAATGCCACTAGTGGTCACCCATCCGCATCATGACCGCAACAGACTTTGCTTAACTTAGTTGATCAGTGAAGAACAACTAAGTAACGAACACTACAGTTCTTACTTAAGTACAGACATTTAGAATCTATTTAAATAATTTTTATTCTAATTCTATTTTGCATGGTGGAAGGGCATTTTGCGTTTGCCCGCCTAGCTGTATTTATATATACCACACTCAAGTAGAAAATCTGTCGTCAAGCACCTAAAGGTGTGTTCCGGCAGCAGTCCTTGAGAGCCAGTGAATTACAGGCACATGAGACTCAACAACTGTCTCAAGGTGCAGTGCAATTCGTCACTTGTGATGTATGCATCTGTTCTAGGCAGAGGTTAGTCCGCTTAACATCAGGTGGGCCTCGAGCTTGTTCCGTTACAATAACATTAAAAAAACCCCGCCCTGCATCTTCCATTCCGCACACTGGACAAACGAGTCACTGCCACAGAGGCTCAGTACAAGATATAAGAATGTTGTCCTCAGATTTATTATGTACTTACCCAATTGATATACTTCTTATTCAAATAAGACCAGCCAGCAGGCAACGCATAGGAGTCGAAGTCCACAAGTGTGTTGCCAATGCAGCTCATGATGACCCACGCGTGGGAGACGGCTCGAATGTCCACCGCCAAGCACTGGATGTACTTCGCTGTGAGGCACGGACGAGGGGCTATCAGCTTGCATACTGAGTATTTATTCTTTGGTACTTCGTCAAAGTGGCTGAAATAGGAAAACAATATTTTTAATATTGTTAGGTTTGCAATAACGCCTGCTATGCGGATTACATTACAAAATCACAAATATACGATAGGAAATTTTTTTTTTAGTCAAGTTCGGGCTCCATCCCAATACGATGGTTAAAGAATGATAGGAAAGATTTGAGTTATGACGTCATGTCATGTTAGCTCAATTGGTTAGAGCATACCCCGGCTCAAGGGGTGGATGGACGCGGATCCAGCACATGACTTAAATTTTTCCTATCGTTTATTTGTGATTTTGTAAGGAAAACGATATGTTAAAAAATTGGCACGGTATTTATTTGCTGCCAGCTGAGTTGGGGTCGATAAAACTGATGTATCTGATGTGTTGTGCGCCCGATGAATAGCAAAACAAAAAGAAAATGCTGTTTTGCTAATTTTGCACATTATAATTCCTATATACTAACTCAAACAATAAAATGTTTACAAATCTGAACCAACTTCTAAGAATAAAACTGAAGAACTGATACTATAAAACTGATGAAGAAGTATGGTAATAACCATATTCATTCAAATGCTCTGTTCTCACTATTTCATGGTTTGACTTCGTTAGATTTTTTTATAGTATTGTGCTCTAAAAGCTCGAGGCCCAACTGATGTTAAGATTAACCTCTGACGAAATGCACTGCGCCCATCACTTTGAGACATAGTTGTTAAGTCTTATGTGCCTGTAATTTCACTAGCTCAGAAGGACTGCTGCCGGAACACACGGATTTTCTACTTGAGGGTGATATCTAGCCAGGCGGGCAATGTAGCACGCTTCCTGTGATATTTTTTTTTGTTTGGCAGAGAGAGGCAGTTTATTTTCGAGCTGGTCACATTTAAATTGGATCAACATGGGTCAGGTAGTT